>OX387426.1:21830914-23030914 GCA_947563755.1 Lochmaea crataegi
TATCCGCAGTGCCAAAAAACACCATAGACAACCAGGAGAGGAGAACGTCAGGGGCACCCATACCCTCAACCTCCTCAACTGCTGAGAGTTTTCGGGGAAAATCCTGGAAAAAAAGTAGAAAAACCCCCATCCTTCCTGAACTGGGCAAACCCGGAGGAAGGGACGATCCACTGAGGCGTGGACTTAGTGGAGCGGGGGTGAGATGGTATCTTCGCTTTCTTGAGCAGGGACTTGCACCAGAAGAAGCAAGAAAGAAAGCCGCAGAGCGCAAAAAACTAGGAGAGGAGAAGAACATCCCTCCTAAAGGAGAAAAACGAAAGCGGGAAGAGGCGACAGCCCAGTCACCGCAAGTACAGGTGAAGAAGAAAAAGGAGGGCAAAACAGCCATCCCTTCTTCAGCTGGCAGCTATGCAGCTGCAACTAAAATAATAAGAATGGCGGTTCTCCCTAGGGCGTACCCTGAGACCACTCTCAGTGCGGACGACCAAACCTTGCTGGAGAACGCAATAATAGAAGAAATGTATGCTGGATGGGAGCATAAGCTCCAGTTTACGGGCATACATTTCAGACCAGGAGTCGTTCTAATCGACTGTGAAACAGCACAGACTGCAGAATGGCTCAAGTTGATAATACCACAGCTGAAAAGCTGGAAGGGAGTAGAACTGATGGTGTGCCAGGGAGAAAACATCCCAAAAATGCACACCGCTACGATCTTTCTCCCAAGAAGCAAAGGCGTAGAGGAAGGAAAACTTCTTCGCTTGATAAAAGCACAGAATGAAGGTTTGGTAACAGACCAGTGGAAGGTCCTCAACCTTAAAGAAGAGGGCAGGAATAGACAATCTATCCTGTCAAAAAATCAAGAACCCGTTTCACCATTCATTACCGGTTTGGGAAAATCCCCGTATATGGCCTCAGAAAAGAAGAGGAAAGAAACCCTGAGAAGGTTTCTATCTCCTCCAAGGCCAGCGAAGACTCGAGTAGTGTAGAAAACCTACACATCTCTAAACTCCTTGGGGAGGAGTCGCCGCTGTCCGAGGAGGGAATGGAGTTTGGGTCGGAGGAAGGGGACAGCACTCTTACAGAAGGAGACATCACCCTGACGAAAGAGGGTAATACCCAACCTGAAAACCAACAGGATGGCGGGGATTAACTTAGCTCAGGTTAATTCTCACCATGCCAAAGGAGCTTCGGCGGTGATCACAAGATTGTTCACTAAGGACCAATGGGGGATGTGTTTGATCCAAAAACCATGGGTCAATAATAACCTGGTAAAAGGATTAGCATGTAAAGATGCTAAAATAGTATATCACTCAGGTAGTGATATACCAAGAACATGTATTATGATAAGGAACAATATTAACTATTTTTGTCTTTCAGAATACATGACTCGAGACCTCGTTCCAGTTCGAGCACTCTTCGAACACAAGAAGGAGGGCAAGGAGATAGTAATAGCATCATGTTACTTTGCGGGAGACGGGATAGCACCACCCCCCGAGGTACAAAGGCTGGTGAAGTACTGTGAAGAGAAGAGACTACCTCTACTCTTAGCATGTGATACCAATGCACACAATACTGTTTGGGGCAGTAGCAATACCAACCTGAGAGGTGAGCAACTTTTAGAATATATCCTTAATAAAAACCTTAATATTCACAATATAGGGACTATCCCCACATTTGTAACAAGGGTAAGGCAAGAAGTTTTAGATGTCACACTGGCAACACAGGATCTAAAACATATAGTAAAAGATTGGAGAGTTTCGGGCGAACCATCTCTCTCCGATCATAGCATCATAACATTCAAGTTAGAACTAGGCAAACCTGAGGTGAGCTTCAGGAGAAAACCAAGAAAAACAGATTGGGACAACTATAACACCTGTCTGAAAGAAAAACTAGCACATATCCAGAGAAAAGGGAGGGCTAATCACCATCTCGATCTGGAAAATGAGCTTGAGGACCTGAACAGGGCAATAATCGATGCATTTGAGTCGAGCTGCCCTCTTCAAGAACAACGAAGCAGCAAAGATGCACCCTGGTGGAATAAACATCTGTTAGAATTAAGATCTCAAACCCGGGACCTTTTTAATAGAGCAAAACTCACCGGAGACTGGCAGAGATACACCGAGGTGAGAAACACCTACTATAAGGAAATTAGAAAAGCTAAAAGAAATAGCTTCAGAAAATTCTGTGAAGATATAAACACAACACCTGCTGCGGCAAGACTTTACAAAGTCATGGCAAAAGGTAGGGTCAACACAGATATGGCTTTGAGGAAGCCAGACGGTAAATATACCGAAAATGAGGAAGAAAGAGTGAAACTCTTACTAGAAACTCATTTTCCTGTGAGTAGCCCAAATAGGGGAGATAGTTCTCTCGAAGGTCATAACAGACATTCGAGAGAAAGCCCTACAATGGCTAAGCACATTTGTAGTAATGAACGGTTAAAATGGGCTATGAACACCTTTTCACCGTTCAAGGCACCGGGAGCTGATGGAATTTTCCCAGTATTGTCCAGCAAGGACAAGACGAAATTCTACCACATTTGGTTAGGATCAGTCGAAGCAGCTTAGAACTGGGTTATATACCAGAAGCATGGAGAAGGGCAATAGTAACCTTCATTCCAAAAGCTGGAAAAAGGGACACAACAAACCCCAAATCCTTCAGACCAATTAGCCTAACATTGTTTGTGCTCAAAACGATGGAAAAAGCTATTGACAATTACATTAGAGCGGAAATCCTAGAGAGACTACCTCTCCCCCCGCATCAGCATGCTTACCGGGCAGGCAAATCTACGGAGACTGCACTGGTACAACTGACGGAGGATATCCGAGGTGCTCTAGAAAACCAAGAAGCCGTAGTATGCGCCTTTTTGGATATAGAAGGAGCTTTTGACAATACTCCTCATGTGGCTGTCAAAAGAGCATTAAATAGAAGAGGTGTAGACAGCACAACATCCAAATGGATGTCAGAACTGCTCACCACTAGAGTAGCAGAGACGAGGACGAGCAAAGACATTGTCTCCATCTGTACAACCAGAGGATGTCCTCAGGGAGGAGTAGCATCCCCATTAATGTGGAGCCTGACGGTTGACGAACTCCTGTGTGATTTGACTGACCTCGGAATATCCTGCCAAGGATATGCTGATGATATTGTCATAACAGCCAGGGGAAAATTCGAAAATACCCTTTGTGACATCGTAGAAAAGGGTCTGAACTATACAAATAGCTGGTGTAGGCAAGTGGGACTCAATATCAACCCCACCAAAACCATCTTAATAGCCTTCACTAAGAAAAGAAAGCTCAACCTCAAAACCATTAAACTTAATGGGAGCGAGGTTGAATGGAGACAGGAAGTCAAGTATCTAGGTTTGACTCTAGACAGTAAACTCCTGTGGAACAAACACGAAAAGGAGATTATATACAAAGCAAAAATGGCTCTAATGGTGTGCAGGAATCTGGCAGGGAGAAATTGGGGGTGCAACCCAAAAATCCTGAGCTGGATGTACCCTGCCATAGTGAGACCAATTATCACTTATGGAGCCATTGCGTGGAGTAGTAGAACTAGCCTATTGACAACGAGAGAAAACCTCTCAAAAATTCAAAGACTAGCCTGTATGTCCATTACAGGAGCAATGAGAACATGCCCAACGGCAGCCATGGAAGTTATTCTCAACCTCACACCACTACATATGGTGGTGGAAAGTGTTGCAGAAAGAACAAGATACAGACTAAGTAGAGAGGGATCATTAAAAAAAACCACCTCCTTACTTCTTAGAAATCAAAAAACCTGGAACATGCCACAAGATGGTATGATGAAAAAGTATAACTTTTCAAAGAAATTCGTTACGGAATTAAGCAACAAGAAGGAATGGGATCCAAATACCATTACCAGACTTGGAAAGAATGCCATTCAATGGTACATGGATGGCTCAAAAGCAATAGAAGGAACTGGGATAGGAGTGTACGGGCCAGGAACCAAACATTCGGAAAGCTTGGGAAAAACCCCGAGTATCTTTCAAGCGGAAATTCACGCCATAAGGAAGTGTGCCCAGTTCAATATTGATTAATGATATAGAAGGCAAAGGATTATCATAATGTCGGATAGTCAAGCAGCCATTAAAGCACTGAGCTCTTGTGTTATCAGTTCCAAAATGGTGTGGGAATGCCTATGCAAACTAAATGAACTAGGCGAGAACAATATAGTCACCTTACTGTGGATTCCAGGACACACAGGGATAGAAGGAAATGAAATAGCAGATGAACTAGCAAAGAGCGGGACTGGAACACCCTTTTGGGGGCCGGAACCCTTTTGCGGTATCAGCTCCAATGTAATATTGGAAGAAATAGGCAAAGCCGAAGAAAAGAGAAGATCTGACCATTGGAAAGATCTAGTAGGACTTAGTCTGGGTGACTACAACCTGTTGAGATCAAATGAATGCATAAGTGAAAGTAAAACTGCACTAAGAGTTTTAACAGGCATCCTTACGGGACATTGTCGCCTGAATGGACACCTGAAAAAGCTCAAAATAGTGAAGGAAGAAGAATGTAGATTCTGTGGTATGGAAGAAGAAACCTCCATCCACATACTTGCGAACTGCACAGCAATTCAGAATCCTAGGGCACAACACCTTGGAGATTACTGGATAGAAGAGGGACATTTACCTAAGTTAAAGCCTGCAGATATCCTAAAATTCCTCCGGGAAATAGGACTGAAGGAGCTACTAGTCTCTGAGACTTTCCTCAGGAACTAAGTAGAAGTAAGGGGGCACAATAGATCTTTCAGGTCTCAGTGAATGTCACCCCAATTTACATACATACATTCCTAAGAGCTAGAAGCAAATGACGCTCATAAAACCCTTTTATCCATTTTTTCCGGCAACTTCACTCTGCTGAGAAAAATGATGACGTAGACCATTTTTTAATGCTATTTGGTAAGCAAGTCTCCTAATATCAGCAATGCCTACTCCATAATCCATTTCTAAACAATAAGAAACTAAATCTTCCTTCATTTCGGGGGAAAGTGCTGGCTTTCTTTCGATCCGCATAGTCACCAACTGCTCTGGAGTTTTGTCAACTTGTTTGACATAATCTTCTAATGTTGACTTTGGAACACCACAAAATCTCGAGGCTTTTATGTATCACATTTCCTTGGCTCTGACGGCTTGTATAGCAAGTTTCATCTGGTCGGGATTCCACTGTTTATGTCTTTTGCCATTATTTGACATTTTGTTCTGAAAATAGACATTATTTTCGTTAGGTAACTGTTGAAATTTATTTACTTTATAATTTTGGATTCCTAATTTCGGATATCCGAAATTGAAAAAATTGAACTCTCCGCAATTAGGCATCTTTACAGTTTTTGGGTTACGTTTTTTTTCAATAAAAACTTTTAAGAATCCCGTAGTTTGGACTAATAAAAGGTATTAAACAATCACTTGCCTTGTCCAGATAAAAAAAACACAAATTTTCAGAACGAATATTTATGAGATGAACAAGGCTTAAACTGTAACCGAAAAAAAAACTACGAAACGTGGTTCAGATGTTCAGCACTGTCACCTAAGGGAGAGTACTAGTATCACGCCGGTAATACTGGATATGCTTGCTTCAACTTCTTAGATTGTATTGGAGTCGATTTCGATTTTTCGAAATTAGGCGACTTTCCCTTATATAGGAATATCTCCTAATCATATCCTTCTATAAAGTCAAGGATCTGTTGAGGTTTCAAAGGAAGGATAAGGTTTACCAGGTGTAAAAGTCTCTTCGGTGGAGGAGAGTCGCATTCTGTCAGTAGGTGAAGGGATGTTTCTCCTTCCTTTCTCCTTACAAGCGACATGTTGATTTAGTTTACAATGCCCTGTGAGAAAACCATTTTGGATATTTTGTCTACTATTGATTTCCCATTTTCCAATTATTAAGTTAAGATTAAAAACCCGATTTTGATACCCCGAAGAGAATAATTTTCCGAAAATTTTTAGTTCATTGCCTACAACCCGAAAAAAGTTTCACTTGCATCGTGGTTTCATAAAACCACACAAGAGATACGTATACAAGAGTGAGTTTATATTACACAATAAAATTCGCAAATCGCGACATAAAAATTAAAAAAATCTCATAAACAAAATTACAAATATTATAAAATTTGTAATTATTGCTTTTTGTTTGACTTTATAAGTTTGGTTTAGGATTCAATTTTTTACTAAATGCAATTATTCAGAATTGTTTTTATATTCAAATCAAGTTCTAAAGTATGTTTTAGAATCTGGTATAATTTTTAACGATTTTAAATAGTTGTTCATGTTTTTTATTCTTATATTGTTTGGATGTGGATGTTTTATTCTATTTATATGTATAATTTATATTTTTACATTTTTGACGAATTACAAATATTTTATTTATATAGTGTAGTAAAAGCTACAATGATTCTAGTTCATTTCTTATAATTTGATGTTCCCAATTAAGTACTAGAACGTACCGTACATAGCAAAACAACAACGTTTTTTGAAATAGTTTTCTAACAACGTACATTTTTATCAGCCCCCGTACCAAACTCTCCATCTATTAAATCTATTAATCAAAAAGTGACGTTTTATCAATGATTCTCCATGTTTTTGAATTCTCTCCCTATTTTCTTTTATTGTCATCCAATTCTGGATTATTTTGAAAATTTTAAGTCTCTAATCCATCGGGAAATAAGTTATCATATTATATCAAATCATGTACAATGTTCCACCCGACATACAAGAAAGCGAGTTAAATAAAACGTGGTAAAATACACAATTACCGCGGAGCACTTGCACGAATGAGTGAGAATATAAAAATACTACACGGTCAGCTGATGCGAGCTGTGATGCGAGCCATGGGCGCCGCCATACTGGCCTTGCGCCTTTCACTTCACTCCTACTCCGCGGCCGGCTGTAACGCGACATGCGATAGATGGATGAAAAATTTTGAGGCGATGTAATAAAAGTTTCACTTTAATAAAACATACATCGTTTGTAAACCGTTGTTGCCGTGCTGTATCTGATGTTTGGCAGGTCTCTCTCTTCCTCTTAGACCTGAACTATCATTTAGCAAATAAACTAATCGGTTTTGTTAAGAAACTGAATTTGTTTGGTGGAATATGAATGAGTTTAAGCCTCTTGTGAGTCACAGTGGAGTGCCTAATAGACCGACTCACCACAAACCTAACATGATAATATGTAACGTCAACTTTTCTGTCGTCTGAAATACGTATCTTTTGTGACCAATCAAATTCCATCACCAACCATTCGTCATTCATTGATATAACATCATGTGATGAATGGCTAGGGGAAAGAGTGAGTAGTTGGAGGGTGCTGGAGGATGAGGAAAGCTTGAGCTTACATAGGTATGTGGAGACGGATATAAGGAAAGGGAGAAAGGAATTATCGGGAGAGTGGGGATGGAGGTGGACGAAGGCCGAGGCAGAGAGTATGAGGAAGAAAGTAAGAGAGAAGATAGAAAGGGGACTTGGACATGATGTAGATGAATTGTACAATGTGATACAGGGCTGTAAAAGAGAGGGAAAGAGGGGCAATAGGCGTGAGCGGAGGGCTAATTACTGGTGGAATGAGGAAATACAGGAGCTGTGGTGGGAGAGTAAGAAAGAATAAAGACGGATGCTGAGGGGAAGAGGAAGGATAGAGGAAAAGGGGGGATACAAAGAGATGAAGAAGGAACTGGAGCGTAGGGTGGAGACGGAAAAAAGAGAGAAGTGGGAAGAGTTACTGGGGAACTGGAAATCAATCCATGGGGAAAGGCATATGAGATAGCGGTGAAGAGGATGGGTGGAAATAGGAACGAGGTGCTAGAGGAGGATTAGGAAAAGGAGATTATCGGCAAATTGTTCACAGGGGGAGAAGGACGAGTTGGAGGCAGGATTCGAGGAGTCCAGGATATTAGGGGAAAGGGAAAATGGGGGGATAAGGCCGGTAGAGAAGTGGGAAGTAGAGGAGGGGGGAGGAACATTAAAGTGAGGAAAGCCCCAGGAATAGATGGCCTGAGGGCTGTTGGATGACAATGGGGAGTACTTCTGCGAGCTATTCAACAGGGTGCTGAGGGAGGAAGAGTTTCCAGAAGGATGGAAGGTGGCCAGGGTGATACTGCCTAAGAAGGCGGGTAGAGAGAGGAAGCGGGCGGGGGACTACAGGCCCATCAGCTTGCTGTGTGGTATGGGTAAATTGAAGGAGGGGATAATAAAGGATAGGATTGAGGAGGAAGTTGGTAGAAATGGGGGTTTTAGGATAAACCAGCACGGGTTTGCGAAGAGAAAATCATAAATCTCGGCAATGGGCAGAGTGAAGGGCTTGGTGGTAAAAGCTAGGGAGGGCAGCTTGAGGAACAAGAAATTAGCCCTACTTGTGTTCTTCGACGTCGGGAACGCGTTCAACAGTGTCAGCAAATGAGCAGTGTTGAGCGCGTTGCTGAGGCTTGGAGTGGGGGAGGGTTTGGTTAACCTGGTGGAAGACTACCTGACGGGACGTGTGATAGTAGAACCTAGAGGGAGGAGGTTTGAGACGGAGGCTGGAGTGCCCCAGCGCTCGGTTCTTCGACCGACGCTATGGAAGTGTGTGTTTGATGAGGTTTGTGGTATAGTATGTGAAGAGGGATGTGAGATCACGGTGTATGCGGACGATGTGTGTCCGGTATGTTCGGTAAAGGGAGAGGCGGGGTTAGAAACAAAGGCGGAGAGAATGTGTAGAAAGATTGTGGAGAAGATAGAGCGATGCGGATTAGAAGTGTGGGAAGATAAGACGGTGGGGTTGCTAGTGAAGGGACGGAGCAAGACGAGGGAAGTGGGGGTGATGATGGTGAAGGGAAGGATAATTCGTATGGAGGAGTCTGTGAAATACCTAGGGGTGTGGCTGGATAGTCAGAACACACATGTTAAAGTAGACAGAGAAGGGGAAAGTGAGGGCAGTATGGCTGGGGATATTGATGTGTAATGTGAAGGGGCCGGGAGAGTGGAAGAGGAGGATAATTGGTAAAACGGTAGAGCAGAGTATACTGTACGGTGCGGAGGTGTGGGGTGAATGCCAGGGTTAGGCCACTCCTGCGGGTGCAGAGACGGATATTGCTGAGGGTGGTGCAAGGGTACAGGACAGTGGGTGGACTGGCAGCAGCGGTGCTGGCAAGGACCTACCTATTGGACGTGATGGCGAGAACCAGAAGTAAACGCTGGAGGGGTGCGACCAGAGAGGAAGTACAGGAATGGATGGAGGAGGAAATGGAGGAGTATGAGGGTGCGCTAAAAGGAGCGATTGGGAATAGGAGAGATTGGATGGACCGGAAATTCGGGGAGGTGAACTACTTCTTGACACTACTACTACTTCTTGACACTACTACTACTTCTTGGACATGAGTCGAGGGTAGGGTACCTCCACAAGATTAGAAAAAGGGAGACTGGAGTGTGCGAGAGGTGTGAAGTGGAAGATGATGTGGGGCATGTGTTTAGATGCTGGAGGAATGAGGAAGTGCTGAAGAAGTTGGAGAGGAAACTAGGGGAGGCGGTGTATTGGGAGAACATGGTGGAGATAATGTTGAGGGTGGAGGAGGAATTGATGGAGGTAAGTGGCGTAGTAAAGAGCATGGTTAGGGGGAGAGAACGACTCGATATGGCATATGAGGTAGGAGTGAAAGTTAGGGAGAAGACGACGGTGTGAGCGGAGAGTATGCGAGGGACCGTCGCCCGTCTCGAAGTATGCTAGGGTAGTGATTCCGAGGCGGGAGTATGGCAAGTTTGAGGTGGGTTTGGTTGGTAGGCATCCCCTTGGGGATGAGTCCAACACTGTTTGGGTCCTGAACCCAATCGAACATGAGTTTCCCATCTCGGCCCGAAGATAAAAAAAAAATCACCAACCAGAAAAAACTGATATAAATTAGTCGGTTCGGGAACAACTGTGAACAGCGAATCGCCAGCAACGTGGAAAACAAGGCTAGCAGCGAATAACGGGAACAACAGAGTTTATAAATCTAGCTTAACTGCTTCAATAAATCTTGAAACATGCATCCAACATTAGTTAAGCTATGACTAAGGTGAATATTATTTATTATATTTAATGTATAACAATTTGATTTACTGTCATCGCTATAATCAAGTCTTTGGATTATAAAATCCCATTAATTAAGCTTGCTGATATATTCGAGGAAAACGAATTAAATAAATTCAACGAATGTCGAATATAATATTATACAAGATCTGGACTGGTCGTAGCATTTGGAACAGATGTCTACAATATTTAAAAGTTCTGACATAATAGAAGAACAAAATTAATACGATTCTAAGATTTCGTCTCAAGTCAATCGGATCTAATCTGACACATTCTAATGATCCTTAATAATAGCTGGGAGTGAAACGCGACGTCTAGCGTCTAGCAGGTTTTATTAAAACTAAACTAAAAAGAAAGATGCTTTGAAAAGATACCTTCGTGATGGTTAAGACATAATTTCGAATAACATGTATGATTTTACCGCACTGAGGAATTGTGTTACATTTTGTGGTCGTCAACAGATCTGTAGGAAAACCTTAGATTTTCTCTTTTGTGAAATTTATTCGTAATAAAAGTTGTCATTTAACAAAAAAGACCGTCCTGTCTAATTATTTGGTTAAGTATCTTATCTTATCTTCGTGTTATAATACATCAATACATGCATCAATGTTCAGTAGTAATATCCCTAGGTCATTGATAATGAACGAGATAATTTTATGACAAACGAAAGCTCGTTCCTTTGTAACAGCCCGAAGCCGAAGACAGTTGTTTGTCTGGTAGATTTTTTTCAAATCGAGAAAAATAACGATGACTCTCCAAAAAACCGCATTGAATACAATCCGGTGTTCAGTAAAACGTGCCAAGGTGGTTCTAAAAGCTGTACAAGTAGTAAATGGTTGGTTTCCAATAGTGAAAGCTGCCCTGTACGTCTTTTTCATAAACTTATATCAAAACGAGGCGACAATATTACCTCACCACCACTGTTCTTAAAACCAAATCGACACTGGAGAAATGAAACTGACAAATGATACGATAATGTAATTGTTGGAAAAAATACCATAAATGAATGGACTAAATCCGTTGCTGAGACAGTTGGCTTGAATGTAAAGGACAAAAAGATAACAAATCACTCGAATAGATCAACTGATGTTAGCGAATTGGCAAAAAGTGGTGCAATCAAATAGCCAATTGTCGTTAATTCTTTAAATTCTGGAAGATAATCCAGATAAATTTGATAACTTGGAAATAACGTTCCAACAAGATGGTGCTCCTGCATACTATTACTTTGCAGTAAGACGTTATCTAGATGAGGAATATCCTGGTAGATAGATTGGACGACGCCGTCCAATAGAATGGCCTTATTCATGTCTTAGATTGATTTGTATGATCTTCTTCTCCATTGCTCCGCATCTTTAATTCCTTTGTTAATATTTGTAACAGAGATTTGTGAATTTTGCTCATTTCTTTGCAAGATCATAACTAACGAATCACACCGTATATCTCTTCCATATTTGGTAAAAATGTTTCTCAATTACAGCCCAATTGGACCACTTACTAATAACAATAAAAATCCTGAGCCGGATTAAAAAAAATATGGAAACGATCATCATATTAAAAATGTGGTTACTTTTTATGTTTTAGCAAAAAGCAACGATCAAGAAATTGTATAGATCACAATAGACGACAATTAGTAAATTGTAATTTGTAGAATTTTTCTCGAAAACTCTGTTTTAAACCACACAGAACACCAGGGATCCTCGAAGCATTATCTTGAAATCAATAAATAACTATTATAAGGTAAGATCAAGTGATTGATGCATTTTTACATTTCGTGTTAGTGAATAATTACTGAATATAATGTTTACCCTTGCACATAATAAACATTTCCATAACAATATAGTTTCAATTTTTATTAAAATAATTGAGTTTAAAAAAAGCATTGTGTGAGTTATGTCGCTACCATCAACAAAATAAACCAGTCTAGAACTTCCGCGAAACTCGAGGTCCAAGGCGAACTAGGTAGGTTTGTTCTTCTTTTCATCTTTGTTACTTTTGCCATCACTCGTGAAATTGCTTCTCTATACCCTGATTCATGTCTTTTAAAACAAGAAAACGCAATAATTACTTTAATATAACCTAATTAGTTCATTACATTACATTCAAAATTATTGGCCGGTTGTGTTGGATTAATAATTTTTCTTCAAAAGACTTCATTTAGAGCGAAATTTCAGTGATCTAAGAATTTCTCCTCACTTCACCCTCTTCACGATCAGAATAAAATTACCATACTTATATGATACTAATCGGTATACCGGCTGTTAGTGTTTCTGTTTATTTTGAGTTATTTAGTTGTTTTCATTTTAGAGTCAACTTCTTACTTCGCATTCTCTTACAACCAAGTCACTTACCCTTATTGAGTTCTTACCATATTCTTCACTTCCGAAATCATCTAAGTTGCTCCTACTCCACTGACGAGTTAAATGTAGTAGTTATAGAGAGCGAACAGCATGTAGGCAATAGTGACAAATATAATCAATAACAAAGCATCCAATAAAAAAGTTATATTATAAATATAATATAAGTTATATTGGGGACCCGGTATCAGTTCCAATGTAATATTGGAAGCAATATACAACGCCGAAAAGGAGAGAGGATCTGACCATTGGGCACGGGCACCTCAAAAATATCAAACTAGTGGAGCATGGAAAATGTAGATTCTGTGGAATGGAAGAAGAAACCTCCATTCACATACTTTCGGATTGCATAGCAATGCAGAATCCTAGTGCACAACACCCAGGAGACTACGCGATAGAAGAAGGTTTACCTAAACTGAAGAATGCGGATAACCTCCAATTTCTTAGGGAAATAGGTGAATAGTCTCTGAGACTTTCTTCTAATAATATAGGCAATTCATCTCTTAAGAATCTTAAGTAGTGCTCGCCATTTAAATGTTCATCAAAAACAAAAGGGCCTATAACTTTACCATACAAAATCCGCGACTACAAAATCCATGAGGCGGAACAAAAATATAACAGTTTTATTGAGTCAGCTTTCCCTCTCACACCTACCAGTTATTTTACAAGATAGAGGAAAAAGTACTGGAGCAAACTTACGTAAAATGATCTAATAATCACGAATATTTGAATTTTGTGGTAAAAATTGTATCTCCAGCACTGTTGATTATCCATCCCGGAAATGTAGATTCCTAAAAATATTTAATATACAAGGAGTGCCATTTAGAAAAATATCGATGACGTCATTTCTCACAGGGGATTGCCCTCCATATTTACTCTCAGGATTTTTCCTCAAAATTGTATGTTTAACTGAAAATTAGTTTATTCCATACTTTATGAACGAAGTTAAAAATTTTATAATTAAAAAATTAGAAAATGATCTGGCAACGTTTTATTGTTGACAATATGTGTTTGAAGTAAATATTTTTATAAATAGGAAGTAATGCAAACATGCTAGAGAGGTATTTCCCTGTATTGCGCAAGTTGATCATGAAAGTAAATTGTAAACATTTTTTATTGCCATAGGTCATCAAGTCATAACAAGCACCTTCGTTTTTTATAGACATTTTTTCAAATTAAAATAAAAAACATTTGAAATCAAAACATTTCAAATTATTGAGAAACATAATACCTACATAATCAGTAAGGCTATAGTGGATAATACTGTGAATAACTACCCTTCAAGGCCAAGCAGTAGAGCATGCAATTATAATAATTTTTGAAAAAATCCTAGTTGAAAACGGATGGTCACATCATATAAAAGATATTACATAGTATAATTTTGATATGTTTTGGATACGTTATAAACATTTAAAACGAAAAAAACATAGTTTTTTTTTCAAATAATGTGAAAAGTACTGGAGCAATATCGATGGTATGTTTAGAGAAATCGTAGGTAATCGAAATACGAACAAAATGAGTGGTCGAGGGTGATCGGATGATTAAAACTCGAAGAAATTTGATAATATGAAAAATTTTGTCAAAAATATTTACCTATTGGTTGGCCTAGATACCTTAAATAAACGAGCCATCTCAAATTTATCCTTGAACAGGTAAAGTATATTTCAAAATATTTCGTATGTTCTACTGTGAATGTACCCTAAAAATTTGACAACAAATTTTTTCCAGTCTTAAACTTCAAAATTTTATTGATTGTCTAGTTGACGACTGTTTTCGTTAGTGTCAGATAGGAACCAGAATTTGAAAAACTTAATTTAATTTGAATTAAAAATATAAAAAAGATTGTGGTTTGATTTTCCAAAATAAATAACTAAAAGAAATATGAATACACCACGAGGAACATACAGAAGATATTACTAAATGTGTCGTATTCATAGTCCGTAATTGTTGTTAATTGGTAAAAAAGAGACCCAAACCAGATAAACGTTAACGAAGAGTTAGTTGAGGTGCAAGCAGCTGAAATGGTACTATATCGGGATCCAAAAGTGCATTTGAAACAACAAAACAGTTAAAAGAATTTATTATTCAATTCATTAAAGAGCAGATAGCAAACGTTGTAAATATTTGGAGGATGGAGGTGATAAAATATATCGAGTAGTCAGTTACTAAATATCCTAATCTCATTATAAGCAGTAATAGTTGATTTAAAATATTATCTAAAGTTATCGCTACAGGGTGTCAATTTTAAAACTTACAATGGGCTGTACCTCGTGAACGAAAAGAGATTTCAAAAAAATTTCAAAACCCTTTTCTAGGGTAGAAAGGGGGAACTAAAATGACATGAGAGAGAACGCACCTCCATCAACCCCCTATGCCTCACCTACCCCACCTACAAAAATTTAAATGGCAACTTGTGATACGTCGTTAGAAAGCCCGTAGAAAATGCTTTCCAGCGGTCTAAGTCATAATTATACAGCGTGTAACAATAAAGCAGAAATATTTATTTGACAACAAAAATAACAATTAATTGTGGAACGATAATTCGCTTTGAAGATGCAAGTACGGTCCCTATATAAGTGTTAAACACCTTTTATTATGCTGTTTTGCATTTCCTTTCTGTACTCAAATTATTGGTTTATTTGATACTTACCTTAATGCCATTGTCATTTGTACGTTTGGTGCGGAAATATTTTGGTACGTTTTGTACGTTGATTTAACTACAATAATCACGATGGTTTACAGTATACCTGAACGTGTGGAGATAATTTTAATATTTGGCGAAAGTTATTTGCAGACAGCTAACGTGTTTAATGAAAGACATCCTGAAATACATGTAAGTCACGTGTATATCCGTGATTTAGTCGCAAAATTTAGAGAGACGGGTTCAGTGACAAATAGAAGAAGGAATACCGCAAGAGTACTCGATGAAGCAACTCAAATTGAAGTATTGTTTATACCGGGAAATTTAAACGGTGAAATGTACCTCGATATGCTGGAGAACACTATTGAGCCCTTGTTTGTTCATGAATTAGAGAACCAACAGGACGGCGATGGCAATACAGCTCTAGATGAAAATTTGTTGCACTTCCAGCAAGACGGAGCACCTTCCCATTACGCAGTAGCAGTTAGGGACTGGTTAGACAATAATTATCCAAATAGATGGATTGGAATGAGAGGTCCCATTGATTGGCCACCTAGGTCACCAGACTTACCGCCACCTGATTTTTTTCTGTGGGGTCACCTTAAGTCGGTTGTTTATAAAACTAAACCAACCTCAATCTACGATTTACGTCGCAAAATTAGTCAAGCATGTCGTGATATTACTAAAGTAACATTTGCCAACGTTCTTATGGAATTTGAAAATAGGTTGTACTATTGTTTACAAAACAATGGAACCCATTTTGAAGATTTACTAAATTAATGACCATTTTTGTAGTTCGACATTTAACACTTTTTCATTTTGTTGTAATTTAAATTTTTCTGCTGTCTTGTTACACCCTGTATAATTATGACAGCATTTTCTACGGGCTTTCTAACGAAGTATCACAAGTAGGGGTTTGCCATTTACATTTTTGTAGATGGGGTAGGGGGCATAGTGGGTTGATGGGGGGTGCGTTCTGTCTCAAGTCAATTTAGTTCCCCCTCTTTACCCTAGAAACGATTTTGAAATTTTTTTGAAATCTCTTTTCGTTCACGAGGTACAGCCCATTGTAAGTTTTAAAATTGACACCTTGTATATATAAAAGGCAAAAGTGATTGACTCAGGTATCAACGCACAGGCCAAACCCTCGAGGCTAGAAAATTGAAATTTCGCTCACGTATTCCTCATATGACGAAGGCATCCACTAAGGAAGGATTTTTCAAAATTCAACCTCCAAAGGGGTGAAATGGGGGATAAAAGTTTGTATGAAACTTTCTATTCCTTGGACATATTTGCATGAAATTTCGTATGAATTGAGTACGTCAAAAATAATGAGTTACGTATTTCAGCGTTTTCTTAAATTCCACACCTAAGAGGGTAAAATAGGGGATGAAATATTCCTTGGACATATTTGCATGCAATTTCGTATGAATTGAGTACGACAAAAATAATGAATTACGTATTTCAGCGTTTTCTAAAATTCAACCCTTAAGAGGGTAAAATAGGGGATAAAAGTGTTAAATAAATGCACAGGCCAAACCCTAGAAACTTAAAATTTCGCGAACGTATTCCTCTTATGACGTAGGCATCCACTAAGGAAGGATTTTTCAAAATTCTACCCCCAAGGGAATTAAATAGGGGATACCAATTTGTATGAAACTTTTTATTCCTTGGACATATATGCATGAAATTTCGTATGAATTGAGTACGGCAAAAATAATAAGTTAAGTATTTCAGTGTTTTCTAAAATTCAACCCCTAAGAGGGTAAAATAGGAGATGGAATATTCCTTGGACATATTTGCATGAAATTTCGTATGAATTGAGTATGGCAAAAATAATGAGTTACCTACGCATTTTAGCGTTTTCTAGAATTCAACCACTATAGGGTAAAATAGGGGATGAAATATTCTTTGGACATATTTGCATGAAATTTCGTATGAATTGAGTACCTACGGCAAAAATAATGAGTTACGTATTTCAACGTTTTCTAAAATTCAACCCCTAAGAGGGTAAAATAGGGGATAAAAGTGTTAAATAAACGCACAGGCCAAACCGTTAGGGCTAGAAACTTAAAATTTGGCAAACGTATCCCTCTTATGACGTAGGCATCCACTAAAGAAGGATTTTTCGAAATTCCAAAAATTTCTTTTGTATTATACCTACTGAGTGTAAAGAAAAGTAATGTTCTACTCATGATTAGGTACAGACAGCTTACTTACACAAATAGTTACAAATTTTAGGGTTTTTTAGATATCTATAGACAGAGTATTCAACCGGAACGCGGCAGACGCTTTAGGGCAGACGTCGGTTGTATGCGAATTATAAAAATTTGAATTTTGTTATTGATTAAGTATATGAGATTTGTTGTTGTTTGTTGTTAAGTAGGTACTTTTGTTAATTACAATTTTTTTAATACAGTTACGTTAGTTGATTAGATTGGTCTGTTACATACATAGTAATCCTAATAGGTAGGTACATTTAGTTTGTGGTATAGCTAGAAACTCAAAATCGCATTTTACGTCTTGTTACGCCATCTGCTGAATTTCATAGTGATAAAATAAAAATAAATAGTTTGCTGTTATTACTTAATATACCGGCAATTTTGAATTTACTATATTTCATTTTATTTAAATAAAAGGAATTGGGATAAAATAAAATAAAAATGAAAGTATGTATTCTAAATAATGATAGTCAATGTTAAAAAAGACATAGTTGTTAACAAAAGTCAAATTTTATTCATAAAATAACTTTTGGTAGAATTGAAAGTATCTTAGCCAAAATATAATTCGAACACGTATAAGTTTTTGTTCGTTTACTAATTTTTGAAAGTACGACATAAAAAGATTCATATTTTTAGTTGAGTTTCTCTTTAGAGTTGTGTTGATAATTTTCTATACATATAAAATGCTTTGTCCTGAACGACCGATTGATGGATCAACGCACAGCCTACGCCGCTGATCGTAGAGACCTGAAACTTGGAGGGTGTGTTCTTTGTATGACGTAAGCATCCGATAAGAAAGGATTTTCCGAAATTCCACCCCTAAGGGAGTGAAAAGTTTGTATGGGACAACGTGATTCATTGGTCCAATCTACTTCAAATTTTGCATAAAGATTATTTAACAGAATTGATGGAAGACGTGTTTCGTACTTTATTAGCTTCGTTCCAGTTGGCGTCAGAACCGTTTTTGGTATCGTCCGCGCAAGTGCTGTATTCCTTTCACGTTCCAGCTGATTAAAGTATCGTTCTTCGGACTGCTTGAGACGGTATACAAACTGTACCTTCTTGAAGAGGTGATAAAGTTGATGTGTCCATCCCAAATTCGAGTTTGCAGACTATACAGTACTCGAAACGATTCCAGTACGGTTTATAAATGCCAGTTGGAACAAACATATTGAAACTGATCGCCTAACGGGGTTAAAAAGGGGTAGGAAGGAGTGATTTTGCATTTATGTTGATATCAATACTCCTTAATACTTTTGATTTAAATTACATTTTATTTTGACACGTTTGAAATATCAATCCGTTTTTATCAAAAAACCTTGAAGTCACTTAAAAACTTGGTGCAATTCAATACTCTTCAAAATTGGAATGTCAAATATGAAAGAATATTTAAATCGTATTAGAATTCGGAATTTCAATTTTATTTGTTCTTGGATATTTGAATGAAAAACTTACCTTAACACTTTAACATAATAATTTACATGTTATGACAAAATTAATAACGTAAAAAACTAATTAAAAATCCTATTAGAACCAATTTCGACTTCTACGCGGACGAAGTCGCGGGCAAAAGCTAGTATTGGATAAAATAAGGAGAGTTTGCTATTATTAATATTTTTCTAACGAGAATAAAAGTAGTTAACAAGGAAGAATTGCAAATACATTCTAATATGTGTAATCTTGCTATAAGTATCAGAGCAATCAGTCTTTTCCTTGTCGCAAATCTCACAGGACAACTCGTAGAAGGAGATAAAGAGAGAGATACAAAACGACATGAATTATAATAAATCGATTTATACATTGATTGTCTAGTTGCCGAATTTTTCCGTTAATGTCAGATAGGGACCAGAATTTTATAGAAACCTAATTATTCTTGATAAAGATAACTGGAACGCTGCCGAAACGTTGAAATAAAAAACATAAAAAAGATTGTGGTTTGATTTCCCAAAATAAATAACAAAAACGAATATTCAATAAAAATTCACTTCTATTACTTTTCTACTTGCACAAAAATTATCTAAACCATTTTTGTAAGTACACTGTATATTTACATTATTTAAAACCATTATTGGAATAACTTATTATTTATTTCGACCGAACACAAAATTCACCTTCTGCAAAAAAACGCAGTTTATGTCATGTTTAGTACGCACCTAAACACACCCAAGGACGCTGCTAAATTTAAAACAATACTAGCGTTAGCATGCTATGAATAGGTTATTTGTGATTTTCAACTAGTAGAGTCTTAGTAGCTACTAACTTTGATTATTAATAAGGCTGCTGAGATTAGGTAATTAATATATTTCTTATTATGGTCTCCTACCGCCATATATTGAAAAAAGTTTTTATATAAACATGAAGTTACAATTGGCAACGTTGTATGAATTTTATGAATCACTCGGTAATCTAACCTTTCACATCAGTAATTGAGGAATACTAACGAATGCAACAAAAAATCGTTTGGATATTTCCATAAACACATTGTTCAATAATTACAGCGCTTGTTGTTTTCATTGAATATGGAGGTCATAAGCCAAGATAATGTGTATGAGTGTACCGAAGATCTATCTACTTTTTTTTATAAATTATACAATTTATATATTATTTACTTAGGTAATTTCAAATTATGTAACAAAAAATAGCCATTGGAATTAAAATATAAATGTTTTAATTGAGATTACCTTCTAATTAAAGATGTGAGTGATTGGAGTAAGAAATATCCATTACTCACGAGGGTGCGAAGATGATGTATGCAAAGACGTCATTTTTGACTGTGGAAAAATATACGATTGTTAAGTTTCACTTTCGAATCTGGTAGAAAGCTTGTATTTTCGGTCTGACAATTTCGATGATCATTTAATTATTGCTCTTGACATTTCATACGCCTTTGTAACATGTCTATTGAGATGCTTCGACTTTTAAAAGTATAACGCCAATATTTCTCTAATTCCCGCTCGTCGTCTCATTAGCCACTTCCAATCTTCAACCCTGATAATAAGACAATTGACATCTGCCAACGCCCGCCCCTTTGCCAGCGAACTTCCTCCGACCGCCACGAGCAAAGCTCCTTTTCGCTATCGACTGTCTTCGAGGCAAGGCATACCTTTTTATATTTTCTATCTTTTCCTAAATTGCTATGGTAAGCACAGCTGCTAGGGTACCTTAAATATCTCAAAGATACCGCTAAGACATATCAAAGATACCGTTGAGACACCTCAAAGCCACTGGGATACCTCCAGGACAAGTTTCCCATCCACCATCCACCATCCACCATCCACCATCCACCATCCACTTCTGGAGGAAAGTCAAAGATAAGTACCTAAAAAGTACAGGCCTCATTTTTTTGTTCTTTCCTGACAGAATAAAATTGATGTTCTAATTTTTTTTCGAAATTAATTTCTTATCCACCCGGTTATAAGAGCTGTAGAGGATCGTGTCGGGTTAACGTAAGTTTTTAATTTTTTGATGAATAGATATCTCAATTAAATTCTACAAGGTGTTTCTACCTTTTTCACCTTAGTTTTCTTTTTATTCAAATTCATTTTTGTTCTTTCGTTTCGTCTAATAGGTAGTGGCGCCCTAAAGCTTCTTACAATCTGGCAACCCTCTGGCATACATAGTGCAGCACTGGCATAGAGTAGAACCGTCCTTGAGAAGAGTCTCACGCCGGCATCTTTCTCGAGTGGCCACTCTAGCGCCCAAGTAATTGACGAACAACTGACTTTTACAGTTACTTCAATTTTGTTGCACATTCTTGTAAGGTCTATACGCCTAGATGACTGAACACAGTGAAGTTTAAATCGGATGGCAGTTTGAAGCGACGAAGAACATATATAAGGTTTGGTCCAACTGGCGTTTAGGAACCGTTCTGGAATCGTATCGAGTACTGTATAGTGCGCAAACTCGAATTGGGTATGGACACATCAACTTTATCACCCCTTCTAGAAGGTAGTTTTTGTACCGTCCCAAGACCGATACTATAATCAGTTGGAAATACAGCTCTTGCACGAACGATACCTAGAACGGTTCTATCGCCAGTTGGAACGAACCTATTGCTTCTCTGGTAAAGAACTTTTCACGATATTTCGTTGACTCGGCATCTGGCCTTAGGGATTTAGTAATCAGATTTTAAAATCCCTCATGGTACAGTAAATAGTAACAGATCCGTAGTCGGTAAAATTTAGATACCAAAACATAAATTAAATTTATTTTGTAAAAAAATCACTAAAATTTTTGAAAACAAATTTAACTTTTATTCATCGTATACGCTTTGATTTATTTAATATAATTGGCAGCAGTTATCAAAAAAAAATTCAAATAAAAATATGTAGTTTAATAATGGCCACATTTGAAAAACATTTTGTACTATACAGGGTATCTGCGAAACAGTGGAAGGTATCAAAGATACATTGTTTAAATAATAACTTATATGACATTGAAATAGAGTCGAAAAGGAACAAAGTGAGTACATTGAGTACAGTAGATTAAATTTTTGGCATTTGGTCAACACATTTGGTTTTATTAGCGTCATTTCGTTTATGTATTGGCTTATTAATGATGTCTTTTACTGTGGATATTGGAGTTTTGGTCAACTTACATGTTTCATCTGCTGCATCGGTTATACTATAACCTCGATGTTTCAATGGTTCAAACAGATTTTTCACAATTTGCTTCGAATCCAGCGATAAATGCACTTTTTTGCCACAGGATAAAAATTCGGAATTATATCTTACGAAGTACAAATAAATATTAGAATAATTAAATAAAAAATCAATAAATAATATAATTTCACCAGCCAAACATTTCAGTTGTAAAATAATCATACTATTAGGCATTATCTTTTCGCTTTTCGGAGAAACTAGTACGATACTGCTTTTGTTATCAGATTAACGACTACCTGCTGTGGGTTTTGGTCTTAAATCAATCATGTTGGCATAAGTCAAAACGAAATATCTTGGAATGAAGTATACCTACGTTGTCGGGAAAAAAGAAAAAGGAAAGATTCTGTATGCATCCATAGACATTGTAATCGGAGATTAGTCATTACAGCGAAGCGAATATTTGTAGACGACTGTAAATTCCGAACATTCTATAGATCTTCTCTTGTATGGTCTTGCAAGGTACTAATATACAAATTCAAAATATACAGATTCTCAATTAATTGCATAAATTTCACTGATTTATCCGCTATTTCACGTTGAAATACTATTATTCTTCGCCACACATTTGCAGCTAATCGACTGACATCGCTCTACGCCGGATGATTTACAGCGACTGCGTAGATTGTGGCCGTGGCGTAGCTATCGCAGGGCCAGGTGGTACAGTGCCCCGGAGCTCAGGGGGCCCTCTAACCTGAGCTTTGAATAGAGGGGAGCCCAGCTTCCGAAGCTAGAAAACCTCGAGGCTCTAAAAAACACTGTGTGGTTTTATGAAACCACGATCCTAGTGAAACTTTTTTTCGGATTGTAGGCAATTAACTGAAAATTTTCGGAAAATTATTCTATCTAGGGTATTAAAATTAAAATCGCGATAAGTTCAACTCACTGTATCCTATTCTTATTCCTATCTAAAATTTTGAAGGCCAATATAAGTTAAAGCTACGTATAAAGAGGGGGTGAGAGCCCGATTCTATCCACCTAGCTCCGCCATTGCATCTACGCGACTGTGACGATAAGTTCCTTCGTGCCAATTCTCATTGCCTTCCAGCTTTTATTCAGCTATTCTCGCTTTCGCCTTGACATATGCAAGAAGCGGAAGATTAAGTATGGTTTTCATTTCCGAGGTCAGCCTGCTACTCATCACACTCGTTATGCACAGACAGGCATTATTTTTGACCACCTCTCTAAGGCGTTATACCATGGGTCTCACCACTGTTGATTTAGTCCTTATTTGTTTCCTATCGTGCGTTGGCAGCTATTAAGGCCATTTTCCCTTTAGTCGTCTTGTTCAGCAGATGTGAATTCTAGGTTAGTAGAATTATACCGAGATACTTGACCTCCTGGCTTAGACACAGCTGCACTTTGAGGTTTGGCAGTTTACTCACGGTTTATAAGCATGTAAGCTTTTCTTTGCCTGGGTAGGTTGTTTAGAATCTTACCTATGATCAAATCAAAACTTTGCTTTGCTTTTTTTGAGTTCAGATTTATTTCTATTTTTCTTAGAATTTGTTTTGGTGTAAATGGTAACATATTTTCCGATTAATCATAATCAGACTCTTCTATTGGTATATTATTTCCTAATTTTGTGTTGCGTGTAAATACTTCAGCTAAGTGCTTTGCAATTAAAATTGCCCACTGCTTATTATCTTTAATCTACTCTCTTAATCTACTCACTTTCGACAGCATCCTCATTTCCTTTAATACCTGCGTTAGATGGCAACCAGAGAAATTCTGTGGTTTTGCCTTTGAATTTGAGTTGGGATAATGTTTTTTTGTTTTTTTTTCTTTGACTAGTTTTTTAAATGTAACTGGATATTACTATTTTAAATGAAACTGTTTCAAACTAATTCCACTATTTAATGATAAAGCTAATGAAAATTCTAAAAAATTATTGATAATTGATAATTGATAATGCAATGCCAAAAGGGTGAATTGATAAATTATTATGTTCTCAAAGACACAAGGATTTAAGGAATAATCATAGTTAACCAAAAAACAATAACTTCATGTGAATAATTAATTTTTAACGATCAAATTTCATTCAAGCGGTATGCGTTTTGTTTATTCAAACGTTACATTGAAAAAATGCAGACATAAATAAGCATATTCTTATAACTGGTTATTTGAAACATAAATGAATACTCACAACTTGACAATAACAACATTTACATATTATATCCTATATTCTAATCATTTGCCTTGTCGAAAACTGGAATATTTAAAACTACGTTATAGGCATGACCTAAGCAGCTTCGGCATTTAAATAAAAATTCTGTTTACTAAACGTTAAATTATTATTTTTTGTTATAAAAAGACGAGGGTTGTCTTTTATATTTTGTATATAGATCGAGAAAAAAAAACAGTAAATAACTTTAAACATTATTGTTTTTAAAAGGATTCTCCACGAAGAGGAATGCATTTTTGCATCCTCTGGAACCAATTCTGGAAGCAGTTATTCCTTCCACTCGCTTGTTGGTACATTCAAAATAGAGTTTTTGAAGTCGTTGACTGCATCTTCTGAGGACTAGAACCTTTGAACACGCAGTTCATTCTTAAGTTTTGGAAAAGTTTAAAAGTCGTTAGGACTGTATGGAGGATGAAAACTCAATTAATTTTCGAGCTGTGTGGGAACTTGCATTGTCTTGGTGGAGGATCATTCGTCGTTGTGGGTTGGTTTTTCGAAACTCAGCAATTACTTCCGGCAAAAAAATTGATATGTATCAATCAGCAGTAATAGTTCTTTGATCTTGAAGAGGAATTGAGGCGTTTTCTACAAAAACAGCCATGGTCCAAATTTGTGTTTTGTGGAAAATAAAAAAAAACTCACACTAACATTGTTATTTTTGTTTTGATTATTATAAATATTTCAGAGGAGGCTCAGAAGTTGATATTTTATCGTTTTATTAACTAGCTTACGACCTAATTTTTTTTTTTTATATTTATCAAGCAAAAAAAAACAAAAGGGTTGATGTTAAGGAATTTGGCTGTTTGGCCAGAAATTAATTAAGAAAATAAACAGCAAGAGGTAAGAACTTGAAAAAACTTTATTAACCATCTTACAAACTGAGTACTAATAATATTATGACACTAAAATTAAATATCCTAGTACTGCTGTTGTCGTCGCTGTCGATTTCAACTTCACCGGTACCACTGCTCGTACCTGCTTCTTGAACAGCAGCAGGTTTTGATAGTACCGAATATTTTCAGGATTTAGCAGGCACTTTGCCAGATTCCTAAGAAAAGCTAGCTTCTGAGGTTTCATTGGAATTTCTTCTGTATATAACGGAGGCACTATCAATTCGCTAGGGAGTTTTTTCCTATTTCGAATGTGAATAATTTCCCAAGATCCAGTGTAAACCGGTTTACACTGATAAGCAGTTATTTTAAAGACTATCACTGCTTTTATTTCCATGGGATTCTTTGGATTTGACAGAAAGTATGGTTTTAACTCTCCAGCCAGGTTTAAGAAGTTACTCTGCGATATTTTCACCAAATCAAAAGGTGAAGGTTATGCTCTTGCTTCTAAGATTAGGCAGTCCCAATCAGATTGCACTTCGGCCATATTTTTTCTGTTTTTGGCCTCAATCAAGCTGAAGTCTTGATCATTTGGCAATCGGGAATGTCCGCGTTTAGGAAAATAGTGGGTTATGGTTTTGAAGATTTTAAAAATATGGACTAGTGCTTATAGAAACCTAACCATTACATAATTACATTTATTTTGACCTGGGCATCCATCACTAAACAACACCTGATTCTCAGCGGTAATATCAGTTTTATTGAAATATTGCAGCAACAAAGATGTAACATCATTTTGACCTTTTTTCCCAGTAGTTTCGTCATACACAAACATAGTTGCATCATTAGTTGCTAAATCCTGCACTCCAAAAACGTAATACCATAGTTGACTTGCAAAGAAAACTTCACTTTGCATATGCGGTAAGAGCAAATTTTGCATGTAGTCAAAGCTTAGGAACATAATATCACCTCGTTGTGCTTTGAGTTTGCACTGTTTTTTCATTTAATAAAATTTATCTGCCCTGCACAGATGAAGATTCCGTTCTGTTTCAATTTTTGAGCGTTCTTCTAAGTTTGAACACAGATTTTGTTATAACAACCTCCTATCGTAAATAGTGCAAGTTCTAAAATATTTTATCAATAGATATAGTGTATGTGTTGTTTTAGTGTATGGCTAGATAATTTTGTGCTCCTGTTTCACTGATGTAAAATACCGTAAGAAAACACATAAAATTGCTTACCTGTGTATAGTTAGTTAAATATCGCTTTTAAGCATACATCCTGATAAAAATCCATACTCTAAGCACCGTACACCAACTAACGACAAGTACTTCGTCTCTCTGGCGCCGTACTTCCCGTTATCGCCGCGCAACCCATGTACTTCCCACTTTCTCGATTTAAACTCGCCAGAACTCAGCAGACGATAGGCGGGGTGAGGAAATTATCGGTAACCTCTGAATCGACGAAGTGAATTAACTTGTCGTTAGTTACTGTACGGTGCTCTAAGCAACAATTTTAAATATAATACATACAAAACCAAAATAAAAACAAAACAATTTCGTTCTTGAATATTCGATATCAGTAGACAAGAACGAGAAATCAAAACCGACAATATTAGTCGAGAAATAAAGGTGGCCATACACTTGAAATGTCACAACCAACAAACTCTCAACTTTTCGATATGACTAAAAAGCTGAGAAATTTTGTTGAAGCTAGCGAAGTAAGAATTTTGATGCAAATTGAATCGAAATTAACAGAAAAGATCAAGACATTAGAAAAGGAAAATTCAATTTTGCAAGAAAAGGTAGAGCTACTAGAGAGACAAAATTTAAATTTTTTTTTAATATTTGGTATCAAGAATACTTTACCGGATATATCAATTACAAACATAATATGCAATAAATTCCTTAATTTACAATTAACAGTTGATAAGAGAAATAACTCGTATAGCTTGGGTAACTCACCACAAGCACCGGTTAAAGTAGAATTTATATCGACGATCACAAAATTACTAGTTCTGAGAAATTGTTTAAAACTAAAGGATACGAATATTATAATTTCACACGATTTAACATCTCAACGTGAAGTAAACGACATACTTAGAAGACATTTAAAAAGAGTCAAAAGTTCTGCAAATAGGTGTTATATCAAAGGTACCAAACGATAACGAAGTTCTTTCTGCTGAAGACATACTATCATATGAGGGGACTGAAACTGACGGCTATAATACTGTGTACCTACACAAACAGCGCTCCTAGTAGGTACTCCCACTGCAGATAACATTGAAAATTATTCAGCACCGATCTCGCAAAATCAACCAGTACTAAACTAAACAACCAAGAAAGGAGAAAATTCGAAAACTCAATCGAAGCAGCCAGACTCTACTCCTAAAGCAGAAGCATATAAAAATAACAGTGTCAAAGCCAGAACACGGTTTGGTTCTACAAACTTTAATTAATAATTAGTCAAAAAAACAAAACATAAAAAAAAATTTAAAAGAATTTAATGCATATATTCAAAATTATAAGCGTAGGCACTAGTGTCGTTAAAAATATCTCTGAATTCAATACAGTATATTTAGAAAAGACGGTTGGCGAATTTAATATAATCCATTTAAATATACGTAGTCTCAGTAAAAATTTTGATAGTTTATTTATATTTTTAAACAGTTTTAAACTGGAGTTTGATATAATCGTTTTAACAGAAACCTTTCAACTCACTGATTCTTTAGATGTATTCTCACTGGATGGGTATGATATTCTATATAATAATGGAAGAATTAATAGAAATGATGGTATAATTATTTATATTAAAGCTTCATTAAATTATAAATCCGAAACCACATTCATCGCTGAACACAAAGCAGCTGAAATGTATATTTCTTTAAAATATTTTTTTAACTGCAATTTACAGGTCATCAAATTCGTTTTCAACGCCAGATCAGTTCAACTTGGAACTACTGAGAAATTTAGAAAAAAACAAGAAACACCAGACATGTTATAGTAGGTGATATGAATGTCGTAGGCATAATGTAAATTTAGGCTTTTTATAAACTGCCTAGGCATTTTACAAAAAGCCGGCAAAACGCGATCATAAAATGCATTTTTCGTTATGCCCACACCAATACAGGCAAATTGATAAAATGCCAGCAAAACAAGATAAGAGGAATGTATTTCATGTTGTGACTGATTATTTTTAGGCATTTTACAATTTGCCAAAAACGGTGGCGTCAAAACGTGAAAATAAAGTCGAAAACACTACTAAATATAAAAAATAATACAGTTACTGTAAATCTTTTTATTAAGAAAACAAATAAACAGTTAGCAGTTAACACTTCATGATATAAAAATATACCTGTTAACTTGAGTAACTACCTAACACAATTATGAAACTGAATGAAAGGAAAGAAATATTCTTAAAATTTAACATTTAAGTAAGTAGAACGCTATTACTAATATAAAACTATAACTAAAAATTGAAAACAAATTCTTTATTTATTACTGCATGTCAAACTTCCATTACATTTAGAAGAGCATAAATTGTTATTTTTAAAGCAAGCACATTTTTTTGTATTGCACTGTTTACTACTAGCCTTACTAGCTTGAAAGCCTTATCCTCCGAATCGTGTCTGATATGCAACTGCCTCTTTGAGGGTAATTAGTCAATCAGGAACTTATTCTGCAAAACCTACTGAGGATTCTTGAATATCATTTCTAGAAAATGAAGTTTTAAGAATTCCTTTAGAGGTACCTACTTTGTAGAGGCTATTTTTCAGGTCAATCACTTTTCCAATGATATTCTTGGAATCGAGAGGTCCTCGATCTACCTTAGGAACTGTTAAATAAACAAATGACCCAAATGACCTCAAATTTTTTGTTGGGTGCCTCAGTCATCTTTTCAGCTGCTCTTTTTTGACCAGAATACGATTGTTGTCTCTCAATTTGAATTTTATTTGGAGTTGCACAAAGTGAACAAAACCTTGTATCTAGTTTTGAGAATGGTCCTGAACTTAAAATTGTATAATCTGAATGCATTGTGGCATTACATATCTCACAAGTGAATTTAGATTTTTCTGTGATTTTTTTACTACACGTACAACAATATACAATACTATCACTTAAAATCTCAGTAGCATTTTCTTCCATATTGTCCAGTTGAATGCTGCCCTCTGAGTTCGAATCAAGATTATCTTCTGGTATTTCCCGTTCAGTGTTGTTGATTCGTGAAGGATTTATTATATCTTCAAGTTCCTCTTCTGTCCGAAGTTCTTTAATTACAGAATCTGGAAGGTTTGTCGATTTTAATCCAAGTTTAGGATTAGCTCCAAACAATGTACGGTACGGAGTTCTTCCAATAATGCGATGTTTTGATGAATTTTTCTGCCATTGTACAAAATATCAACCCATGGACCAATTTGTGGAGGAGTGATCGGACATCCAGGAACGAAGCATTTTTTCAACATCTTGATTACTTTTTTTCTACGCTACCCTGGCTTTGAGGGTGACGTGGCCTGCCATGAACAATTCTGCAATCAGGCCAGTAGCCAACAATTTCTTCTATTACCGAAGCAGTAAATTCCCGGCCATTGTCACTTTGCAATATGTGCGGTGCTCCAAACTCCAAAAATATTTTCAGTAATTCTATAGCTACCTCTGCAGCACGTTTGGTACATAAAAAGCGAAGATGCAAAAATTTGGTCTTGATAGTTAAGTAGCCATTTATAGTTTCCGTCAGGAGCAGATTGGAAATCCATCAAATCTACTTGGCCGCGAACATTAAAATCTTTAGAAAGGATTGATCGCACAACCAATCCCTTATGAGGTTGCGATTTCTTAAGTTGACATTCCTTACATAGTGAAATGAAAGTTTCTACTGCTCTTCTAGGAATGTTATATTTATTTTTTAATGAAAATAGCATTTTAACCCTGCTACCATGACCTGTGGATCGGTGAGATTCTAGCAACACATCAAAATACTGTTCTATGGGAATTATGCAAACAATAGGCTGATCAAGAGAGCTTCGTTTTACGACTAAATGTTCATGAGTACCCATAGACAATATCATATTTTCTCATTAAATGATTCTGCTTATTATTTTATTTGTTACCAGGTGGGTCAGCTAATATACTATGCTTAATGCCTGTAATAACTTCTTTAACCCTGTTAGACATCCAATATTTTTTTATCATCTTTTAATCATTTAAACATCTTTTTCCATTCTTTCACTAAAAAACTTTTGTAGCTGTGCACTTTCATGACTTCTAAATATCATTTCTCATTCTCGATTTGTACGTTGTACGTCTTCGTGGTTTTCGCTCATTTTGATATTCTTAAACACATCAAAATAGATAAACAACAAAATAGATAAACAACAAAATAGATAAACAACAAAATAAAGGCGAAATATTAAAATACAATGCGCGTTTTTACCGACCGCTGACTAATAGCAAACTGCAAACGGGCGATTCCAAATATCTAATATACTATTCAATCGAAAAAAGTCGATTTGTTTATATCTATTCACGGTTTGACGGAACCGTTTTTGGCAAATTGTAAATTGCCTAAAAATAATCAGTCACAACATAATATGCATTCCTCTGTTCTTGTTTTGCCGGCATTTTATCAATTTGCCTGAATTGGTGTGGGCATAACGGAAAATGCATTTTATGATCGCGTTTAGCCGGCTTTTTGTAAAATGCCTAGGCCGTTTATAAAAAGCCTAAATTTACATTATGCCTACGACATGAATATCGATTTGCTAAGTAGTGAGGAACTTGTTGAAAATTATAAAAACTACCTACACTACAATTTCGAATCGTATATAAATAAAATTACAAGACATGCTAGTAAAACATGTTTAGATGACTTCTTCTCTAAATCAAATAGGAATATAAAAGGACAGCATAGTTTTATTTTTGTAAACGATATAACGGATCACTTTCCAATTGGATTAACTATATACATACTGACCCAAGGAACTCCAAATGAACAAAAGTTAAACTACAAAAGCTATTTAAATTATGTTAAACTAAAAACCGATTTACAGGATGAAAAATGGGAAGACATGTACAGATTGAAAATATAAATGAAGCATTCGATTCTTTCGTAAATAAATTAAAGTATCATATAGATAAAAATACAAAATTGGTAAAAATAAAAAAAATAAACAGTTGATAAGGAAACCATGGATGACTCAAGGTCTAGACAATTCCATTATGGAAAAAAATAATCTGTACTCATTAATTTTAAAAAATCCTGAAAATAAAAGAATTAGAGAAAGATATAATAGATACAAAAGTAAAATTAAATCCTTAATAAACATAAATAAGAGAAATTATGTGAATACTTTAGTACACAAAAATAAAAACTCTTCTTCAGCTTTGTGGGACTCTATGAACAAAATTTGTGAAAAGCAAAAACCTATAACAAAAATCGAAAAATTCACAGGAAATGGGCAAGAATTAACAGCTGCTATTAATATTGCAAATAACTTCAATACCTACTACACCGAATTGGGACAGACCTTGTAATCAATATATTACCTCCAGATGACTTCGAAGAATATTTAGACATACTCGATAATACTATGTATATATGTTACGGGTAAAGTTAGATAAGCGAATAAACCTAGGTTTACCCGGGTAAACCGCGTTTTATCCGCTTTCGCTTGGTTAAAGTTGGATGTACCATAAATGACAAGGCCATTAATGTTTGAAAAACATATTTAATTCAAAAAACACATTATACAAACAAGACAAGCTGCTGTGACATTTCGAGTTGCAAAGATTTCCAATAGCTTTACATTTACATTTATTGGTCATGCATTTAGTTTTACAGTTACATCGATTATAGCATTGACCTCCTAAAAGTGATTGTTCGTTTGCAAACTGACGTAAACTCTTCTTTTGTAGTGATACACTTTCCGGATCTACAAGTTTCTCACTGCACACAGAAAATGTATTCCTGGAAAACATTTCCTCGATTGATCCTTTCTCTTTTGCTAGCTTATAAAAATCGTATTCGGTTTTCTCGATAACCGTCATCAGAATGTTTCTAAAATCGCCCCTTCCTCGATCAACATCTGGAATTTTCACTCTCACTGTATCTCCAACGGAACATGGAGGGAACTTCGAATTAGATAAAGATTTCATCTTCTTTGCTTGATTTTCTAAATTTATTTTTGCGTCTCTTCTGTTCTGTCTCATTAATTGCACAAATCGCAGACGTTCTGACCATCGCCTGCAGTTTTCATCGTCCATCCACGTCATGAGCATATTTTGTATATCTTGATTTGCTCTTTCCACGCTGCCTTGTGACTGACTATGACGTGGTTTGCCATGTAGTATTTTAAGGCCATTCCGCATGGAACATAACTCTTCAATGACTCGGTTCGCGAAGTTCCGTCCGTTGTCCGATTGTAGTATAGATGGGGCTCCAAAAATACAAAATATGTCTATCAGGATCATAGCAACTTCCTCAACCCTTTTCGATTTTAATGCACGTATCTGAAAAAACTTCGTTATGTGGTCCTGAGATACCAAGATAAATTTGTATTCCCCATCTGGACGGGATTGCATGTCTATAAGATCCACTTGACATCGGCTGTTCATACTCCGAAAAAACCATTGGCTTAATCACTTTTTTGACAGATTTCAGGTTTTTTTGACACCCTTCACACAAGCGCAGATATAGCTTAATAACATCTTGAGTTATATTCTTGTACTTTTTCTTACATTCACTTTCCATACGATGTTTACCACCATGTCCAATGGCCAAATGTGCATCATGCAAAATATCAAACATTTCGTCGTTTGTAACGTAATATTTTATGCTGGATTCACCTGATGATAAACGAACGGACTTGGTTTTAGCATTTTTTGCTATCTTAACTGATTCCAACATTTCTTGGTATTGTTCAGTATTAAAATAAAAACTGTTTGCACTTTTAGAAAACACCGACAAATCGAAAACTTCATAGAAACGCTATTTCAAACGAGCGCGTCCACTTTCTTCGGTTGCCATTTTCGAACTGCACGTGGCGGTGGCGTGGTGAAAGATGACGTAATAATAAAATCCTACACCCATTATAGTCAAGGGAAAACGGATAGAACGCGGTTTACCCGGGTAAAGCCCGAAACGTGTACAATTCCAAATATATTTTGGACTTTAGCCAAGAGTCCTGGGTATTAGCCAGTTTACTCGAGTAAACCTAGGTTTACTCGCTTATCTAACATATACCCGTAACATATACATAATACTACTGAAGTCGAAGTAAAACATGTAATATATACACCAAAATCTAAAAAAGCATCTGGTTGAGATATCATCAGAGCTGAAACCATTAAGGAAATACGGAATTGTCAAGCCATTATATAAAATTGGCGACAAAACATTAACCCAAAATTATAGACCAATATCGCTGTTGTCAGTTTTTTCAAAACTTTATGAAAAAATACAAAAATAACCAAATTTGTAAATAAATGATAATCAATATAGGGGCTAGATGCGAAAGCACCTGGAATTTGTATCTTTATCGACCTCTCTAAAGCTTTTGATAAGGTGTGTCACAAACGTTTACTGGAAAAGATTACATTTTATGGACTGCGTGGAAAAATTTATCGTATAATAGAAAGCTATCTAAAAAGTAGAACACAATATTTGGAAATCATTGGAGTATTGAGTGAACCAAAAACAATTCTCTATGGCGTTCCACAAGGGATTGTACTTGAACCTTTTCTCTTTGCCCTACATATTAACAGCCTGATGACAGCCCGATGCGCTTTTTACTGGGAGTACTTTTTTTGACATGAGACAGTTATACTTCCAAAACATTCTTATAAACATCTTCAAAAGAAATATAAATATACTTTTTCCCCAACATAATTACCCTACTAGACATACATGTACATATCTAACAATGAGCTCAAAGACCGTTGGACAACGATGTACGACTTATTTTGCACCAAGACTCTTCAATATGGTACCAAATAATATTAAATATATAAATAAACTGCCACGTTACGAATATTCTGTAGAGAACTGGATAGCTAGTAAAAACAGACATATTTTTGACGATTAAATTAATTTAAGGTATCTAAAATAATTTTTTTAATATTATTTTTGGAATATTGCAAAATTTTGAACCCAATTTCAAAATTTAACCCAAATTTAAACCGCTTAGTACTCGATTAAGACCTTAACCCCCGTATACGTACACAACTCCATATTAAAACCTTAACTCCCGACTTCGACCACAACTCCCTATTAAGACTTATCACTAAATTTTGTTGTTTCATTTTTATGTTGTTTATAATATAATTACAAGTTTTATAACTCGCGCAATGTTTATTCTGAAATATTTGTAATTGTTTTTACCTATCAAATAGGTAAACCAAAGTGAATATTGAATGATGAAGACCAATACTCTTTATACGAAATGTTGATCCGATACTTATCTACAAACATCTTGTACATAGCCTTTTCAGCTAAATATGAACGATCTTGATTGTTTCTTCGGGAATAATGCGATTGCTGCGCTTTAAATGTCCAAATATGCGATTCTATCAATTTCAGAACGATGTCAGGTGTTTTCTTAGACCTATTACCTATTTACCTCTTATATCATGAGGTGATTTGCCGTGTAGTAATAGTTGTTGTTGTAATCTTGTTAGTCTTGCACTTGTTATACCAAAAATGCTCAAGAATGCCTTATAACAAACTGGATATTTATCACCGTTTTTTCTTATCTTATAAGAATTTGTCGCACTATTGCTTAAAGCTTTCATTTTATCCATATACCTATTCACCTTCATTGTGCATATGTTCAGCTACGCTACTGCTGTTATCAGGTATTTTTCTAGGTCTACGACGTTCAAACGAATCAAACCAACCAGGTAGGCATCTTATTCATTTTTCGAAGACATACAGTTAAACTGTGTTAATAAAGTCATTGATAGTTGTGAAACATTTAAAACGGGAACATATATAAGATGATTTGGTTTTTATTTATAGCGATTAGGACGACACAGTTAATCGAAAACAAACTGAGTTTCTCTCTGTAGGAAAAGATTTATTGTATTTACACGTGTTTTACATAAATGAATTAAAGTAACAAAAACTATCTAATTAACTAACCTGTAAGAAAAGAAACGACATTTAATGTTATTAATTATAACAATGTCGATCCTAAAACACAATTATTAACTTATTTCTCCGTTTATAGAATTTGATTGAGAAAAAGTATTTTGACATTAATGCTTTTTCATGACAGCCCAGATAATAATCCTTTACTATATGCTATAGACTATAGACTATAAATAAACAATTCTGCCTCGATGAGTTAACACTCAGAAACTACGGGAACATAGAATTCTCTATTGACACTTACCTACAATTTCGACCTATTTGTCTAGCAGATACTCTTTTCCCAACATGATTTAGGTATGTGAGCAACACCTCTAACTTTCTTTTTATTTATAGCTAATCCTTTTTTCACACATTTTGCTTTCTTCCTTCTCCAGTTTGTTATTGTATTTGCATCACAAAACTGTAAGCTTACGTTCTCCATAATAATTTCATTATTTCGTCGAAACGTCAACAATTAACACAAACTGAGAACTAACCTCAAATAATATATGACAGGTCAAATTCTCTCCACGCCACCCATAGAATTTCCGCCGGCAAAAACTTTTGAAAAAATTTGACTGCCTAGTTAAAAAGTTAGTAGATTTAATGCAGTTAACACTTAAATCTGTTTGGCTTATACTAACTAAAAGATACTTCTTTAATCAAAACGTTCACTTGAAGTCATTATTAGCATGTTAGGTATTTCTTTAGACACATAAATAGATGAGCTAAGTTAATTTTATTTTAATCTCTTAAATGAACCATTATTTGTATAACTTCCAGCACAGAAGTGAAAAATCTTGTCGGTGACTTTGATGTCATTGGATCCAAATTATAACTGACAGTTTGCTTCGCACAGATACACTCATAAACTAATAAAATTGGAAAAAACGTATTGTTCTTAGTACGAGAAAAAAATGTTTATGGCGGTTTTACAGAAGTTGTTTGCGGAAGATGTTGGTAACAACCATTGTATTTGAAGCAATAAAAATGAACTGTATTCAATTTCTTAAAATATTTTTTACAGAATTTTTTTAATTTGTTGATCCGTTGTTTAATTTACAAAGTTTCAATTAAAAAACTACAGTTTATTAACCTATCTAATGTACTTATATACAGTGTGTTCATAAAGTAACGCATACATTTATTATTATAGATCGTTTCAGCAAGTACATATAGTATTGGAATGCAACAATCCCCTAACTAACAGGTGTTTATCGGATATTACAGAGTCGCACTCGAAATTGAGGAAATACTTTACAAAAATTTAATAGTAACTGTTTGACAATATATTATTTTGCTATTTTACTGTGTCGCATAAAAATGGAAAAAAACGAGAAAACTACATAGGTACTGTAAGAATAATTCCTTTGATAAAAAACGAAAAATCCACACCATATGGGTAAGCAGAAATTTACTGGTCGTCATCGTTATCAGTGTCACTTGTACTTGATTCACTATCACTTGTGTTAGAACTATCCACATTAATAATTAAAGGATTTACTTCCACACTTTTAATAACATTATGATTCATATTCCACATGTCATTTTAAATTTTTTCAACGTGACTAATGCACTTTTGTCCCGTTTCTTCGGTAATATTTCCAACTGCACTTAATAGTAATTTCTTCACATCTTCTAATTTGTATGTAATATTGTTTCTCGCAACGAACTGTTTGATTTCTGCCCAAACCAACCCTATTGGGTTTAACTCACAGTGGTAAGGGGGGAGCCGTAAAACGCTGACACCCGCTTTTTTTATCTATCACATATATTTTTATATTTTGACTTATATTGTTTAGCAATCTCATAGAGACGGGCTTTGGTAACACTGCACTTAAATGATATCCTTTATTTTGCAGTCATTCCATTACCTCAGCTTTGCTCCTTGAGGAGGTTGGTAATTTCTCTTTCAGGGTCCTATGGTAGCTGGCATTATCGACAACTATGAGAGATCCTTGTGGAATATTTTCCAAAAAGGACTTAAACCAATTTTAAAACACTTGTACGTTCATTTCTTTATGATAGTCGCCGTCAGTTTTTGAAGTAAATACTAACAAACCATTTTCAGAAAAACCAGATGCGGAACCAATATGTCCAATAATCAAACGGCGACCTTTCCCACAAGGACCTTTAATCCCGGTTGAGCATCCATCCATAAACTCTTGTTTACAGCGTTCAATATTAGAATCCTACCAAATCTTGAGAAGTTTCATCTAGATAAAAATTTAATTCCCCGTCGTCTTGCTGCCATTTTCTCCAGAAGATAATCTTCCTGCCACAATATGATTTCCAGAATGTAATGCTTTCTATATTGGTCAAATAATTCGAAATTTTTAGATTAGACACAATAACACTTACAAGTATACATATTAAAACAACCAGATAAATCACATTACGCAAAACATCTATTTGACACCAAACATTCATTAACACCTAACACAAAACTAGAAGTAGCACATATTTGTGATAAGAAACAAGAACTAGATTTCCTTGAAGAACTAGAAATTATAAGACACTTAAGAGAGCCACAATATGAAGATGTCAATAAACAGATAAATCTAGGGAGCTCTCCACTATTAAATTGTCTTCCTGAGTAACAATTTTAATTATCAGCAGATGTAGTTTTTCTTGGTTTCCTATATCATTGCAGAGTTATGCTGATCTTAAATGGGAAAAATATATCCAGGATATCCCCATAGGGATAATAATACCTAAGCTTTAATATTTTTAATATCATATCTTCCTCTTTTTTCTATTTTTATATATTAAGTCAATCACAAGATAGGGCACTCACTATTTGGTCTAGCCTATATTAAACATCAAGTAGGCATCACATAAAATGTAACTTCTGACATTCTGACGATGATATGCAAATATCGAAATAATTATAAATGATATTTTAGAGTTTTCATTGGTTTTTTTCAATAAATAGTGGAATTAATTATAAACAGTTAGTTTAATTTAAAAAAGGTAATATGAGTTGATTCCACAAAGTAAGGGTCCAAACAGTAACTTCATTTTTTATATAAAAAGAATGGATGTATCTTCTAATTGCGCTGTTTATAAATTCATTGATTTTCTTCACTTTTCGTCCTGGTTTCTCCTTAGGTTTGCTTAATACCTGATTTGTTTTTTGTTCACGTATTACTTTGTAAATTGTAAATAGTCGATTTTCCTACTCCAGTAATCTGTGCTCATTTTTCTATAATGCTGTCAACACTGTTTTGCAAACAGTAAGCACTAGAGGAAGGCGTGTTTAACGACATGCGATTTTCTTTCTGTACATACCGAAATTCGTTTAAAATCATCGTTTTTCCGTTTAGACTTAATGGTCCAAATTTCGGGCGTTTAATACAACGTTCCATTGGCGGCTAGTACATAAGCGCTGCAGTGCTGCAGAGCTCCCAAAAAATCTTCTAATTAGGTAAAATATTTCCTTTTATCGAATATAAAATTTATAATATATTATGTAAAGCATTCGCATTGATAATAAAGCAAGCCACTGAACACTGAAGCCACATCTGAAATAACAAACAAGCGTAAATAAAGTCCACCAGTGGAATAACGTACCTATTTCGCGCGATCGTTGATATTTTATATAGCTGGGCCATACCAACGTGCTCGGCGAGCACCTTAAAACACCCGCGCTGCACACTTCTCCCCCTTGACTGTCTAAAAACTAAGCCGTGATCATGCGTGATTTTCCCTCTTAAAAACGCTGCATTTAGTCCAGCGCATCGAGGCATACGGTACGGTTCCCGCGGTGCAGGTGTTTTTGTTTCTGTGTATTTTGTTGACAATTATTATATAAACTGTAAACTATGGAGGTGGTATTCAATTTAATTAATGTAAAGAGATTTTTTTAAATATTCATATAAAGAAAAGATAGAATTAAAAGCACAAACGGTATGCCATTACCAGATATCACTATTGAAAAAACTAGTGTAAGTAGAGGAAAAAGTTATACAAGTAAATTTAGAAGAGATATTTATTCAAAAAACGAATGGATTTGAGGATGTAACAAAAAAAAATGTTTTATATTGTTTTCCCTGCTTACTTTTTGGTGGTGATAAAGCTTGGACGGAAATAGGAGTCACGGATCTAGAGCATTTGAGTTTAAAAATAAAAAGACACGAAAATTCTGAAAGCCATCTTCATAATTGTATGAAATTTGCGTTACTAGGGTCAACTAATATTATGGCTCAATTAGATGCGGCTTATTGGTTAAATATACAGAAACATAATGAAAACGTGTCGAAGAATAGATATATTTTATCAAGAATTATTAATTGTGTTAAATTTTGTGGAGCTTTTGAATTGGCTCTTCGGGGACATAATGAGAGCGATACTTCCGAGAATCCGGGAATATTTCGTGGGCTTATTAATTTTTTGGCTAAATTAGATGCAACTCTAAGTGAGCACCTGAAAAATTCTTCAGTATTAAAAGGCACTTCAAAAGAAATACAAAATGATCTCTTACAGTGCATTCTTGAAGTCTGTCATGAACAAATAATTGAGAAAGTTAATAATTCTCCATTTATGGCGATCATGGCGGACGAAACGACGGATGTTGCTGCAAAATCTCAAATGGTAGTTATATTCAGGTATGTTCGTGATGGTGAGCCAATTGAATGTTTTTGGAACTACGTAATTCCTGAAAAATGTGATGCAGAAACAATTAACAAAACAATTTTAAGTATTATATATCCTTTAATTTAAAATTCACCTAACAAACTGATTGCGCAGAGTTACGATGGAGCAGCGGTGATGGGCGGACAACACGCAGGCGTTCAAGCATTATTTAAAAAAAAGTACCATTTTGCCCACTACGTACATTGCTATGCCCATCAACTAAATTTGATTATGTCTAAAGCTGCTTCTGCAAATTCGCAAGTACGTGTATTTTTTGGAAATTTACAAGATATTCCTGGCTTTTTCAATAATTCACCCCAACGAGTGGAAGTGTTGAACAAGATTGTGAACAGAACAGAAGGATCCCCCACGGCGCTACATATATCTATTCCTCCTACGTCTCCTCAATTCATTCCCTCCCCTCCTCCATGGATAATAAAATTACCAATATGTGATACATCGTTGACAAGTTTTGATAAGAACGAAACAAACCATACCCTGATGAGAGGAAAATTCCATGAGAAAATATCTTATTTACAACATTATACCCATATCTACACAGATGTCTCCAAAACCGATACTGGAGTTGGAGCAGCACTTGTAACTCCAAATGTGATCATAAAAATTATACTACCTTATATTACAAGCACTCTAATTGGAGAACTTTATGCGATATTTCAAGCTCTAGTCCATGTCAATAGAGAAAATGTAAAACATTTGCTCATAGTAACTGATTCATTGAACTCAATTGAAAGTTTGCGCCAGACATATCCATCAAAACCATTACTGATAGTTATTAAGCAGAAACTATCCCAGCTATACAATTCAGTAGCAGTTATACAGTTATTATGGGTACCTTCACACACAGCAATAGAGGAAAATGAGCGAGCTGATGCAGCTGCCAAAGCTGCAATCCAGAACCCTAGTGTCACCGAAGTCACGAGAGCTACGATAACAGACATCAAAATATTTATTAAGACATCGGTTAACAACGCGTGGCAACACCAGTGGTTCTAATCTCTTGATAAACTTAGAGAAGTGAAAAGAACAGTTAAACCGTGGAGGGCCGTTCCAGAAACCAGGAGAGAACGAGTTATCCTGACCCGTCTTCGAATAGGTCACACCCGATTTTCCCATGAACACTTAATGTCGAAATCCGAACAATTACAATATGGAAAACTTGGTAGCATATCTACGTGCTATTCAGTTTCTGTATAAAATTTAATAATTGATTATTAAAATTGGTTGTTTTTTTATACCTATACTGTAGTACTACTTAGTATTTATTGTTCATTTGGTAGCGTTAATAACCTAAAGGGTTGATGTGCTTTCTTTTTCTTAAATAAAAAAAGTACATATAGGTCATAATGACGAAACTGTACATTAATATTTCTCAAAATACGTAACCAGGTTTTTGTTTTTCTACCTGCTAATTGGAGGACAATAGATAATCTTTCTGCGTTTATTCATAGCATGTCAAACCGATAGTGAAAGTTTAGATGGATTCATGCAAGCAGAAATTAAAACTTAGATTAATTTAAAACTAAAACTAAGAAGATAAAACCATGTAATGTAAATGTCCATGCAAGAAACTAAGAAATTAAGATTTAAATTAAAACTATGAAAGATGGCCAACTTTCAACTAAGAAAATAAACAGCTGAATATTCTTAGTTTAAATTTAATCTTAATCTTAAATTAGTTTTAGTTTAGTTGATATTGCAGGAATCCACCTTTTGTTTACAATTGGTAAGGAAACTATAATATTTCATAGTACCTACATAATTTTATATTCAAAGTGATCCACCACAAGTTTTCTTTTATAAACTTAGAAATTGTAGCACTTGAAACTATTTATTTTTCAATAGTACCTACCTAAACTTACTATTAAATTATTGTGAAATATTTCGACAACTTTGTAATATCCAATAAACACCTGTTAGGTAGGGGATTATTGCATTCCAATACTCCATGTACTTGTTGAAATAACTATAGCTTAATAAACAGTGACATGGAAAAAATTCCGAAACAGGTCAATTTTTGATTTTAATCTACTAATTTTAGAAACAATTATCTATTACAGACAGTGAATAACCTTTGAGTGATGACGTCAGCATCAGTATTTTCAATTGAAACTCCCGTTTTTTTAATGCGGACTGGTAAAAAATTCGTCTTCAACATTTTGTAGTATAGCGAGTGTTACGCTCTGCATTTCCTGCATGATTGGGTTCTTGTCAAGCCTGTTAGTTTATACTTTTAGATTTTAATAAACCCAATAAAAATTAGTCTGATGGGACAAGAACGGGTGATCTAGCAGATCATTTCAGTGTTTCCCTTCTTCTGGTCCATCGATATGGAAATGGTCTGTCTAAAAGCTGACGCATATATAGCGAAATGTGTTTCTTAAAAATTATTATAAAGTACTTATAAACGAAACAGACAACTATATACCTAGGAGTTTTTATGAATGATAAATACGATGAATAGACAGAAATTGATCTAAGACTGGCAAAGGGCAGATGTGTCAAACGTTTACAAATTAAAATAATAAGTCCAACAGTTCTGTACGGAAGTGAAACCTGAGTTATGACTGAAAAACAACAGACTGACCTTGAGATTTATGATAGAAAAATATTAAGAAGAATCTATGGTGGGAATTGTGAATGTCACCCCATCTACATTTAATTTAATCTGTTCAAAAAGGTTGAATTGTCTTAGGCCATCTGGAACGAATTGTGAAGACAATTAGGTATCATGGAAAATAACTGAAGGAAAAAAAAGTGTTGGAAGACCAAGAAGAAAGCGGGTGACGGAAGCAGTAATGAAGAATGTCGCTATGTCGCTCAAAAGGAAATAAGGAACTGGAAAGATGTAGCAAGAGAAAAGTGGGAATTTCTAAATAAAACAGAAAATTCATAATAATAATAAACTTTGCCGTGGATTGTTAATATACCTGATTTGAATGTGTTTTGTCACCTTTTTATTGCTAAAGATTCGATAATAAAAGTCAGTACTATTTTTTGAGAGAAGACTTGTCATCATGTGAAGTTTGTCATCATTAAAACTTTCATAAGAAGGTATGTATTGAATTTAGAAGATAATATTATCATAGATCTTATTGAGCAGTAATTTGCAATAATTTCTTGTTTTATTTTACATTTTTTACTCTTATATTCTTATTTTTTTGCAGTTTTCTTCTCTTCTGCTTCACCTTGCTTTATCTTACCCAATATACTATTCTGATAAAATTATGTTTAAAATCGTCTTTGCAACAGTATCGCATCGTCCATGAACAGAACGTTAAATATATTGAGAAAGTGTTAATTATTATTATACAAACAACTTTCTTTTCGATTGTCAATGTTATTTAGATTTGTTGGCAGTGATCATTACATTATCATGGTTATGTAATAATATCTATTAGGCATAGTGTGAAACGTTGAGGATTCATTATGAATCTAAATTATATTTAATCAATATTGTCAATAATAGAAAAAAGCAACTATTGATGTCGTTGAAATATTATTTAAGCGATTAGGTCAGAGTTAGGCAAGCACGTTCCTTCGCTCATGTTATGTTTGTTTATGTAGTTTGATTTCATTTATTTGCGAATATACGCCTTGCGTAATTCTATAAAATTTCATCTAAATTCTATACACAATAGCAACATGCGATAAATACCTTTTTTTGGAAAATACCTTATAGTTTTTGAATTTAATGTAAAATTTGTCAAAAAATGTATACATAAAATTATTTACCAAATTTGCCTGTGCTTAAAAAACTGACTTAACATAGTGTCACCTTCAAAGGGCGCTAGCTCCCTTAGAAGGAGTTTTTGGATAAAGGTAAATTAGGTACATGAAATCACATCTAGTATCTGTGGTTTGCGTTTGGCAGGAGAGTTTTTGGATTCTCTGTATAAAACATGAGAGAAAAAATGTATCTGTACATCCATCACTTTTTTTAAAATATTTTAAACGGTGATTACTTGATTAAAATCGGTAGTCCATAAACTTGTTTTGAATATTAGGTATAACTAATATTAATAAATTATTTTAATTTGTAGCTTGTTCCTCCAGATAAATAGCAAACCAATAAGTACTTATTAATAAATCACCTCGCGTGTCTTCCTATACAAAAGAACGGAAAACCGATTACGGATTCAAAGATTAACCAGGAACTCAACACTCAAATGTCTCCAAATTCATTGAAGATAACCACAAACAATTATTTTGAGGTCAAAGTTGAAGTCTTCCTACTTTTGACAGATACTTCCCAATACCTAACGTAATTGAGTTTGTCTTTTGTTTTGTCTATATAACATTGGGAATGGTCGTTGGCCTGTCACATATCGAGGTCGAACTCTGTATGGGACATAAGAGGCATGTACATAATATATGTTCTGGAGATGAACAACTGCACTGTGTTAATTTTCTAATACTACTACGAAACACGGATATACAGCGTTTATGAAAAGTCTCGCACCAAGGGATTATCTTTGGAACGGATAAAGGGAAAATTATGAAATTCTAGGACGATGAATGAGACGTTATTCTGCATATTTGCACAAAGAAACTAATTTTTGCTCTTTTCTAAAATAAAAGCTATGTATCACTTTAATACAAAATGTTTTATAAAATGTTAATTTTATTTTTCTAAATTAAATTGTACTGTACTAATGATATGTCCTTGTAGGTTTTCTAAATTAAACAAAAAACAATTGTAGGCATTAAAAACGTCAACCACATCAATATTTATGTACAAATTGTCAAAACTGATACTAAGTTTAAAAGGAAATTAAGAATAATGGCACATTTATCTGAAAACAACTAATCTAAATCTTAATGTTAGTTGGATATGGTGATCGCAAACGTTCCCATGACGAAGCACCTCATCTTTTCAACGATTTAAATCTTGAATTCCCTTCTATAAGTAGATCTATAGTGAAGAGATTAATGAACAAATTTAATGAAACTGATAGTTTTACAAGGTCTGGTAGTCCGAAAAGTGCAACTACTGAAGATAAAACTTTAGATGTTCTATTAGATGTTCAAGAAAACTCTAAAACATCTAAAGAGTTCTATATAAGGTCAATATAGCCAACAAAATAAATTAAAATTATCGAAATGACATAAGAAATGGGGGTCACTGAAAGAAGTCAGGATTTAACTTACTTTTTGTTTCTTTCAGATATACTTAATGTTTAATATAATATATATTGTACCCAAAGGATAAAAAGCTCGTTTTAAGTTAGGGAATTTTGCTTCTTAAGGCTTACGGCAAATGTCTGTTAACTGTCAAAGTCAACGTCATAACATTGGCGTCATAGCGTGGTTTTATTTTTATCAAGTTTATCCGTTTGTAAATATGTCTTTCCAGTGTATTATAATTTCATTTTGAAAATTTTAAACACACGAAACAAATTCCAAGCTAAAGCTACGCCTATGTTGCTTACAGTGACAATGTTGACAGTTACCTGTGACATATGTGATAAACATTAGAAAGCAAAATACCATAAATTAAAACGAGCTTTTTATCATTCGGGTACAAGATATATTGCATAAAACATGGTTTATATCGTACGAAAAAAAGAAAAGATTCCTTCCTTTTCCAATTTTTCGAGTAAGGAAGTTCCAGCCTAGCTCTCCAATTATTATATGTTCACATAGCTACGATCTAATCTGCTTGGATACGATTATTTTATTTTTAGAAGCACATTCAATGGTTTTTCACCCCATTGTTGAAGTAAATGCCATTTTATGTTATTTTTGGATTGCATTTGAGAAATTGAATTTTATTTTATTTGTGGTTTTGTAATAATTCGAAATGACATGCTTCGTTTAAATTGGGGAACTGGAAAGATTAGGATTATTATGGCAACCTAAACAAAGGGGCAACGATAATCCTTTTATAATCCCTTGCTACCTTTGGATTACTAATCTAGGTAGACCATTTCGGACGGTGCTTAACCTAAGGGTAGACTAGGTGGGGGCCATGCCGGTAGGTAGCACATTAGTTATTTGCCAACAAGTAGCAAATCAGTTCTTGAAAACAATTCATCAATTCATCACAGTGCACGGTTTTCAGAATAATTATTATGTACCACTAGCATTTTGTCTTCTAAAAGATAAAATTGCAAAAACCTACGAATTTTGTCTACGTTCACTAATAGAAGTATGTGCATCAAACAATTTAATGTTCAAACCTTCAGCGGCGAACATTGACTTTGAAAAGGCAATACATCTTGCAGTAAGATCAACTTGGCCAAACATTGATATAGCAGGTTGCCGTTTTCATTTAAGTCAGTCTTGGTGGAGGAAAATTCAAGAATTAGTTTTAACAGCAGAGTATAAAAATAAAAATTCGGAAATTGGGCAATGGCTCCACCAAATTTGGAATACAGTATTTAGGTCCTTCTGAAGTAGGAGATTTTTTCGCCAATGAATTGGCAGAAATTCAACCAATCGATCCCAGAATCATTAAATATGCTGATTATTTTTACTCATTAGACTTAAACTGAAATTATATCAATAGCGGATTTTACGCAAAGTGAATATTGTTCATATTTTGTACATTAAAAACTATCACGTTGATTCTGTTAGATAGTAGGCAGGACGGCCCAGATTCAGCGGCCGAGATAGTAGGTAGGATTATAGCAGGTACAATATCTATCACCCGAGATAGTCTAGCAAAATTAAGGATTACCTGAGCACCTTTAGAGATCGACATCGCCGAAACAATGTGCAGCATGTACAGCCTGGAACCTTCTAATGAATAAAAATAGAATAAACCCCCTAAAAAACAACAAGGATTTTATTGTTTTAATGCTTACACCAGTTATTGAAACTGATAGGACCACCATTGATGAGAAGATTACAAAATATGCAAAATAGTATTCGCTGATTTTCATGCACACTCTTTTAAAAGTACAATAAAAAGCCAAGAGTGAGACGGTGAAAGCAAACGGAGAAAAATTAAATTAATTATAAAAATAAAAGGAGGACAAATCTTAACAGAAATGGTGAGTGTTGTTAAAATTATGTTTATCAGATCCAGCAATTGAAAGTAATTGTTGACTAAAAGATCATTTAGTTCTCGTACAGTGCAGTTTATCCAGTGTTTCTGCTCGGTAAAGAAAGAATAATAAATATATGGTCAGGCGCGAAACAGCCTTCTATAATTTTTATCGCGTGAGTTGCATACGAGGTGAGATAGAAGGTACAGTACGTACTTTTGAAACTTACAGGGTATTTCACTTGATGTTGACAATTTATAATATTATATATAGGGTGCGGCAGATAAAACGTCGCTTAGAAAGATCTCATCTATAAAAATATCTGGAATGTGAAATTTAGTATGATGGGGTTTCTAAAGTTGATCTCTTCAATGAAAATATTACCATTTTTTTCCTACTTCCGTTTTCCCGGAAACTATTTATGACTTCGTTTTTTCAATGTTAAATTAAAAATTTTTTGTTAATGGTGTTTTTGTTTTTTTGGTTAATGCCTATCTTAAAAACGTTCTGGAGTTAAAAAAAATTTTGTATGAAAGTTACACTCTTTCACTATGTATAGTTCTTTATAGGTCCCCGAATCGTATTTCCAGAGATTTAATCATTTAAATGCTTATTTCTACATAGTTTAACAAAATGCTGTAGTTATCAGTGGAATGAGTTAACAAGCAAGTAAATTTTACTAGAGATCGCCACTGTGAATAAAACATGGAAGTGTTTTTTTAGTAAAATGTTCCGAAAAAAGAATGCAATGACTGATAACAGTGCTACATTTTAATCTGACATTAATCGTTATAGTATCAGTCAAGTGTTCGGAGTTATGTTCACAAAAATATTAAAATTAATATGATCTATCAATGGTATACACTCACAGAAACAGAACGAAACGAAATTTTAATTACGATTGTTAGCGAATATAAAGAGTAGGGACACATTTTTCCCAAATCAGATTTATACTGGTCTGGGACTGCCTTTGAAAACTCTTAACCCTCGCAAACCACAATAGAGGATTTTTCTTGGTACCACATGTACTATGGTACACCTAGTATGGGTACTTGACGTTTTCGACTTGCGAAACCGTGCTATAAATATGGGACCAGAGCATGCACAGCATCGGAGTCGAGTACACTTCGTTTAGTATCACTTCTTCTCCTTTCTTTTTGTTGTTTCTCTTAACGATTCAACTAATATATATTTCTAAGGTTTTAAACCATATATAACCACAGAGAATACCTTCTGATAACCACAAAAATATTTCGAACTCTTATTTATAAGGCTACAAGAAGGTGAAGCGTAAAGGTTCTATATATGTTTTACAAAAGAAATCTAACCAAAATTTGTTTTCTTTGAATATTTGCAACAATACATAGGTACGAAATTTGACAGTGGCTAATCGTCTGGTGTCGTGTGCATAGTACCTACCCTATAACGATACCTGGTACAAGCAAGACAAAATGGTCTATTATCTTCGAATGTGAAGCACTTTCTCATTGGAGCTATAGACTCCTAGGTCTAGATCAGAGGGAGCGTTTCTCCAAGAAAAATATAGTGAAAAGAATGTTGAGCTAGTCTCTTCAAATAAACGGTACAACCAAGAGCACAAAATGCATGAAGGCTGAGGTGCCAAGGACTCGAAGCCTCTGACTGGAGGTGCCGTACTAATCAATCAATCAATCAATCAATCAACAATTAACAAAAATTTTCGAAACACGGACCATGCTAAAAATATCCCCAGAAGAACGTTGTGTTTGCATTTAAAAAAAACCTCATACCATCTCAAGGCCAGTCGCAACAATAATAATAATTTACACCAATAATCTGTTGTTAGATTGCTAAAAAAAGGAGGTATCTGTACAAACTACATATGGTCCAAGCGCTGTTCGAAGATGATTTTAATAGAAGAATCGAATTCTGCGAAACCATTACAAAAGCTACTTTTCCAGACATATCGATACTGGGCAAATCTGAATCCACATTGGATGGAAGAGTATATGGCACAATATCCTGACAAGGTGAATGTTTGGATCAATGAGATTATAGGACTTGAGGAAAACTCAACTGGTCTACAGTTTCTTCATGATTATCTGCTGATACAGTTGAATCAGCTATTTCCAAATAAAAGTTACTTGTGGTTCCATCAGGATGGGGCTCCAAGCCGGTAATGTACGAATCTACTTAAATAACGTTTTTCTCACGTAGGGATTTAATGAATGACCTCCAAGAGCACCAGATTTGCCTCTTTTCGATATATTTTTTTTAACTTTAGCAAGAATTTACAGTTGAAAAATCCAAATTTAATTATTCACCTTATTATAGGATTAAGTCGTCTTTAGGATTTTTATCTAAGTTCAAAGTCAAGTCGCGATAGGTACAGCTGTGGCTGTCTTCCATATAGGATGGCCATTTGGTTAATTAGCGCAGGGCTCGCAGTTCCGATCATTAAGCCAATTAAGATGCAGGGAAACCACAGAAGACCTGCATCTATCAACATGTACATGGACAATGAGAAAAAAAAAGAAGGAGAAATTGTTTTATTAATTAGATTGTGCACTGAAAATTGCTGTATTTGGTGTAGTGAAAAGAGCTTTTGTTTTAATTTTCTTCTCTTTCATGGATTAAAAGAGGGGGTTCATTTAAGTAGAAAACTGGTGCTGACATCATTACTAAACTTCAAGTATAAAGTTCAAGCATAAAAATATTAAGTTAAAATTAAAAATTGACCAGTTTCGGGATTGTTTCATATTACTGTTAAATTAGTGAATGAATTTATGCGTTATTTTATGGACGCACTGTATCATTTTTGTGAGGAGCATATTTATTACAAAATAAATTAATTGACAATAAAATATGTTAGAACATGACAAATTACAAACAATTTCTAGCGCGAGTCGTTAATTAATTAACCAAATTTGGTCTGATTTGTTATTCCATTCAATAAAAATGTTTGGCTTTTATCTTGACAGTAGAACTAATTTAAAAAAATGCGTTTGTTCAGTAGGTAATCTGTATATGTACCGGGTGTCCCAATAAGAATGGATCTCGGCCATATATCAGAAATCGTTTATAGTGGCCTCAAGAAAAACCTGGTAATTATTTTCAAGTTTGTATGTCTACCGCTAGAGGAGGTAGATAATTGAATAGAAAAAAAATGTAAAAGCCAAGTTTCATAAAATTAACCTAATTGAGGGACATAACAAAAACAATCATTGCATTCTTCAAATAATGCCGGGAGAGTGGGAACTTTGGCCCGCCCGTAACTCCGGTTCTTCCTGACCGATGTTTGCAAACTTGAAAACAACTCTGAGAATTTCGGCATAACCTAATGAGTAACATGTACGCGAGAGGGCGCTATGTAATTTTCTTAGGAAGCTAGCAGTATTCAGTTTTAATCGGGGATTATAAAAGTATACAAAATTAGCAACAGAATAAGGAGATATCTTAAAAAAGTATAGATTTTAAGCTTTTTCCATTATTTCTAAGAATCATCGTAGATTTAAGTTTTGAGTAAATTTTATATCGAATTTAATACAAATAAGTTGCAATGAAGCCTAACCAAACAAATTACTATGTTTAATAATAATTTGACATTATATCATTTTGTAATTTTTCCATGACCAACTACTTGTTATATATTTCCACTTTAACTTTCTTACTCCTTTTCCCATTTTTTTTTTTTTTTTTCGGGCCGAGATGGGAAACTCATGTTCGAATGGGTCCAGGACCCAAACAGTGTTGGACTCATCCCCAAGGAGATGCCTACCAACCAAACCCACCTCAAACTCGCCGTTACCCCCGCCTCGGAATCACTACCCTAGCATACTTCGAGACAGGCGGCGGTCCCTCGCACACTCTCCGCTCACACTGTCATCTTCTCCCTCCTATCACTCCTGCCTCTCATGCCATATCGAGTCCTTCTCTCCCCCTTACCATGCTCTCTACTACTCCACTCACCTCCATCCATTCCTCCTCCCCCCTCAACATTATCTCCACCATGTTTTCCCAGTACACCGCCTCCCCTAGTTTCCTCTCCAACTTCTTCAGCACTTCCTCGTTCCTCCAGCATCTAAACACATGTCCCACATCATCCTCCACTTCACACCTCTCGCACACACCAGTCTCTCGTTTCCCAATCTTGTGGAGGTACCCTACTCTCGACCCATGTCCAGTGAGCACTTGTGTCAAGAAGTAGTTCACCCCCCCGAATTTCCGTTCCATCCAATCTCTCCTATTCCCAATCGCTCCTTTTAGCGCGCCCTCATACTCCTCCCACCTTCTCTCCATTTCCTCCTCCATCCATTCCCGTACCTCTTCTTTGGTCGCACCCCTCCAGCGTTTGCTCCTAGCTCTAGCCAACACGTCCAATGGGTAGGACCTTGCCAGCACCGCTGCTGCCAGTCCACCCACTGTCCTGTACCCCTGCACCACCCTCAGCAGTATCCCTCTCTGCACCCGCAGAAGTGGCCTAACCCTCGCATTCACCCCCGCTCTTTCACCCCACACCTCCGCACCGTACAGCATACTCTGCTCTACCGTCCTACCAATTACCCTCCTCTTCCACTCTCCCGGCCCTTTCACATTACACATCAATCTCCCCAGCCATGCTGCCCTCACTTTACCCTTCTCTGCCGCCTTTACCATATGGGTTTTGAAGGATAATTGGCTATCCAACCACACCCCTAGGTATTTCACAGACTCCTCCATGCGAATTATCCTTCCCTTAACCATCACCCCCACTTCCCTTGCCCTGCTCCGTCCCTTCACTAGCAACCCCACCGTCTTCTCTTCCGCCACTTCCAGTCCGCACCGCTCTATCTTCTCCACAATCTTCCTGCACATTCTCTCCGCCTTTCTTTCTATCTCCGCCTCTCCCTTTGCCGTACATACCAGACACACATCATCCGCATACACCGTAATCTCACATCCCTCTTCACATACTATCCCACAAACCTCATCAAACACACACTTCCAGAGCGTCGGTCCAAGAACCGAGCCCTGAGGCACTCCAGCCTCCATCTCATATCTCCTCCCTCTGGAGTCTACAAGCACACGCCCCGTCAGGTAGTCATCCACCAGGTTAACCAACCCCTGCTCCACTCCAAGCCGCAGCAACGCGCTCAACACTGCCCGTTTGCTGACACTGTTGAACGCGTTCCCGACGTCGAAGAACACGAGTAGGGCCAATTTCTTCTTCCTCCAGCTGCCCTCCCTAGCTCTTTCCACCAAACCCATCACCTTGCTCAGTGCCGAGATGCAAGATTTCCCCTTCGTGAACCCATGCTGGTTTACCCTAAAACCCCCATTCCTACCAACTTCCTCCTCAATCCTATCCCTTATTATCCCCTCCATCAATTTACCCATACCACACAGCAGGCTGATAGGCCTATAGTCCCCCGCCCGCTTCCCCTCTCTACCCGCCTTCTTCATCAGTATCACCCTGGCTACCTTCCATCCTTCCGGGAACTCCTCCTCCCTCAGCACCCTGTTGAATAGTTCCCAGAAGTACTCCCTATTGTCATCCAACAGCCTCTTCACCATATCACCCCTCAGGCCATCTATCCCTGGGGCTTTTCTCACTTTAATATTTCTCCCCCAATCTTCTACCTCCCACTTCTCTACCGGCCTTATCCCCCTCATTTTCACTACCCCCCTTGTATCTTGGATTTCCTGAATTCTGCCACCCACTCCTTCTTCTCCCCCTTTGAACAATTTCTCTATGATCTCCTTCTCCCAATCCTCCTCTAGAACCTCGTTTCTATTTCCACCCATCCTCTTCACCGCTATCTCATACGCCTTTCCCCATGGATTATTTTCCAATTCCCCCAGTAACTCTTCCCACTTCCCTCTTTTTTCCCTCTCCACTCTACGCTCCAGTTCCTTCTTCTTCTCTTTATATCTCCCTCTTCCCTCTATCCTTCCTCTTCCTCTCAGCATCCGTCTTCGTTCTTTCTTACACTCCCTCCACAGCTCCTCTATTTCCTCATTCCACCAGTAATTGGCCCTCCGCTCACGCCTATTGCCCCTCTTTCCCTCTCTTTTGCAGCCCTGTATCACATTGTACAATTCATCTGCATCATGTCCAAGTCCCCTTCCTATCTCTTCTCTTACTTTCTTCCTCATTCTCTCTGCCTCGGCTTTCGTCCACTTCCATTCCCACTCTTCCACTAAATCCTTTCTCTCTTTCCTTATATCCGTCTCCACATACCTATGTAAGCTCAAGCTTTCCTCATCCTCCAGCACCCCCCAACTAAACACTCTTTCCCACAGCCATTCATCACATGCTGTTATATCAATGAATGATGAACCCCCGTCACCCCTCACGAAGGTGGGCAGTAGTCCATCATTCAGCACCACCAACCCGTTGGATGTTAACACTTCCTCAAGGATCTCCCCTCTCCTGTCCGTTTTCTTCCCCCCCCCCCATATAGTATTCTTCGCATTGAAGTCCCCTGCCACCATTCTCCTTATGATCCTCCTTTTTCCTTTTGACACCCTCAGATCGTCCTCTAATCCTGTCATGCTCCTCTCATATTCTTCCAGGCTGACATTTGGGCTTATATACACACTATACACCACCATGTCTCCCATTCGCACTACCACCCATCCATTTCCCTTCCTCACTTCATCCGCCCTTAATCCATCCCCCACCACTCTTATTCCTGCTTCTCCTGTATCGTCCATAATCCATCCCTGCTTCCCCACATATCTAGCATTCACCTCGGATCCACACACTACATCCACTTCCCTCCTAAAAATCACTTCATCCAATATATCATGCGCTATCCTGCATTTCCCTAAATTTATCTGTAACACTCTCCATACATCCCCTACATTCCTCCTTCCCGCGCAATGCTGTCCCCTTCCTCCTATTTGACCAGACTCGTCCCCTCTGAGGGGTCCAGAGGGTCCCTCCCATTTTTTCCTTCACCTTTTCCATCGTCTCCTTCTACTTCTTCCCTTCCCCTACTACATTCTATCTCCCCTGGCCTGTGTCCCCTTTCCCCACATACCCTACAAAGGAAAGCCTGCCGACAGTCTCTCGCCATGTGATCCTCGCTCTTACAAAGCCAACACTTACTCCTCTCCTTGACTACCTTCACCTTACACCCTGTTACTTTATGGCCCTTTATCCCACATCCAAAGCATCTGTCATCCTCTCTACCCTCTATAATATTTACCCTGTTCCACCCCAATCTAATCTCCTTTTTTTCAAAAAGGCTACCGCTTTTTCCCATTCCGCCCTCACCACCGCCATTTTCATCCCGTTCCTCTCCCTTACCACTTTAATCACCGTTGTCCCTTTCCCAATCAAATTCTCTATTTTCCCCCTCACCTTTTCATCTTCCATCCACGGTTCTATCCCTACCATTTTAATGGTTTTTGTTCCCCTCCCCGCTTCGACCACCCTAGCTCCTGTTACCCTTCCTACCTCCCCCAGAATTCCCCTCACCTCAACCCCCTTCTTTGCCTCTATTACCACCTCCCTATTTCTTGAGACTCTGAGTCTATCCACCCACTCCCCTGTCATCTCCCTCAACCCCTTCTTAATCCTCTCGATCCCCTCCTGATCGACTTCCCCGATATCCTTCAGGATTATCGCCCCATTTCTACCCTCCTTTTCCTTCTCCCCATCTGTATAGATTGTTACCTCCGCCACCTCTCCGCCACCTCTCACCCACGCCACCATCTTCTTCAGCACCTCCACCTCTACCTGCTCAAGCCTGTGGAGTCCAATGCTGTCCCCGCTCCCCACTACCCCAAACAGTCGACTCATCAGCTCAAACACCTTTTTCTCATCCCTACAATCTCCCTCCATCCGACAGATCAACTCCTCCGTCTTCACCCTTACCCCATTCCTTTCCGTAGTGCGTACCTCCTTGACCCACTCCATTTCCTCTCCTTTTCCCCCTAGCATCGGGTACCTATCCCTAAACATCCTCTGTATTCCCTTCTCCATTCCACTGTCTTCCTTGGTCACCCATACCACCTTTACCTTTTCATCCCCTAATATTGGATTTCCCACCTTCACCTCTATTCCCTCCCCCTTTTTACCATCCCAGTCCCTATCTCTAACCTCCAGCCATCCTTCCCAGTCTCTTTGCCCCACCTCCCATCGTGTTTGCATTATCCCGTTGCTATCGTCCTTTCCCCTCAACCTCTCCAATTCCTTGACCCGCCCCTCTGCCGCTGCCTTCTCTTCCTCCAGCCTTTCCACCTTCTCCTCCAGTCGCCTTACCATATCCTTCAATCTCTCTACACTCTCCTTCTCTTCTTCCTCCCAATCCTCCATTTCCTTCTTTCCTTTCTCCTTCAGTTTCCTCTTCTGTTCCTTGTCCTCCAGAGGCGATACCTCCTTTCTCTTTACTCCAGTATCACTCCTCCCTCTCGTCTCCCCCGCCTTATCAGGCGTTCGTTTTACCTTCGTCGACTTACCAAAAATTCCATTTCCTTGCCTTCCTTCATCCATAACCTCCTGTTCTATTTTTCTTTCTTCTCTGTCCATATTCCATCCCACGAGTAGCTAGGGAATTGAATGTCCACCACCACAGAGCCCCGCTTGTGGTGGTAAGGCTGGTTACTCCGGGAGGTCACCAGGTATCCCGGAGGCACCGTTTCTGACTGACTTTCGCGCAGCCATTCATCCATTGCCACGGTAGCTAACAACGTAGATTACGGATTGTTTTATCGAGGTTTACTCCTCTAGGCTTTTTCTCACGGTTGCCTCCGGACGCAGTGGCTTCCGTTGCCTACACTACACCACAACATAGCTGCCTTCCCTATGTCGCTGGTTTTTTATCGAGGTTTACTCCTCTAGATTCCTGGGAATCTAACCTATTAGTCGCCTTTTACGACAGGTGGGCTATCCCCTGGGGGTATTCTTCTGAGCCCGCCCCCAGACGGGTTACTCCTTTTCCCATTAATAACATTAAAAGCACTTAATATTGAAATAGTAATTGAAATTATAATAAATAGGGCAAGGAAAGTCAATTTTAATTAGTTCAAAATTGTTAAAATCCGCTCCGTACCTACAACCATACTAGGTAATCTATATATTCAAACGAAAAGGCTTAAGAAAAGTGTAAATTTTAAGATATCTCGGGACAGGAAAAAGATATCGACATGCGTTTTCGCTATTTCATTGGTTATTAGGTCAACTTTTATAATTCCTATTGAAACTGCATACTTCTATTTAATATTCTCCAAAGATAACTAGATTTAAAAAATAAATAAATAGTGTCATCTAACGTGCATGTTACTTATTAGGTTATGTCAAAATTATTTTTTTATGTTGATAGAAAAGAGATGTTTTAAAGAAGAGTAAGTTTGCAAAAATCGGTTAAGTAGAACCGGAGTGATGGAGGGGTTTTTTCATAACAAAGTTCCCACTTTCCCCCCTTAGGGTGCTGGAGGATGAGCTTGAGCTATGTGGAGATGGATATAAGGAAAGGGAGAAAAGAATTATTGGAAAAGGATACTAGGGAATAGGGAAAATGAGGGGGATAAGGCCGGTAGAGAAGTGGAAAATAGAGGAGGGGGAGAGAGTAAGGAAAGCCCCAGGGATAGATGGCCTGAGAGGTGATATGCTGATGAGGCTATTGGATGACAATGGGGAATACTTCAACAGGGTGCTGAGGGAGGAAGAGTTTCCCGGAAGAATGGAAGGTGATACTGATGAAGAAGTTGGGTAGGGAGGGGAAGCGGGCGGGGGACTACAGGCCCATCAGCCTGCTGAGTGGTATGGATAAATTGAAGGAGGGGATAATAAAGGATAGGATTGAGGAGGAAGTTGGTAGGAATGGGAGTTTTAGGGTAAACCAGCACGGGTTTGCGAATGAGAAAGCATGCATCTCGGCGCTGTGTAGGGCTTGGTGGAAAGGGCTAGGGAGGACAACTAGAGGAACAAGAAATTGGCCCTACTCGTGGTCTTCAACGTTGGGAACACGTTCAACACTGTCAGCAAACGGGCGGTGTTGAGCACGATGCTGAGGCTTGGGGAAGGGGAGGTTAACCTAGTAGAGGACTACCTGACGGTGTGATAGTAGACTCTAGAGGGAGGAGGTATGAGACGGAGGCTGGAGTGCCCCAGGGCTCGGTTCTGGGACCGACGCTGTGGAAGTGTGTGTTTGATGAGGTTTGTGGGATAGTATGTGAAAATGGATGTGAGATTACGGTGTATGTGTATGCGGACAATGTGTGTCTGGTATGTACAGCAAAGGGGGAGGTGGAGATAGAAAAAAGGCGGAGATGTGAAGGAAGGTTGTAGAGAGGATAGAGCGGTGCGGACTGGAAGTGACGGAATGGGTTTCTAGTGAAGAGACGGAGGAAGACGAGGGAAGTAGGGGTGATATTAAAGGAAAGGAGAATTCGTATGGAGGAGTCTGTGAAATACCTAGGAGTGTGGTTGGATAGTCAATTATCCATCAGAACACACATGTGAAAGGCGACACAGAAGAGGAAAGTAAAGGGAAAGTAAGGGTGATTGCGAGGGTTGGGCCACTCCTGAGGGTGCAGAGAGGGATACTCCTGAGGGTGGTGCAGGGGTACAGGGCATTGGGTGGACTGGCAGCAGCGGTGCTATCAAGGTCCTACCCATTGGACGCGATTGCCAAGAACAAACGCTGGAGCGGTGCGACCAGAGAGGAAGTACAGGAATGGATAGAGGAGGAAATGGAGAAAAGGTGGGAGGAGTTTGAGGGCGCGATAAAAGGAGCGATTGGGAGTAGGAGAGATTGGATGGACCGGAAATTCGGGGAGGAGAACTACTTTTTGACACTGCTCACTGGACGGGTCAAGAGTAGGGTACCTCCACAAGATTGGGAAAAGAGAGACTGGAGTGTGCGAGAGGTGGGAATTGGAGGATGATGTGGGGCATGTGTTCAGATGCTGGAAGAACGAGGAAGTACTGAAGAAGTTGGAGAGGAAACTAGGTGTATTGGTGGCGGTGTATTGGGAGAACATGGTGGAGATAATGTTGAGGGAGGAGGAGGAGGAATGGATGGAGGTAAGTGGCGTAGGGGAGAGCATGATTAGGGGGAGAGAAGGACTCGATATGGCATGAGAGTTATTAGGAGTGATAGGTAGAGAGAAGACGACGGTGTGAGCGGAGAGTGAGCGAGGGAGCGGAGAGTGTGCAAGGGAATGTCGACGGTCTCGAAGTATGCTAGGATGGTGATTCCGATGCGAGGGTAGCGGCGAGTTTGAGGTGGGTTTGGTTGGTACGCATCCTTGGGGATAAGACCAGCTCTTGACCGGACCCATTCGGTCATGAGTTTCCCATCTTAGAATACGATGAATGTTTTTGTTATGTCCCTTAACAAACTTAAGAATAACTTCCAGGTTTTTCTCGAGGCCACTTTCATTATATTTTTTTTTCGCCGCAGCTGTACTATAAACGGTTTCCGTTATATGCCCGAGAGGCATTCTTATTGGGACACCCGTTACTTATATTTTATCAACTACTATGTTGAGTTTTGAATGGATTTATATTTAACAATTCGTTGAAAGTATTCATTTTTTTACATGATTTTTTAGATAAAATAAATTGATCAATACTAACAATTACATTGCGATTGCTGAGCTAATTCAAAATCTAGTGAAACATTAAAGATGGTGAGAGCATGTTGATAAAGGATCGTTGAACTGTAATACTCGAAACGATGCGTGGTTGAAAATAAAATTCGACCTGTATGAGATCTGAGTACGACTTCCAAATGTCTTATTTCAAAAACAAAGAATTTATTTTATTCTTTATGTAGGTATACAGTGTATAAACAATGTTATATTTTAAATATTAGGAAAATTGCATGTATATTTATCTACCGAAGAATGAATGCGATTGAATTGCCTTTTAAATGTTGCGCCTGTCGACAAATATCAAAATTAACTATCATGTTTAGTTAACTTAACGCCAAAATTTCAGACCGCTTCGTTTAAAGCTGTACCTAAACTGAAGTCGACGAATCAGTAGAAAAATGGAATTAAGCCAAGAAAATTTTCGCGCAATAATTTTTTACAATTTTCGAAGATAGTTGTCTCAACTAGAATGCTCTGCCGAGTTGGTTTCTGTTTTCGGCAATGAAGCACCACATCAGTCGGCAATTTTTCGTTGGTATAGAGAATTTATACGTGGACGGATTAATATTAGCGACCATCCAATAACAGGTTCACCAACAACAGCAGTCACCCAGGAAAACGTCGTTGCTGCACGTAAGTTGATCCAAGAAAATCAACATGTCACATATCGTGAAATTGGAGCATCATTGGGCATTTGAAAGACCACAATTCAAAAAATTCAACACGAAGAATTATCTCTAAAAAATTTTTCTCGTTTCTCGTTGGATACCGCATCTGTTGGCGGAAGAACGGAGAGCAATTAGAGTAAATTGGTGTAAAAAATTCTAAATCGGTTTAGCGCCGAAAACTCAAAAAATAAATACAGTATTGTCAGTGGTGCGATGAATCCTGGATTTACTCTTATGATCCAGAAAATAAACGTAAGTCGGCTGCTTGGGTGTTCCAAGATGAACCAAAGCCGACGAAAGTTATCCGTGTTTCCAAAAAGATGGTGGTGACATTTGTCTCAAAAGTGGGTCATGTAGCAACAATTCCTCTGCAAGATCAAAGGACTGTAACTGCTGATTTGTACATATCGATTTATTTGCCGGAAGTAATTGCCGAGTTTCGAAAAACCAAACCCCAACGACGAATGATCGTCCATCAAGACTATGCCAGTTTCCACACAGCTGGAAAAACAATTGAGTTTTTAAAGCAAGAAATTGTTGGACCATCCTCCATACAGTAACGACCTAAGTTCTAACGACTTTTTTACTTTTCCAAAAATTAAGAATTAACTGCGTGGTCAAAGGTTCCAATACCCAGAAGATGCAGTCAACGCCTTCAAAAACTCTATTTAGAATGTACCAACCAGCGAGTGGAATAACTGCTTCCAGAATTGGTTCCAGAGAATACTTTGAAAAACAATAATATTTAAAAGTAAACGCAATCCTCGTATTTTAATAACTCAAATGAAAAACATCGATTGGATAGTTGGTACCTTTACATATTAAATACTTATAAAAATCGTTGTTACGTAATCATCTTGTTTTGAATATTAATATTGAAATGCTTAATTATCATAAATTATAAAAATGAATCATTTTTCATAATTATGTGGAAATGGATAAACGACACACGATAAAAAATAGTCAAACAAACAGGATGGCATATTTAACAAGTAACAAGCCACACGTCGTTCAATTTACTTGCTTATTCCTATGAGGAGTAAAGAAATATTTACTTTATTATTTATCAGTAAAGTCTACAATCAGGACCGGTATTAGGAAAAATTATATAATATTCTTCATAATTTCAACCGCACGAACAAAGACTCTGCTAATGTACAATTTAGTATCAAGCCCAGAATTCGTAAGCTTCGGGACCCACATTAGTAACATAAGAATAGATTCTTTTCTGCCCGATATATTATTTTGAGAATTACTGTAGACTGTAATTATTTTAACTTCCCCAAAAACAAAAATCGCATGGATTGAAATTTATCGATTTCCATACGTAGTGGCAAGATGAGCAGGACAACCATCGTGTCATTGGGGAAACATCGTCCATTAAAACAGGTAAATTATTTTGCAGAAAGCTGAACTGATTGCTGATTACTCCTATCCATACATTTATGCTAAATCTTTGCTTGTGCTGCATCTCTTTTATGGCGTGCGGATACAAACACAATTTTACCAAATTTACCCGTTCCCGTTTAACGCTTTTGATGGTAATAAAAAACGAGGGTTTTTAGTAAAAGATTAATTTCTGCAGGGTTATAAAATGTACAAAGTTTGAAGTTTGTATAGTTTATTCATAAATCAATCAATTGGCCAAATTCCATAAGCGTACTTAATATAAGTTTAAGAATGTGTGGCTCAATATAAGTTTAACTTTTTATATTCAATATTAAAATAAAAATTCGGCATATTCCGTTATTTGCATAAAATAAGCCAAAAGAGAAACAATCAATTACTTTTAAATTATACAATTCAGATTAATTTTTTTCTCAGCCCACGTCACTGACTACCGTAATAAATTAATGTTTAATCTCTTGACTATATGGAAGACCCTAAACTCTTCCTGATATGGAGTGAAGGTACCTGTCCGACACAGGAATAGAAAAAAAATTAATGTTCACGATAATATTTTAATATTAATTGGATAGTATTGGTTTTGCAAGGGTCACGAAGATTTATTACTGTGCCGCATTTATGAATAAACTATAGGTAGCGGCTATTTTGAGATACACTAAAAAAACTGACTTTACATCGTCATCTTCAAAGGGCGCTACCCTTAGAAGAAACCGTTGAATGAAATATCAACGGAGAAACTTTTTGATAAACTCTGTATATGTGGTTGAATATTCTTATAAAATATGAAATTATAACCTCTTTTCTCCATTTATTTAGATGTCATCATTTATCAAATCTGCCATAATTTGAGCGGTTCCATCATTTATTCGTCGTCTTAAAGATTCGACTATAAAAAACCAGCGAGCTATTATAAATACATCGTCTGGAGAAGGCATAAGCCGATTTTAATAGTTATAAAAATTTGAAACCTATCAAACTTTTGCCCCAAACGGTAACTACCAAAATGTCAAATCTTGACCACGTCAGTTACTCTGATCAAGAGATGGGTAACTGGCAGTGGTTCTAGCCAAAGAGATACTACAGATCTCTCTTTCTCTCTAATCGGAGTTCAGACGGACATTCCCATATTCACAGCGGCCTATTGCTTGTTGCCTCTATCTGTAGTATCTCTATGGTTCCAACGCCCACTCTCTTTTAAAACAGATGTGAGGTTATGTGAATATTAGATTGAAATGTAAAAGATCAGTTGTACTTCTTGGAGTGGAAGAGTACATTTACAACCAATTATCGTAACCGCTTCATTTTAGTCAATGAACAACTGCCTGTTACCGTAAATAGCCGCTTATGTTGTAAACTTATTGAAATCCACAGAAAATCCAACAAGACACGAAACTCAGGCTAGTTTCAGTTTTTTTGGTGGAATTAGAGTTTCGAGTTTGTTTTCGAAACTGAAACTAGTTGCAAGTGAGCCAGTTTGATGGAAATCCGCCATTACTACAAAAAGAACGATATACAGAAACATAAATTAGATATTTTCGAAATAATTCCCTCTTGTTAGATTTTTATTTCAAATTGATTAGAGCTATTTTTATTACATAATATTCATACTTTAACATAAAATATTTATTTACCGGTACTGTATACAGCAGTCAACATGAATATAATAACTATCACATAATCATGAATGTGATTAGAAACCTAGACGAGCTCCTATGTATGTAGTACGTTGACTCCTTTTTATCAAGGGACATTTTAATTGGATTGTTTTTCGAAAACTTCTTACGACTCTTCTATCTTATCGCATTTTATGTGTTAAGGGTTATCAGTTATCACTAACATACCCTGTGTGATACCGGTATCAGTGCTTCCATTGTTTAAATTTTATTTGAGATTTTGTTATTTGCTATTTCACTTTATAGACTAGTCGAATCAAAAGTCAAAGATAAACAGGGTGATTCGTAAATTACATCATTATTGTTGTTAACTTTTTTGACTGCCAATGATACTATGTATTTAAATATACATTCATTTTGGACAATTAAGAAAATAGTAGGTCAGATTCAAGTATTTTATATATTTTTTTAATTAAATGTAAGACGCAGTCGCGGTAATGGTAGCTTGTAGGTTTGTTCCAACTGGAAACTGGCGAAAAAATTATTCTAGGTATCATTCGCACAGGCGATATATTTCTTCCGTGTTCCAACTGGTTATGTATCGTTCTTGGGACGGAACAAAATTGTGAAAATAGGACGAATCCATGCTTGACCCTAAAATTGGAGGAGCTAATATGCACATATCGTCAAAAATGTTGAAACTTTAATTCAAGAATCATCTCTAATTACATATGATTACTGTATATTGTTATAAAATGGAAAAACGAATGAAATGCACACGCCATGATGTGACACTGACACTCTGAACCCACATAATACACAAAGTGCGCGCACTCCAATCTATTTTTATGGGAATCAAAAAGTTTTATTGAGCCGTGTTATAGAGTTAACGCAAATAGAGATCAAGTACGGGAACCCAATTCTTGACATCAGTCGCTATTGAGCGAATTCGCAGCATAACGAGCAGTAGTTAGCGAAGACTTTACTATTATGCAATATAATTTTTTCGACTTTTCTGACAATAGCTTAAAGATACTATTATCTCTTATTTTTGGCGGAGTAACATTCATTTCAGTGTCTGATCCGCTTTCCATACTATATTTTCTTGTAATTTCAATTTAAATTCAGTATAATGATTAATACTCTTGCAATCAGCTATAAATTATTTAAAACGTCACTTTCTTTCGTTTTGACATTATCATACGCTCTTATATAGCTTACAGTTAACAAAACCAAACAAGAGCCCTGGGTGGGCGTGTCCATGTCGCTGTAATTGTATTCTTGTGATAACAATCGATATTTTGAATCGATGACCAAATATCGATACTATAAGTGTCAACTGTCAAAAGATATGTAAACAAAATCAAACTTGCTAAAAATGTAACCCTAAATATTAATAAAAAAATAAGTATTGGTCCAAAAATAAAACTACCATCTTTTCTAAATGTATATTTTAAAATTTCATGACTGTAGTAATATCGTAAAAAAGGGTCAAGTTTGTATTGGAAGCAACAAAATATGAACTGGTTATGTAGCCTATTCCTACATCTATCTGCTTACTCATCAGGATCTTTTGGAGTAGAACGTCGAATCCAGTCATTTGTTAACTTTGTGTTTAATTCAAATTAATAGTGTCACCAATTTCGTATATTTAGATTTGTCATTTTTTTCAGTGTTCATTTCTCTTAACAACAGCCGAAAGTTACAAGTGCATAACAGTGTTAATATTGGAATATACACTTCACCACTACCAATTAGCTAAGTCTTATATATTTGGTTGTTGTTATAAAGAAGACTGTATGGCAATAATTTTGTGTGATTTGTCAAATATATAAAAATATTAAATGCTGTTCTACTTCAATTCATTTGCTTTATTCAAACACAACAGTTAGACATTAGAAACTATTATTTAATCAATAACATTTTGTTAAGTTTCACATTACAAAAGAACCAATTACTAAAATAAATAGGTAGATATTTCATTAGCATATGTACCTAACAAATTACATTCTAAGTTAAGTCCAAAAAAATGAAATTAATCAGAAAATTGATGTGGAAAACCTAGTTATATTTTTTGTAAATGATATTACTTATTCAGTTGGATTCACAAATTAAACAATTTTTCATTTTTTTAATTTAATACAAACTTATAATTAAATATTAATACAGAGGTTCCAATTGAAAAAAAATGACTTCATTAATTGAAAGTATTATACATTATATTTTGAAAAGACAATAGATTGCAAGCAAAATTCAACTTGTATTGCATTAAAATTGTTTATTTAGCTAATAATGAACTATGTATGTCTTATATGTTCATGTAATGAATTTATGTGTTACTTTATAGCACAAAATATTAAAGATGAACAAAATAAAACACTGTAGTTTACAAAAATGTTATTCAGTTTATTATTCATCACTCTCACTTTCATATTCAACACTCTTACTTTCGTATTCATCACTACCACTTTCATCTGATGAACCAGTGTTAACAGTGAAACACATATTTTCCACCACATCATCTAATAGTCCATCATTCCTCCACATTTCCTCAGCTATATGGTCCACATGGTCGCAGTGTTTGTTCCATTCCGAAGAACCAACTTCATCAAAGGCTGCTCGAACTAATTGTTCTATTTGAGCAGCACTTTGAGAAACATTTTTCATTGCCACTTTATGTTTAACGCTACTCCATATTAGCTCAATTGGATTGAGGTCACAGTGATATGGCGGCAACCTTACTACAGTATGTCCATGTTTTTTCAACAACTCAACCACATAGTATGTTTTAGAATGGTTGAAACGTTTGACGAGATCCAGAAGTTCTGCTTTAAGCATATCATTGGTTGTTGAGATGCCATTTGCTTCAAGCCATTCTCTAATAATATGCTTCCGAGTTGATTGGGTTGGTTGCTTATCAATTTGAACACTGTGGTAAGGCGCATTGTCCATAATCACAATACCATTAGGAGGTAGGTTTGGTATTAATTGTGTTTCTAACCAGTTCATAAAATTTGTATGGTTCATGTCATCGTGATAATCCCCTGATTTGCTTTTTGACTTGAAAATTAGTAGTCCATTCTTCACAAAACCATAACGTCCACCAGCGTGTACTATTATGTACCGTTGACCAGCTCTGTTGGATGTATAAACTCCAGGTTCATCTTCCGATTGCCAGCATTTACGAACGCCATATGATGGATGGATATAAGTATCATCCAAATAAGTTATTGGCTTCTTGTTGTGACCCAGGGCATCATTATCTCTCAACCTTCTTAAATAACGAGCCCGCCAAGCTACAATATCATTACGTTCCATCAAAAATTTTCTTTTATTGTGGGATTTTTTATACTGAAATCCAATATTTTTTAAGTGCTTTCTTAAGGTGTCTGGACCGCCAGTGTCTGGACTTTATTTTTCATTTTATTTACCAGAATATTTATTGTTGGAACTTGTTTATCAACCGTATAGCATTCATGAACGGTTCTTTTCAAAATACCCAAGTCACAATCATCCAATTCTATTTTGTTGGTACCACCACTTTTTTGTTTTTTTGAAGGAGACCCCAGTAAAACACCTTCTTGCAACAGTGATTTCTCCTTTCTGATACGTTTTAGGGAGGTAACTGATTTTCCGGTTGCTGCTGCAGCTAATTCTGTGGCTTTGTCCAAAGGGAATGACCACACACCAGCAGCTTTCTGTCTATCAAAAAATTCCACAACGTTTTAAATAATATTGCGAGCTTCACTATGGACTGTTTTCCTTGATTCTGGGTACATTTTGTTGGGGAAAATTGAACTGAAAAAAAAAACATTAATAGGCCTGATGAATATTAAATGGCTGGTTATTGTGTGTTGTTCTAGGTTATGTTTATTAATTACAATTATAGTACATACCTTACTATGTTAAGGTAATTATCAAACTAGTCTTAATAAAGACTGATTGTCCTGTAATTTATGAAGCAAATAATAACGTATAAAAATATAGAAGCAGATTATAAAATAACAGCTGACATCAAATATCAAATAGACTGCAGTTCAGTGTTGCCGATGTGAAAATAAATATTATCCGAACTTTCAAATTATCAGAATTTGTCAAAATTACCAAAAGGACACAGTGTTGTCTAAATAAAAGTCTGCGACCCTAGTCAATATTGAAAATCCCCAAAAACAATAGCTGTTTTATATATTATCCTTTCTGCAAAGCACTGGAAAAACTATTAGGTTAGCGAAATTGTCTAAAAATCGGATAATTATCCTTACACTGACAACGCTGATACAGACACTAAAATTGATGTATATTGATGAAATCATTCGGTCATATTATTTCGATTATATTAACAATAACTAATGTACAATCGTTAACATTGGCACCTGATTGGCTAGTTGCGATGACCTTTGTTTTAGTTCGCATATTTTCCGGGGCTCTTGTTTGCTTCTGAGGACTGTATATAGCTTGATAAATTATTATATATGTCTCCGAAGCGTAGTGGTTTAGAGGTCTGACTTCATGATATTAAGAATAATTATTGTAGGCATAAGGTTCGAAACCTGGTCGCGGTGAAAATTTTTTAATATTATATTGTAACATTTGTATATAAATAACCTTCAATATAGGTATTTATCCGTGTCATGTGACCGGTGCATTATCCACACCTATTATTCTCTGGTGAATAATGTACGTCATTATACTTGAAGAAGACACGTAAAATGTAAACATTAAATATTCGTGGACAAAAGCAGTAATAGTGCCGACCTTATTGTGACATAAAGACGCATCCGCATTTGAAGTTTAAATAAGGAAAAGATAGGTCGTGTTCAGCCAGACTGAGACTAAGCACAATACATGTTGAATATGTTGGTAGTCGGCGGATGATTTTCATCTGAACGCATTGCTAAGTTAGCGGTGGAACAAACCCTATCTTGCTTGAGTGAGCAGAACGGCAGAAACCCGCCTGAACGCAACTGCTAAGCTATGAGCTCAACCATTGAGCCCGACTAACTGCTGTTGGAATCGACTAAATATTAGATTTATTTTGTTTATCGTTATCTATTATTTGTCAATTATGACATGTATTACTAGTTGTCAATATAATTAAAAAAACAAGTCACAAGTTAAAAATCAAAGTTTATTCCATAATTTGAAAATAAAGATAAAACCAAAGCCTCTAATAGGTTTACGGACCCAAAATAACCAGTCTATAAACAGTAACTAGCGAAGCAGTTAAAAAAAAATTGGAAAGGACAAACAAATACAAATAAAATGGATGACATAAAATCATCAATAAGAAGATTGAACAACCAAAACTATGAAACCTGGAAGTACAGAATGAAACTTCTACTTATGAAAGAAGAAGTATGGGACATAGTTACAAAAGAGAAGCCCGAGTTTACCGATGTTACTTGGAAAAATAAAAATAACAAAGCTAAAGCCTTGTTAATTGAAGATACACAGTTGATGCACATTAAAAAGCTGAAAACTGCATATGAATATTGGAAATCTCTACGAGAACATCATGAAAAATCATTTTTATCAAACAAGGTATCATTACTAAAAAAGCTATGTAGGCTACAACTTAATGAATGTGATAGTATGGAAAGTCATCTCATGAAAATAATTGAGCTAGTAGACTCACAACTATGGGTGAAAATCTAGCCGAAAATTTACTAGTAGCATTCATACTGAACAGTTTACCAGAAAGCTACAACACCATTGTGATGGCATTAGAAACAAGGCCCGAAAAAGAACTTGTCAAAGAAAAATTGATTCAAGAAAGTAAAAGGCGAAATTGAACAAAACGAGATGAAAACTAAACAGCTATGAAAATAAAAAGTAATTTTCACAAAAAAAACAAATCCTGCGATTTCTGCAAAAGAAGAGGACATATCCAAGATGAATTGTTGGTTCCACAATAAAAAAAAAAGATCGGTCCCAGAAAACATTGTCACAGAAAAAATATCCAACACATAGAACAAAGAAAATAGTCAACAAAAATGCTGAAGAAGATCTTGAAGAGAAACCTGAAGATGAATATGAAGAAGACGATAGAAATGACAAATACCATATATGTTTCATGATGATACCTTCATCAAGAAAGCAGTGGTACCTATATTGATTCAGCCGCTACATGTTACATGGCTTGCAACAAAGATTTTTTGAATATTTGGATGAAAACATTCATGAAACAGTATATCTAGCTGATGGAACAAAATTAAAATTTGAAGGAGTAGGCTATGGATGGATAAATGTAGATGCTGAAAATGGAAAGTCAAGCAAATATTAAATCACAGATGTACCAGATATATAAGGTAATTTATTATCCGTTAGGAAATTAACTGATAAAAATTTGACAGTTAATTTTAAAAATGATGAATGTCGAATAGAAAACGGATCTATTCTGATTGCAAAAGCATATGAACTGAAAACTACCAATAAAATACTGTAAAATGTGAAATAAATTTAATACATAGAAGACTAGGACATAGGGACATTCAAACTATTCATTTGTTGGAGAAGAAACAGCTGATGAAAGACATAAAAATAATAGGCATTGAAGAAAAGACATCATGCGAAGTATGTATTCGAGGAAAAATGATAAGAAGAAGTTTTCCGAAAATATGGGAAAATAGGGATAATAGTATTTTGGATTTGATGCATTCAGACTTATGCGGCCCAAAGAAGAAAATTCGATGATAAATCGAGAAAAATGACATTTGTGGGGTACAGCGAAGAATCGAAAGCATATAGATTATTGGATATAAAAACATGCAAAATTACAATAAGCAGAAATGTGAAATTCAATGAATATCACCAATTGAATCAAAAGCAGAAAAATGAAAACGAAGAGAAAGAAAATGAAGAAGTGCTGATAAATATTTCAAACAAACAACAAAAAGAAAAGCAAAGAGATATACCAGAAGAATCGGAACAAAAAGAAATAGAAAACCAAGTGAAAATTATTGAAACAGTTGGAATTGTTGAAGAGTTGGTAAACCAAGAAGTTGATCATGATAAAGAGGTAGAGACAAATAACTACATGAAACTAGAAGATGACAATGAAGCCAAGACATTTGAAGAAGCAATGAAAATGAGAAATAGGAGAAAATGGATAGAAGCCATGGAAGATGAAATAAAATCTATGTAGGAATGTCAAGCATGGAAGTTGGTGGATTGTCTAGAAGACAAACGAATAGTTGATTGTAAATGGATATACAAAATTAAATTTGATCCGAGTAATGGAAATGTTAGATATAGGGCAAGACTTGTAGCGAGAGGATTTTCACAAACAACAATCAGAGCTCTTCTCACGATAAGTTGATTGAAAAACAAGATGGTCAAGCACCTAGATGTAAAAACATCATACTTGAATGAAGACTTACAAGAAACTGTTTACATGAGTCAACCGAAAGGTTTCCAGAATAAAGAGAGTCCCCAACTAGTATGCAAATTAAAAAAGAGCATCTACGGTCTAGAACAATCAGCCAGACCCTGGAATAATAAAATAACAGAAGTGCTAATTAATAATGCTTGCAGATTCATGATTATTTTCTAAACAAATATCTGACAGATTTTTTTACCTTCTTATCTAAGTGGATGATGTTATTTTGGCAGCTGATTTAGAAATTGATATTCAAGAAGTAGAAAAAGTATTATCAGATAATTTCAAAATAAAAATGCTTGGAAATTTGAAGTTTTATCTAGGAATTGAAGTAGAAAGAAGAAAAAATGGCATATTTCACATACATCAGATGAATTACATTAAAAAAATTATAGAAGTTTTCAAAATGGAAGGAGCAAAAATGTCAAATATTCCACTTAGAAAAGCAATTGGATATTTACTCTATTTAGCTGTTAATACTAGACCAGATATTTATAGCAGAAAGCATCTCAATATCTCAATACTGAGTAGAAATATCGTCCATCCTACACAGAGAGATTGGAACGAAGTTAAAAGAGTGAATACGATATTTGAAAACCACAAAGAATTTGAAATTGATATTAGGAAAGAATGCAAGTGACAAGATTATTGAAATGTATGTAGATGCTGATTGGGCTGGTGATAATAGAGACAGAAAATCGACGAGTGGATTCATAATTAAAATATTTGGAAGTCCTATTTCATGGAGCAGAAGGAAACAATCCACGGTATCATTGAGTTCAACGGAAGCTGAATATATTTCAAGAACTTCAATGGATCAGACAATTGTTGGGGGACTTTAATGAAGATATTAAAAAAATAACAGTATTTGAAGATAACCAAAGTAAATTTTGAATCAAGAAAGTATAACCAATCGTTCGAAACATATTGATGTAAAATGTCATTATATTAGAGAGCTAAAAAGAAGTGGAGAAATAGAATTCGAATATTGTTCGACAGAAGAAATGCAAGCAGATATCCTTACCAAACCATTGGGTGCTATAAAACTTGAGTACCTGCGCGAGAGAAAATTGGTTTGAAGATTATGAATATTTAGATCGAGAAAGAAAGGTGAAATCGACTAAATATTACATTTATTTTGTTTATCGTTATGTATATTTTTCATTTATGACATGTATTACTAGTTGTCAATATAATTAAAAAAACTGTCACAAGTTAAAAATCAAAGTTTATTCCATACTTTGAAAATAAAGATAAAACCACAGCCTCTAACAACTGCTTGTCGTTATTTGTGCTCGCTTAATACAGTGCGCTATCCTGACATCTATAATTTCCCACAACTCTCGGTAAATCCTAAGACTCCTAAATTTGTTCCAATTGAATAAAAATAAAACGATATTTTTGGCTTTTCTTGTTAGTTTCGGGACATCATGTGTATATAAGTTTAGAGGTAAAATACCAAACACAAAGTGACCTATAAATTAGAATGACTATAAATATATCAATATTTACAACTATCAACGCGCATTTTGACATCGTTATTATTTTCAGAGATTTGTATGTTGTTTGCTTCTCATTACCACATTATCAATATCTGCCCAGCATTGAATTTCTGAAACGAATATCTGTAGTAGAATATTCCATTACACCTGATCAACAAACAAGTTTCATTTCATTTTTGCACTTCGATATTATCGATGAACAGGCGTGATATGGTAATTTAATACTGAAAAAAATGCAAACACGTTATTTTTATTGGGAAGCAAATAAAGGGATGCTGTATTATAATTGAATTTCATGAACCTCTTACTTATGGTAGTTTCTGGTGGACCTAAATTTTTTTAAAACGACCTGAATTCAAAATACGTTATGAAGTGTTTACATTTTTTGAAAAGTATAAAATAGCGCTATTCTTGACCGTTCGTACCTGTCAAGATGGTGCGCATCTCATAATTTTGCGAATGTCATTTACATTTGGTATTCTTGAGCTTGACCATTCGCAAGACCAGCGATCATGCGTGTTTTACAACGAGTGGTATTTGTTGATCTCAAACGCCGTGCGTATGCCTTTTACAAAATTTATAGGTTATATTTAGAGATCTCATCAAAATCACTGTTATAATTTTCACGAAATGGATGATTTGCCATATATTGCAAATTAAGAAAATATTGGAGATAAAACTAATTAATTAATATAATCGTTTCAATCCTATTGACCCTTTTGATATTTTCAGTGGATATCAATTTGAATTTCTCAAGAGTTGTGCAAGGATTCTTCTGAGATGGATTCATCATACAAAAATAGTGGAAACTGGAAACTTAACCTAATTTACGATCTAACCAAAATCTGATGACACAGAACTACTAAATAATCTAGAAATTGCAATGTTGTCAAATTCATTTCACCACGCGAATGAAAATGTTCGCACATCTCTACGGAGAGAGGTCGAGGATACCATTTTTATAAAGTCTTCGCAAATTGACCATTCGTAACCATGCGCATTCGTACAATTGCGAAGTATGTCAAGAATAGCGACCCAGGAGCCCAATTCTTGACATCACTCGCTATCGAGCGAATTCGCAGCATAACCAGCAGTAGTTAGCAAAGACTTTTTCATTCATTCATATATTTGGGTTGTTCTAATCAGCCCAGGCACTTGAACTAAATCTTTGTACCATTTCCCATGTTATCTACTTCCATTCCAGAAGCTTCGTGTCTTCTATAAAGGCCACTAGTTTGACTGGAGGTATTTTCAGTAGTTGTGATGGTTGTATTAATTCCTCTCCAAAGTGCTTCCGTCTAAGTTCTGGTAAGTTCTCGCAGAAGCAGAGTATGTGAGTGGGTGTTTCATCATCAAGTTCACATTTTCTACACATAGGTTCACTAACTTTAATAATTTTGTACAGATGTTTCCTCAAGGTGCAGTATCCAGTCACCAGATCGGTAACTGTCTTCAAATGTCTCTTACCCAGCCTGGTTCAGAGTTCCTTGTCTACCTTGTTCAGTAAACTCTTTGTATGAAGGTGTCCTTATGTCACCCTCCATTTGAATTGGTGTTCCCTATCTAGCCAGTTCCCGATTTCCCCTCTTATGCAATCTTTTGTGATTCCACAAAACGGCTCCGGGCCTATGAAGTCTCCTTTATAGCCTTCTTTAGCTAACTGGTCCGCCATATCATTACCTGCAATCCCCTCATGTGCCGCACCCATATTAGAGACACTTTGTTGTCTCTTGCCAGCCTGTTGAGGGATTCTTTGCAGTTTTTCACAAGTCTAGATTAAGTTGTTGGATTACTGATAGCCTTAAGCAGAGCCTGGCTGTCGGTGAATATTTTAATTTTTTGTCCGGTATATCCTCTTCTGATGTTTTCATCAATACAGGCTATAGCGGCAATCGTCTCTGCTTGAAACACAGTCGTATGTCGACCAAGGCTAAAGAACATTCTTTTTCTAGGTCATTTTATACCAGCCCCAGTGCCATGGTTTGTTTTGGAGCCATCGGTGAACCAGATGATTTCTCCAGAATTACCTGGGTGTATCACCTGTTCCCTAGATGGGGGCAGTTAATATATTCTCTGGTGTCATGCTATCAAAACTCATGTGAAATATGGGTTCGTCTAGTAATGTCCCAGTTGTATCAGTGTGTCCTTCTAAAACATTGTTCGGGGACCATAAGTCTCCCGATTTCAGCCTAAGAATTGCCATCATTGCCTCCGCCTTTATAAAAAGTTCTAGAGGAGGAAGTCCAATAAGGGCTTCCATTGATGCCGTCCCCGTGCTGTTCATTGCCCCGGTAATACCAAGAAGGGCTTCAGTTAATATATTATCTGCAGAGGACACTTCTGTCCTCCTCCACCAGACTATTGTTCCATAGGTAATCGTTGGCCTTATCACAGGTATGTAGAGCCAGTGAACCACCTCAGGTCGTATTCCCAGGTGTTGCCCATAACTCTTCTGCATTGCCAGAAAAGCCTAGTCGCTCTGGTAGTAATTTTTTCCAGGTGTGCCTTCCAATTCAGTTTGGAATCAAGGGTCACTCCCAGATATTTGACTTCTTTGGATATTTCTAATTCTTCTCCGAACAACAGTACTCTACCCTGCGGTAGAACTCTTTTATTCGTAAAAGCAACTAGTTTGGTTTTTTTGGATTATCTGAAAGGTCCTCTTTAAGGCACCATTGCTCCACAATTCGCAGTGCTTCCTGTAGGACATTCATAACCACCTCTGGGAATTTCCCATTGGTAACAATCACTATGTCGTCCGCAAAGCCCTGCGTCCATGTGCCTTGATCATTCAACCTACAGATCAAGTCATCCACAACTAGGTTGCACAAAATTGGTGAAATAACTTCACTCTGAGGACATCCTTTACTTGTCCTAACGGTGTATGTTTTATCATGCATATGTGCGAAGACTTTACTACAATGCAATTCTTGAGGTGATTCGTTAAATTATTCCAATTTTATGGTTATGTTTTCTGTATGTCTGTAAGAAATGGATCGAAACATTAATAATAATGAATTACGCGGACACGGAGGAAAAGTTTCGGAAAAGCAAAAAAATGATGTTGGAATATTTGCAAGGGAAGGATCAAATAATAGGTGGTAACTCACAAATAACTCCGAAGATTCCGTGGAAGAGTGGACTAAATTGGCAAATATTTTAAATAGTATAGCGTCGGCTTAAGATGCAAATAGCCTCTTTCTCCACTTTTAGCTCAAAATGGTGTTTTGGGTTGATCTCGTTCATGAGAAGTAACCACGTCGACTAAGTCCTTCCTAGTTACCGGAATGTCAAAATTGCCGCCAAAAAACACGAGTCGAAACTGGCCTATCTCCTAATTATTCTAGAACAGTACGCGATTGGCCTAACTACCAGTAGTGTTTTGATAGTAATGCGTGAAACATTCGTATCCGTATTTTAAAGTGCAAAATCCATTATTTATGTAAGTACTGATCATTTTCTTTAGATAATCAATATTTCTAATAGCTAACTAACCCATAATATAAAATTATTTTTTGTTTAGATTGTACCATTTGACAGATAAATCTAATTTTAAAGTTTCGTGTAGGCCATTTTCTCTCTTTCTGTTTATGATGAGATAGGCCATTCTAATCTAAATTTATGCAAGTTATGATGTAAATAATTATTAGATGTTTACAATAATCTATAAGTTTTTTAACAAACCCTGTCTATTTCAGAATGAACCTACAATCTCGTGCGTCTAAAATCCTTTCATTGGCGGGAATAAACATTCCAAAAAAGGTTAATATAGAAAATGATGAAAACGGAGACAATGATACTGTGTTAACAGTTAGTGAAATTTCTGCTCAGGATCAGAACTTTTCTACATTATTTGCTGATAGTAGCAATCTAGAATATCAATTAATATCTGAACCTAATGATATTAGGATATTAGCTGATGACAATTCAATTACTGATGAAGATTTATTAAACCTAGCAGAACAAGAAGCTGCTAAGTTGAGTTTTATGTGTTCAAATTTGCCTCAAGGTGAAAATAAAATTGGACAAGAAAATCAGCAGGATTTTGTTCCAACTTTAATTTTTAGTGAAAAAACCAAAACTCTATTTCGCAAGAACTTGATGCCTCTGATAAATCATATGAACCGAGTGAAAATGGGACCATTTCAGGCGAAGAAAATAAAGTATTAGAAGACCTAGAAAACAACGCAACAACTGGGATATTTTTAAGAACTCGCAAGAAAAGACGTCATGTAGATCAAAATCAATGGGAGAAAAAAATAAAACTAAGATATTAAGATAAGAAGGAAAAGAATATTTTGGTAAAAAAAGCAAGGAGGAAAATGGAATTATGAGATTCCAAGAAGATCCAAAACTATAGGACCTAGGTGCAAGTGCAATAGTAAATCAGCGATGAAATGTAACGAGATAACAGAACAGCAAAGAACGGATATATTTACCAAGTTTTGGAATTTATTGTGGAACGAAAAACAACTATTTCTTAATATGCTGGTTGAAAAGAAAACCATTTCCAGAGTTAGGGACAGAAAAAAAGAGAACGAATGAAGACGGGAATTCTCCCAGCTTTATTTCAGGTATTGCACCTAGAACTGTCGGACATTGGGTAATTGAAAAGAATAAATCACACGATGCTACAAATAATATGGCCGACAATGATCTTAACGACACAAGTACAAATTCCTCCCAGAAAGTTAATTTCAGAGCAGCGGAAATAAATGAACAGAAAGAGCATTTATCGAATTTTTTCAATAGTCTACCAAAACTAGAATCGCATTACTGTCGAAAATCTACCAAGAAATTATACCTTGAGAGAAACTGACAAACAAAAATGCAATTATATCGATTTTATAAAAATGATTGGTGCAAAACAAAAGAATCAAGTCCACTATCAATTGCAACCTTCAATAATAGTTTCGACGATTTCAATTTAGCCGCTCTTTTCACCCCAAAAAGGACGAGTGTGACACGTGTGTAGGATACAAATCTGGCAATATTGACGAACTTACATATCAAGAAGATCAGGAAAAAAAGAGGAGGCGCGAAAAGAAAAAGAAGTTGACAAAAATAAAGACGATGCAAAAGTTTTTACAATGGATTTGCAATCGGTCTTATTGAACCCAAAATCCAATGTCGGTGCTCTTTATTATAAGACAAAATTAATTGTGCATAACTTTACAATTATGGACATTCAATCGATGGATGGATATTGCTTTCTCTGGCATGAGGGCCAAGCTGTATTAACTGCCAATAAATTTGCTACTATTATTTACAAGTTTTTAGAGACATATTATATTATACCTCAAAAAGACTCTTTAAAAAAAGTAATTCTGTACAGTGATGGATGTACGGCACAGAACAGAAACGCAATTCTTTCCAACGCACTTTTGAACCTCGCACAAAATAGTAAAATCAAAATTGAGCAAACATTTTTTGAAAAAGGGCATACCCAAATGGAGTGCGATTCAATGCACTCCACAATCGAACGAAAACTGAAAAACAAAATTATAAATGTTCCAGCAGATTACATAAATGTTTGTGAAGCTGTTCGCATAAATCCAAAACCCCACAAATTTTAAAAACTTTAAAGATGTTCAATATACATCAGTTCAATACGTCCAGGCAGAAAGGCAGGTGATCCCACTGTCACTAACATCAGAGCACTTCAATATAATGAAAACGGAATTCAATTTAAAATCAGACATACAGAGGAATGGGCACCTTATAGATTGACCAAAAAGGATAAAAAAGTTTGAAATTCAGAGGAGTTACCATTAATGTATCCGACTCCAATACCAACAAAACTGGAAAAGTTTCAATATTTAATGGATCTCAAATCTTCTATTCCCAAGGATTTTCATTTGTTTTATGACAACTTATCACATTTATAAATCTACTTCTTTGGTTTCCGCCACAGAACAATGATAATATTATTGTTCTTTTTTTATTTTTACGTAATAGTTTATGTTAAAAAAGCCAGGTAGTTGCCTATCTCCTTGGGACACAACAAATGTGTGTGGCAAATGTAACTCCCGATTTTTTTATAAATGAAACCCTCTTATGACAACACCAATTATTTTTCCTAACCTAGTAACAAAACAATTGAAATAATTCACAAACTGTTTTTGTTTTATTATGTTTCTACTTCCTGAGCTGTTTTTTGCATCTCCTGAATAATTTGCGATGTTGGAGTTAAGCCAGTTGCATCTTAAGCCGACGATAGGTCAAGTCCACGTGACGTCACTCCCTGATGAATCTGATGACTAGTGTTCTTTGCACAGCACGTGGTTCCTATAGTTATTTTGATCGTGTTTGAGTAAATTTAATGTTGATTTGGTGCTTTCTTCGACATTGGTTCAATTGCTTAGGTATTTTAAAAGCTATATCTGATTGGTCAAGAATTTGGGGTCCAGGCTGTCTATCTATCTATATATTGGAGACTACTCACACGATTTCTAAAAAAATTGGCATATATGGAGAACATTTTGACATACGTGTCACTTCCGGTTATACCGAAAGTGAACGACAACTTTGTTATTTTAAACGTAAAATATCTTAATTTTTTTAGCTAGCATGTATTTAAAAATATTAATTAATTCAGCCTTATCATTGCGTAGGCGTAGACCGTGTTATTTATTCTTTTATTTTAGCAGGCTGTGTATTTATCTGTCATAATTAAATAGTATTAATTGCATGTCACTATTTGAAGTCAATCGCATCGTACAGTGATAGAAATGGCTCGTTTGGAATCAAACAATGAAGATTATCTAAATTTACTTTAAATACATGGTGAATGTGACAATAGTATATTTCATTACGAGTCCAGAAAATAGGCTTTTCCCGTGTGCGCGCGAGGAAAAGCACGGGAAAAGCATTTATGGATGAGTAATGAACGATACTTTTCATTATACCTTTCTGAAACCAAAAACTAGTAAGTATTTACTATACTGTACTATAATTCAAGACACTGACATCTGCTGTCAGAATACAGTTGTTGTTTAGTGTTGCCAACTGAACAATAACGCTCTTAGCGCACAGGAAAACTTTTTCCCGTGCGCCCGAACGGGAAAAGGTCATTTTCAGTACTAAGAGATAGGCATGATAAGATAGCGTTTTCGGTGATGTATAATGAAAAGTTATTATTAGAACTATGTGTTTTATTTGCAACAAGATATCCAGATTGACCCAGACCCAGCCGTCACACAATGAAGAGAATATTAAACAATTTAACACAATTTGGTTGTTTTCAAGCAAAAGTTAAGAAAGTGAAGCGTCTATCCACTGCTAATCGCAAGAGTCAATTGTGGCTCATACGTATTCATATTTCGCCAAACAAATGCAGCTTTTTTACAAAGCTGATTAGATTATTTGACGGATGATATTTCAGTTCTAAGGATGAGAGAGAGAAAGGCCATGCAAAACTTCAGAAACCTGATTCGCTTCGCGGCGACGCGGGAACAAAGTATGTTCTGCTGTTTCATCATCATCCAGACAAAAAAGACCCGTCGGATCTTCCAACAAATCAAGTCTTACCATAAGAGATATGAGAGTACACGAGAGATATGAAAAATATGTGCAATATTCCGGCATTACTATGCTTTAGAAGGAAAAACTACAACTTTAGACAGAATTTAGACTATACATAGATGGATCTCTAAAAGAAACTTCAGCATTTGCTTATGACATCGCAAAATCGACAATAAATATGATCACAAGAAAGTTGGTGGAAGAAATTTGTAGAATGGTGGAGAATCCCTTCATATACTGATGGGAAGACTGACAAAATAGTTCCTTGATTAGTGGACATTCGCGGCAGACCTGATAAGCAAAGATAGGAAAGCTGTCAAAGACGTAGTAGACTTGCTAACGAGGCACTGTAGCTCAGTAGGCACGCAAAGCTAACGGGTTTGACAGACGAAGCCATGTGCATATTATGTCATCTAGAAGAGGAAACTGCAGAACACACACTATGCCAATGTTATTGCCGTTTCTTGTACAAGGCGAAGTCGAGCCTCCGAAATTATACGAAAGGTTCAGTCTCGATGCTGATTGGCTACATAAAAATGGTCGGGCTGTAATATATATTCAGAGGACCACAATAGACATGGAAAGGTCGCAGTGCAATACAGACCTTCCACAACATATTATTACGTGCCCCATGGATAACGCTTTACATTACAATTGTGATTATATTTATTTTAGTAAAAATATAAATACAAAATATGACAATACTAAAACACCGATCACAAACGTGTGACGTCAACCTTTTGTATATCATTCGAACTTTTATCGCATTTTCTGTTTTTTTGCATCGTTTAAATGATTTATTAATCTTTATAGAATTCATGACCCATCACACAAAATAATTCAAATTAGTAATCAAAAAAAATAAATTTTTTATTTGCAAACTGTGAAATATTTGAAGTATTTACAGATGTTTGATGTCATAGAGTCCTCATTACTATTCTAGCGTTTTGGTGCGAAATTTGAGTCGTATTTTAGAAACGTAAATTTCTCCACCTTTATTTTTTCAAGAAACAAAAGTTTTTTGGATAAAGCTTATGTGTACAAACATCGTGGAGCAGTTTTTCAAAATCAGTCATCATGCCTATTGCTGCATATCAAATTTTATAGAATTATTTTTAGCCGTTTTAAAGTCTAAAAAGTTTAGGGCCACCCTGTATTGTTAGCTTATTTAATTCTCTTAAAAATATGAGGGAGGTGATTTTTTTATAAAACCGGTCCTGATTAAAGGAAGAAAAGACATCTAACAACTACTGATTTGTATGCGACCCTTTTTTATGGTATTCTCCGTTCGGGCTGTGCTGCAGGTGTTTCTAGGATGTTCCCTATCAATAGTTTTATACCTAGGGTCTTTTGAGAAAGCTGCCCTTTAAATGTTATTTAACCTTCTTTGCAAATATTATCCCCCTAAGGGTATTTTTTTATGATGGTATTATAAACTATATCCAGTGATACAGGCAACAGGTAGTTGGTTACTTATGAAAAATAAAAAAATTATATATCTGGTAGATACCTATTGTTTAAAATCTAAGAGATTTCTCAAATATTTAAATCAGTAAAACCAAATTCAAATTTTTTTGCAATAAAAATCTACAAATGTGTCGAAGAAATTCAGTTGGGGACCACATTTGTGATTTTTAATTTTGAGTTTTTAGTAACAATAGTAATGTAGAACTATTATATAAAACAATGGTAAAACTAAACAATTACTAATTGCTAATGGATGTCACAACCATTGTGAGAAGTAAAACAAACCAAGTTTGTAGAACAATTCCAGGAGAGTGATCAAAAATGAAAAATTGAAAAAATTAAATCCAATATTGTATTCGGTTAAAAAAATAGTGGAGATGTTAGCTAAGAACAGTTTCAATTGGTGTTTTATGTCCAAATAGTACCTAACATTCACTTGGTATGAATAGTCAAATTAGTATTGTCCTACATACATATTTATACGGAGAGTCATTTACATAATGAAAAGTACCTACTAGTCCCCAGTAGGGGTGTCCACTTTGAAAAATATCGATGTTTTTTTCGATTCCTTAAATCGGAACTGTACATCGATGTCTTTCGATGTATCGGATGAAAACATCGATGTTTTGTAAACATCGAGTACTTTTCTAACATTATATTACAAAGCAGTGGTAAAAGTGGTACATCTCAAAACAGGTCATCTTTTCAGAGTCATAATTTTTGTATATGACGGTTATGAAGAGCTAAATCCATTATTTTATTAAAGTTTTGATTTTAATCTTTCTACCTAATGCAATTCAATGTTTTAAACATAGAAGCTGGCCCGGCCCGGCTTATCTATTTTAAAACAAACAGAAAGAAATATTTTAGGTAAAATATTAGTGGTCAAACTTGAGTTTTTGTGAAATTAACTGGTTATCATCGATTCGATGTTTTATGAAAAAACATCGAGTTTATCGATTCGATGTATCGCATTGTAAACATCGATCTTTTCGATGCATCGATGTATATCGAATATCCCTAGTCCCCTCTCCAACACCTCCACACCAAGCCAAATATTTTAAAATTGAATATATACTGGTAATAAAATATTCTTCTTCATACTAATATATTATTATTGTATCTTCATCTCATTGCAATTCAAATGAATTGCAAGAATAAGTCTCCACTTTAACGGATATTTTCTTGCATATTTTCCAACCCCTATTTGTTTTTAATTCAATAATCAATCCAATCCAATTTCCAATTGGTTGAATAAAACTTAATGCAATTCGAGAATATCTTCATATAGAGAAGGTTGTTTAATTTAGTAGCCATATTTGAGAATTTGTTTAATCTATTACAAAATATATTTTTTTATAGTTTAAAAGTTATCTTTTTGACCCGGTAACAACAACACACCGACAATATTGATAAGTATTTTTAATCACATTATTTTAGTTATAATTTTAGTGATAAGTTGAATGAGAATGGTTCCAATAAAATTGTTTGCGTTGTGAATAGTATATTTTTGTTTTTATCTACAATTTATTGCAAAGATTAGAAACAATCAATTTTTTTTCGACTTTCCTTCATGAACAACACGCACGCCAATGTTCTTTGTAAAAACACTGCGTAACACAGTGTATTTCTTAGGTGGTTATCTGGGGTTAAGTCATTCCAGTATTAGATTACACTATATACAAAAACGATCAAGACATCTGTTGGCCATGCATATTTAGTGAAAACATTTTTTGAAACAGCATTGCACATGTTTTTCGTTCCCACGGCTGTAAAGACATGTGTACGCTTTGAAGACGAAGACTCAAGATTTAGAGGGTGGAAATAGAAACCGTAAGAAACACTTGTGATAGGGAAGCTTTTTTGACATTCTTTTGAATTATTATAGAAGGCGTATGAGGGTGACCTTTTTATTTTGTTCAAACCGTTTTTGCTTAGCTGAACATATATGTATCAGGTTTCGATGAAAGTGTTTTATAAGGGTATTTTATGTGCATTGGAAACATTTAAGGAATTGAAATATTATGTTTATTAAACGAAAAAAACATAGTAAATTCATAAATCCCACGAAGCAATGAATCAATCAATTGGTCAAATTCCATAAGCGTAGGTACTTAATCTGAGTTTAAGAATGTGTGGCTCAATATAAGTTTAACTTTTTATATTCAATATTGAAATAAAAATTCGGCATTATCCGTTGTTTGCATAAAATAAACCAAAAGAGAAACAATCAATTACTTTCAAATTATACAATTCAGATTTATTCAAAACGTTCTAAACATTTATTTCATTCTCAGCCCACGTCACTGACTACCGTAATAAATTAATTTTTAATCTCTTGACTATAGGGAAGACCCTAAACTCTTCCTGATACGGAGTGAAGGTACCTGCCCGACACAGAAATAGAAAAAATAATGTTCACGATAATAGGTTTGTTCCAACTGGCATTTAGGAACCGTTCAGGAATCGTATCGAGTACGTGCGCAAAATCAAATTAGGGATGGACACATCAACTTCATCACCCCTTCCAGAAGGTAGTTTTTGTACCGTCCCAAGAACGATACTAAAATCAGTTGGAACGCGAAAGAAATACAGCACTTGCGCGAACGATACCTAGAACGGTTCTATCGCAAGATGGAGCGAACCTAATATTTTAGGCTAGGGTCGAATTCCGCAAAACTACCTGTAACTACCCGAAAGAGGGATCATCGTATCACTAGCAAGTGGGACTAGAAGTTCTCGTAATTTATCCAGGAGGGCAAAGGAAAGGTGTACAGTGTTGAAAAGATGGCCGCGTAAGTAATAAGCTCTCGTAAACAGTGGCCTTTAGCTGTTAGCCATATTCTAATCCTCTGGCGACCTTTTGCGGAACTCGACCTAGGATTAAAGACGCAGGTAGGTTTTTGCGGAATTCGGCACAGCCCATATTTTAATAGTACTTGAAAGGTTATCCTGTATTCGGACAATACTAATTGCCCCACGGAACTACCTGGATAAATGAATCCCAAGTACTTACTGCTACACCTGCAAGAAAAAGAAAGTTGGGGATTAGGTTTTAATGACTGGAAATTCAAATACAAATATATTTAAATATTTCTTATTGGTTGGTATTTAGGAAAACCAAATTTGATTATAGTTGAAACAGTAAGGATAAATTTAAAAGAAGATGAATATTTTCAGTTATTGCAATGATTACAGTATAGTTTTGTCTGTTATTATTTGTTTCGTGCTCATTCATATTCATTCCTATATTTGGGTTGTGCTCATCAGCCCAGGCAATTGAACTGAATCTTTGTACCATTTCCCATGTTATCTACTTCCATTCCAGAAGCTTCGTGTCTTCTATAAAGGCCACTAGTTTGACTGGAGGGATTTTCAGTAGTTGTGATGGTTGTATTAATTCCTCTCCAAAGTGCTTCCGTCTAAGTTCTTGCAAGATCTCGCAGAAGCAGAGTATGTGAATAGATGTTTCATCATCAAGTTCACATTTTCTGCACATAGGTATAGTAACTTTGCCCATTTTGTACAGATGTTTCCTCAAGGTGCAGCGTCCATTCACCAGGTCGCTAACTGTCCTCTAATGTCTTTTACCCAGTTTCAGTAGCCTGGTTGAGAGTTCCTTGTCTACCTTGTTCAGTAAACTCTTTGTATGAAGGTGCCCTTGTGTCACCCTCCATTTGAATTGGTGTTCCCTATCTAGCCTTTTTCGTGCTGTTAGTATTTAACTTTTAAATGGCGAATCCATGATGTGGAGCATGTGTTTAGATGCTGGAGGAACGAGGAAGTGCTGAAGAAGTTGGAGAGGAAACTAGGGGAGGCGGTGTATTGGGAGAATATGGTGGAGATAATGTTGAGGGGGGGGGAGGAATGGATGGAGGTAAGTGGCGTAGTAGAGAGCATGGTCAGGGGGAGAGAACGACTCGATATGGCATGAGAGGAAGGAAGGGAAAGTTGGGGAGAAGATGACGGTGTGAGCGGAGAGTGTGCGAATGACCGCCCCCCGTCTCGAAGTGTGCCAGGGTAGTGATTCCGAGGCGGGGGTAACGGCGAGTTTAAGGTGGGTTTGGTTGGTAGGCATCCCCTTGGGGATGAGTCCAACACTGTTTGGGTCCTGGACCCATTCGAACATGAGCTTTCCATCTCGGCCAAAAAAAAATGGCGAATCCAACGACGATGTTTAGTCAAAGGGAAGAATACTTTTATTAATAATTAATGAATATAAATATTCAAAGGCTCATTGCCCACCATTGCCCAAGTCACAGGAAGAAGTTTTGAAAGTGTCAGTGAACTTAAATTTAAAAACAAATAGAGGTGAAAACTTTTATTATCTACGAAAAATAATTCCGTAATTTTTAGTTGTTTCCCAAATCTTCACTTTTTGTGTAATGTAGATTCTTTGTATGTAGATGGAACTTTTCAATACTGTTCTAAATATTTTTGTCAGATGTTTACTATACATGGCTACAAAAATGGTTTTTTTTGTTCCTCTAGTGTTTACAAATAAATTACAGCAATCGTACAAAAGTACTTTTAATACAATAATAACGGACGCACCGGAATTCGGTCCCGCTACCTGCGGAAGGGACTACCTGTAACGGATTAAATTCGAAGTGCGATTTCGGAATTGGGTCCCATGTACCTACTATTTGTTTAATTTGACCAACCTAACAAAACCTAACCCCAACCCCAGTTAGATTCGACAGCGGACCGAATTACGAAATCACCCTTTCGGATTTGGACAAAATCCCTGTGAGCAGGTAGTCCCTTCCGCAGGTAGCGGGACCGAATTCCGAAACACCGATAATAACAATATGTAAAGATTTGAATTTGAAACCGACATTATTATTTTTTGTTTCAAATTTCATTTAACACAAAATTAGATTAGAAAAATTCAAAATTTAGGTTTGTGATCGGAATATAAAAATCAAACTGTTATTGGGAAATATTTAAAATTGTTTTTCGGCATTCCTTATTTAGATCCAAATGAAGTTTGTGACTTTTTTCTGATGAACTTTTCAATATTATGCCAGAAGATGGCACAGTTTTGCAATTTTGTGATTACCTAGTTGATAATTATTTAACGGAATATTCAACATTTCCACCTTACATGAGGGCTTCACATTCATCATCTCTTATATTTACTACAATCGCATGTGAATCATTTCACTCAAAATTTAACGAATGTTTCTATAAATCAAATTCTGACATATTTAAATTTACAGACATTTTGTTAAATTTTCAAGCAGAAGTATATGTGAAAATTAGAACTGCACTAACTTTTAATAAACAAAAATATAGTGTGCACTGTATACTGTATTCACACTTACTTATTTTAATCACTAATCAGACATTAGAATTAAGCATTGTTATTGTTATTCCATTTCACGTAAGAAGAACCCACATGAAGTCGTATGCGCGAACTTGTTGTCAAAACCAGCGCCATATTGTAAAATTGACATTCGACTTCAAATCAGTAGCGTGACGTTTTCAAATTTTGTAGGTTAACACAAAATTAGAATAATGTGGATGATTTTCCTTTAACACCAACAAGTTTTTTAGGAGGCATGGTTTTAGATCAAATAAAACACACAACACTCACAAATGAACTAGTCTTAAAATATTCAATAATCAAAAATATTCGACAGTAAATGATTGCTTCAAAATAAATATCAATAATAAAGTGGCTGTACACATGAAAATCGTTCGTAACGCCAATGGCATGAAATGGTCGTTACGAGGCGACATAGATAAACAAGACCGATATTGGTTTCTGCGCAAGTTAGTTGGCAAACTTCAAGTGGCTTCTTCTTATGTGGAACGGAGTCTATTGTATTGTAGTTATTGTTATTGTATATAAGTTAATGTAGATTTATAAATAAACTTTATTCGATTAAATTGTGATAGTTTCATTATTTAATAATTTAAAATTTTCGCTCTTATTTTAGGAATGTTTGAGATAACAAGTAGCCGTTTCCAATTGGCTTTGAAAACCGATAAAATCTATGTAACGAGGGGCAGTTCGTAGTCGCTCTTAATCCTACTTTAAAACGGTGTTTCGGAATTCGGTCCCGCTACCTGCGGAAGGGACTACCTGCTCACAGGGATTTTGTCCAAATCCGAAAGGGTGATTTCGTAATTCGGTCCGCTGTCGAATCTAACTGGGGTTGGGGTTAGGTTTTGTTAGGTTGGTCAAATTAAACAAATAGTAGGTACATGGGACCCAATTCCGAAATCGCACTTCGAATTTAATCCGTTACAGGTAGTCCCTTCCGCAGGTAGCGGGACCGAATTCCGGTGCATCCCTTTAAAACTGAACCCAATAAAATCTAGGTATCGTGCGGCAGTTCGTCTTCGTAGTCGCCCCCTGTATTGGTTTTGCAAGGGTCACGAAGGTTTATTACTCTACCGCATTTATGAATAAACTTTAAGAGGGTGTGAAAAACTGAAGAGAAAAAATTAGAAAAGATATTATTGAGAAATTTATTTCATATACTGTAAGAAAAGAAACAAAATGTACTTGTTTGTTGTGTTTAGTTAGTGTAATCAAAAATAAATAAAGAGCTGTAAGAACTGAGGAAAGTTTCGCATTACAATTTTTATTTTTGTCATAATTTGGCAGTAATTAATTTTACAAAAAAATATCCTTCTAAAGTATTATGGACTAGAAAAATCAGGAACACGCAAATAAAATATTAGGCTAAATAAAGCGAAAATAAATAATTGGTTGAATTTTATTTCCCCCTCTGTCCATGTTCTAATGCGCGTAAATCAGTTTTTCAAGCGAATTTTCATTCTGGAAGATAGTGGAAATCACTTAGGGAATGAAATTATTTTTGTCCTCATTTTATGGAATTAAAGTAAAGTACTTTTATCCACAATCACATTATAATTGGAGTTTTATCCACACTTATGAAGCATATATGACCGATTTTCCCAGTCATTTCCTAAAGTTAGGTAATACCTAAATCGGATTTAAGAATTCCTAAATGCAATTTACGTTTCACCACGCGCTGAATAATACCTAAGACTGATAGGAAATGCCTAATATTATCACTCTTAGGTACCTATAACTTAGCGAATGGTGAAACGTAAATTGTATTTAGGAAATTTAGAAATTCCTAAATCCGATTTAGATATTAACTAACTTTAGGAAATGATTGGTGAAATCGGACATTAAAGTACCAATTTATCCACTAGTGGAATAATGAAAAATACAATGTTTAGTCAATTACATGTTAGTTATTTATTATTAATATCAGCATTAACATATATATTAATAAGCATTTCCTTTTCCTTCTCTTATAAGGAACGATTAGTACCAGGATCTTCCTTGCGAGATCAATAGATCAGATCAATAGATAGAATCCTCCGATATAACTTTCTGCTATAGTGAAGCTTCTCCACCCACTATGTCGTTTAATTGTTGTCAGCACCTTTATTATCCAGTAAAGTTGTTGAAGTGCGCCTTATGCAATGGCCACTATAAGCCTCTACTTTGCCAGATTCGAAAATGAAGCAACTCTTGAAGGGACTTTCGACAAAGTGTTGATTCCAACAGGTTCTGGAATACAATTTTGTTTACTGTATCGTTAAAAGAATCTGTCGTTGGATAATTTATACGGACGTAAGGACATGTATTTTCTACTCGTCTCCACAGTATTGATTGATTCTTCCATAATTGTGAATCTTCGTGATATGCCGGTCTTGGTACCTGGTATCGAAACAAGCAAATATGCGCCCCTGTCTTCTACATCACTAATTTTCAAATTCGTCAATTAACCATCAAATATTCTTTATGTACCCTTTCGACTCACTCTTTAGATGTGCAGTGAGCTTACTATATTTTCCAATGTCTATGTTTTTATGGACCTTTATAACGGCCTTCGGCATCGAGTACTTCGACCACATGGATGAAATTGCATACTTCTTCTTCAAATTTAAGAAATACGAGAGTAGAACTTCATTATTTATTGTCATTACGCCCCGCTTTTCTTTCCATTTCTTAAATTCGGAAAATACCTTTTCATAATGTTCCCTGGACTTCGCAGGCAATAATTGGAGAGTTGCTTCTTCAGCTTCCTGATGGATTCGCTCAGGAACAAAATCGCTTTCTTACATTTTTCAAAAACTTCACAAATTTTCACACAAATGGAGTCGATAAACAATCGAAACTACCCTTTTCCATTTGCAATTTAGTGCGCACTTAGTTCGCATTTAGTTCAATTTACGTGTTCCATTTGCACGCCCTAGAGGTTTGTACATTTCATTTGTAAATCGCGCAATTATTTTTACACTTAGGGCAACGAGATAGTGCACTGGCGTATTTAAAGAAAATGTCGGGATCTAGTAATAATTAAAGACAAAAAGCACTAAAAGCACTCCTTTTAGACGTCCTAAGCAGGAGTGAAGATGATGAATTAATTTTATTCGAACGGATTCATCTACCAAAAATAGAAAATTTTGTTGCAGTTACCAAAAAATTCAGTGATAGATAGGTAGGTAGGTAAATATCAACTTTTTTGTTATTAGGTACCTATAATATGCTTCGAACTTAAAATTTGGTGTTTTTATTTTAGTTCAAGAATTCATATAAATTAGAAAGAGAAACGGTGAATGCCCTGATAAATATGTTCAAGCACCAAAAGCATAACCTAAAAAATGACAGAAAAATTTTAAATATTTCATTCCTTTTGAAGGGCACTGGAGCACATATTGACAGAACTTGCTCGGTGTCAGTACTCACTCGGTGTCGCTCTAAACTGCAAATGGAAAACGCTATAAATAGCAACCATTCAACACCTTCCAAAATTTGTTTAACTAATTTGCTGTAATTTTTTACGTTACAGCTGCTGTCAGAGCGAAATGCCAAATCACTTTTTGATGAAATCTGATTCTAAATGACTCTGATTGTGGATAAAACGTTGTATTGCATTGTTGCAATTGTTGTTGTATTGTTTTAGTTGCGTTTTATCCACTTCAGAAAATTAAACTTTCTTGCGTGGATAAAACGCTATGTAATAAACTTTTATACAATAAATAACTTTTAAATCCAACTGTATGTCGTCCAAACAAAAAAAACTTGGGTGATAACAAGGTGATAAATGTAAATCTAGCACAGTTGGTACGTTTTATTTTTATTGGAACACCATATTTTAAAATCTTTTGATGAGTTCAGCGAACTATATGAGTATATAGTATAGATGTAAGGTTTGTTCCAACTGGCATTAAGGAACCGTTCAGGAATCGTATCGAGTACTGCAGAGTACGCAAAATCAAATTAGGGATGGAAACATCAACTTTATCACCCCTTCCAGAAGGTAGTTTTTGTACCGTCCCAAGAACGATACTTTAATCAGTTACAGACATACAGCACTAGCGCGAACGATACCTAGAACGGTCTATCGCCAGTTGGAACGGACCTATAGACAGAATCCCAGCTATCAGATTATTAACTACATTGATAATGTTAATTACATAGGTACCTTTCATGAACATTTATTAATATTTAATAAAAGTATGAAGTGATATAATCCTCATTTCTGTGGTTATCCTTTCTCTGAGATAATCCCACAGAAAAAATCCAACGGCGTAAGGTCTGGTGTTCTAGCTGACCACTCAATAGTACCACTTAGTCCAATCCATTTAATGGGAAATATTTCGTTCTTACCATTAAGGTAGTTATCGTGGTAAAATATCGTCGAAAAGTTTCGGTTCATACCCTTTCTAACAGTAGAAGGGCTTGTACATAATGATCCATAATTTTCGTCATAGATTGTACCCATAGAGATAATACACACATCATCCTGATATATAAGTTTACACTAATTCTATCAACAGTTTCAACAAGTGGCAATATGGCATAGTCACTCGTGCTTACTCTCTGTCCCTTTAAATTTAACGCTAAAATTTTACCATTATATTACCTGCATGCAGTTTCTGTTTGATTTCCCATGCAAACTTTTCATAATTGTTAAAACTTTGCCGAGACGTGCTTTAGATGTAGATACAGGCCCGTTGCTACCAGTTTCATCTATATGTTACGCCGTTATGTTCGAGATGGGCGGCAGTCCCTCGCACACTCTCCGCTCACACCGTCGTCTTCTCCCTATCACTCCTACCTCTCATTCCATATCGAGTCCTTCTCTCCCCCTAACCATGCCCTCTTCTACGCCACTCAAAACATTTTTCTTAAATTAAAAAAACCGCCAATCGATTTGAGCATTTGTCGAGTAAATACTTCACAGTTAACATACAGTTCACTCAAAAATTTTTTTCAAGAAATACCCTACTTCTCTTTATTTTCGTCAATACATCTACGGGTTCGACTACATTTTAACACTTTTACTGGAGACTACTTTGTAAAACTATGCGTGTATGATCGTAAATAATGATTTACAAAAAATATAACTGCAGCATCAGCATACCGCTCTTATGTGAACTAATGACAATTTAGTCAAATATGATAAATGACTCAACTAAGAATTTAATGGTTTATAAACATCAACAAATAATAATAAATATCTTTAATGGCATATTCCAATTGAACATCGACAACATTTCTTTAGCGAGTATTGTGGCATTGGTTTAATTTTTTAATCAATTAATTTATCACACAGTATAACATTTTGAAACATAAATGTAATTTCCTTTTAAACACGCTGTAATGCTAGGAACTTATCAATGTGTTGAAAACCACCTACAAGATTTTCATGAAAGTGGGTATATAGGAATTTCAAGGTATGACGAATTCATGGACAATATTTTGACGGACATGCAACTTTCGGTACGGATATACCATTGTGAAGAGCAGCTATCCAAGATATCCAGATCGACCACGACTCACCCGTGATACCGTGAGGAGTATTCTCAAGAATTTAACACAATTTTGTTGTTAAGACAGTGAAGCCTATTGCTGATCATAAACTGTTCGAAATTATATCATTGAGCATTTAGAGATCCTTTTCATTTCACCTTCGTTTGTTGCACGGCTAATAATTGCTGCAAAGAAAGAATTTAATGCATTACCAATCATAAGTTAATAATCTTCCTTTGTTGTAAGGTTAGAGGAATATTTTTCATTTTTAAGAAAAGTGGGAATCCAATAACTTGCAAACCATTAATATTTTTGTGTAAAAAATTGGTCTTCTGTGTTACATATTGCCGAGGTCAGAGTGAAGAGAACTCTTAAAAAGTCATATCATAATGTACTGGTCCGTATCTAAAAAAGATGATGAGAGCTTTGAAGAAAAGAAGCACACTGCACTGAATATGTAAGTATTGCACCTTCAGCTGCATTCAATTTAAGACAAAGTGTTTAACACGTTGAGTTCGACCGTCCATTATAGTGGCCACAAAAAGTCGTATAATGGCCAGTATTTTATACTATATACACGTGGTGCAATGGATGTCCGGGTTTGTGCATTAACCCATGTTTTAAGCAATGGCACACACAAGAAAATTAGAAATATTATATGTGTTTGAAGTTTTATTTGTATGTACTTGTTGTGAAATAGATATTTTTCTAATAAAATAAAATCTTGGTTTATTGCATGGCCATGATAGTGGCCATTGGTACATTATAAATTATTTATTTATTTATTTGAACCCAAACAAGTTTTACAACTTTATTACATGGATTTCCTTAATTAAGATTCATAATTAATAATAATTAAGGTAAAAAGAGACCATCATGTTAAATATTATTTGTCAGAACTGTAGAGTCACCATAAATTATACAGATATTTGTAGTATGTAGTTTACAATTTGTATATAAAACATACAATGGGATGCACTCCAATCTATAACTATAAATTAGTTAAATTGATTAACAAGCTTCAACATGGCTCCAAGAGGTGCCCTTGGTATATTAATATCCTTCGACATATTAAATACTAATGTATTACGCGTGTGTCGAGAGGGTACATGAAAAGGTAATAGTTTTAGTACCTCTGGTTATATTCATTAAAATGTACCAGTGGCCAATATAATGGCTCAATGTCACAGGGGTCAAGGTCATATGTAGACATCATATTAATCATTTCTGTCAAAGTTTCATCTAATTATGTCAATCCGTTCCAAAGTTACCCATTGCGGTACATCCGTAAGGAACTAGCTTAAGCATTGGTGGTACTCAACGTGCTAAATAACTTTTTAGAAATAAACTCATTCAGCCTTATTTATAGCCAAAGTTAGTGGCTACTAGACTCTACTAGTTGAAAATCACAAATAACCTATTTATAGACGTATTTAGCATCATGTTAACGCTAGTATTGTTTTAAATATTTAGCAGCGTCCTTGGGTATGTTTAGGTGCGTACTAAAATGAATGACAGAAACTGCGATTTTTTGACAGAAGGTGAATTTTGTGTTCGGTTGAGATTAATAATTATGCCCGATTGCACCACCTTGGCTGAACAAGTCAGCCAGGCTCAAAAAATTAAGTTCGCTGCACCGTTATCTGAGCGAAGCTTATACGCATGGAATTTTAAGCAGAGCTTTGTCCATTCAAGTGAACATAATTGTACATAAGCGTGGCTTTATTAAGCAAAACATGGTGCAATAAAAGATTGGAATTATCAGTAAGCTGCACTTTGTTAAGCCTTACATTTAAGCTAAACTGGTGCAATCGTGCATTAATGGCCGTATGCACCGTTTACACTTAAACTCGTTTAAGCATTATACTAGTTTATAATTTCGAGTTGGTATGCACCAACGATTCTATGGAGTTTACTGTTTGGACCCTTACTGATATTTGCATATCATCGTCAGAATGACAGAAGTTACATTTTATGTGATACCTACTTGATGTTTAATATTTTGGCTAGACCAAATAGTGAGTGACCTATCTTGTGATTGACTTAATATATATGAATAGAAAAAAGAAGAAGATATGATATTACAAATATTAAAGCTTAAGTATTATTAGTCCTATGGGGATATCCTGGATATTTTGTTCCAGTATAACTGTGCAATGATATTGGAAACCAAGGGAAACTATATCTACTGATCTTTACTTAAGAAGACAATTTAATAGTGGAGAGCTCCCTAGATTTATCTGTTCATTGACAACTTCATATTGTGGGTCTCTTAAGTGTCTTCCAATTTCTGATTCTTCAAGGAAATCTAGTTCTTGTTTACTATCACAAATATGTAGAACTTCTAGTTCTGTGTTAGGTGTTAATTAATGTTTGGTGTCAAGTAGATGTTTTGCGTAATGGGATTTATCAGGTTGTTTTAATCTGTATGTTCATAAGTGTTCATTGTGTCTATTTTCAAAATTTCTAATAGTTTGACCAATATAGACAGCATTACATTCTGGACATTTAAGTTTATGTATCCCAGATTTTTTTAATGGGGATATTCTTGTTTTAACATTTAACATTTTTGTGATGGTTTTGTAATTTTGTATTTCCTAGTTTTTCAGGAAATATTAGTTGTAATGCCCTTTTTTCTCTTTAATTAATTATTTATTTATTACATGCTTTGAATAACCGTTGGATGTGGCTATTTGTTTAATTGAGCATATTAATTCCTCTATCAAATCGACGACTACTTTCCGTTACTTTATTGTAGTCATTCGCAAATCCTCTTAAAATATGTGTCGTTGCTTATTAAAACAACCAGACCTATTCCAGTTAAACTGCCAATCGATTAACTAGGCCAAGCAATAGGTTAATATTTTTGACAAAAATCCTACTAGAAAACGAATGGTGCCATCATATCAAAGACATTATATAGTATAATTTTGATATGTTTTGGACACCCAAATGTTTTCAGTAATTTGTTTATAAACATTTAAGACGAAAAAAACCTTCCTTTTTTAGTTTTTTTCATATAACGTAAAAAGTACTGAAGCAATCTCAATGGGATGTATTGTAGGTAATTAAAATACGAACAAAATGAGGGGTCGAGGGAGTTATTCGGATAATTAGAAACCGAGAAAAAACCGGAAAATTTGTAATTTTTTTGAAAATTCATATTTTCGTCATTTTTTAATTGTAAGAGCTGAAACTTGGTACAAAAGAAGTTCTTCATATGCACTTTATATGTGCGAAGATCAGACGCCAGGCGACGGTTACTTTTATCGCAATTGCCATTGTAATTTTTTGATGCGATAATTTGCAACGTGTCTGGTTGCGTTGTCGATTGTCCGATTTCAAATTTTAAAACGGTTTTGAAAATTGTAGATGTAGAGCAACAAAACGTATATTTTCGTTTTGTAATAAAATAATGCGAAGTTGTACAAAAACGCTCGGAAATTACTATACTTGCATGCTCTATTGCTTGGTCTAAACAGCAAATCTTAAAAACTGACAGCAACAGATTTGCAGTTTATTGAATCTGAAGTAAAAAAATAACTTGATACTATAATATTATGTTGACAATACCAATCTGAGCACAACAGCATCCTCTGTATCAAGTATGTTGTCATCTTACCATGCAATGCCAAAAGGGTGAATTGCTAAATTATTATGTTCTCAAAGACACAAGGATTTAAGGAATAATCATAGTTAACCAAAAAACAATAACTTCATGTGAATAATTAATTTTTAACGATCTAATTTCATTAAAACGGTTATGCGTTTTGTTTATTCAAACGTTCCATTGAAAAAATTCAGACATAAATAAGCATATTCTAATAACTGGTTATTTGAAGCATAAACGAATACTCACAACTTGACAATAACAACATTTACATAAGTCGTATATTCTAGTCATTTTCCTTGTCAAAAATGGAAATATTTGAAACTACGCTTTAGGCATGTCCTAAGCAGCTTCGGCATTTAAAAAAAATTCTGTTTACTAAACATTAAACCATTTTTTTTTGTTATAAAAATACGAGGGTTGTCTTTTATATTTTGCATATAGATCTAGAAAAAAAAAACAGTAAATAACTTTTGAACATTATTGTTTTTAAAAGTATTCTCCACGAATGCATGAGAAATGCATTTTTGCATCCTCTGGAACCAATTCTGGAAGCAGTTATTCAACTCGCTTGTTGGTACATTCAAAATAGAGTTTTTGAAGTCGTTGACTGCATCTTCTGAGAACCTTTGACCACGCAATTCATTCTTAATTTTTGGAAAAGTTTAAAAGTAGTTAGGACTGCATGGAGGATGGTCCAGCAATTCGATGTTTCCTTGCTTTAAAAACTCGATTGTTTTTCGGGTTGTTTGCGAAATTGCATTGTCTTGATGGTCGATCATTCGTCGCTGGTGGTTGGTTTTTAGAAACTCATCAATTAGTTCCGGCAAACAAATCGATATGTATTAATAAGCGGTAACAGTTCTTTGATCTTGCAGAGGAATTGAGGCGTTTTCTACAAAAACAACCATGGTACAAATTTGTGTTTTGTGGGAAATAAAAAAAAACTTAATAACATTGTTATTTTTATTTTGATTATTATAAATATTTCAGAAGAGTCTTAGTAGTTCATATTTTATCGTTTTGTTAACTAACTAACGACCCAATTTAACATATTTATCAAGAAAAAAAAAATAAAATTGTTGATCTTAAGGACTTTGGCTGTTTTTGCCAGAAATTAATTAAGAAAATAAATAGCGAAAGGTGAGAACTAAATTTTTATTAATCATCTTAAAAACTAAGAACTAATAATATTATGACACTAAAATTAAATAACCTAGTCTTCAGCACCTCTGCTGTTCTCGTCGCTGTCGATTTCAACCTCGCCGGTACCAGTGCTAGTAACTGCTTCTTGGACAGCAGCAGGTTTTGATAGTACCGAACATTTTCAGGATTTAGCAGGCACTTTACCAGTTTCCTGAGAAAAGCTAGCTTCTGAGGTTTTATTGGAATTTGTCCTGTATATAACGGAGGCAGTATCAATTCGCTAGGGAGTTTTTTCCTATTTCGAATGTGAATAATTTCCCAAGATCCAGTGTAAACAGGTTCACACTGGATGTAGTCTTGATAAGCAGTTATTTTAAAGACTCTCACTCCTTTTATTTTCATGGGAGGCTTTGGATTTGACAGAAAGTATGGTTTTAACTCTCCAGCTGGGTTTAAGAAGATATTTTCACCAAATTAAAAGGAGAAGGTTTTGCTCTTGCTTCTAAGATTAGGCGGTCCCAATCAGATTGCACTTCGGCCATATTTTTCCTGTTTTCGGCCTCAATCAAGCTGAGGTCTTGATCATTTGGCAATCGGGAATGTCCGCGTATGGGAAAATAGTAGGTTATTGTTTTGAAGATTTTAAAAATATGGACTAGTGCTTGTAGAAACCTAACCATTACCTAATTTATATTGTGACCTGGGCATCCATCACTAAACAACCTTAGATTCTCAGCGGTAATATCAGTTTTATTGAAATATTGCAGCAACAAAGATGTAACAACATTTTGACCTTTTTTCCCAGTAGTTTCGTCATACACAAACATATCTGCATCATTAGTTGCTAAACCGTGCACTCCAAAAACCTAATACCATAGTTTACTTGCAAAGAAAACACTACTTTGAATATGCGGTAAGGGTAAATTTTGCATATAGTCAAAGCTTAGGAACATCACCTTGTTATGTTTCAAGTTTTCACTGTCTTTTTAATGTATTTGTTGAAGAAGATATTATCTTTGAAATATTATTCGTACTTCTCTAGTTTTTTCAGGAAATATTAGTTGTACTGCCACTTTTTTCTGTTTTTTAGTAATTAATACGATGATATGCAAATATCGAATTATCAATAATTTTTTAGACTTTTCATTAAATAGTGGAATTAATTTTTTTTGGCTTTAAGGCATAGCCCATGCAGCCAGACACTAAGTTGGTGAAATGTTTGAACGTTCTAAGCCTGTTACAGACAATATTAAAATTAATAACAAACGTGTCAATGTTTTTACGCGTGGAATTAATTAGAAACAGTTAGTTTCATTTAAAATAGTGATTCCATGGAGGTTAAACCAGTTTACACTTAAACGTCCAATATTGGAGGTTTAACTTTAAACTGTTCTTTTTGACACTTGGGTAACTTATGTCAGTGTCACATAAAAGGTTGGTTAGATTTGATGAGTTGACTGTCAAGAAAAAGTTGTTGAATAATAAATTTTCTTAACGATTTTGTCGTTTCAAATACACCTTTGTATTCCAATATCTCACCATTTCAGCTGCTTGCAGCTCAACTAATTCTTCGTTAACGTTTATCTGGTTTGGATCTCCCATTTTACCAATTAACATACTGCACAAAATACATAAGAACCAAATAAACATGACATTTGCTAGGTTATGATAATAGAAATGAAGTTAGTCACCATCACAAAATTGAAATTTGCCACGTTGCCATGCATATTTTTCTACATAATATTAACTAGTACGAACTGTGAATACGACACATTTAATAACATGTTAGTGGCTACTTGTTAGTTGAGCATTTAATAGCTACTAAACCTGTGACTATGAATAAGGCCGATTGTGGTTAAAAAACTAAGAAGGGCGAATTTGTATTTTCTCGAATTTCTTGAAAATCGCACCTGATACTGTTCCAGAACGTTTCGGTATTGCATTTATAAATAGGTAAATTTGTAGTAATTACTACTATCCTTGCTTATATGTACAGGGTGCGCCAATTATTTCCACTCGATCTCTAGCACCGAAACTAAAAGAGGTATCAACAAGATTTCTTGTAGGTTTATACGGTGTCACTCGGACTACAATTGTAAAATATTTTGATGTATACAGGGTGGCTAATTTTTGTGGAATGAAAATTAATTTGGTTTTTTTAAATTGAACACCCTGTATACGATTATGTCTTCTGATTCTACTTAATATTAGCTTTACGGTAGTTTTTTGAATTTGTAAATCCGACGCGGCGTTGACAAGTTATTCCTATTATAAGCAGATTTAATGAAAAAACAGCACTTCAGAAATATTAGCACAATAAACACATTTTTTCAAAAATTCCTCCAAAAGGCTACTATGATGTAAATGAAACATACACCTACTACAATAATTACCCAACATCTTCACCTGTTGCACAGGGTGTTTGCCGATGGCGTGCAAATAGTCTAGTTTTCAAATTGCAATAACTTAATTTTTTCAAATGGGACACCCTGTATATTTTTCTTCAGTTAGAAGCTCTCCTTAATACACATTAAAAAAATATAGGGTTTTGGACATCTAACTTTACTATTTACTTTAATAATTGACGTTAAATGAGAAATAACATATTTTACACAATTTTTAATAAGAAAACAAGTTATCTATGAAAATGACAGTAGGTATATTTTGTTGTAGCATTAATTGTCAACATAAAATTTTGTATTATATCACGTCTACTATATTTAATCGGTATTAGGTATAAAAAATGGATTATAATAAGAATTATAGTGTTCAAGAAAATATTGATATGATATGGATACTGGGTGAATGTCAAAAAAATGCGTTTCTTGCTAGTAGGGTCTATCGTCAAAGATACCCAGAAAGACGTCATCCACAAAGGATACTTTTGAGAATTTAAAGAATAGATTTGATAGAACGGGAACCGTCAAGTATGAAAAACATTCACGTGATGCTACAGCTGTTACTGTTGACAACGAATATAAAGTAATGATCAGTATAGTTGAAGATCCCAATGTAAGCACAAGGCAATTAAGCAATCAGTTAGATATTTCCAATACCACAATTAGACGCATAATAAAGAAGAATAAATATCACCCTTACCATATCCAGCTTCACCAAGAATTGTTACCGCGTGATTTCGCGCGTAGAGAAGAATACTGTAGATGGTTAATAAACAAGATAAATACAGAGCGTAACTTTTTAAACAAAGTTTTATTCTCCGACGAAGCCACATTTCATAAGAACGGTTGTGTAAATAGACACAACTTCCATTATTATTCGGACCACAATGAACATTTATTTAGAACCACATCACAGTATCGATGGTCTTTGAATGTGTGGGCGGGAATAATAGGTGATTATGTAATTGGTCCCTATTTCTTTGATGGGACTGTAAATGGAGCTGCTTTTTTAAATTTTTTAGAACTTGATTTTAGAAACCTTTTGCAAAATGTGCCTCAAAATTATCGCAACGGAATGTGGTTTCAATTAGATGGTGCCACACCACACTACCAATTAAATGTTCGCAATTGGTTAAATAGGGAATTTCAGGATCGTTGGATAGGAAGGGCAGGACCTACAAATTGGCCTGCTAGATCGCCGGGCCTTACACCTTGCGATTTTTTCTTGTGGGGTTTTATTAAAAATATTGTTTACAAAGAAGAGGTTACCACAAAACAAAATATGAAAGACAGAATTACTGCAGCATTTAGACAGGTGACCCCTGCAATGCTAAGAGATGTGCGTAAATCAATGAAAGAAAGGGCAAGAAAATGTATAAATGAAAATGGAAGACATTTTGAACACCTATTATAAATTTTAACTTTCAATATTGTAGTTTTCTTACGATTAAACTTTGTAAAATTTTGTACTTATTAAAAATTGTGTAAAATATGTTATTTCTCATTTAACGTCAATTATTAAAGTAAATAGTAAAGTTAGATGTCCAAAACCCTATATTTTTTTAATGTGTATTAAGGAGAGCTTCTAACTGAAGAAAAATATACAGGGTGTCCCATTTGAAAAAATTAAGCTATTGCAATTTGAAAACTAGACTATTTGCACGCCATCGGCAAACACCCTGTGCAACAGGTGAAGATGTTGGGTAATTATTGTGGTAGGTGTATGTTTCATTTACATCATAGTAGCCTTTTGGAGGAATTTTTGAAAAAATGTGTTTATTGTGCTAATATTTCTGAAGTGCTGTTTTTTCATTAAATCTGCTTATAATAGGAATAACTTGTCAACGCCGCGTCGGATTTACAAATTCAAAAAACTACCGTAAAGCTAATATTAAGTAGAATCAGAAGACATAATCGTATACAGGGTGTTCAATTTAAAAAAACCAAATTAATTTTCATTCCACAAAAATTAGCCACCCTGTATACATCAAAATATTTTACAATTGTAGTCCGAGTGACACCGTATAAACCTACAAGAAATCTTGTTGATACCTCTTTTAGTTTCGGTGCTAGAGATCGAGTGGAAATAATTGGCGCACCCTGTATATGACACCTACTATCCAGATTTTACCAATCCAACGCCAATAAAAAGCTGGATACCCTGTACTTTATCTAATAGTCGTAGACAAGCCTTTTCATACAACAAATAAGTATATTGTATAAACATTAAGTTAATTGTATAGGATAATAATTATAAAGCAGTGTCACAAAAAATATTTGTATATTAAATATAATTGGATTGGATTAATACAATATAACTGTAAAAAAATATTTATCAAGCTACCTCTGTTTCATGTCCTATGCCAAAGTTTAATAAACAACAGCTAGACACTTTTGGAAGGATTTTGTCCCAGTGAGAAACCAAATAATTATTTGGGTAATTATTTGACCATGTCAGTTAAATTTCACATATCGAGATTATCTATACATCCACTAAACGATTAAGTACTTCAATACATTTTGATATAACCCATTGTGCTCACAATCAGAAAAAGTAACATTATTATACTAACATATTATAATTGATAAGATAACCAAACTTAAAACAAAAAAAAAGATAATTTATTTCAAGTTTCAGTATGGTCGATATCCATATTATCTGCAGATGTCTGAAAAGATGGCATCTTATTAAAAAACACAATAAACGAGTTTGTGCTAATTATAAAAAACATTTTGTTCATAAGTAGCTATTATTGAAACATTCATACGGAGATTAAATTACTAGCCTCACCAGTGACGTATCAAAATGATTTAGCTCAACAATTCATTCAAGTTATGTAATTTTGATGCGTATTGTTCAAGATATATAGGGGTATTTTTCCAATCAACTGTTGAAAATTCAAAAAGCTTTGTATTATGTAAACCTTAAGAAATGTAGTATGTACTTTCTTTATTTCCCATTATGTCATATGTTCAAATAAAGATTAGTCCTTATCTATCGTGATTTATCATTAAAATAAATTTATCAAAACCCGATAAAGAAGTGTAGTAGAAATATTAGATTGTTACTGAGTCGTTTGAGCTTTTATTCAGCAAGCTACACAGTAAAAGAAATTCGATACTTTGCCATCCAAATATGGGTTAATCTGGTCTTCCAATCTTTCACAAACTCAATAATCCTTTACGACCAATTGTTACTGCTTACCACTTCTCAACCCAAAAAAATACCATTTAGTCCAAACTCAAAATCTTGCATCAAACTTAAAATTATTTTCAACTACTGGAAAAATACAAATTTCACCCACAAAATTATACTACGTAATGTCTTTCATATGATGGTACCATCCGTTTTGTACTAGGATTTTTTTCAAAAATATTTACCTATTGCTTGGCCTACAAAGCGAACAAGCCTGTGCTGGCCAAATGCTGTTAGGAGGCCCAAAAATCGTAGGCACTTGACTTCACTAAGGAGGGGAGCCTTCGAAGCTTTCCGCACTGATCATTTTTTTGGATAGAAATACTGCTCCAAAGAAATGAAATAGCTATTTGTGTATCAAGAGCAGAAAGTAGTACTTTGGCAGTCGAGACAGAAAGTTGCCGCGCGACGCGTCAGCGGAGCGCGGCAATCTGTCGAGACTACCAAAGGACTTTCTGCTCGAAATACACACAAGATTTTTTCTACGATCACACCAAAATAAAATTACTTTCATTATAATATTGGAAGTTTATTTGACATATTAAGCCTACTATTTGAAGACAAAAGATTAATTGTGTATGTTGTGTTGCCTACTTATAGTAAAATATCACTTGTATCTGTGTATTTAAAAAATCAGTATCACTTGTATCCATTTTTCTTGTTTTTTTAAGTACTTACTGACTTATAGTAAAATATTAATACAATTACACAACACAGAACTATCTCAAAATATATTTCAGTGACAATGCACTAGATTCTTTCTTTGACATAGACATACTTGATTCTTATAATCCGTAAGTTATTTGCATGTATGTTGTGTTGCCTACCTATTGCCATTGTTTGTACTTGGTAGTTTCCAGATTGCAGTTTTTTGTACCTATGTACGTAGGCAACACTTATTACATTAATGTCAGATATTTTTGAGATTTCCCTATTTCTCATTAAATTATTACGGAAAATACTGTTGGATGCTTTAACATATTAGAAAATCAACTAAAATATTTATTTATTCTACAGTTTATATTAAAATAACTACTAGCTCTCTTTTATCTATAAATAAAATTAGGCGTGCGCCAAAGTTACTTTCTGCTTAAGAGCGCCAATAATGTCAAATTATGACAGCTCGCGGAAAACATCAACTTTGCGGTTAGATTTGAGTGTGCAAAAGCCTACTTTGGGTAGTGATCGTAGGAAAAATACATTTTTTCATAAAATAGCAATAAAAAAATACTGAAAATGCCCATTACCTAAACCATACTGGAGACAAAACATCAAACTCCGCAAGACATTCGATCTCTCATCAACAGGTACTTCACCTTCCACACTGTTATGTCATAATTGAAGGTGTCAGTTATAAAGTTGTGTTGACTGATACATTTTATAAAAGTTTTAAGTGTCATAATTCCTTATCCTAACGTTTTTTCACGACTTTAGATACAGGTTACGAAATTAGCCTTCCTAACCTTCCTAACTTTCCAAGTCGAAAAGTTGAGTAAATAGAGACTTCCAAGAAATGATAAAAAATAACCATAAATATCCTTAAATTCGAAATGTGTTTGAGTTATCAGGAAAGGTTTCAAGTAATTAACTGACGAAATAGTTATTTGTGTATTTAGAGCGTAAAGAAACAGATTGCCGCTTGAGAAAGAATGTTGCGATCTTTTGAAAGCGGCAATTCTACTTTACGCTCGAAAAACACACATCATTTTTTCTACAGTCGCCCTTTTAATAATTAAAACAGTTTTTTATACTATCTTAGGTTATAATAGGAGTGGATTATGTTTGAGGATAGTACTCTGACATTTTAGTTGTCATATTATTTATTAGTGTTAAATATGAAAGTACAATTGTTACAATTATTTATTGCAGTTTTTGATCCAGAAGAAATTTCTTCCATTACTGAAGATTGAAAATGAAATTCACAAATGATATAAAAAACGTGTAATAACCTTTTTGTGTTTTTCTAGTTTATTATATATTTAAGTACCTATTTCAATTTTAGTATTTGAATGCTTTCTCTTTATGGCGTTAAAAAGATCTACTGAATTGTTTACACTTGTCAGAATCTACAGAGCGCTTATACCTCCTTCCCCTGTCGACATTTGATTCGCCGTCGCTCTAGGTAGAGGCGTGCCCGAGATATCAACAATAACAATGACTTTTGAAATTCACCTTTTAATTTCTTCTAAATTATTATATAAATTGTTATAAAAATTATAATAATGTTGTGAGAAATTAATAAAGCCGATTAAAATGGTTGATAAAGTAGGTAGTATAGTATTATCTGATAACTTGACGTTCATTCATTGTTTTTCGTCGTCATGGCTAACCCCACCAAATTTGATGAAATAAGCGAGCGAAAAAGATTCCTTTTTTGCGCTAGAGCGTAAAGTAACAGTCCTCGGCATTTGTCGACTTTACGATTTCATTTGAATATAGTAATTAGTTATTTTACGCGCGACTGTAGAAAAAATATATTATCTATCTATAGAGTCATCTTCAGTGCGTCCATAAAGTAACGCATAAATTCATTATTAGCTTAATAAACAATAATATTAAAAATTCCCGATACAGATCGATTTTTGATTTTAATTTACTATTTTTTCAAATTATAATCTAATATACAGGGTAAACCACCTTCGAGTGATGACGTCATCACCATTTTTTTTAAATGGAACCCCCCTTTTTTCAATTTCCGGATTTCCATTGCTGAACTGATTCCAAAAATGTATAACACGTTGCTTCAAATTGGCACAGGGTGGACAAAAACACAAAAAAAATGTATGAAAATTATTTATGGAAAGTTATACGTTACTGAATGTAACAAATTAAAGGGAATTACGTAGTTATGCAATTATTGTGATATTCTACCAAAAACAAACAAACGAAAATTTACAATAAATGTTCAAATTGTTCTCCATTGATCGTTAGACAATTACTGAACCGGGCATTACTTTCGTCTCTAACATTCTGTAGGATAGCGGGTGTTTGGTTCTGTATTTCTTGTCTAATTCGTTCTTGTAGTTGACGGATATTTCCAGGTCTGTTTGTATAGGCTTTAGATTTTAAATAACCCCATAAAAAGAAGTCTAATGGGCTCAGATCAGGTGATCTAGCGGACCATTCCACTGGTCCCCTTCTTCCTATGCACCGTTGTAGAAAAGTTCTGTTTAAAAAATCGCGCACAGTTACTGCGAAATGTAACGCTACTCCATCCTATTGAAACCAGATTCTGCGGTCTAAATTAGTGGGTTTTTGAATATCAGGAAAAAGCTGTATCAGATCAGGAATTAATGTATTTTGTAGGAGATCCAGAGGGTTATTCGAATAGAAATTTTTTTGCTAATTATAGAAAAAAATACATAGTATATTTGCTTCTATAATTTCATTAATTTTCTCGTCAGTATTATGACAAAATCGTGACATTTTGAAAGATTAAATATTTGAAACGTCAAAATCGAAATAAATCAAAATGTATCCATAGCAACGTACCTAATAGAGTGAATCCAATGAAATCAGTCAATTTGAGGTCATTTGATTGGTTGTGTTCAATCAAATGACCTCAAATTAACTGATTTCATTGGATATCTACTAGAGCAAAAACTTTTCACGTAAACGTACCTTCTCTAAAGCGTTAACAATACAGAATTGTACTTTAATGTTTCTGACAGTTTTTAACGTCAAATGAAAAAAATGGTAAAAAATACTATCAAACAATAAAAATATTTTTTGGGTCAGGGGCTTGGATCACTAATAATAGTTATTTACGTAATTCGTGGGATATGGACATTATTAACGCACGCATGTGAAGTTTGCACGACGAGGCCGTAGGCCGAGTCGTGTATTCACTTAAGTGCGTTGATAATTCCTATCCCACGTGTTACGTACAAAATTTTTTCTACAACTGTTGATTAGTATTATTAACAGTACATCATAAAATTTTATTAAAAAAAATATTTCAATCCAACGTATTGTTAATAACATTGGCTGCAAACATAAAGTACTGTAGATCATATTTTGTGACCAAAGCAACAAAGACAAACAAAGCTATGGAAATAAAATAAATTAGTTATGTCATCAAATTGTCAAAGTTGAATGATCAAAAATCCATAAAAATGAGTTCAAGCGAAGACAATGAAAATTTTGGGACAAATTGAAAACATTCTTTCGACATCAGCAAATATTCAAAATCAAAATATAAGTAATTATTCTAGTAAAGCGTTGGGCATGTCAGCATCTGGAATTAATTTATATAATTGTAAAGAGTGCACTGTAAATATATATAATAAATAAGTTAGTTATATGTACCCTAAACTACATAATATAAAATAAATATTTAATTCTGGTATTAATATTTTTCTTGATTCTTATTATCGCACTAGTGCGGTAATGTATTCAAAAACGCACTAGTGCAGTAATATACGTCATTATGACACTGAAAATAGTGTCAAATCGTACCCGTTACATGTCAGTTGTAGATAAAAGCTGTTACACACAATTTTAAAAATATTGCAGGGTGTTTTTAATAGTTTATTGAAGTAGTTGTATAACAATACGTAATTTCATTTATTTATTATGTTTATTTTGTATTTATTATTTTGTAAGTAACTTGAAATTTTTGCATTTTTGCCCACCCTTTACCAAATTGAAGCAACGTGTTATATATTGTTGCGATATCACCAACTCAAAACCGGCCCTGTCCTTCGACTGTAAATTTTGGTGGCTACGCCGGGATTCTCCCTGCGTCAGCATGTTCGAGAACATTCGAGTACAACGGTTTTTTTCGTGCGTAGCACGAGCGCCGAAGGCACTAGAGAACCGATAAGGACTATATATACGCGGGTTTTTGAGTGCGTAAACAGTTAGTTAGTTCGAGAGAATTAGTGAAACGGACAGTAAAGAGTTAGTTCACAGAAGTTTTTAGTAATCGGACAGTGATTAAATAGTGCAGATAAATAGTGTAATATTCAAGTGGTGAAAATAAATTAGAACTAATATACGGAGTGTAAATAAATTAGTAGACATTAAGTATAGTGTGTATATAAATTAAGATTAATAAAGTGTGTGTTTCTTTAAATAAATAGATAGTAATTAGCCATAGAAGTGTGTAAATTTTATCCCACCGTTAAAAACTATTTAAATAAATAACAAAAACATTACAATATTTTTGGAATCAGCTCAGCAAGGGAAATTGAAAAAAGGAAGTTTCATTAAAAAAAAATAGTGATGACGTCATCACACGAAGGTGGTTCACCCTGTATATTAGATTATAATTTGAAAAAATAGTAAATTAAAATCAAAAATCGACCTGCTTCGGGTATTTCTAATATTATTGTTTATTTAGCCAATAATGAATTTATGCGTTACTTTATGCACGCACTATATCTCATCCAGATGAACATATAACAAAAAATCTTGATTGCAGCTCCGAGAAATTTTGATTTAAAATGAAGTATATACTCGTATATAAAAAAATACATTGGATGGAAACATAAATAAAACGACATGCTATATCTTAAGCCATTTTATGAATATCCTGATTGTCACCTTTTAATCAGACTAAATTTTAGATGATTGTTGTGTTTTCGTCTATATTTTCAGAATTTCGCGTCTTGATTAGTGATACATTACAGAAAATGATGTGGTATTATTTTTATTCAAGAACAGTACAGAACGTCAGAAAATAAAATATGTTCTGTCATAATAAAACAAAAACAAAGTAAGTAACTTATATAAAACAAAACTAACAGATTTAGGTTAGAAAATCTTCTTTTTCTCATTGTGTCGCAGGAGTCTAGGTTCCTCTGTTGTAAATGTCAAGTTTTGGTGAGTTTAAAGTATTTGACCCTAACAATGATCTTGTTTCTGAAATAATAATTTTAACGGATTTTTGAAATAGTAGCTTGCAAAATAAGAGTTTCTTCTGAATAATTCAGAAAACAGCAAAAAAAATTAATTTTCGAGGCTGTTAAATAATAGGAGAAGAGCTGCAGATTAGATCACGGTTTCCATAAATATATCTTATTATCTACTAACACGTCTAATTAATTATCTTTCACGTCTCAACAGTACCATATTACCTGATATTGTTTTTCACAGAAGACGCGAAATTTGTCTACATTCTTAATATTCCCAGTATTTACGAATAAAGCACTACACTTCAGTGAAGAGAGATGTATGTTAAATTGATTCAGGTTTGTGGTATTTCCCAGACAATTAAAAATAAGTACCCCAGAAGCTCATGCCCGCCGTTTTCAAGTTGACCACTTGGTACATAACTGCGACCCTAATTACATTTTTACCGAATGAACATGTTTTGACATTTAGTGAACCTATAAATACGCACATCAAGCTCCCTTAAAATAAATGAAAAATTCTTCTAGAGGTAAGTAATAAACGGACAACTAATTTCGAGAGTGTCAGCACACAAAGAAAAGATAAATTTAGGTACAAAGTGCTCCGGAATTAGTTCAAGTGACTCAGGCGGCTACACACAGAACATAAATAAGTCAATGAAGAGGTCCAAGAGGTGAGTCAATTATTGTTATTAAAATCAACGGTAATTTAAAAAAAAGAGGGTTTTTGTAAAATAGGAAAATACTGCAAGGAATAATAATGATATTAAATGATAATTAAGTATAGGATGTAAAAAGGATCTGTTTCACGAGAAATGAATACGTTTTTAAAGTAGGTTCTACGACTTATTACGAAATTCCACTGACCAACAATAGATATAAATATTATTTGATGTGTAGATGTTTTATTGGAGTTTATTTACAGTGTATCGAATGCTTTTAGAGACTCCAAGATATGGATGAGGCGCCTTATCCAATATGGTTCTTCGACGACATATTAGTCTTATTTCGGGATAAATTCTGGATAAAAATAACGGTATTTCAAAAAACAATTAGTACTTCAATATTTTGAAACTAGTGTATTTAAATAATTTTTGGATTTAAGATTATTCTTTAATTGTAGGTCATTAGTATTATCATCAAATAAAAATTAAGCATTATTGATTGAATATTTTGGTTTAGAATTCTAATAGGAATAAACACGTTTTTGCAATATTCACATCTTTATGGTACCATCAAGTCTTTTGGTTGAGTAATCAACTGGAATCCTTCAAGGTCATATATTTAATAATAATGAATTAAATTGGAATTAACAACTCAGCAAGAGGTGTATATCTTAGTGGATTCAAACAACAGCCAGAATAGAAGGAAATGAAATAGCAGGTTAACTAGAAAAGAGAAGGGTTGAAAAACCCTTTTGGGGACCCAAACCCTTTTGCGGTTTCAGCTACAATATAATATACGAAGAAATTGGCAACGCCGAAAAGAAGTGAAGTTCAGACAATTGGGAAGGATCTAGGAGGAAACAGTCTCATAACTACATTGCAATCGAAAAACTCACTGGAGAAATAAGTTTATGGGACTGCGCCCTTAAGGGAAGATTTCTCCAGAAAGGATCGAATGAAAAGACTGAGCCTGATGGGGACAACTAGTCTCTTTGCAACACACAGTGAAACCAAGAACACAATAAGCGAAAAGGCTGAGGTGTCAAAGAGTTGAAACCTTGACTGCTGTACTGAACACATTAATTAATCAACACCTCTGAGTAAAACCAAAATATATTTGGATTGAAGGATGGTTTCGATTATCAGTATAATTAAAAATCATGTAAATGGGTATTCACATTTGAAAATTAACAATTGAAAATACTGCTCAAGGAAATTCTAATACTATTTAAATCTATTATTTAGCTGAAAAAGTACGAAATACTATTCTGTTTCATTTATGTTCAGTATGGACAACGATATTCAGTTACAAAAGTAATTTTATCACCATTAGGCTAGTTATCTTTTCATTCGCTTGCTTGTCTTCTTCTTATAATCAATACTATTTCCTGCAGTTACAATTGATTTCTCATTTTTTTTTTCGTATTGTTCACTTTTATTTACTCCCTATGCTTTTTATTGTACCTACGCAATTTTCGTTCAAACTAATTACTATTTACAAATTTCATTTCTACTATTATATTTATGCTAAATAGTATAGAGGTTTATGATTTCTTCTATATCGTATAACGTTGATGTAATCATTTTAATAAAAAAAGAAAGGGAAAGGTCCACATATAAAAAGACGTAATTTGTTCATATTTTTATAAGTTGAAACATAAACAAATCGAGTGAGTTGGTGTGTTTGCATGCAATAATCACTTTCCCTGTTCAACTTTCTTCACTTCGAAAGTAGACCAACAACCATTTTAATATATCTTTATATTATGCACATTAAGAAAATGAAATTTTTATACAAGATGTCAATAACTTTAGAAAAGACTTGCTGATCGGGGATTTCAAGTATTTGTTGCATACTATAGATGTTTTAAAACCATATTGTCACAACAGGATTGGGCAGAGTATACAAAATATATAATTAATAGAAACAGGTTTGTTAAAAATAATCCAAATGTAAGGATCAACGCATATTAAATGAATGAATAAATGTTTGCCAAGCTTGAGTTTCATGTTTAAGCATTTAGTTCTGATGACAATACAATTATCTACATTCAGAATCATTGTAAATCCAAAATGGCCACCGCCACAAAATGGCGGATTACATTTTTTCTTCAACCCCCTCAATATGGATATCAAATGAAAGGGTTTGACTAGTAGAATCTTATAGACAAAACAAATTTAAAATGGCCGCCACCGTAAAATAATAATAATTTTTCATTATATTCACATTAACCATACCCAATAAATAAAAATCAAGCGATTATTATATATATATATATAGTAAAATTAATACCTATTTAGAGGTACCAGCCGTTTTAGTAACTTAACGTATGCGGCTTCTTGAACCATCTGAACCCGCATGAAAAAAATTAGGTTATGACCTTTGTCATGTCAAATGCTTGACATATTTCTTATTGCATTGGCGTAGTGACTTGAAATTTCATATTATCAGTGGCGGTTTGTAATAATACAAATTAATTTTATGAAATTCAAAAAAATTCTAAAGATGTTGACATAATAAAAGAATATAAAAGAAGCGCACTAATTTTAAAAACATTGTTTTTTTAACTAGATACATAGTTTTCTTAAAAAAATATGGCAATTCAGAGTTCGATTAAGTACAAATTCTAGATTTTAAAAAAATGACAACGTGATCTTCAAGGCAAAGTTTAATTAGTTTCTAAATCAGAATAACTTTCGGAAAGTGATAGTTCATCATCGGATTCATTGGATACAGAGATCACCATAGGTTCGATGCTTAGTAGGTCCAGCTTGTTTTCTACTTCCCTTGCTTCAGAAATGATTTTCTCTGTATGATTTATGTAATTCAGCCAGTGTTGCTCCGGTACATATTTTACAACGTCATTCCATACTTTTAAGACTTCAGTAGGTGACCTTGCAGTTTTCGTAATAGCTTGGTCATAATGCCTTTTAGTTTCTGACCATACCATTTCGATGGCATTAAAATGGCAATGATAGGGTGGTAGCCTGAGAACACAATGACCATGCTCGGCAGCGTATTTGTCTAAATGATAATTTTTTTCTGGCAAAACTTGCTTTTCAATTATATTCCAAACAGCATCCTTTAAAATGTGATCTGGAAAAGGCATATTCTTTTTTTTGAGCCATTCTAACATGCGTGTTTTACTCCAACTTTTTCTTGGGATTTCTTCATCCAGGCGACTGTGATACGTTGCGTTATCCATTATAATTAACGATGGTTCTTCCAAGTTTACAATTAGTTGCTGTTTAAACCAATTTTCAAAATTTTCGGTGTTCATGTTATCATGGTAATCACCTGTTTTTTTATTGCATTTAAAAATAAGCGATGCATTTGCCACAAAACCTTTTTTATTACCGGCATGAACAATTACATATCGTGTCCCACTTCCAGTTATTTTTAAATCACTGTGCTTAGTACCATCTTGCCACATTCTTCTGTCCCCGCTTTTACTAAAAACCCATGTCTCATCCAGAAAAACAGGTGTAAAAAGCTTTTCGCTTTTAGCAGCATGGTATTTGTTCAAAAATAATATTCTTTTTAATCTGACTGCAGGCATTTCCAATAAATGTTTTCTTCCATCCTGTTTTTTGAAATGAAAACCCATTTTTTTAATTCCCAAGTATAACGAACCTTTGGAAATCTTAGTTTCTGGAGACTCTTCGATAAATTGCCGTAAAATAGTTTCTTCTGTGATTTTATCCTTTCGCGCATACATTTTATAAATTACTTCCCTCAAACAATGCAGGGTATTTTTTGTAATTCGGGTTTTGCTCCGGGAAACGCTTGCAGACATATTTCTTCTAAATTCGAAATCTGTAGCTCTGTTTGGTTTTTCAAGATTATATAATGTGCTTTCTGGAACTTTTAGTGCTTCGGACGCTTTTTGAATTGCCTTAAATCGAGATCCTAAATCGTTTTGAAAATAGTTTACTACATTAAGCATAAGTTTTTTGGATTCATCAGAATATCGCATTTTTATATCTTATTTTGCGTTATGACATTAACATGAAATCAATATTTGACGTAACTTCAAAAACGTGACATCTAATAAATTAGTTACGACGTTCATTTTTGTTGGTAATTTTTTGTTTCAACCGATTTATTAATAATAAATAAGGATGGTCTTATTCTAAATGGGTATAAAATTTACTATATATATATCTTTATTTAAATAGGAAATCCGAATTTACAACAATATTTAAGTTTTAAAATAACGTACATTAAAAGAAATTTACAATGTTAAAATACATAAAAATAATCAAATTAAATAACAATCACAAATGTACTTGAATGTTTTCATATCCATCTAAGTAGATATAGTATAATGATAAATGTCGTTTGAATTCAGCAAGACTTTTTCAATTTTTATATTATCTGGTAAATTATTGTAAGTGATAAAACCTTTAAGGAATAAAGTTTTTACATTATTACATTATATGTACTACTTTGAGTATTTATATATAAATTATTCTGGTTTCTAGTATTGTATGTGTGAATTTGATTAGTGAATACGATAAATTTACTAAAATATGACGGCAATAGATTGTGTAGCATTTTATAAATATAAACAATATTAGTGTAACAACCCCTCCAATGGAAATCAGGAGCAAAATGAGAAGGATTGCTGGTAAGTACTCTTATTTCAACATAAACTCCTTATCTATTCAAGGCGAGACTATAACTTGTTCTAAAGAAATCTCTGAAAGGCTCGCTGATACATTCGAATCTCATTCAAGTGATGCTAACCACAGTCAAGACTTTCTTCAGAAGATCCAAATAGAAGCACAATTCCCCATTATTGTAACCGAACATCAAAACGACCCTCTAAATATGCCAGTATCACTAGAGGAACTCCAAAATGCTATCAAATCCACAAAAAATAGTTGTTCGGGTCCGGATAATATACCAGTGATTTTCATAAAGAATTTACCTGAACAATATATTCTTTATTTGTTAAAAATATTTAACTACTACTGGCTTAACCAAAGTCTACCAAACTCCTGGAAAGAGCTTCCAATTTTAAAAACTAAAAATCCACCGCACCTTCCCACATCATACAGACCCATTTCTCTTACATCAAGAATTGGTAAGTTATTTAAAAAAATTATTAATAATCGCTTAACGTGGTTTACATCAACAGCTGATGACATTGCATCAAAAACTTTCGTTATTTGTTTTGTATTTGTAAGGTATCCCTTAATCCAATCAAACACTTTATCTTTTATACTATTTTTTTAAGAAGTATTTCTCTGTTTACAGTCTCAAATGCCCGTCTTAGATGCAATGATACTGCTATAGTATGCAAATGTTTGCTAATGTTACTTTTCCACTCGTTGACAGTCAGCTGAATGGCGGATTCAAATGAATGCTTGGATCTAAAACCAGACTGGTTAACAAAAAACAGAGAATTTGAATTAATATGTTCCAATAGCTGTTGGTAAACTACGGATTCCAATACTTTTTCCATCCATAAATGGTAAATAATTAATTGGTCTGAAACTGGTACTTTAAATTGTATTAGCAACTTTTTCAATAGGTGTGACAATACTAGTTTTTAATTTCTCAGGAAATTTGCCACTTTCCAATGATACATTTACAAAGTGACACCCAATAACATCAAAAGAACTTTTTACGATTTTACTGTTTAGTTCATAAATTGGACTTCCTTTATTTTCTAAATTTTTTATAAGTATTCCTAAATCGTGTAAAGAAACCAACTTGTAACTACTGAAAATATTGTCACACATTTGAATATCACAATGGTGGAATCCATATGCGATCACGGCGCTATCTGCTACATTACTGAAATTGTTTGGCCTTAATGTCGTCGAACCCAAAGTACCAAACAGATGTACCGTTAGTTCGGATCGACTTTTGAAGAGACGGCGTACACCTCATTCACCCTAAAGTCATACAGTTTCCAGCAAATTTCAATTATGGGACTGCTGAAAGAAGGATGCTGCCCTTAATTTTGTTATGGACTTTGACTATTCACAAAATGCAAAGCAGCACCATAGACCAGGCCGTTGTGTATTTAGGCTCGAAATTGTTTGAGGAAGGACAAGCATTCGTGGCCCTGAGTCGAGTAAAGTCTTTAAAAGGATGATGTATTGAGGAGTTAGATTGCAACAAATTGTCAGTAAAGAAACCCTTTAATAATGAGGCACTAAATGAACTAATTGGATGAGAAATAATATAATAAGTAAAGTAACTAAAAGCTTGAAAATAAAGTAAGTAAAACAAAATTTTAAGTTGAACGGTTTTATTATAAATGAAGATAATAATGATGTGGATAATGTACTAAATGCCAAAAAATAATTTGATAGGTCTTAGGTACCAGTCAACACCCCACTTATTTTATTGAGTAATTGCGTTTTCATTTCGATATATTTTGTGGATATTACATGGGATACATTTGATGTGTGAATTTTGAATTTAAACGGTTATGGTGTTTTTAACATGCAACTATATCTTATACTTTTTAGGTAACTGTGTTTATGTTAAAATGTCCTGTCGTGTATGATAGATATATAAGTTTTTTGTTTATTTTATGTGTTATCTACAGTTTTTTCCCTGGGGTGGGATTGTTATAATGAACAGATAGAGCAATATCTTCAACGTCACCGAAAGTCAGATCACCAATAGTTTCAATTAAAAAGTCATACCTATAATTATAAAATATATAATAATATATAGGTAGGGTATCACAGGACGGTTTTACAGTCCAATATTTTGAAAACTGACACAACAAACGCATGAAAAGTATGAAATTTGGCAGCTATAAACAATTGAAACTGATGTTTATATTAATTAGAAAATGTCCTCCGTTTTTCCAATCACGTGACCCCAACCCAACAAACTTTTTAAACGGGAGAATCGGTATACTGTCACATTTTTTAAAGCTGCCAAATTTCATAAGTGTCATGAACAGTTTCCGAGATAATAGCTTGAGAAAATGTATAGAACACCCTGTATATAGGCATTATAACACTCTCACCTCCGCCCCTATACAGATATTATAGCAGCAAATGACTGAATTTCAATTGAAAAAGGCACAGTTTAAAAGGGAGAACCTTACGTCTAAATAAATAAGATTAAAATATTTAATTTGTTATTTTCTACTACTGATCTCCAATTTTGCGATGCGATGCGATCAGTCGACTAGTCATCATCCTGGCGCCTTGACTGATACTAACATAAAGACACTACAAGATAACTTGAATAAAAGAACAGACAAAAGCTCTTATCTTTTGTAAAGTACCTGCGGGATACTTCTGCATTTATAATAATATAATACATGTAACAATACCTTTCACTGGCGTCTAAAAACATATACCTTCAATTCAGTGAAATGCAATAATTTTTTCGGTTACCGAAATTAGACCTACGAAACGTTCGATTAAAAAATATAGTAACAATTCAGTTTGGCTATCAGATTTATGGGGTGTTGGTAATCTGGCCAAAACTCATCCTTTTCGGATTATTTATTAGGTAATTCTGTTACTTTGCTATTGGCATTTAAAGTTGCAGTTTTTTAATTTACTCGGTCATTTTTTCAACGCTATATACCTTCTTCAATTGTTTTCCTTGCCCTTATCGATAATTTAACCAATGATCTGTTTCAAAACGTAATAATAATTCAAAAACACTGTATACCTTCTTCAATTATTTTCTTTGTCCTTATCGATAAATTAACCAATGATCTGTTTTAAAAGGTAAAAATAATGGCATTAAACCATAATATTTACAATCCCAAATATAGAGTCATAAAATTCTACCTAAAAACTGTTTTGGCGAAATTACCTCTAGTATTATGATAATAAAAACCGACAAGTGATTAAACAATTTACTTTTGGTGAGAATTCCACACCTGTAATTTTTAACCAATCAAAACGTGTTTTTTGACAGATCACCATGGCAACGGATGAATTTTAGTGGAAATTTTTTCCTCGAGGGTACCCAACAGCGAATTACACTGGAAATTTTTTGACGTTTATAATGACAGAATATCTTTTTGACAGACTGGTTTTTATTTGCAAAAAAGCAATTTTCTACCAGTTGTAGTTACTCAAAATACTTATGTAAAATTAAAGAATATACTGTGTTGTGTCTTGAGATGGTATTTTCGTGCAACTACAACGAGTAGACATCACAACAATTTAGAGGTATAAATTGATGCCAAAATTGTGACGCGCTGTAAATCTGTTCATGCAACGTTCCGAAAAACCTTTTAAATTATGATTTTCTACCACGTGTAATAAGCCCAAGTAACTATACAATGAAAAAATATAATATTTTAGGTCCTAAAATGGCACTTTTAGCTATTAAAATCAGTAGAAAGTTTGTAAACTGCTTCCATACACTTGACTTCGATTTCCTAGTATTCGCGGATGTGAACTGCTGAATCTCCTGGCGAAAATTGAAGTTGTTGAAAATTGAAAAATAAATTTTAATTTACCGAGAGGTCGATATTGTCAGCCAAAAGTGTATGATCAGCTGTGTATTTAAGCTACGGTGTTGTGTATATAGTTTGTTGTTATATGAACTAATTTATATGCGTAAACTATTTTAATAATTTTATTTACTATTGTTAATAAGTGTTTGAAAAAAGTGTAGATCATTCATAAAAAATGCAAGTGAGTAATAATGAATAATGAATCATTTTTATTTTTTTTAATTCAGATTAGCGTGCTTTGTGACAGCTTTGGCCATTAGCACTAGGTACAATATGTTACATTAGTTTTTTATTATATATGTAAGCTTATTAAATAAATTTTTTGATTCACGTGACAGAGCTCATACAGTACACATCGACAAGTCGTTAATTATAATCAATCTAAAACGAGTTAGTTTTTATCATCCTCAAAATGTGATAAGAAGAGTTCCAGTTACTGTCTACAATTTGGTGAATATAAAATCTTTACTTATTTATGTGAGAAAGAAATAGGCCAGTCATCAAGAATAAGACTGACATCTGAGTTTCTATTTAGTTTTATTCTACTTTTTCTTTTTTTTTCAACTAATTGTTTGTGATTTTGGTATCCAGGATCACAACAATATGTCAAACCCAACTTCAGAAAAACAAATCAATATGAATACCCCAACTACCACTTACCACAATCTTACGCCGCTGCCATCTCAACAAAATTGCCACCTACGCCAGTTCCATCTCGAGACCAAGCCATCATTTTACCCTCTAATCCTAATACTGTCTTATTTGACTACATCAAAGCTATTGGTAGCATTGTTTCGCCCAAAAACGTGAACTTCGTTTCCAGAATTTCCCTACCCATGGCCGCATCTGTATTTACTTATCCTCTTCTACACAAGTAGACAACCTCCTAAAAACTAACCAAAATGTTACAGTCAACTCCAATGTGATTCCTATTTGGCGACTTATCTCTCCCACTAAAAGAATGCTAATTTCTAACGTCAGCCCTTCCATTCCCAATACACTAATTGAAAAAGCACTTCATGATCTTGGACTTATACTAACATATCCAGTTTCCTACGTCAAATGCGGCTCACCCGATGATGAATACGCCCATGTTTTGAGTTTCCGTCGTGTAACTTATGTACTACCCAACAGTGATGATTTTACTTTACAAACTTCGACTGTCGTCTATCATGAAAATACAGCCCACAGAATATTCATTTCAACTGATAAACTAGAATGCTTTCTTTGTAAACAGGCTGGACACTTCTTCAAAAAAACCCAAAAAGAAATCAAAAAAATCAAAACAGATTGAAAGCGGCAGTCATAATATATCACCTGAATCACGTTCTACTATCCACACACTTTACGAAAACTCCCCTAAATCCTTCTCCCTTAACGAAACCCAACTAATCACGTTCCTTGAAAACACCTTCGGCATCAACGACCCCCTTAGTGCAGCTAATAAATTTACCTCCGACACCGACGCACTACTAAGTGACCTGTCTATAATCTATACAATTATTAACGACCGATCTTTGAAAAATCGCCTCACGCGACTTCAAAATAAACTTAAATTACTCCCCGAACTCACATCTGACGACGGATCCACCTCCGATACTTCCGTTTTATCTCAGTAAAATCTCACCAACACATTTTTCAATTTAGTAACATTCTCTGTATTGCAATGGAACTGCGATGGTTTTTATCCTCGCCTTGAAAGAATACAAAAACTGATATCCCTCTATAACCCCGACGTTTTATGTCTTCAGGAAACAAATCTCAAAGTTGACCATCAGTGCAATCTAAAATAACTTTGAAGGCTACCATTATATTCGCAAAAATTGCACTAGTGCCAGCGGAGGTTCCACAATATTTATATCTAGGGACTTATTCTCATCCCATCTCCCTTTAACTACAAACCTCGAAGCAATAGCAGCTACTTTCTGGAATCCAAAAAAAGTTGCCATTTGCAGCTTATACATTCCCCCGATCACCCTCTTAGCGAAGAAGAACTAACTGATTTAATATTCCAACTTCCCCAACCATATATTCTTCTCGGTGACTTTAATGCCCACAACTCCATGTGGGGCTCCAATCGAACATTTGGCAAAGGGAAAGTTGTAGAAAATGTTTTAAATGTTACAGACACATGCCTTCTTAATACTGGCTTAAACACACATCTCAACATTTCATCAGGTACATTTTCTGCAATTGACCTCAGTCTCTGTGTCCCAAAATCCGCTTCTTCTCTTTCTTGGCAAGTCCTTGACGACCTTCATGGTAGCAACCACTTTCCCATATTTATTTCGAATAACGCCAATAAGGAATCGGTGACCCGAAGCCTCTGGAATTTAAAAAACGCAGACTGGTCGGAGTTTACTACTCTCTCCCAAAACTACTTATCCTCCCTAGTTACCACAGAGAATATAAGTGACGATTTAAATAAACTGACCGAATGTATACTCTCTGCAGCTGATTCTCATATTGGTAAAACAGTTATCTCCTCGTCCCACAAATCTGTACCATGGTGGAATCCAGATTGTGAAGATGCCATCCGACAATCCAAGCGTGCTCTCAATAAGTATCAAAGAAATAAAACCCAAGAAAATCTCATTGAACTAAAAAAACTCAGAGCAAAAGCTAAATACATCACTAAGCAGAGCAAAGAAATCCTCCTGGCAAAATTATGTCGCGTCCATTTCAATTAATACAGAACTATCTCAAGTCTGGAAAAAAATAAAACAGGTACAAGGTTACAAGTCTAATCTCAAGATCCCCAGTCTCATATATAACGACACAATAATCTCCGACAATCAAGTAATTGCAGACACACTGGCACAAAGTTTCGAGAATAACAGAAGCATCCCCTCTACCATCCCATCTAACCTAATACAACAATCGCCCCCTGTCCTTCCAATTGATCAAAACGACGTTTCATACGTCAATGCTCCCTTCACTCTTAACGAACTGAAATCGTCTTTATCTTCTCGCAAAAATTCAGCTGCCGGTCCCGATGACATCCCATATATATTTTAAAAAAATCTCTCAAATTTTTCTCTCCTCAAACTCCTTGAAATATTCAACCTTATCTGGAACACACAGCAATTTCCTGAATCGTGGCGCAACGCTATTATCATTCCAATAAAAAAACCTGATCAACCCCCCTCAGGGGTAAAATATTATCGCCCCATATCTCTCACATGTACTACCTGCAAACTTCTGAAAAAAATGATCAATAAAAGACTATGGTTTTTAGAAAAGTACAAAATTATTCCTAGTGCCCAATCTGGTTTCCGACGTCATCGATCTACTCGTGACAACCTTGTCTTATTGCAAACCGACATCTCCTCAGCAATAAATAATCAACAGGATCTCGTAGCAACTATCTTTGATATCGAAGGTGCTTTTGATACAATCTCCAGAAATGCAATAATGATTAAACTATTACAATATAATCTAGATGGCAACATTATCTTTTTCATGCGAAACTTTTTAACTGCAAGATCATTTAGAGTCTCTGCAAATGGTAAACTTTCCCAGCCTCACACCCAAAATGATGGTGTCCCTCAGGGAACTGTATTAAGTCCCACCCAACTTTCCTACTCCCATCAAATATGTTCAATACGCTTATGATTTAATTGTCTACTGCCATGGAAAATCCGTTTCCACCATCTGCAAACTTCAACAAAACACAGTAAATTTGCTGCAAGGTAGAGCCAAAAACCTACATCTCTCCTTATCTCCAAGTAAATCGAAGGTCATAAAGTTTAGCAGAAGATCTCCATCCGGTACACCGCTAATCTTCTTTAATAACTTCCCGTTACCTGCTGTTAATAATTGCAAAATTCTCGGATTGACTTTCGACTCTCGGCTTAATTGGAAACTTCATATCAACACACTCAAAGGCATTTGTCTTAAAAGACTTAATATCATCAAAGCTCTCTTGCACTATCACTGGGGATCCGACGAAAATACTTTACTAAGAGTTTACAGATCCCTCATCCATTCTAAACTAGACTATGGCAGCTTTATTTACATGTCAGCCTCCAAATCCAACATCGACTCACTAAACTCTGTTCACAATACAGCCCTTCGACTCTCTCTCGGTGCATTCCGTTCTAGTCCAGCTGCTAGTCTATACTGTGAAGCAAATGAGCCACCCCTGTTCCTAAGACGTCAATCCCTCCTCCATTCATACGCTGCATCAACATCTTCTAGCCCTTCTAACCCTGTTTACCCTTTGTTTACATCAATGTCTCAACATCATCCTTCCAACACTACTTCCAAACGTAGCATAAAATCTATTGCTCACCTCCTTTTCCCATTACTTGAGAATACCGACCTTTCAATGACCACTCCCTCCCCCAACCTCATATCCCTCCTTGGATTAAACAATTTTCCCTATTCAATACCTCTCTAACCAAGTTCAATAAACTTGAATCGCCCAACATACTTATAAAGAAAGCATTCTTGGAAATATTAGAAAAAACACCATAAGATGTAGTACACAGACGCCTCAAAAACTTCTTTTGGTGTTGGCTGCTCCGTCACAACCAACCTCAAATAAATAGGTTCCTATCGGTTGCCCTCAACATGTAGTGTTCACACTGGTGAGTTGTATAGCATCTTCCAAGCTTTCAAGCAAATCTCTTCTCTTGTCAAGCGCGTCGCCATTTGTACCGATTCACTCTCCTCAATTAATTCACTTAATACTATCTTTACTGACCATCCAATAGTTCAAAACATCCATGACATCTATCAAACTCTCTCAGCTCGTGATGTAACAGTCTGTCTTATCTGGCTCCCATCTCATTGGAATTACTGGCAATGAAAATGCTGACCACCATGCCAAAGAAGCCTCTTCATCCATCACCACAACAACGTTCCAGCTCCCAGATGACATAAAACTCTTATACAAAAAGTATAATACATATAAGCGCCTAGACCTAAAACCCAACCTGAAAGAACTTTCAAACTGCACCGCTGAAATTCCAAAGATATTGAAATTCCTCAAAGCAACTAACCTCTACCACAAGATATGAACTAGCATGATATGTTACATATTTTATGTTTTAAGATAGTTTATTTATGTATGTTATGTATATTGTATGATGCCAATGGCCATAGTTGTCAAGGCACTTAAATTCTAATGAAAAAAAATTTTTTTTAACAATAAATAAAAAGAAGGAAAGAATTGAATTCTGTTTAGTGGATTTTCTTCTTCTAGCAACTTTAGTTATTTGGCTCGGGCAGTTTAAAATGTCTTTTATAGTTGCTATCATTCCCAACTCTTGACGACGCTTGGAATAGAAGGGGCAGTCTACTAGGATGTGCTCAACTTTTAATGGGGACTGGCAATGTTGGCAGTTATGTTGAGGTGAAGAGCTCATTAAGTGGCCAAGCGTGAGACGATTGTGACCGATACGCAATCTCCTGGCAACGACCTTCTCGTTTCTCCGTAAATCGGGAACATCGAATTGGTCTACTGTCGAATGTATTTTGCGTAGGAATGTTGCTGAGTGGTTCCAATAATTCTGCCAGTGCGAACGGATGGGCTTCTTCATGCTGGTTTTCAAGTCGCTGGAGATTTGCAAATTAATTGGGTTGGTGGTGGATGGGGCAGCTTCTTTAGCAAGGCGATCAGCGAATACATTACCAGTTATTCTGATGTGTGAAGGGATCCATATGATTCTGATGGTAAAATCGTGAAAAATAAGGCTTTGGTATGTGTCGTGAATACGTTGAATGAGAGGATGATTGGTGAATAAATTATTTATAGACTGAATTGATTAGAGGGAGTCTGTGCAAATGGCTATATGTTGGTGGGGCACTTTGTAGAGTTTGAATGCTTGTAAAATATCATACAGTTCACCAGTGTGAACGCAACAAGAAGCAGAAATTCGGTAAGATCCAATAGTTGCTTGCGAGGTGGAAACAGCACATCCGACTCCATTTTCGCTCTTGGATGCGTCGGTGAAAAGGACTCGGTCATATTGTTTTCTATTAAGTAGTTCTAAGAAATAGTTTCTTATAAGATCATGGTTAGTTTCTTCCTTGTCGAATTTAGTGAGTGCAAGGTTTATTTTGGGAGAGTTTTGGACCAAGGTGGGGTATGTGGAAGGGGGACAGGGATAGTGTGGGATAATTGAATATGTGGTATTAATGACTGAAGAAGGAAGGGACTAGTATGAATGCGTGGGTCAGGTGGTAGACTACTTAAATTGCGTGGTGTGGTAGTTGTTATGGAGGAAGCTGGATTGAATGGGTTGGATGAGGTCGAGACTGCATAAGAGAGGAGGAGATATTGACGCCTAAGCCAGAGTAGAGGTTCATTGGCTTCTAGATAAAGGCTCTCAGCTGGGCTGAAGCGGAAAGCTCCCAAACAGAGTCGGAGGGCAGTATTGTGAACAGCGTTAAGGGATTTTAGGAAAGTTTTGGAATGCTGATATATATACAAAACTACCATAATCAAGTTTGGATTGGATTAGAGCCCTGTATACTTTCAAAAGGGTGGACTCATCAGCACCCCTATGATAGTGTGAGAGTGTTTTGAGTATATTCAGACGCTTTAGGCAGTCACTTCTAGTTTCCTGGATATGGTATTTCCAAGAAAGTTGGGAGTCGAATATCAATCCTAGAATTTTACAATGGTCGAAAATTGGAAGAGGGATGTTGTATAATAATTATTCGAATAAATATTTCATTATTTAACTTATTAAATTTTGAGGTTAATTTCTGTCACTGTTTATTGGAGAAAATTCCGTATTTTTTTAAATGATAAACTCAAGTTCGAAATGAACACGACTCGAAATATTTCTACAACTAAAAGTGGTACTGTTATTGACGGAGTTTTTCAACGTTTTTTAAATACTTAGAAATCACAAGTATATATACGTCTCATACTTTAGTTACCATAAGTCTATTGTCTCTGCTCTCCCCCCAAATTGAACAAAAATAAAAAATGTATTCAATACAAAATTGTACTACACTATGTAGGTAACATTTCGACATAAATCCTATGAATCGCTACTTTGAAGACATCTAAAATATTTAATACCATCCTAAATACACATCATCACCATTGCAAAAAAACCCTAACTGGGATGAAGGTACGATTTTAACAAGCGGTAAGAAACAGTAGTTATCTCTTTTTACTTCACTTTCTTTATAAAGGGTGACAACATTCACATTTTCAGGGCGTTTTTTTTAATTGACATTGGTTCTCATTTTTTTTCCAAAACTGTAGTAGAGTACCCCGACTCTACTATAGTTATCTATTGTTGTATGAGTTACGAAGTACCACGTATTTATGCTGCTGGATGATTGTTTATTAAATATCTCAATCCAATAACATTTATCAATACATTCTGTGCAGCTATTTATGATTTTGTTATTAAAATGAATAATTCATAATCAATAAACATGAAAATAAAAATTCTCCGGAATTATTACATAAAGTTGTGTCATAAAAATAAATCAGTTAAAAACGAAATCGCTAATTTGCATATATGGAAATTCCCACATAAGTATCTTTAAAATCGAGTCAAAGGAAAAGTATTAAAATTAGAAATTCAAAATAGTCATCCATTGTTCCACTAGATTATTCTTTTTGTGTTCAAACATAAAATAATACGTAGATTTTTTTCAATACATTTGTTTAATAGGATATTTCCGTAAGTCTTTACTTACACAGAAGTACGATTTTTGTATATATCAATCTCTGTCTTATTGGTAGGTGCCACTTATTTTCTATGCCAAATTAACTCCAGTATAGATCATAACCATAAGGAACAACACATTACCGATTACGACTTAGGCTGATAAGGTTCTAAAACAATTGATTGGAGTGAACGGAACAGAAACCAAACAATCCGAAAGCTTGGGAAACCCCAAGTATATTTCGAGCGGAAATTCACGCCATAGGAAAGTGTGCCTAGTTCAATATTGATAAAATATATAGAAGGCAAAGCATTATCATTTTGTTGGATAGTCAACAGCCATACTCAGTTCTAAAGTGTTATGGGAATGCCTAGGAAAACTCAATGAACTAGGCGAGAACAGTCACCTTACTACCTTAATGTGGATTCCAGGATACACTGAGATAGAAGTAAATGAAATAGCAAATGAACTAGCAAAGAGGAAGACTGGAACACTCTTTTGGGGGCCGGAACCCTTTTGCGGTATCAGCTCCAATGTAATATTCGAATAAATAGGCAACGCCGAAAAGAAGAAAAGATCTGACCATTGGAAATCAAAGATACTTCTGGGTGACTACAACCTGTTGAGATAAATAGGTCTAAAGGAACTACTACTAGAGATTTTCCTCAGGAACTAAGTAGAAAAAAGGGGGCACTATAGATCACGTAGCATATTTCCCGCTACTGTGTCGCTTTCTAGACAATTCAAGTAATCAAGATGTTTTAATCCCCACATATATATTAGTAGTATAGTGATCAGTATTTCTAGTGAATAGCAGATAGGCAGTACTGAAAAGCCTTTTGGGTTAATAATTGTAATTATAAATCAGCTTAGTAGGAGTAGCTTGGTTAGAAAACCATTGAAAAATAAACAATAAACTGACAAAATCATTTTATCAACCCTGCTGTATCATTGATAAAGGTAATTCCAAGACCATAAACACTCAATAAAAAAATAAATAACTAACAAGTGACTTAAGATGGAATTTGTATCCCCATAATAGTCTTCGCCAAATAATACTTGATGTTTCCTTTCTCACCTCGGAGTAGTTTTTTTAGAGCAGTGAAAAATGGTGTTGATATCTGGTATCCAAACCTTCGCTTAGTATTTATTTGTTTGACTTAACAGATTTGAACTGTTAACATATTGCCAAATCGTCCTTAATATTAAGGCATAAAACGGGGACAGGTATTTTCACTAGTAATACCACAAGAGGTCAAATTATCGTCGGGATATCGTCTTCAACTCGGGATAATTTTCAAAATATTCATGAGCTCGAAAAAATTTCTGGAAATAATTTGACCTCTAGTGGTATTACTAGTGAAAATGCCTGTCCCCATTTTATGCCTTAATCTTAAGGACGATTTGGCAATATGTTTACTGTTCAAACCTGTTAGTGAAACAAATAAATACTAAGCGAAGGTTTGGATACCAAATATCAACACCATTTTTCACTGCTTGAGTTCGAGCTTGAGTTCATCATTTTAAAAAATACATATATACAACCTCTTCCAATAATTGTCGACCACTGTAAAATTCTAGGATTGATATTCGACTCCCGACTTTTTTGGAAATACCATATCCAGGATACTAGAAGTGACTGCCTAAAGCGTCTGAATATAATCAAAACACTCTCACACTATCAATGGGGTGCTGATGAGTCCACTCTTTTGAAAGTATACAGGGCTCTATTCCAATCCAAACTTGATTATGGCAGTTTTGTATATATATATCAGCATCCAAATTTTTCCTAAAAACCCTTAACACTGTTCACAATACTGCCATCCGACTCTGTTTAGGAGCTTTTTGCTCCAGCCAGGCTGAGAGCCTTTATCTAGAAGCCAATGAACCTCTACTCTGGCTTAGGCGACAATATCTCCTCCTCTCTTATGCAGACTCGACCTCATCCAACCCATTCAATCCAGCTTCCTCCATTACAACTACCACACCACGCAATTTAAGTAGTCTACCACCTGACCCACGCATTCATACTAGTCCCTTCCTTATTCAGTCATTTATACCACATATTCAATTATCCCATACTATCCCTGCCCCCTCCCACATACCCCAACTTGGTCCAAAACTCTTCCAAAATGTAACCTTTCTCCCACTAAATTCGACAAGGAAGAAACTAGCCATGATCTTATAAGAAACTATTTCTTAGAACTACTTAATGGAAAACAATATGACCGAGTCCACTTCACCGACGCATCCAAGAGCGAAAATGGAGTCGGATGTGCTGTTTCCACCACGAAAGCAGCTATTGTTGCGTTCACACTGGTGAACTGTATGCTATTTTAAAAGCATTCAAACTCAGCAAAGTACCCCACCAACATATAGCCATTTTCACAGACTCCCTCTCATCAATTCAGTCTATAAATAATTTATTCACCAATCATTCTACGCATTCACGACACATACCAAAGCCTTATTTTTCACGATTTTACCATCAGTATCATATGGATCCCTTCACACATCAGAATAACTGGTAATGAATTCTCTGATCGCCTTTCTAAAGAAGCTGCCTCATCCACCACCAACCCAATTATAATAAAAAACGAATGTAACAAATTGTACCTAGTGCTAATGGCCAAAGCTGCCACAAAGCACGTTAATCTGAAATTAAAAAAATAAAAATGATCAATTATTCATTATTACTCACTTGCATTTTTTATGAATGATCTGCACTTTTTTCAAACACTTGTTAACAACAGTAAATAAAATTTTTAAAATAGTTTACGCTTATAAATTAGTCCATATAACAACAAACTTTATAAACAACACTAGCTTAAGTGCCCAGCTGATGCATACACTGTTGGCTGACAATATCGTTGCTACCATCTGACGGCGAAATTTACCACCGCTCGCGCTCATTGGTCAAATCAAATAGCGAGCGCTTCACTGGTTTCCTGTTACACACTTCCGTCCCATTTCACGAAATTACTGCCACAAATTGCAGGAAACCGAGCGGAAATATGTTACTGATCAAAAAGAAGTTAAACAAATATTATGGCAATTTGAATACTCGTTTGACCTTGAACCAAGAGAAGTCATACAGCATGGAATTATGTTGGCAGCATTTGTCAGAATTGCATCAAATAGGCCAAGAGCCAAGAGCCAAATAGAGCAGCAAGTATAGTACTTTTTGACAAAAATCCTTCTAGAAAACGGAGGTGCCATCATATGAAAGACATTACATAGTAAATATTTTTCAGTAATTTGCTATAAACATTTAAAACGAAAAAAACTTACTTTTTTATTATTTTTTTATATAACGTATAAAGTACTGGAGCAATATCAATGGTATGTAAAGAAAAAACGTAGGTAATTAAAATATAAACAAATTGCGGGGCTTGATCGAATAATTAGGAACCGATGAAATTAGGAAAAACAGGAAAATTTCTGATTTTTTTCAATTCATAACTTCGTGTGATCTGTGCAATGGTAGAAAAGGTCCTTAAACACCGAGTAAAAATGACACAGTATCTTTCCGGAGAGCCTTTTGAAAGACTTGCAATTGCTATTCTCGATCCTCTTCCTTTGACAGAAAGAGGAAATGGATTATTTTCCAAATGGCCCGAAATAGCACCTTTTGTAACCAACGTTATTGCGAGAAACGGAGTCCCTCTGGAATTGCATTCTGATCAAGAACGAAATTTTGAGACATTAGACATTAGGAATACACGCACTACGCCTCTCCACCCACAGTCCGATGGTAGAAAGACGTCATAAAACCATTTGCCAATATATTTCAATGTTCATCTCTGAAAACCAAAAATACTGGGACACTTTAGTTCTTCTATTTTTGCTAGCTTATAGAAGTTCTGAACACGAATCAACCGGTAATAGTTCATCTATGCTAGTCACTGGCAGATAAATTAAACTTCACCACGATCTTCTTTTCGGAAGACTTCCACCTGGTGAAGAAGCAGAAGAACGTACACCTCGTATGTACATAGAAAGCTTGAAAGAAGAATTGGAAAAGGTCCACAATTTTGCTAGTGAACGTTTGAAGCGCTGCAACGATAGGGTGAAGGCTAGACTCGACGTGCATACTACAAACACAAGTTTCTCGAGAGGTGACCCCGTATGGCTGTTCAATCCCAAGCGCAGAAAAGGTTTGTGTAAAAAACGGAAACGAAGCTGGGAAGGCACTCACATCGTTCTCAAGAAAATCAACGACCTAGTCTACGGCATCCAATTGTCAGCGAGGAGTAAGCCCAAGGAGATCCATGTCAAAGGTTAGCCCCTTACTGCGGGCCTGATCCACCCTCTTGGCTTCAACCAAACCCTAGCAGTCAGATTATTCGGGATGAATAACTAGAAAAGAGGAAGCAATGTTACGTCGGACCTGTACTGAGGATATGTGGAGGTCCATAATGAAAAACGATGAAGACATACATCTGGAATTATCTAGAACTGTCATCGAAAAGTGTAGAAATCTCATCGAAAAGTCGAGAAATGTCTGGAACAGGTGAACAGTATAAAAAGCGGGACAATTGACATTAGTGAGTTAGTTTTTGAAGTATTAGAGATTTGAGATCTGTGTTCTGATAGTGAGACATTAGTATTGAATTGTTAAAGTTAATGTTATAGAACTAAAGAAAGTTTAAGAAAGTAAAAGGAGTAACAGTATATTAATTGATAATCAAATTCCTGATTTTGAAAAGTCCTGTTTAATAGACTGGCGGTGCTTCCCGTTATTACACACAGTGAGGTCCTTAAGACATTTTGCAAACTACCTTTCCCGTTGGCTCTTATTGCAGTCTTACTCTGGCTTGGGCGTTGTTAACCCTGATTGTTACAGATGCTCATCTGCAATGATATTCGCATATTAATTATGTTGCTACCATTCTACGATTTGCAAAATGTAAAAAAAATCAATATAGGAAACATCGATATTTATAAAGTAGAAGTGTCAGAAGGGGTATTTTATTACGATATATCTATTTTTGCGAAAACTAAAGAAGATCATACTCGATCTTGAAACTTGGAAAGGTATCTTGAAGGAAAACGGAATGGTTATGAATAAAAACAAAAGGAAATTTATGGTTATAGGAGAAGAACAAGGAGAAATAGGTACAGAAATTGAAGGATAAATTATAGAACAAGCGAGAACATTTAAATACTTGGAAATAACAATTGATCAACAGTGTACACAAGATGCAGAAATTAATAAAAGAATAGAAAAAAACAATGGATCTTTACCATACGATGTATAACTTATGGATGTGAAACGTGGGTGCTAAATCAAACACAGAAGAGTAAAATACAGGCAGTAGAAATGAAATACTTGGGAAGAGACTGGGGCGTTACAAAAAAAGACATAATTAGGAACACAGAATAAGAAATCATCGAAAAATACAATCAATACTAAAATTTACAGAATGCAGAAAATTGGGATGGTGGGGTCATTTACAAAGAATGGAAAACATAAGACAGACTGAAAGAATATGGTTAAAGAAAAATTCAAAAATAAAAGGGAAGGAAGACCAAGGCAAACATAGAATAAAACCATTTCAGATATATTAAAAAAAAACAAGAAAAACATGGTTGTATGCAAAAAAATTGGAAAAGCTTTATAAGCATTCAGTTAAAGGCACATACGCTGACACCAAGTAAATAGGTAAATAGGCTCCCGATTATATATATTTTGTTCAGTATAAATTACATCTCACGTGACCAAATTGGCATCGGCAGAGAAGTTCGCTTGTATTATGTCATTCGTTTGCTGTAGTATGTTTTGCCACTTTAAACCTAATAAATATTGAAATTTATTAGCATGAGATTGCAAAAAAATATATATATTTAAAGTAAGGTTTCCTAACTAATTTCATATCAAATACAACTCGTTGGTTAAAAAAATATCAAATTCAAACTAACGTTAGTTGTGCTAAAAATTTTATATGTTGGCAAAAATGCGCACTGTTGCCGTGATTAAAATGGTTTATCAGGTTCAAATGTGACGTCTTCACCACTTCACGCCATATTTTTCCAATTATTTTATCTGGGTGTTATTTAAAGAACTCGCCCTGATGAGTTATCTATGTTAAAGTCGTTCTCAAAAAAACATATAAATAAAACTATAAATTTGCAATTTCTGATACTATTTACACATACTTTAAATGATTCACCAATATAATGATTATTAAAATATTTATCAATTTCAGTTATACATTGTCATAAACACAAATGACTCAATACTTTGTAAGTACATACCTTGATTATGAGAATGGAAAGAATTTGCTTTTTTTGTTTCTCCTTTTCTGGACTAAGGTGGGAAGGTCTGAACAATTTCCTTTTGTTGTGATCAGTGATCATATACCCCAAGAAGATTTTTCCGGTGCACACTAATTCGCTCCGGCGGTCAGATTTTAATCCCCTACGCGAAAACATCATAGGTAAGTTCGCTCCCGCACTGAATTTTATGAGGGGTGGTTGGGATTTTGGGATAATGACTAATACCTGGAAGGTTTTAAATCTTCTCATGAAAATACGTATTTTCTTTCAATTTCATTGGTTGGGATTTTTGGCTAATTATTAATAACTGGAAGAAGGTTTAAATTTTGTTTGTTAAAGTTTTAGTTGTTGAGTAAAGGTGAAAATATCGATCACATGGAAACGATTCAAAAATATGAATTCCGCAGAAGTTAGTGAAATGTTAAGTGAAAAGGGAAAACCTATGTTATTAGTCAACGGTTTTAAGTACAATTTCCATAAAACTTTAGCCGGGAATATAAAACGGTGGCAATGTATAAAACGGGGTGGCTGTAAATCGTTCATAAAAACAGGAGATTCTAACATTGCCATCATTGAGTATGACGAGATTCATAACCATTCAGCCGAATTAACATCGACGTTAAATCGTCAAAAATTAAGCAATTCGATTAAAACACATTTGTGAAAAACCGTCAAAAATATTGCATATGGAGTTAAAAAAAGCAGGATGTTGAATCGATAATGATTCGAAAAAGTATGTATAATAGCAGAATGAAAGTGCTCCCGATAACACAATCTTCTTTACAAGAAGTGCAGTAAACTTTAAATTTAGTGACAGTGGTGACACATAAAAATGAAAACTTTTTATTTAAAAATGATTTTGACACTAATATCGTGAAACAATTTTTAAGTTTTTGTATAAATCATCAAGCATATATGTTGAAGGAACATTTAAATGTTGCATAAAATTTGTTTACCAACTTTATACAATATACGGACTTGAAAATGAACATTATGAACATTATCCTGCTACCTAATAAACAGGAGAAATCATATGAAAGTGCCCTTAAGTATGTAAAAGAAGAATGCATGAAATTAAATTTAATATTTAACCCATCGGTAGTTTACGCAGATTCTGAAAAGGCAATACATAATTCAGTCCAAAATATTTTACCAACTTCTAATATTAGAGGATGTAGGTTTCATTTAGAACAATCTTGGTAAGTATAAACAAAAAATTAATAGCACCTATCACTTAAAATAAAAATAAGAAAAATTTCAATAAAAATATCATTTTTTTAAAGAATATTTATAAAAGTTTTATATAAAATAGAAAAAAACTTAAATTTCACAAAAAAATATTTCTTACTAGAAATTCGGCATCCATTTTTTTTCTGTGAAATGTATACTGTATACTTATTTTCTAGCCCTCTGTATGTTAACAATTTATGAAACAACCTGTATAATTTTAAAGATTAACACCTACTTTTTTCAGGTGGCGAAAAATACATAGTCAAGGATTGGCCTCAGAGTATTCCAAAAACTCAGATATTGGCAATTATCTAAATTATGTTTTTGGGCTACCATTTTTGAGTCCAGAAATGGTTGGGGATTGTTTTGCCTTTGATTTGGCTTCAATAATGCCAAACACTGACTCTGTAGTGAAATTTTCAGAGTATCTGGTAGACAACTACATTGCAGAAGATGCCACATTTCCTCCTTCCATGTGGGCTGAGCACAGTTCCTCAATTCAGCGAACCACCAATGCGTGTGAAAGTTTCCATTCCAAATTTAATTCTATGTTTTATTCTCCACATCCGAATATATACCAGTTTTTAGAGATTTTAAAAAATGTTCAAATAGATACATACACTAAGATAAAAAGCCTAAGTTTACCCAAAAAAGTGTATCGCAGAGAAGCTCGTTTGAGGAAAGAATTTGTAGAAAAACAAATTTCTCTATTAAAAGAAAATGACAACGCATATACTAGGTTTGAGTTTGTCAAAATAATGTCTCACAGGTATAAAGAGCTAAAAAATAGTTTTTAAAACATATTTAATATGAAATATATGGTAGGCCTTATCTTATTATATACCATCTTATTATATACCATACATAATTATTTACTGTTTTTAATACGTTTATTATAGTATGTATATTTTATTTTTGGTAAATAAATAATAGTTTTATAAATGAAACCAACTTTTTTTTCATATTATTATGTTTTTAACAAGAACCTAACTGGGAGCAGGTAGGTATGGACATATTGGTCGCTCCAGCCGGCGGCGGCAACGGTAACACTTTAATCCCCGTTACGAGAACGTCACAGGTAGCCGGAGCGAACTAGTATAGTACCTTTGGAGCGAACTAGTATAGGATTAAGAAACCCAACTGACCGCGGGAGCGAACTAGTATGCACCCGATTTTTCTTGTTGAGAATGACCTGCACCTAGCTTCAGATATTGGCTCTTTTACAACATGTTGAAGGTTTATTTCACAGATTATAAAATAAAGTGACCTACCTTAAAAGAGTAATCCTGTTTCAGAACCTTTTTTCTCTATAAAAAGTCTGTAAAATTTACATTGAATGCTATTATATCCTAAAAGTTAAATTTACATATTACGCATAGGTATTTAGAAAGGTGAACTTCAAATAATGACAACTAAAGCCGCAAAAAATTTTAAAAGCCCAACTTGCAAAAGATCGGTTTTGCCCAGTACCCCTGGGTGAAACCAATCATGCGTTAGGGCAAAATCGATCAGGATTTGCAAAATAATTTGAAATATTTTTTTTATAAATAAAACAAGAAATAAACTTCAAAAAATGTATTAACAAAAAAACTTAAACGTAATAGTAGTTTTTCATATCTATTAATACGTTAATTATTCAGAAACACTTTCTTAAAAAATATTAACGAAAAAACAAACTCTGGTAACCTTCTAAACTTTTTATAACTAATCTAAACTTCAAAAAAATTGTTAACGAAAACATAAACTTTGGTATCTAATAAATTATAAATCATTTTTTAGAAACACTTCGCCTATTTGATAGTACTATACCATATTTGCACTCGTCACAAAAGAAAACCCCACTTTTGTAATAGGTGCATAATTTATGTGCCCATTTCCTGCAGATATTGCACTGGATCCAAACTTCTCTTGGACGAGAGTTGGAGAAGAGTCCCTCGCATTCTAAACATTTAACATCTTCTCCTGGAGATTCTTCTACAGTGGGCTTTGGATAAATTTATTTTTTATTGGTTGATTCTATATTTGGTGTTGTCTTAATTCTGACCCCATCGTCTATTTTTAATTTTTTTGTAACAGTCTGTTTTTTTGAAGAGTTTGGTTTTTTGTTTTCTTTCTGAGCAATTTCTTCTTTTACCGGAGTGGATGTTAAAATTTTCGACTTTTGTGATTTTCTTTTTCGGGTGCTTTATATCAACTTTTGGTAAAATCAATAAATTGGAAATCACATTGATCTTTTTTTCTGGTGGAGTAACGTTGTCTTGATTTATGGTGGTTGGATTAGCAAGTTCTTCCTCTACAATTTTAATAATTTTTAATCCCTCTTTATATTGAACCAATTTGTATTTGGTAACTCCGGATGGTCCAGCAAAATCAGGTGTTAAAGATGTTGTATTTCTAGGTGCTTCCATTGAATCCACTTTATTATTATCGGTAGAATCGGTACTTCTAGGACCATGGTCGGTTTTGCCTGGCCGGTTTTGCCCACAATACACTAAATTTTATATTAATACATGGCAACATTGTGTTGGACTGGAAATTTTTAGAGGTTGTAAATACAAGAAAACAACAATCTTTCAAATAAACCAAAATTTTTTATGCGAAATAAAATATTTTGACAAAAATTCTTCATTAACGTGGAAGCCTACCAAGTATTTTTACATTATGCATTTATATGTTTGAATAAATAAACTCATATAACTTACCTTTTCGGAAAGAATATATCTGCTTTTAACGGTTTAAGAGCACCAGTTTTGAACTAGCAATGTTGCAAGATCTCATTTCTATCCGTGTTAAAAATATTTTATTGATCGTTATTGCCCAGTAGATCGGTGCTGCCCGAGCCTCCCCTACCTATATTTTTTCATTAATATTATTCCATACATACTTTTTTACTACTTTTTAATTTAGTTTTGTGGTAGGTATTAAACATACAAATAAAAGTCTTATACCTATTTTACGTAACTGAAATAAGTTAAATTTTGGTTGCATACAATAACTAAAATTAACCTATAAACACATAGTCAAATGAAAAGAAGAATAAACTTCATTTTACCGTTACTAAATTCTCATAATCTCAAGGGCTTGGCAACATAGTCCTGTTATGACAGAAGTCACATGGGACGGGATTTATAATGAACAAACTATACACTACGTCACCATTCTAATAAAACATAAATACCTACCACTATTAATTCGAAATTAAGAACAGTTACTTGAAAAATACTATTCTGACGTGTCCGCACCTTGTGAGAGAATTATGGGAAATACAGGAAGCTTCAATTATCACACTTTCATTGGCCCCTAAGGCGATATGCAACAAAAAATATGAGCAGATAAAAAAACAAAAAGTGTATAATTTCAAAACGGTTTCATAATAACCACAACTACATTTTACGTAATTGATAGCTTCATTAAATTGCATGTATTTCTGGTACAGGTTTCGTATCGGTAGGAATACGTGCAAAAAATTAACATGTCATTTGTCTGTTCTGCGAATATAAAAAATGTGTTATTTATTATACATCCTTTAGAAAATAGACTAGTCGGTTATATTATACTCAGAACTCGTAGACTTCTGAGAACTGTAATTAAACAATGGTTATGGATACTAAATTTCCCCATAAGTTTGAAATTTTATCTTTGAATTGCTATTTATTGCAGTGTGGTGGTCGTTTGGCGGAGGCATTGTATAATATATTATACAGTAAGTCACAGGAATTGATCCACTTTTTTAATAATTAGATTGAAAATAATTAATTTAAAAAAAAATTACAAGCGGTCACATTCTTGAGTTTGCGTTTGAGTTTGCGTTTGCGGAATCAACTCCAATATAATATTGGAAGAAATAGGCAACGATGAAAATAGGAGAATATTTGAAGATTGGATAGATCTAGTAGGGGCTTAGCCAATTAAAGATACTCCTGGGAGACTACAACCAGGTGAGAACAAATGAATGCCTAAGCCAGAGTAAAACTGCACTAAGAGTTATAACAGGTGTTCTGACGGGACACTGTCGCCTGAAAGGGCATCTTAAAAAGTTCAAAATAGTGGAGCAAGAAGAATGTAGAATCTGTGGAATGGAAGAAGAAATCTCCATCCACATACTCGCGGATTGTATAGTAACACAAAATCCTAAGAATCTACTGGATTGAAGAGGGACACTTACCTAAACTAAGGCCTGCGCCTGCTCCTGAGCCTAGAATTCTACTGCTACTAGTCTCTGAGACTTTCCTCTAAAACTAAAGTATGTTTGAAATAGACAGAGAGTGATAAAAATTAATTTAACATGCAAAGCCCTTACCGCGTGGGCAACTAAAACTCCAGAATTTTAAAACGATTTACATTATAATTCAAATCTTCATTCTTTTATTTGCCTACCCAACCCTCTACAACGCCGGTGTGTAATAGAAATCCGATATTCGGGTCGCTTGTAATTATAATAATATTTACAATAATCAATTATTTTTATATTGTGATTTACTAGAACTATAGAGTTTATTTACAACACGAGGTTATTAATATTATTCGAACACGAAATATTAATGATCGGAAAATGAAAAATCTGATGAATTTTCATCGGGTCCGAACTTTATAACTATTGGCTCTATGTTTTGTTCCATTAAATTGTCCAATTTCCACATTTGCTGCTCTTCTTTGATTACATGTTCTCTACATTTTCGCTTGTTCAAGAGCTTATTGAAAATGTGCACAGACATCTTTCATTTTATGTGTGGTATTTTTTTGCCACCAATCCTTTCACCTAAGCCCATATTAACTCTATAGGGTTTAGCTCGCATTGGTAGTCGAAGTATTATAATATTCGGGTTTTTTGCCATTTCGTCAATAGTATATCATGATTTCTCACATCTCCTTGAATCATAAGAAGCGTTGTCCAAAACAATTACAGAGTTGGGCGGAGTTAGAGTTATAATTTGTGAAAAATAGTCGTCAAGAACATCAGCCTCCATATCTTCATGATAGTCTCCAGTGTGAATTGACTCAAATGCTAACAAACCATCTTTCAAAAACCCAACTGTACTTCCAATATGCGTAATTATCAGTCATTTTCCTTTTTCATTTTCATTGCGAAAATCCCGTATTGATCGTAAATAATTCCGTCTCCAACATACAATTTAATATTTTTCGATTAAAAGTGACTTTCTGTTTACTTTTTCCCATCTAAAATTTATCTCTCGCAGAATTTTCCACAATTTATCTCTTTCAATTTCAAAAATAATGGCGAAACCCAAATAAGCTATTATTGAGTCAGAACCATGTTTCGTGAAAAGAACTTCACAAGAGTGTAGGATATTGCTTAAATATAAAATTCACAATTATTTTTAGAATCACAAGCAGGTTCGCCCTTGGAATGTTCATTTTACAAGGGTTTATTGCTCTCTGCCTTTTTCAAATAGTGATAAGTATTAGAAGGGAGTCACAATAAATCTTTCCGGTCTCAGTGACTATCAACCCAAAATATTGAAGGTTCATATCCACGAATTTCTTCATTGGTAGTCTTCTTAGTCAGTTTAACAGCAATATGGTTATCTTTCTATGTGTTATGGCCCTTATGGTACATCCCAAACTGACCATACTGGTCCTTTGAACCTTTGTGGTGTTACTAGTAGATTTTATTGACAGGTTAGGTTCGTAATGAATGGATCTGTTCGGCACTCAACTGCGAGTCGCAAGTGTCTATTGTGGCTCACACATATCCATATTTCACCAAACAAATTCAGCTTCTTTTCAAAGCCGAGGAAGAATAAGAATCATGACGATACTTGAGGTTTTCATTTCCACATCAGGAGAGCTTATTATTATGCGATGTGTTTTACTATTGTGTCGCTCTGATTCAATCACACGAAATCAGTTTACATTATTCTGTTTTATATGAAGAACATTGTTATTTATTTTGTAATAGGTAAAGTATATTTCACAATATTTCGTTGACTCGTTATCTGGTCTTAAGGATTCAATAATAAAAGTTTACAAATCCCTCATTGTACAGTAAACAGTAACAGATCCGTAGTCGGTAAAATATAGATACTAAAACTAAATATTATTTCACCAGCCAAACATTTCAGTTGTAAAATAATCATACTATTAGGCCTTATCTTTTCGAAGAAACGAGTATGATACGATACTGCGCTATTGTTATCGGATTAACGACTACCTACTGTGGGTTTTTCTCTTGAATCAATCATGTTGGTGATAAGTTAAAACGAAATATCTTGGAAAGGAGTATACCATGTACGTACACATCGCACTAATATAAGGTTTGAAAGTCAGAGAAGGGCATTGAGCCTTAAATTTCTCAGTTTTACTGATACGATCCCGTCACGTAATATATTTAGCTATATATAAATTTTCAAGAAAAGCAGAATGGAAATTTGAATAATATTTTGTACTTTTTAATTTAATTTAAGCTAGATTGTGCTAAGCACATTTTTAGATTAGGCGATTGTTTGTTGGTTAATTGTTAAGATATTTAATTATCTATAATACAAACAGTAAATTTACTTATAGTCAGTCTGTTTACGCAAACTAACATCTTACAAGTACCTACAACACAAAGTTCTCCATGCCCAACCTTATATCCTTAAAAACCAAAAATTCCTCAATAATCACAATAAAACTTCGAAATAATCATTTGGAAATACTATATAAAAGCTGTACGAACAGTTATGATGGGTTTATATGCTATTACGCATGTTATGGTTTGGATATTAAATGAACAAATTACAGTTAAGCCCCGTAATATTTCTTAGATTGTTGCTGGATAGATTGGCTAGACAGTTTAGTCTTACGACGTGCGATGTATGATAGGTATAAGGCGTAAGAGTGAAAGTTAACAACACGAAACAGCCATCGAGTGTAAGCACAATAAACATTTGTAATAATTCAGCTCCCGATTCAACGGTGTTCATTTAATTCTGTTGCAAATAATTAGTATGATTTTCATTAACCTCTGATGTAATTACTGACCGAGTTAACTTCAATTTTCTTATGAAATACTTAATAGTCTTTAGGTTCATACAGTTCAAAATTATAACCACGCCTTGAATACTTAACATATTGTAAAATATGCATTGAATGCTGACTGAAGTTTTAATTTTTTTATTTAATTTTCAACTAGGTAATTATTTTAATATGAAATATAGGATTGGCTTATCAGTAAATCTCTCCAAGAATATGTAACCGTATATTTAGCCCAAATTTGTATTCTAATAGGTAATATAAGCGATATAAGGAGATCCAAATATATATAGTGACTAAACACCCCAAAGGGAGTAACGCCGCAATTTCGAGCTTTCTAGGTTATTTTTAGTTCGGGGTTGACCAGTCCCCATTATCTTCCCATTTAATAATTCTGTAAATGTATGTCCTGCCAGGTCCGTCGGTCTTTAGTTTTGTCTTGCCAGTTGCGCACTCTAATTCCTTTGAGGTCGTTTTTCACCTTTTGCCACCAATAAGTACTTGGTCCACCTATTCTTCTTGGACCACCGGCTTCCAGTCCAATATAGAATAAACTTCAGCTTCATATCCAGCTCTCCGCACATGTCCCATCCATCTTGCTTTTTGTTCTTTAATTTTTTTCACTTTATCTTCTTCAATTCCTAATAATTTATTTTGTAGTAGTTTTTTATTAGCGTAATATGCCTTATCGGTTGCTGCTACTGTTTCTTTGATTTGCGGGTCCCTGCAACCATTGTTTGATAAAGTTATCCCTAAATATTTAAATGTATCTACGAATTCAAATTTGAGATTCCCAATCTTTATTTTTTTATGACAATCCGGTGACCGCTTATCCAGTCTCATTATCTTTGTTTTCTTTTCCTTTATTTTAAGCCTCATTTTACTTCACTCGAGAACTCTCTTGCTAAGCATATTTTCAATTGTTTTTCGGTTTCTGGTGATAAGATCTATGTAGCCTAGCGACTCTTTTACTTTTCCAAAAATTAAGAATGAACTGCGTGGTCAAAGATTGCAGTCAACGCCTTCAAAAACTCTATTTTGAGGAGATCCAAATAGCAATAAAAAAAGATCTCAAACTGCTTAAGACTATCAAGCGCAAAAAACAGCATATTTAGACCACGCAATCCGTTATTAAAGATACCAATTCCTACAATAGTCACCCAAGGAAAGATTGGGGGTAGAAGAGGAGTCGACAGGAAGACGATGTAATGTAATGGCTTCAAAACGTTAAAAAATGGATGGGACTAAGAACAGTAGAAGATCTATTTAGCGCCATCAGAAGCAAAAAAGAGTAGCCACATCGGATTGCGAATATCTATTAATAGATACGCTATACAAGATGAAGGAGACATAGAGCGTAATACCCACAATGTTTTTAGATAAAAAGTTTTTTTATTAGATTAAAAAGCCTAATGTAGTATTCTAATGCGTTTCAGTTTCTGCGTACTTTGCCTCAATGGAATTATCGAATTATTGAAGCATCGCTTCACTTCATACGTGTATGACACTTACTTTATTGCAGCGACTATCCAACTGGATTGAACTTAACATCATATCAGAAAGTGAAAAAGAAAGAACTGAGGATGCGAAGATATTGCAAATATATGTAAACACAAATGTAATGAAAATAAATCTGCGTCTACGAAATTAACTCAGGAGTAAAGCAAGGAGATGGGCTTTCAAAAGTAAATTTTCAATGTAGTGATCGACGGAATAATAAAAAAATGTGTTTTACTTGGAACAGTCATCAATTAATCGGCACAAATAGTGGCATATGCAAATGATGTAGCCATAATTGCAAGAGACCAGAAAAGTTTACGAGAAACGCTGCAAACGATTGTAACAGAAGCCAGAAAAAGGGGACTAGAAATTAATGAGGAAAAAACAAAAAACATGGAAGTACAAAGAGACAGGGACGACAAAGAGACTCAATCGATACAAATTGGGGAATATGAAATTGAAGTAGTTAAAAATTTTAAATATCTCGACAAAAACATTAACAGTCGAAATGACCAAAAAAATGCAATTGCACAACGTATACAGGCAGGATATCGAGCATACTATAAATACAAACAAAACTATAAAAAGAACCACAAAAATGAGAATATACAAGACAGCAATAAGAACAGCAGTCACTTATGCAGCCAAAACTACAGTAATGAAAAGCGGAGATGAAGAAAAGTTTAAAATATGCGAGAGGAAGAGTATTAGTAAAATCTATGGACCAAAGAAATTAAATGAGGATGAAAGATTGACGAATTTGGAGTTGGAAGAAATACTAGAAACTGAGAACATGGGAAGAACAATAAAAGCATCCAAAATAAGATGCTTGGACATATCAAAAGGATAAAAGAGAATAACAGAGTGGACAGACCAAATAGAGAGAGACCTAGAAAAAATGAAAATTAAAAACTGGAGGAAAAAGACCCAGGAGAGTAAGGGATTGAGGAAGATTGAGAAAATAGCAAAGAGACATGACAAACTTTAAATGTAAGCAGGGAATTAATGTGGATTATCTCTCCACCAAAACAAAAAAGTCTAAGAGCCAAATATTGGCGGTTACTATTCCGGAAGGAATTTATAACCTTGCATATAATATAAGGGGTACGAAAGTTTTTGTAGGGTTTATTCTCTTCAAAGGGACAATTACTAATTGCTTCAAATATACCTATTGTGGTTATCGATCCCAAAAATATATATAATATAAAAGTATACGTTTCTTAAAATAGCAAGGAAGATTAGCGCCATTTCCGAATGAGTTCCATCTACATTTCACATATTATATTAGCTTTATAAAGATCAAGGTTATTTTTTCAACTGATTATTCTCCTAAATGAATTAAACTGTAATTATTGGTCAGCTCAAATTGGTATTAAGAAAAACAAGAAGGTTAAAAGTATAGGTAAGTAGGAAACTACAATCTCCGTTTCTGCTTAAAAAAACAATAAATAATATAAACCTTGAGTAATTTAAAATTTCGTTGGTGTGTTGATTGTCGGCAATCATAGAATCTAGAAATCTATTTTACATATTCTACCTGTCCTTTTAAAACTATGTCAACCGAAATGATTTTGAAATAAAATATAAGCGAAAAAAAAACAATTTCGTAAAGGAAACATAACAAAGAGGTAAAATAAGTTTAAAATAAAATTAGGTACCAACCTATCTAGAGATTATTTCTTTAAATCTGTATATTTACAGGATACATTTGTTTTTAATCATTCCTTCAAATCTCTGAAAACATTAAGACCACTATGTTACCTCCACGATACCCTTTACAATTTTACTAAATAGCTTTTTTAACGTTAATGCCTCAGTTGTTTAAAAAAATTAAATCACATATCACATCTATTTTTATATGCCTTCTGACACAATAAAACTTAAAAGTTGAAACCAACATGTGAAGCATTAGACTTTTTTAATCTTTCTTCAGATAGTTATTCTTTTCACAGCGGGAGATGACAGACAGACCATTTTAAGTTTAATTATCCCGATCAATGTTGCCAAGTTAACATTTTTAAGGAATATTTTATAAGTAAGACTTTTGTTCTATGATACAAAAAAAATGTAATTAAACCTAAAGCCAGTTTGTAATTATCAATGATCCATTATAAGTTTTAGTCTATTTTTTAGGATCCTAAATAATTGATAAATACATACATATTTTGTATCCATTTTTTTGTCAATTTTCAAATCTATTTCTGTTCAATTTTAATTGACGTGATATATTTATAGAACCAGTCCTATTTTCTATCAATTAATTGACAGCTTAGGGCAAAAGTAGGGTAATATTTAAAGTTGTTTAATTTTGCAGTTTCAAAGAGATTGGTATCACTGATTCTGCAACATAGCTTCTAATCTCTAGTATCCATTCGTCATTCGTTTATTTATGTCCACACCATATTTTATAAAAAGTGAAAAGTTCGAAATAAATTTTTTCTACTAACGTGCGGAAAAGTCCACTTTTCCGCACTCATTTTAGTGTTGAAAGAGTCACTTTTCCGCACTAGTCACTTAGTGCGGAAAAGTAAATTTGTAAAGTTTTTGGGGAGTATACTAGCTTAGGAGAAGGTTATGTAGAAAGCTTACTAAGTTTCCAAAAGGGCCTATCGAATAAAATATTAAACTTCAGTGACGCTGTCGCTGGCCCTTCCACTAGTCAGCAACTGTCGCCAGTAAAGCCTTCCAAAATGACCTCTTCCAGCCAAGTTCCCATCGCCACGGTTGCAACAATTAGTGCTGACAAAGCAGTGGAAAACCGAAATCTGCATTGGAAAACATTTTAGCCTCTGCAATTAATTTGCAGAAAGCTACAAATTGCACGTTCAATGTTAATATGTATTTAATAATAAATGTTTCTTTATGTTAACTTTTGGGTTTTTTTCCGTGCGCTAGTAGAAAAAATAGTGTACCTAACAAGTGCGGAAAGTGATACTTTTCCGCACGCAATTGCAGATCGCGTGCGGAAAAGTTACTTTACGCACTTGTTAGGTAAACTACTATAGCAATATTGCATGTAAAAATGTCGTGGTCACATGATCAAGTTGTCTCATTGACCGAACTTTGTAGAGAAAGGCCTTGCCTTTATAAAGTCAAAAGTGCACAATATAAAAATAAGCATATGCGTGCTTCTGCTTATGAAAGCATTTTAAACGAATTAAAAACTATACGACCAGGGACAAGTATACAATAAATAAAGGAAAAAATAAACGCTGCTGTTAATAATAAAAATTCAACATCCATATTTAGAACTGTAGTATGTGAAGGATAAAAATACGTAGATAACTAACCTACCTACCCTACTAACCTTGGCTCCCGCCAACTGAAGTGCGCATGATCACATCCTAAATAAATTATTAAAACTGAGTGTTGCATACATTTGATTTTATAGTTTCAATGTTTAGTGTCCTGAATTTGGGATCCTAAGAAAATTACTAAAACTTGTAATAAATCATTGATAATTACAAACGGGCATAAGACATAAAAAAACTAGATTATGTTTAAATAATATATAGTAACTATTAAAAATACGATAATTATGTGAAGTTAACGTTTGAAGAAGAAATGAAAATAGTCGACTCTTTTTTTTGTTTCAAGAGATTTTGCATTGCATGAGAGAACATATTATTTATTATGTCGCAGAAAATTGCGACAAGTGAAGGAAGTTTCCAGAAAATGAAGACGTAACTACAATCGCTCTGGCATAGGATGTGCTCTGCAGTTTCCTCCTCGAGGTGACAGAATCTGCACTTGGTTTTCTTCTGTCAACCCCATTAGCATTGCGTTAGGCTTACATACATACTACGGCTTGGACAGTTTTCCTATCTTTGCTTGTTAGGTCTGCCGTAAATGTTGACGAATGTCCTTTGATGAACTGTTCCGCCTGCCTCTATCCTGGTTACCTCAGCCTTTATGGGTACAACTTTTTTCCAGTCTTCACTCCCTGGTTCAGTTATTTGGAACTTATTATTAAAGATATAGCTCGTGGCCGTTGAGTTAATGGGTTGCTCTATTAAGTCATTTGCTTTTGGCCCCTCGATAAGCTTTGGTTAGTTAGGCTTATGTTTTGTTGTGAAGTAGTCTGGACATTACCAATTTGGCTTCGCATTGTATAAAAATGTGTATGTAGTTCAGCAAGACCCACATCACACTTGTGGTAGTGGTTTTTATTACTCCCTTAATAATTACAAAACCTGACTACAATGTTTAAACGCATTCTGCGTTTCGTCACATTAGTAGTATCTGTCAACTAAAATGAACTAAATTGGTACAACCTTTCGTAAAAGATATGAGCAAAAAGACCAAACAATCTATCACGTTCTTATTGACTGCTCCACACTTCACAATAACATCTGTGTTTGGTTGATATTGGCTGATTTTTCAAGTAGATTGTTAAGTTAACGCAAACAGAGAACAGTACAGGCGGTTATCACCGAAAACGTCCGATTTCCTTGCAACTGATCAGATGTTTAAGTTTCTTAGGCGTCCAGTAAACATCGCTTCTAGACGAAATCTTATTCTTGTTTCGTTTGTTGTTGAGTTACGGGTTGGTTGTTGCTATGTGAATGAAGAGCTTTTATGTTTTATTCTATGTTTAATAATTTTGTGATAAGTAAGTTCCAGTTCGACTTTGACTTTTAGGTGGATATTATAAGAATTTGAATAGTAGGTAGCAGTGGCGGCTCATGGTAAAAATTTTAAGGTGTTCTGCAATTTTAAAAAAAAAGTTTATCTTGTAAGGGGGTTGTCTCCCATCGATTTTATCGTCCTTTCTCCGCCTTCCATGTTGAAATATTGGATTTCTGGAACGATTGTCAATTGCCACAAGAAAAAAATAAGAGTCACGCACTAAGCACTACTTCGCTAACAAAAAATTATTCTATTCGACGTTATTTTTTTTTTCAATAGATAGCATGGAAAGAGCTGTTAAACGATCTTCGGTCATTCAATTTCTAAGAAATGTTTTAATTCGTACCGTACCGTATGCCTCGTTGCGCTGGACTAAATACAGCGATTTTAAGAGGAAAAATCACTTATGATCACAGCTTACTTTTAGACAGTCAAGGGGGGTAGTGTGCAGCGCGGGTGTTTTAAAGTGCTCGCAGAGCACGTTGGTAAGGCCGAGCTATATAAAATATCAACGATCGCGCGAAATAGGTTCGTTATTCCACTGGTGGACTTTATTTACGCTTGTTTGTTATTTTGTGGCTTTAGTGTTCAGTGGTTTGTTTTTTTTTCATTATGACAATGCGAATGCCTTATAAAATATATTATAAATATTATATTTGATAAAATGAAATATTTTAGTTAATTAGAAGATTTTTTGGGAGCTCTGCAGCACTGCAGCGCTTATGTACTAGCCGCTACTGGTAGGTAGTAGGTATTTTCAATAAGGGGTGCGACACTGGAATGATAATAGGCTGAAAACTAGCGCATAGATTGATTATGTGCCTGTACTAACCTCTATCTGCGTTAACTCTACAATGAACCGATGGAATCTAATCATTCTGGGCTACTACTCAACTCAGTATCCAAATATAACGGCTTCAAATCTGTAGAGAACTATTTAATTTATACGTTTGAGCTCTTGATTGTGAATGCAAGTACCGAGTTTATATCAATTCGATATTCATTTGGCAACGCTGTTTTTATATGTTTGTCGTAATCATAAAAAGAGTGTCTGGATAACTTAAGGCAGATTGTTTTGAAAATTAATCTTTCTCTCTTATCAATTGATTTAAAACCTATCTGACTTATTAATTATGTTTTCCGAAATATGTACTGTTTTTTGCAGATAGGGGAATTGCGATTTTATCTCATTGCCTTTGTAAATTTCATATATTAAAGCAACTTGTAAGTAAATCAAACGAAATTTGAATAAACATTTAATTATATGAAACAAGAAGTCTACGTCTTCTTCCAAAATGGAAAACATCGTCACGATTGACAAGGACACATTGACAGATACCACATATTGATTTGACTTAATTCTAGACTCGTCCAAAAATCAGCTTGTGACATATGTTTGAGTACCTATACCGTAAATTCAGTGTTTAACCCATTGTTCACAACTTGGCTCACAATAGTGAAGCTCAACTGACTAAGTACATCATTTTTTAAATACTTTATATACATAATATATTAATTAACAAACTATTTTTGGCATTCTGTAATTTAACCTACTTTGGACATGATAACTGTGTTGTTCCAGTATACTTGCAAGATAAATCATTTCATTTTATGGAGGCCTGCTTGAAAAATTACGAGATAACTGCAGCTTGGCGATTAAAAATAATTATGACTATTTGATATTTTATTTATTTATATCATAACGATAACTTGTAACATGTCTATCGACCTGTTTCGACTTTTTAATTTATATCGCAAATCTTTCTCTAATTCCCGCTGGTCGTCTCGTTAGCCACTTCCAATCTTCAACCCTGACCATAAGACAATTGAAATCTACCAACGGCCGCTTCCATTTTGCCAGCGAAATCCCTCCGATCGCCACGAGAAAAGCCCCTTTTCGGTATCGAGTGTCTTCGAGGCAAGACCTCCCTTTTTATCGTTTTTATATCTTTCTTATCTAAATTGCTGTGGTAAGCACAGCTGCTAGGATACCGCTAGTGAAATATCTCAAAAATATCCCTCAGGAATACAGCTAGTAGTATTAAGACACCCTCAAAGACACCTTCAAGATACCTCAAGGACCTCTCTGAAGACACCACTGAGATACCTCCAGGTCCCCTTCTCTGCACACCCATTCCGAAGAAAATACATAAGATAAGTACCATAAAAATTACAGGTCTCATTTTTTAGAATCCACTCGGCTATAAGAGCTGTAGGGTATCGTGTCCGGGCTAAGTAAGTTTTTAATTTTTTTAAATAAATAAATATCTACAAGGTGTTTCTACCTTTTTCACCTTAGTTTTTTTTTTATTCAAATTCATTTTTGTACTTTCGTCGACACCTAAAAGGTAGTAGCGCCCTAAAGCTTCTTATAGTCTGACAACCCTCTGACATTCTTAGAGTAACACAAGCATGGAGTCTCATGCCAGCATAATTTTGGAGTGGCTTCTGGCATACCAAGTGCAGCACTGGCATGTAGTAGAACCACCCTTGAGAAGAGTTTCATGCCGGCATCTGTCTCGAGTGGCCACTCTAGCGCCCAAGTAATGAAGAACTGACTAATACGGTTACAAACTCCAGTGACTTAATTAATAATGTAAGGTGGAGTTTTTATTATAGTTTGAGTGTTCAATAAACCACCAATTCGTTGTCTTATTCCATTCCACCTTTAACATCGCCTGTATCTCGATATTCCTTTTTTGCGGTTACTCCAATGTATCTTAGGCTGAACACTTGAAATGTAACTATCAGTAAAATTAAGCATCAATAATTGGAAATAACAGCATAATTTTTACAAAACTTAATATCGTACATTTCCACCACCGCTTCTAATCAACTTCGGAAGTTGTTTTGATCCAATCGATTCCAAATTTCAACGAGAAGCCGTCCCACGTCCACCAAGTTACTAGGCTAGTTTGGCTGAGTTCGTAATTGCTTTCCAAGTCCGTGATGCGTTAACGTAAGGTAGGTGAATGGAATATGCCCATGTTGGTAATATGCCCACACCCCATAATTTCTACTTACTTGTGCTACAGAATACCAAATGGCATAGCAGGTATTAACCGACACCATTTATAGCAGTATGCGCCTGATCAGAATTTAGTTTGAGACTTGGAGACATGGGAGATGAACTAGGCTTATTTGCTACGCGTGTGTTATGAAAAAGCGAACTTTTGTCACGTTGCCACTCTTTGTGGTGAATTGTTTTTGAGACGGTAAGTAAAGCGTCTTAAAGTGTGTTCCCTTGCGGTTATTTTAGTGTAATTTTTTTCTAAGATTACTTAAAAGTTAGTTTATAAATTAGAGGAAATACTACTACACTACATGGTTGTTAATATGCCCATGCCTAACAAGAAGTAATATGCGCACTGCACTGGGCGTATTACCGTTACATACAACGATTCATGTTAACATTTTTAAATTATTACTTTTTGCAGATGTCGCCTTACCACAGCAAGGGTCTGCTATCACAGTGGACCAAGAAAAATGTTCAACAAGCTTTACTGGCCATTCAAAATGGAGAGTCAAAAAACTCCGTCTCGAAAAGATTTAACATACCTAGAAGAACTTTAAGTCGTTACGAAAGTAAAAATAAAAAGTAGCCGCTTGGAAGAAAAACGGTGTTAATTCCCGAAAATGAAGCCGAATTGGTGTCCCGAATCGTACGACTAGCTGAAGTAGGTTATCCTCTAACCAAACGGATTCCACGAAAATGTGTTTTACTATGAGAAAAACCGTATACCTCATATCTTTTCGCAAGAAAACCGATTAGCTGGCCGGTATTGGCTGAAGGCGTTCTTAAATCGTCATCCGGAAATCACTTCTAGGTGGGCGCAAAATGTTGATCCGGCTAGAGCGCAGAAGTTAAATAGGTATATAGTAAAAGATTACTTCGACAAACTTAGAAAAGTCTTATTGGATCTTGATTTAATGGATAAACCAGAAAGGATATACAACGTAGACTAGAAGGAATACAGGTTAACATTGCATGATCAACAAACTGTTTTGGCTAAAATAGGAGCAAAGCGAGTGCACCCAACGGCCCCAGAGCACGGAGAAAATGTGACAGTGATTTCCTGCGGCAAAGCTAGTGGAGTAATAATTTCCCCAGCCATTTTATTTAAAGGGCAAAGGCTAAAGCCAGAGTGGTGCGACCATCTACCACCGGGAACCCTAACTCTCATGACGAAAAATGGAAGCATGACCATTGAAACCTTCAATTAATGGTTAAAACACCTAGGGAAGTATAAACTGTCAGTAAAATATCTCCTAATTTTTGATGGTGCTGCATGCCACTTGGATACATCTATTGTAGAGACAGCTGATACATATGACTTCACACTATTTTGCCTCCAGCCCATGGACAAAGCTGTATTCAAAGCTCTCGAATATTACTGGGATGTGCAAGTTTTTTTATACTGGACACGTCACAAAGGAAGAAGCATTACCAAACAGAGATTTGGTGAGATATTTTAGCTCGTTTGGGAAAAAGCTGTAACACCAAAAAATATTGCATCTGGTTTTTGTGCCACGGGGATATATCATTTAATCCCGAAGCGATTTCCGATCTCGCTTTTGCTCCAAGTACTTTAACAGAATTACCAATTGAAGAAAATTGTTCCGAAGAAAAACAGTTACAAAAAACTTCAGAACAAACAGGGTCTTTGGAAATTAATAGCTGGAGAATAATTGATAACTTTAGAGATATTCCACCACAACCAGGGCCTTAACCTTCAGGATTATGTCAGCGAAGAAACTACCAACAAGGTTTCATAGAAAATACACCTCCAAAGCAAGCAAAACCACCAAGACCACAAAAACGAAAACCTAAGAAAATGTGGACTTCATCAATTAGCGATAGTGACAGTTCAAGGGATGACATATCTTTTACATCAGAGGAAGAAAGACGAATGGAAGATAAGGAGAAAAATACGAACAAAAAGGAAGATATAACTCGGGAAGAAAATGCAGTTCAACAAGGAATTCTAGAAAAAGTGGCAGAGTCGGAAAACAAACAAAGTAAGGAAGATTTTACAAAACAACAAGATGAGAATGAGAAATTACATGAAGAAAGTAGCAAAGAAACGGAATAAAAAGAAGGACATGATATAAGTTTTAGAGTTGTTAGAAACGCCATATAAGGAGCAAGTAAAGAAAACCAATAGAAAAAGGGCCATCAATAGCAAAGCATTGGTGGTTAAAAGAGACGTTTTCGACAAGGAAAAAATAAAAAAGCAACAAAATAGAGAAGCTGAAAAAACCGTGATAACAATTCTGCACAGACCAAACAAACGCGGAAAAACAAAGATTCCTGGTACTGCAAACTTTGTCATGAAGATGAACAAAAAGATATTTTACTTCGTCTACGTTCACGAATAATGCGCAGGTCTTGCCAAAAATGATAAAATTAAGTTTGTTTGTCCAGATTGTTCGTAATTATATTAGGCTACAGTTTGAAAATGTGTGCACCCTTTCCTTAAAGGAACCAAAAAATGTTTAGTTTTGTATTGAAAACTTTGTTGTTTTTAGAGTCATATAAGTTTTGTTTTATTTGCGTTTCGGTTGTTACAAATCCTGTAGACTCATTTATTTTGTTGATATATATAAAAAATAAAGAATACTTACTCTTGTTTGCTTGATACTGTTAGAGTTATCGATGAGCATAATAACACACTATGGGCATATTACCAGCTTAGGTTGATAATATGCCCAGTTTTAAAGATTTAAAAAAACATAAAAATAGATGTATTATTTTTCCCCAAGAAAGTTATTCTATAAAGCAATAATATTATGTCTTGCATTAAGCAGAAACAAAAAGTCGATTTTTTCTGTGTTTTATGGAGGGATCTTCTTAACGTGGGCATATTCCCTTCACATAGCTTAATTCCTCCTTCTCCATCGAATAAAGTAGTATTCCCAATGTGCATTGTGTCTATCGCAATTATACAAGCAATAAGTCTGGATTGATCTGGAGCTCGCTCTTACTCAGCATAACCGGGCTCTGCGATGATCTCTGGACAGCAATTCGAGGAGTCAAATTATCTTTTCTAAGTTATTGTCGGACAGTTTCTCAGTTTACTCTAATGCCGTGTGGGGTTTGAAACTGAGTTTGCAACATTCTTGTTGAAACAAATTGTTGTCTTAGAACACAAAGCCTCAGATAACGATCTTGGCTTGAGGTCGTGTCATGATTACTTAATTGTTCAGCTTTTCTGCTATGATCACCAGTTTCCTTGTATTGTTTCACTCTGCACGATACATATGCATCAGACAACGATTCTGACACCTATTCGGCCATAACTCCAACCTTTTAAATCATCCGTTTTCTGCAAGTTCATTTTGGCGTTGCGACGCGACCTGGCTCGATTCGTCTAATGGATGCTTATTTACAAGGAACAACATTACTACAAGCACGCGGAAAATGGAAAAGCATAATTTTATTGGACATCAAATAACTAGATACAAATGAACAGGTTCCTGCAAGCGTGTGGAAAACTAAAACTAAAATGCGTGCGGAAAAGTATAATAAAAATGATATTAGTTATTTATTGTATAAGTTTAATAGATAATGTTTTATCCCCGCAAAAAAGTTTAATTTTCTTAACTGGATAAAACGCAACAAAAACACGAATGCAATACAACGTTTTATCCACAATCGCAATCATTTAGAATAAGATTTCATCAAGAAGTGATTTGAAATTTCGCTCTGACAGCAGCTGTAACATCAAAAACTATTGAAATTAATAAAGAAAATTTTGGGAGGCGTTGAGTAGCTGCTATTTAGTTTCGATTGTTTATCGACTGCATTTGTGAAAGTTTGTGAAAAATGTAAGAGAGCGATTTTGTTCCTGAGTAATTCTTCAGGAAGATGAAGAAGCAACTCCCCTTGAAGGTTCTTTAAGGTGAAGGGTGTATGGAATGGTTATTTTTCCTTCCCCTTCTGGAAAAAGTAAGAGCCGCAAATTTGGGTAGTATTATAATACGGCTAGTCGTATTGAAAAAACCTAGGCGTATTATAATACGACTGATGTTACCATAAGCCTGCGACATATATACATCATATTAACATAGCAAATTTTGTATTTTTGCCTTGATAATTTTGTTAGTAATTTTTCGAGTTCTTTTTTGATATTTCTATCATTTATTTCACAGCTTTGTTGTTGAAAAAAGAAATTTTAAATGTTCGTTCCAAGGTGAGCAAACCTTTTTGTCCCACATATTTTAACATCAAAGGTAAATCATAGATATCCCGATGTCTTGTACTATATGAATTATTGTCAGTTGAAAGTAATGTTCGGTTTGCAAAGTGGTAGTTACAAATCTTAAAGGAGAATCCTTGACGACAATCCAAAACTTTTGCTTCTTTGTATAACTGGTCACTAGAATACATTCTGTTTCTCCTCCTCTACCAAACTTTTGTAAACTATAATTTTTTACTTTAAATTAAGAATATCTAAAACTGTCTGAATCTATATAGTATTGCTCTAAATTGTTTCAAATAAATATTCAATATGAGCATTCCATTTTAGACTACTATCAAACTATCCCTAAATATCAAATTTTTCTTACTGGATTAATTTTTATGTTATTTTGGATAATTAGGTCGAAAGTTGGGAGAGAAATTCATAAAAGCTAAAACCCTCTTAGAAGACACGCCACACAAGTTGAGAAAAGCTGGATTAGGAACGTGAAGCTTCTAAAGCATAAAAAAAATCTAATACTTTTTGTTCGAAGACTTTTTTCCCTACTTCTTCCTCCTTTAACACGTACAATCCCTCTATATGTTCCTTCCATCAATCAGCTTTTCGATTACAATGTTATTACCATTTCAATTGTGTCTATAAATATAAACATAATAAATTCAAAATAATGTAAAGTATAAACGGAACAATGCAACAAACTGCCGGGTTCAATAAACCATTCCAGTGCTACTTATATAATTAATTTTTATTTAATCGCATGAATGTAACGAATAAACTGTGTGTTGTCCTTTTCATCTATGTGCTTCAATCCAAAACAGGCAACTACAAAATACCAAAAGATTATGGTTATATCGTAACCTGTTATATTAATTATATAACTTCACTAACAAATATTCAATTAAAAGGAAATATTATATTATCGAACGTGGGATTAAAACACATATCAACATAAATATGAAAATACTCATTAGGATTTAATTCGACCTGAAAATTACCTGGTACAAACTTATTATTGAAAAGGAGTCTCAAGCTGTTTTAGCGCTTTGCAAAGCTGGACCAAACCAAAAGGTAACATATAATATAATCAAAATCCCTGTTACCATGAGAGAGAGAGATATTGTCATGAAAAACTTTACAATTTTATGGACAAAGTGACATAATTTAAAAATAGATGAAATATAAAAATAAACAGATATCAAAGCATATATATTATTCTACGCTTCACAACTAAGTTTTGAAAAATATTTTTCAAAAACAGTGACCGTTCAACGAAGAAGAAACAACTACTTCCCGGGCTACATGCTCCGATATCTGATATCTGTTGGTAACACGCTTTACTAAATACGACAATTTTACAGGAAACTGTAATAATTATATATAAAAATAAAAATTTACAACAAAATATAAAAAAATTAAAATACTATACTAATAATACAAAAATTAATATAATATACAAATTTAATATATTATATTATAATAATACAATATTATAATATCGTATACCATACTAAATACTGAATTATGCCAATGTAACTCAAAAGTATAGGGAAGATTGTAGAATTCTGCTACTGGATAATAAGGCCTTTCAAGCAGAAATGACTTCATCAATATTCGGAGCTTATTAAAAGTATTTGCCACTTTTAATTCTGAAGGTAGCTGATTGAATAATTTTTTGTCATTGAAGGTGATCGAATTTTTTACCAGATCAGAGGTGGGGATTGTTAAATAAATATCGAAATTTTTTCTTCTAGTAGGGCAACTATGAATTGGTCTCTCAATTAAATTGTGAAAGTGTTTTCGAACCAAACACAAGGATTCCAAAATGAATAGAGCAGGAAGAGTTAAAATTTTGTATTTTTTAAAATTGAATTCGCAATGTGTCCTACTTCTTAAACCATAAATATAACGAATAGCTCTTTTTTGTAATTTGAAGATAGATAGGAAGAGGTGCAAACTACAACACCCCCATAAAGACAAACCATAGCGAAGGTGCGATTCGAACAAAGAGTAGTAAGTTGTTTAAGCAGTAGAATAATCAAGCTGTTTAGACAAAGATTTAATGGCAAAACAATCAGAGGATAATTTTTTCGCTAAAGTGTCGACATGTACAGACCATTTAAGGGCACCGTCATTGTTAAGTTTGAGAGTTTGCAAAACTCCGTTGTAAGTTTTCTCAGTGCTAAAACAAAGCCTGTTCGAGTCAGACCATGACTTAATAGTAATGAAATCTTTGCCTATGGTAGAATGTAAAGTTGGTATATCTGAACTACTCCAGGTTACACTAGTCTCATCAGCAAATAAAGTGAATTTATCATTAATTCGTAAGTATGTGACATCGTTAATGGATCCCAAAAAAAGAATTGGACCTAAAACTGAACCCTGGAGTACGCCACTGCTAAATGGTAAATTTTTCCATTTGCTCGTATCAGTTGTTTTCTACACCCAAGGTAAGATTCAAGCCATTTTAAAGGAATACCACGGATGCCATAATATTCTAGTTTATTTATCAAAATTTCACGATCAACACAATCGAAGGCCTTCGCGAAATCACAAAAAACCGAAGCCGTAAAAAGTTTACTATTAAGTGACATATATATTTCATTAAGGACAGACAACATTGCGTCATTAGTACATTTATTAGATAGGAAACCAAATTGTTGAAATTTCAAGATTTTATGTTTGAAAGGAAAAGGCAATAGATGTGTAGGGTATATGTTAACAATTTATTATTGTAAACAATATTTTTCAATGTCTGTACTCAAATTTTTCCTACTCTTTTTTTTATTTGCTAGCACCTTGGCCGCTAACCACGTTGCCTCTCGTTTCTTCATTATTTCTCCTATTACCCCATCTCATGTTTGCGTCTTCCTCTTTTCCTAGCTTTCTGTACCATGGAATCCCACACTTGCTTGACAGGCCTTTTATTATTCATTCTTTGAAGGTAACAAATAAACCGATGTTAATTCAACAACTTAATTGGTAGGATTGTAAGGAATGACAATAATTGCATTCAGCCACTCTAGTACATGCAAAAAAGTATATCCTGTACAATTTACATACGATCCATTTAATGTTGTTGTTGCTGCTTTCTATATATTCATTTACTTTTGGGTAGTTCTATCTTCTTTTCAGACTGTGGCCAATAGTCGTGCACACCAGCTATTTTTTCCGACACCGTTTCTGTAGATTTCATTATAGTATTCCTTTCACATCCGCAAATGTCATTGCCTCATTCTGCTTATTTTTAAAATATCTTTGCTATGAATTCCTTGATTCAATTCTTTCAATTCTATGTATCCAGACTTTAATACGGAATTGGGTAACAAGAAGGATGGCTCGAAAGCAATAGAAGGGACTGAGATAGGAGTGTACGGGCCAGGAACCCCGAGTAACCACAAGTATCTTTCAAGCGGAAATTCACGCAATAGGAAAATGTGCCCAGTTCAATATTGATAAAATATACGGAAGGCAAAGGATTATTATCATGCCAGATAGTCAAGCAGCCATTAAAACACTGAGTTATTGTGTAATCACTTCTAAAATGGTATGGGAATGCCTAGGGAAACTCAATGAACTACGCGAGAACAGGATGATTGGAAAGATCTACAGGGGCTAAGACAGTTAAAGATAATCCTGGGAGACTACAACCAGGTGAGAACAAATGAGTGTCTAAGCCAGAGTAAAACTACACTAAGAGTTTCAACAGGCGTCCTGACGGGACGCTATCGCCTTAATGCGCTTAATGCACCTTTTAAAAGCTGAAAATATGGAACAACAAGAATGTAGATTCTGTATGTAGATTCTGTGGAATGGAAGAAGAAACCTCCATCCACATACTTGTGAATTGCATAGCAATACAGAATCCTAGTGCACGACACCTAGGAGACTACTGGATAGAAGAGGGACACTTACCGAACCTAAATCCTGCGGATATCCTAAAATTCCTTAGGGAAATAGGTCTAAAGGAACTACTAGTCTCTGAGACTTTCCTCAGGAACTAAGAAGAAGAAAGGGGGCACAATAGATCTTTTAGGTCATTGACATTCACTGTCACCCCAATATACATGTATACATCCAAACTTTACATTATTTTATTGATCGTGTATATTTCGCAGTTTAATTCTACATCCACTTCATCTGTCACTTTGTGCTTAGCCGCGTCCTGTTATTTTCTCCGACACTGTTATTTTTGTTTTATTTCTGTAAGAATAATTGTGCAAGGATATAATTTTCTTCCTTTCAATAAACTTTACATTTTGCATATTTCTCTAGTTTTTAATTCTAGTTGGTACTTGTTTTATACTTCCTAGAGAAAGTAGGTAGAGTATTGACTGCTTATAAATTAAATAATATTGAACTACTTCAAAGAAATTGTCTACAACGAGTGTATATCAAAGAAATAAAGATGTCTAATATTGATACGGTCACTATAAAATGTTGTTAGTTAACTAATTAGGTAAAACTTTCTGATAAAGCTGTTGGATTGATGCTCCCATAGATAGGTACTGAATAAATCAACCGACATGGTTTTACAATAGAACTCACCAACTTTTCGCGGCTAAATTGCATAGTTTATTCATGACATATCTTCATACCCATCAAACAAAATCGGTGTAGCATTGAAATGTACTCCGTAATGAGAAGATTATTAGTAAACTTACCAATCTCTTAAATTCATACCAAAAGTTCAAAACTCTCATAAAACTTAAGGGCAACAATGGAAATCATTTATCGTGATTTGCATACATGCTCATAAAATCTGTAGGAGATTTTAAATTTTAATTTAATTGATATTATTAACATTATAACAAGCTTTTTACGAGTAAGTTCTATGGACTTTTAATATTAAAAGAAAGCTGTATTTTTTATTTACCAAACTGGTAACTCTGTTTTCTCATATTACCTCATATCACATAATTCAAGAACATTGACAAGAAATACTTTCACTTTCAATCTTAGTGATGTCGTTATTAAATGAAGATGTTCGCGTGTTTCATCATTATGTTGAGATCATTCTCGTGAGAATTCAATTCCGGTAAATGTTATAACTAAAAGAAGTTTTTTAGGTGTCTACATAGATTGCCTATGTGTACTGGCTTAAAAAAATTAGGTGAACTCATAGTATACAGGGTGTCAATTTCAAAACTTACAATGGGCTGTACCTGTAGAGAGGGGGAACTAAAATGACATGAGAGAGAACGCACCCCCATCAACCCTATGCCCCACCTAATGGCAACCCCCTACTTATGATAGGTCGTTAAAAAGCCCGCAGAAAATGCTTTCCAACGGTCTAAATCATAATTATACAGGATGTAACAATAAAGCAGAAAAAATTATTTGACAACAAAATGAAAAAGTGTTAAATGTCGAACTACAAAAATGTTAATTAATTTAGTAAATGTTCAAAATGGTTTTCATTATTTTGTAAACAATAGTACAACCTATTTTCAAACTCCATACGAACGTTGGCAAAGGTTGCTTTAGTAATATCACGACATGCTTGACTAATTCTTCGTCGTAAATCGTCGATTGAGGTTGGTTTAGTTTTATAAACAACCGACTTAAGGTGACCCCACAGAAAAAAATAAGGTGGCGGTGAGTCTGGTGACCTAGGTCCTGGGACCTCTCCTTCCAATCCAACTATCTGGATAATTATTGTCTGACCAGTCCCTAACTGCTACTGCGTAATGGGGAGGTGCTCCATCTTGCTGGAAGTGCAACAAATTTTCATCTAGAGCTGGTTTGCCATCGCCGTCCTGTTGGTTCTCTAATGCATGAACAATTAAGGGCTCAATAGTGTTCTCCAGAATATCGAGGTACATTTCACCGTTTAAATTTCCCGGTATAAACAAGGGACCAATCACAGAATCTCCTAATATCCCTGCCCAAACATTTAGTTTCTCAGGATACTGAGTGTGGTTTTCTCTAAACAGATGTAGATTTTCATCATTTCAATAACGACAGTTTGGTTTATTTACATTACCATTTAGATAAAATGTGCACTCATTCTCAATTCTTTCAGACATAATTTCACAAAACTGAATTCTTCGTTCTGGATCGTCATCGGAAAATTCTTGAAGACATTGCATTTTATAGGGGTGAAATTTATGAAGCTTCAAAACTTTCCGTACCGACTCATGTGATAATCCTGTGATTGCAGAGACGTGACGAGTTGATAAAGTAGGATCTATTCCAAATTGTACAAGGACTTCAATTTGAGTTGCTTCATCGATTACTCTTGCGGCATTCCTTCTTCTATTTGCCACTGAACCCGTCTCTCTAAATTTTGCGACTGAATCACGGATATACACGTGACTTACATGTTTTTCAGGATGTCTTTCATTAAACACGTTAGCTATCTGCAAATAACTTTCGTTCTGGGAGCCAAATATTAAAATTATCTCCACACGTTCAGGTAGGTATACTGTAAACCATCGTGATTATTGTAGTTAAATTAACGTACAAAACGTACCAAAATATTTTCGGACCAAACGCCACAAATCACAAATGACGATGACATTAATGTAAGTATCAAATAAACCAATAATTTGAGTACAGAAAGGAAATTCAGAACAGAATAACAAAATGTATTGTTTAAAAACTGCAAAGCAAACAAGTTTATTTTTTGAAATACAATTAATAGAACATTTAACACTCAAATAGGTCCGTACTTGCACTTTCAAAGCGAAGTATCTTTCCACAATTAATTGTTATTTTTGTTGTCAAATAAATTTTTCTGCTTTATTGTTACACCCTGTATAATTATGACTTAGTCCGGGCTTTCTAACGACGTATCACAAGTAGGGGGTTTTAGGGTATAATATATATTTTAGATATAATTCTACACAAAGTGTCATTAAAATTTAATTTAAAATCCGAAAAGTTGATAATATACAGGGTGTAACATTTAAAATAACAAAGTTGTCGTTCACTTTCGGTATAACCGGAAGTTACATGTTTGTCAAAATATTTTCCATAAATTCGCCATAACTTGTTCTCCATCTATGCCAATTTTTATAGAAATCGTGTGACTAGTCTCCAATATATAGATAGTGTAAGCTCGTCGTGAAAAAGCCTGTATATAATGCATGACTCGCCCGGGGCGCCTAGATGCTTAAGGCCGGCCCTGAGCGAGACTTTGGATATAATATACCAAGACATTGACTGCGTTATTATTAGTAGTTTTTTTTTCGGGTCGAGATGGGAAACTCATGTTCGAATGGGTCCAGGACCCGAACAGTGTTGGACTCATCCCCAAGGGGATGCCTACCAACCCAGCCAACCTCAAACTCGCCGTTACCCCCGCCTCGGAATCACTCCTACCTCTCATGCCATATCGAGTCCTTCTTCCCCCCCCTAACCATGCATTCTACTACGCCACTTACCTCTATCCATTCCCCCTCCCCCCTCAACATTATCTCCACTATGTTCTCCCAATGCACCGCCTCCCCTAGTGTCCTCTCCAACTTCTTTAGCACTTCCTCGTTCCTCCAGCATCTAAACACATGCCCCACATCATCCTCCACTTCACACCTCTCGCACACTCCAGTCTCTCTTTTTCCAATCTTGTTGAGGTTTACTCTCGACCCATGTCCAGTGAACAGATGTGTCAAGAAGTAGTTCACCACCCCGAATTTCCGGTCCATCCAATCTCTCCTATTCCCAATCGCTCCTTTTAGCGCGCCTTAATAATCCTCCTACCTTCTCTCCATTTCCTCCTCCATCCATTCCTGTACTTCCTCTCTGGTCGCACCCCTCCAGTGTTTATTCCTGGCTCTAGCCATCACGTCCAATGGGTAGGTCCTTGCCAGCACCGCTGCTGCCAGTCCACCCACTGTCCTGTACCCCTGCACCACCCTCAGCAGTATCCCTCTCTGCACCCGCAGTAGTGGCTTAGCCCTCGCCTTCACCCCCGCTCCTTCACCCCACACATCCGCAGCATACAGCATACTCTACCAATTATCATCCTCTTCCACTCTCCCGGCCCTTTCACTTTACACATCAATGTCCCCAGTCATGCTGCCCTCACTTTCCCCTTCTCTGTCGCCTTTAACATGTGTGTTCTGAAGGATAATTGACTATCCAGCCACACCTCTAGGTATTTCACAAACTCCTCCATACGAATTCATCATCACCCCCACTTCCCTCTTCTTGCTCCGACCCTTCACTAGCAACCCCACCGTCTTATCTTCCGCCACCTCTAGTCCGCACCGCTCTATCTTCTCCACAATCTTCCTACACATTCTCTCCGCCTTTCTTTCTATCTCCGCCCACACATCATCCGCATACACCGTAATCACACATCCCTCTCCACATGTTATCCCACAAACCTCATCAAAGCCACACTTCCATAGCGTCGGTCCAAGAACCGAGCCCTGGGGCACTCCAGCCTCCTTCTCATACCTCCTCCCTCTAGTGTCTACTATTACACGTCCCGTCAGGTAGTCCTCCACCAGGTTAACCAAACCATCCCACACTCCAATTATTAGTAGTAACAAGCCTCTATCTAACAACAGGTCGGCAAGGAAAACATCGAAACCAACCTCAAAAGAAACGAATCAAGGAGTCAGCTACGCTCAAGCGACATCCAAGAAGACGACGACCACACATACGAAGCAATAGATTCTCGAACAGGTAACAAAACTAGCCTAATGGCCTAAAGTCAGTTGGTAGAGAATATCAAGAGAACTATAGGCAGATGCCCGGCACATCCATAGAAAGATGAAGAAAGAGTTTCGTCAGAATGTAAAAAAAACACGTCAAATTTCATCGGAAGGGGAACGAATTTTCATACAAAATTCATACCCAAAAGTGCAGCCACCCGCAGCCCCGCATCAACCTCCAATTTTTATTATTTTTTTCTTTTAAATTTTCTTTTAAAGTGTGGTCGAATGACACATCATTTGAAAAGTAATTCATTTCTCTACACAACATTGAAATTTTTTTTTCATTTATAAAGTAACCTTGATATTCACAATATGTGTTATTCCGACGAGTGTACCTTTATGTAAAATTGAAGTTAATATGCATCTTTCATTATTGGAGTGTGAGTAATCCTCATTTATTCATACAGACACATAAGCAAACACCTCAGAAAAATTAAATGTAAGGGTTGGCATTTTAGGGAATTACATTATTGGACCATTATTTTTTGACGGAAATATCAATAGAACTACTTATTTGAATTTGTTAAAAGACGTTATTGATCCAATGATTACTGACACATTGCAATGACAACATGATAATAATATTTTAGAGGACCAACTAACTTTCCAACAGGACGGGGTACCTCCACATTATAATAGACGCGAAAGACATTTTTGAAACCAACGCTTTCAAGTGCGTTAAATTGGCAGAAGGGGTCCAATAGAGTGACCGGCCAGATCGCCGGATCTCTCACCTTTGGATTTCTTTTTGAGATACGCAACTCCGCCTGCAGATCTCGCAGAGTTACGACAGAGAATTGATGCATAATGCCGATTACTGACACCGGAGGTATTTGCAAATGTGAGAAAAGCTTTGAAAATAGATTCTATCATTGTATGGAGGGAGGCCAGCGGACGTCATTTCCAATATTTAATTCGTTAATTTGGTGAAATTTTAAGTATTTTGTGTTATTACTGATATTCAATAAATAAATTAGTTAAATCCAAAATATACTAACAATAAAATTTGAAATGTTTTCTTACAATGTAAAGAAACTCGTGGTTTCTGAGTTTATGGGTAGGTCAAGTTTCCGTTGGAATACCCTGTATGTTTATAACTATTTATCATTACTTTACGAACTTGGCTGAAATATTATCTACATACCAGTACCAAGGCAAAACCATTAGATTTGAGATGAAAATTTGTTGTTCCAAGTAGTCCATTAAGATATTTTCCCATCTTATACTTTGAACAAAATAAATACAATATAATTAATAATCTTTCATTATTGTTTAGTTTAGAGTATTTTTAGACCTTCTGGATTACTACCGGAAGTACTCGGTGTGATCCTACAATCTACACATATTTTTATGGTACTAGATGATAAATGTGTTGATAGTAGGGTTGTGGCTATTTTCAAGTTTTTGGAATAAAATTGTTGATGTTGTAGGGATTATTTGTGGTTGTAAAAAATATACTTTTTTGTGGTGAAAACTGATAAATTGTGATAGTCTGGCAGGATTTTAATTTTTCACTTCAACTGATTAATTCGACGATTCATTTTAATATAATTTATGATGATTGACAGGAAGAGGTAGAATGATTACTACAAACAAAACAAAACAACTAATTTAAAATAGGGTCTTTGATAAATATATGCTGATAATAAAAATAAAATTAATATTAATTTTTAAAACAGATCGAACTAAAAAGTGAAAAATAATTTTTAATTTATTTGAACACAACGAAAATTGCACTCGAGACTCCCTCATACAAATACTAATCTTTATGACCTCCATCAGTTGCTCAGTATGATCTGATCTGATAAGTTGGGAAGGAAGGGCAACCCCACAGCCCCTAGACCTCATTAGGACGTTTGTGCATCCTCTTGTAAGTCCCTCTCAGATCGTCAACCAGCCTATTGTTTTAACAAGAAGATCTTCTCTAAGCATGGCCAGTGTTAGCCAAAACTCCCCAAACACGGATTTGAATGAATGATGTAGCCGATATATCAAAGATGATGTCTTCAATTCCATATCTTCCTGTTCCGTCAGAGCTCCTGTTGCAAAACGTAGATTTCGTAGGGACATCGTCAAGAATATATACTGTTACATTGGCAGAGTAGTCAGGTTTATAAAGTTTTTGAGCTGATGTCCTCCTAGCCAGCACATAAGCCGCGCGGTTACCTTTAGACTTACCACCATGGCCTTTGATCCACGACAGTGTGACTACAATTTTGTTTGCAGCTTCAACCAAGGCATGGAGACATTCGAGTACCTACTGACCTTGATGTGATAAGTCTCTTTAGGGCTAGTAGTGTTCGTATGCTGTATAGATGCATACATTATTCCCGAGCTGTTTCTAACCGGAAATCTATTTTGCAGCTATGTAGATGCCATTCAGTTCAGTCTGAACTACGTTGGTATTTTTGCCAGTAGCCCATTTTATGTCGAGGTTTGGAGTATAATACATATAATTCAAAATATGTATAAGAAATTTAGGCAGTTTGTCGCTGTTTTGAATTTTCGCACAGTCTAAATGAGCTTTGACACTTGAATTATACACGTTCAGGGATACAACCGGATCTTCCTATTTTATTCGAGCTATTGCAACGGCTACTCAGTTTAGAGAGCACCTCAGGTGTAGATTCTGAGACCAAACTAGTATAAATTCAGAGAGTAGTCTTACCGGTTCTCGGGTAATTCTACTTGAAATTTATTGAAGGTGAAATAAAGATAAATTAGGAAAATTAGGAAAGGTAAGAGGGCGCCACTCTGAATAATACTAGCCTATTTGTTATTCACATCTGCATTATAGCGACAAATCCTGTAAGATTGGAAGGGAAAAAAACTATATGAACAACGTTATTAAATTTACAAGTTGTATATTGACTTTAAAAATATGAAATAAAAAAAATTGACTAGTCAACATATGTTGTGTTGGAGAGCAAGAACCATTGTACTTTCCTGTTCTGTTCTTGTAGAAAGTTGTCGGAAAACTTGAAGTCCCGGATAAGGTATTCCAGGTAAAGTATTCCAGGTAAAGTATTCCAGGTAAAGTGTCTCAGGTAAAGTGTCTCAGGTAAAGTGTCCCAGGTAAAGTGCTCCAGGTAAAGTGCTCCAGGTTAAGTATCCCGGATAAAGTATCCCAGGTAAAGTTTCGGGTCCCGGTAAAGTGCTAGGGAACAAATATAATATCAGGAACAAATTTACCAAATTTAACAAAATCCAGGATGTCTGAAGTATGATATTACAATACAGATAATATTTAATGTTGAAGAAAATTATTTGACAACGTGGTTCATACATCCTGTATTTTTTTAGATAAAAGAAATACTCAAAGAAAGCAATAAATGAAATAAATAAATGAAAACGATAAAATCGAATAACCGATTCTGCACCGGTAAATACATACATTTGTTTAAATACGTATATATTTTTAAATAGATATTTTTAAATAGATAATATAAAAAAACCTGAAAAAAAAACAAATTCATATCGATATATATTATTCCTGGCACTGGAATGACATTGCTACATAATAAAGATAGGAAGGTAGAAGCTATTAAGAAAGGAGAGTTAGTTATACATTTAAGCGAAATGACTTACCACTCAAATGAATGCACTTCTAAGATAAGATAAGATAAGCCAGAAAGGCTTCAATAGCACATGTTCGCCAGGAAGAAGAACGAAACCCCTTTGCCACTTGTTTAAATACACGAAATCATGTGAACGACCACCGACTTACGTCTCATGTTCGTGTCACGCTCATACGCTTTGACCAGGAAAGGAATTTACCTTTCAGTAGTGAATTCTTGATTCATATTTGATTTATAATTGGTAGAAGAAGAGACACGAGATCGAAGTGGGGATTTCAAGATGGGCGTGACTATTTTCCGACGGACGGACCTCGACCCATAGACCTCGACGCATAGAAACGTTGATTTCGACAGTAAATATATTCAGCCTTGAAACATTTCTCGGTGTTGGGCATGAGAAAGGACTGGCTATTCGCCGCCCATACGATAATTTATTAATTCAATCGAGGGCAGTAAAGTGAACGAAATTAACGTTACACTATTATCTGAGTTTACTGATGGCATAAGTCCTTTGAGTGACGTTCCTGTTTATTCCCATTATTTTGACTGATATCGCATATTATGAAGTTTCTTATAAGTCGTTAACTGAAATTTTTTGTTGTCTACGGAATGACGTGTAATTTAATAAACTTTTTTCATTTAATGGTATCCCAACAAGAACTCAACTTCAACCTGATGTCTGTAGTCTGTAGTCTGTAAAGCACTTTAACATTAAAAATTAATTGATAAATTGAAAATAGTTGTTTTATTCAGTGAACAGCACTGTAAAAATTCCGCGATTATTAATACTTTTCCATCTGGGTTTTATAGTTTGTCAACGCTTTAAATATCGTAAGTAACTCACATGCATATGGAATAGTGAGTAATGGTTGCTGTACTGTTAGTTTCCTTTAACAATGCTGATGCAATTCCTTGTTCTGATTGGAGCAGGAGTGTAAATAAGTAGTAGTATCTAGTATATTTCGAGATAAGTATGTTAATTAAAATATGTGGTTACTGGTGGAGTGTTTCGGCTAATAAGAAGTTAACTACAAATATTTGTCTATTCCCATGTTCACCTGTCACGAAGTGGTATGTTTTTGTTTTGGGACTTGCTGCTAGCAAAAAATATTTGTTTATTTAATTCGGCATTTTAGATGCATTGTAAAATGTTATTTTTGGGATAAATTCAAGTAGGTAGGTATCTACTTTTTGTGTAAATTACTGAAGACTTGCATTTCCTGGGAGACCAAATTGTTAAGCTTGAATGTATTTCCGATTACAGGAATTCAAAGCTAGGAGAAAGGCTTTCAGTTTGGGGATAAAGAGGGACATATGGAAGGCACTGTGATGAATTGGAGAATGATGTGTGGGGGCAGGGATAGCGGTACGCGGCCTATGAGGCTCCACGACCCCTTTTGCCCTTACCAGTCAGAGGAAAGCTGAAATAGTCGCTGCGCTATTCCCATGTAGGAAGACCTAACGGCTTGAAAAATACAGAGCAGCAAGGGATGAGGCAGCTGAGGTGTCCTCAATAAACGAGCTGCAGGAAGTGGAATAAAAACACAGAACTACTGAACATTGTGAAGGACGAACATCCTGACTTCATGATGCTTGGAAAGCAGCAAAGCTAGTTTTGATTTCAAAAACGGACAATCTACCGGGGCACTCGTACAGGCCCCTTTCAAAGCCGTAGTAGGTATGTTAACAGAGCACTGTAAGCTTAACATTCTCGCAAAGCTATTGGGGTTGACAGACGAAGCCATGAGCAGATTCTGTCACCTAGAAGAGGAAACTGCAGAGCACATCCTATTATGCCAGTGCGACTGCCTGGCGAATGTGCGGTTTCTTGAATTAGGCGATGAGCCAACGGCAGGAAATTACATGAAAGATTCAGTCTCGAGGCAAATTGGCTACTTAAAAAGAGTCGGGCTAAAGAATGTAATCTAGATTCAGAGGACCACAATAGATTTGAAAAGGTCGCAGTGGAATAGGCCGCTTAGCCACCTCATCAAATGTAATCTAATCTAATCCTACGGGCCCCTTTGCCTTATACACTCGGCCGCTAAGTTTTATGAACACTTGGTGAAGGCTAGATTGGAGAGAGCACTGGATGATGATAGTCGCTTGGCACCCAACCACTGGTTTTAGAGCAGGACAATCTACAATACAGACCATACAGGAAGTGGTGAATTTGACGAAAAAATTAATAAGAGAGGGGAAAGAGAAATATGGTGCGTGCTCATAACTATAGACGTGAAAAATGCCTTCAATAAGGTTCCAATCGAGCATATCCTAAAATAATTAAAGAAAATAAGAGTCCCAGAGTATCTCAGAAACATCATTTTCGAGTATTGTAACATGTCTATCGACCTGTTTCGACTTTTAAATTTATATCGCAAATCTTTCTCTAATTCCCGCTCGTCGTCTCATTAGCCACTTCCAATCCTCAACCCTGACCATAAGACAATTGACATCTGCCTCCATTTTGCCAGCGAACTTCCTCCGACCGCCACGAGCAAAGCCCCTTTTCACTATCGACTGTCTTCGAGGCAATACCTACCTTTTTATATTTTCTTATCTTTTTACCTAAATTGCTGTGGTGAACACCACAGCCTCACAGACTCCGTTAAGATATTTCTAAGATACAGTTGAAATTTCAAGACACCTTCTAAGATACCGCCAGAATGCAGATAGGTCACCAACTAGACATCCCCTAGCATATTTCAGGAATAACTCCAAATTTATTGACGACCCACCACTGGGATACCTCAAGGCTATGTTTAAATCCACCCTTCCTGGAGAAAACAACATCAAAGACAAGTACCTAAAAAGTACAGGCCTCATTTTTTGTTCTTTCCTGGCAGAATAAAATTAATGTCCTAATTTTTTTTCGAATTTAATTTCTTATCCACCCAGCTATAAGAGCTGTAGGGGATCGTGTCCGGGTTAACGTAAGTTTCTAATTTTTTTAAATAAATAAATATATTAATTAAATCCTACAAGGTGTTTCTACCTTTTTCACCTTAGTTTTCTTCTTATTCAAATTCATTTTTGTTCTTCCGTCGACGTCTAAAAGGTAGTGGCGCCCTAAAACATCTTATAGACTGACTACCCTCTGGCATACCTAGTGCAGCACTTACATGGAGTACATGTCGGCATCTTTCTCGAGTGGCTACTCTAGCGCCCAAGTAACATCCAGTTACAAATTGACGAACAACTGATTTTTACAACTACAGTATTTTAGGGCCGGAACGTCGATATGGGAAGCGGAGAGCTGAGACAACTAAGAGGTCAGAGCAGGGATTCTACAGGGTGCGGTCCTGAGACCCATCCTCTTGAAACTGTTCTAGGATCTTCTGTTAAGGATAAAACTGACTCGGCAGGTGTCGAGAGTAGCGCTGAATAGGACCTTTGGACTATCCGGTGATGGTTGCAATAAAGAGGTATGAGCATGGCACCAGAGAAAACAGAGGCTGTAGTGTTATAAGAGGAAGAAGCTTAGATATTCTAAACGGAGACACAAGGGTAGGATTCAAAAAAAGTTTCCAGCGAAAGTCGCTTATTTCAAAACAAAAGCTGTTTTAATTTTAAAGTTTCCAGTGAAAGTCGTTTTGTTCGAAGCAAAAGTTGCTCTGCCTTTAAATTTTCTATTCAGAACCCCAAACTTGTCCTAACTGCATTTTGACCTGGTATGTACATTTTATGAGCGATAAGATAACAATACTACTAGGATTCGAAAATATAGTGCCTCTTTGTTAAGGAGTCTTGTTTAACAAATATAATGTAGTGCTAAAAATATCACATTTTAGAATTTGAAGCCAAAGTTACCATTATTTTATTTTTCTGAAAGTTTACAGAATTATTAATTCGAAGAAAATTTCCCATGATTTTGAAGTTTTAAGTAAGATAATAGACTAGATATTTGAACTTGTGTAAAAGGGTCTGAGTGCAAACCAAATGTAAGGAAGGCGGAAAGTTAAATTTAGTATATTATATACCTACTTTCAAAACATAACACCCCGTATCATTATGTGTATATATTTTATCTTTTATTCTACTCATCATAAATAAGACTAGAGACATAATTATTACCCAAAAGATATTGTTATTTATGGACTGATAACTGATTGCTTTGAAAAGAAACCATAACATTTAGGGTCACCTACACTTTCTTTAAGACTGAGGCAAAGATTACCTAATCTTTGGTTACGATTTAAGGAGATTAGAAAATATAATAAGTTTTTAGTTTATTTTCTTATGTATGAGTTATCTAAAAATAATAAATTCAAATAGGTGCATAGTCTCACATTTGGTTTATTAGTGTTTATATTAGACATCTGGTGATTTGTCACTTTGTTTTTACGGGACTTTGTTGTCTCTTCGATTTTCTTTAGCAGCATTATTCATCTCTTACTGATGAAAATAATATTAAAACGGTCAGCGGCGTAGGTGGCCGGTCACAATTGTATAAAAACAACCATCCTATATATGTACCAATATGCAGTGACGGCTTTAGGAAGGGTCGACGCACGCGCGACAGCATAACTAGTGATGAGCGATATTTCACGAACTGTTACTTTTTCACTGAGAACAACAAATCACAGTCAGTCACAGTACCTATTAGCAAATCAAAAGCGTGACGTGATCACAGCCAGAGAAAACGACAATGAATTGAATGAATGAATCGAAATCAAACATAATATAATCTCCTTGACCTTCATCGCTCTCATTCCACGAAAGTGCGGCAACAAAATCGAATTTCCTTAATTACAGTAAGAGTATGAAGAAATTTCGTGCCCATTTTACCAGAAACGAGGAACGAAAAGGGCAAACGGTATTCCTATATTGTTATGATATGGTGACTTGGATATCTATTGATGATACCGTGAAAAGGAACGATACTAGATTGATAATGCTTTTCGGCGACATAAATATTGATATCCGCCAAAATAAAAAATATCTCGATACGTAATTGCTTGTTACTTTTTTTGTCTATACTTTTTTTTGATAGTGAGAGTTGCTGTTGGTAACATGTAGGAAATTTTCCTATTAGTAATTTGTAGGAAAAACTGTTTGGAAAAATGGGAAAGTAGAAAAAAAGGTACATGTAAGGTAATTTGAAAAGATTTTATTAGCTTAGTAGAGAAATTTGAGAATACAACAAAATATGGATACATTTTCAATCAGAACTACTCTCTGGGCCATTCGCTAATTGTTTACATTGTTTGGGAGTGATTATTAAAACTAATTTTTGTATTTTATATTGGTTAAACAAATGTAAACAAAGCATTCAATAGCCCATACTATAGTTATATTCGTCAAAGGTAGGGGGCGTACAGCTTATCTTCGTTCACGTATAAGGTCAATTCTATAAGAAATAGTTAAAAATTAACGACACGCCGTTATATTTGACGAAGTTTCCACTATTAGAAATGTTTTAATCTATACATAGTCAAGATTAGGATTTAAATTTTAACAAGTATGGTGTCCAATTAAAAGTTTGCCGTTAATATTTTAAAGCTTATTATGCATACAGAATAGTAAAATGGAGTTAGCAGATGCGTTAAAATTTAACATTAGCTCAAAGAATTGCTCCTTTTTCGTGGGAGAGTAGCAAACATCCATCCATACATCCTCATAAATTTTCAGGTTTATAGGTACCTAAGACATAAAAGGGCGCCAAATCCATAACTCGCCCGGGCGCCTAGATGTTTAAGGCCGGCCCTGCCAATATGTACCTATATATTTCGCTTGAAAATTCAATATTAAAGAAATTCGATAACTCGTTCAACACACTGTAAGGTTTAACTTGGAAAGCACTATTCAAATCTGTTTACCACATTAAACAATAAACTTCTTTATGCAGCCAATGTAGACTAAACAATGTTAACAATTGCATAGTCAGTTAGATTAGATATCAGAAAGTGGTAATATGCCAATGAACATATTTTTGGTGTTAAGATTAAATTTTGTTAAGCATTAATATTTAATTCAAAGTAGTGTAAAAATTATCCTGCTGCAAAATAATAAATAAATAAATAAGTAACGATTTTTACGATAAAAAAGTTACGAATTTAACGCTAAATGGATATAGAGAATTTACTGTTTGGTCCCTTACTTTGTGGAATCTACTCATATTACCATTTTAAATGAAACTAACTGTTTCTAATTAATTCCACTATTTAATGAAAAAATTATGAAAATTCTAAGATATTGATAATTGTTTCGATATTGACATATCATCGTCAAGTGTAGTTAATTAACCAACTTGTCAAATATCTTAGTGTGTAGAGGGTTCGTATTAAGGAATAAAGTATTCAGCGAGCGTATAATGATGGTTTCTAGGATAAATAATGAATGTAGTTATTCTCAACTTTTCCAGCTACTTGTTGGGCTCTGATGTTTAAATAATTTCCAGGTGGTAATTGAAGAAAAATGAGAAATTTTTGTATGCTAACATTTATTGCAATAGCTTTCAGTAAACAATAGTTATTTTTCCAACTAGTGCGGATAGTGATACTTTTCGGTACGCGACCGCAGTTGTCCGAAAGACGCGTAGCGATTCTTATTATTGTTGTTGTTATCGCCTAGATATTTATATTATCATTAATATACTACTACTAGAAACAACAATGTAAAACGAATGTTGGACTTCTGCCTCATAAACCATTTGATCATAACCAACACATTTTTTGCACCCAAAGATATACATAAATACACAAGGGAAGTTAAAAATAGTAATGAAAAATCAATAATCGATCACGTAGTCAAAGAAAGCAGATACAGAAAAACAATAATTGACACAAAAGTAAGAAGAGGACCGGAAATTGGTAGTGATCACTTTATAGTAGTGTCTAAATTTAAAGAAAATTCATTAAAACAGAACAAACAGAAGTCTATACATCAGCAAAAAATACAAAGTAGCATCATATAAATTAAGAGATGAAGAAATTGCAATAAAATACGAACAAGAGATGAATAAAAGACTGGAAATACAAAATAAAGATTACTTTTTTAAATAAAACTAAGTGTTTCTAATTAATTCCACTATTTAATGAAAACATTATGACAATTTTAAGATACTTATTGATAATTACTAGAGGATAAAAATATTAATCCAGGAATAATATCAGATATACTTAATTTGTTTGATGTATGTATTAATCAGAATTATTTTACTTTTGATAATAAGGTATATATTCAAATTGAAGGTTTACCAATGGGAAGCCCTATATCACCAATTTTAGCAAACATTTTTATGGACAGTTTAGAAAGAAAAATCTTTGAATGTAACATTTCAAAAAATATATTATTTTGGTATAGGTATGTAGATGACATATTAGCTTGTTTTGTAGGTAGTGAACGACAATTATATATATTGTTCAATCATATTAATAATTTACATCCAAAAATTAAATTTACATTAGAAGTTGAAGAAAATAACTCAATCAATTTTCTTGATATTAAAATTCAAAGATTCAGTAATACACTTACTTTTTCAATTTACAGAAAACCAACACATACTGATGTGACTATACCATATAATTCCAATCATCCCATGTCACATAAATTAGCAGCATATAATTCAATGATACATAGAGCATTTTCAGTTCCTATGAACAAATATAATTTTGATAGAGAAATTAATATAATTGAACAAATAGCCACATCCAACGGTTATCCATTACATGTAATAAATAAATTAATTAATAAAAAAGAGGAAAAAGTGGCATTACAACTAATATTTGCTGAAAAATCTAGAGAAATACAAAATTACAAAACCATCATATATGCTGGTAATATTTCAAAGATAATATCTTCTTCAGCAAATACAGCAATTTCTTTTAAAACAGAAAACAATGTAAGTAAAAAATTGTTAAATGTAAAAACAAAAATACCTCCATTAAAAATGTCTGGAATACATAAACTTAAATGTCCAGAATGTAATGCTGTCTATATTGGTCAAACAATTCGAAATTTTGAAATTAGATACAATGAACACTCACGAGCATACAGATTGAAACAGCCAGATAAATCACATAACGCAAAACATCTTCTTGACACCAAGCATGCATTAACACAGAACTGGAAGTACTGCATATTTGTGATAAGAAACAAGAACTAGATTTTCTTGAAGAACTAGATGTAAGAAGACACTTAAGAGACCCACAATATGAAGTTGTCAATGAACAGATAAATCTAGGGAGCTCTCCACTATTAAATTGTCTTCTTAAGTAACAATTGTAAAGATCAGCAGATATAGTTTTCCTTGGTTTCCTATATCATTGCACAGTTATACTGATCTTAAATGGGAAAAAGATATCCAGGATATCCCCATAGGGCTAATAATACCTAAGCTTTAATATTTGTAATATCATATCTGCTTCTAGTTACATAAAATGTAACTTCTGTCATTCTGACGATGATATATCAATATCGAAATAATTATCAATAATTATCTTAAAATTTTCATAATTTTTTCAATAAATAGTGGAATTAATTAGAAACACTTAGTTTCATTTAAAAAAGTAATATGAGTAGATTCCACAAAGTAAGAGTCCAGACAGTAAATTCAACAAAATGAAGAAACAAACAATGGAAGCATAGAAGAAAACTGGAATTACTTTAAAGATATAGTACTAGAAACTGCAAGAGACGTATGTGGCATGAAGAGCAGACAACAAACTCCCTGGTGGACGTAGGAAATTAAAAACCAAATAAGGTTAATGAAAAAAACATGGAAAAAGTATCTAGCGCACACAACAAGAGAAAACTATGAAAATTACAAAACTGAAAGGTAGAAAACAGACGAATTAATAACAGCCTCTAAAAATGACCAATGGGAAAAATTCGAGAAAAAATGGAAAGAGGTTGCGCAGGAAATTATTTTACCGAACGCTAAAGTCGTTAAGAACAGAAAAAAAGCAACTTACGCAATTTATAAAAAGCAAAAATGGGGAAATATTAACAGAAGAAAGATAAATTATGGAAAGATGGAGAAAGTATTACCAGCATCTTCTCAACGGACCGCAAGAACTGGGGGAACACATAGAGGACAATGACGGATATATAGATAAAGAAGTGTTAGAAAAAGTTATCAACGAACTAAAAAATGGAAAAGCACCCGGGTCCAAAAATGATAATAAGCATGGGTCAGAAAGGAAGATAGAATTTTAGGATAACCGCAGTCTCCAGTTTAGATAAGTGTCTCACTTCTAGCCAGTAGTCTCCTGTTGTGCCCTAGTATTCTATATTGCTATGCAATCCGCATGTGTGTGGATGGAGATTTCTTCTACCATTCCAAAGAATCTACATCATTCTTGCTCAACTAGTTTGAGCTTTCAGGCGATAGTGTCCCGTCAGGACAAATGTCAAAACTCTGGCTTAGGCATTAATTTGTTCTCACCTGGTTGTAGTTTCCCAGGCGTATCTTTAATTGTCCAAGCCCTACTAGATCTTTCCAATGGTCAGATCCTCTCTTCTTTTTGGCATTGCCCATTTCTTCCAATATTACATATTTTTGTAACTTACACCCTATTGACAAAGGTCGAATAATTTATGTCTCTTTAATTGGATGAATAATGTACATATTACCCAATAGCCGTGGATAATAATAACTTATCTCATGTTTTGTTTTGATAGGATTATTATTTTATAAGGAATGCCCAAAAATCATGGGGATTCTGTAATCGTTAATATTAAATGCCCATTCTTTCCCTGGAAGCATAACAACCCATTTGATTTGAAATAAGAATTAAACTCTTTTTAGGATTAATTTTGACTAAAACAAGTTTTAAAAAGTATTTTCGAATATATAAAAATATGGTGAAGTTGTAGTAGTTTATTTTTAAATGTTATCAACATAAAAGATTACCATAAATATCCTAATTATTCCTCAACAAACCATGCACAACGTATTATATGTATGTTCATTTTTACTAGAACCGTAATAGATCTTATTGCACAGAAAAATAAAACGTTTTACGTCGAGCGAAGGTTAAAAAAGTCATACAATTTATAATGTATTCCTGCGATGTAAACAAGAATTTTGTAGAACAATATAAATGCAAATTTGCTTACCGATTATTTATTAATGTATCTTGGTTTTGGATTTTCAGAAAGACAGCTCAACGTTTACATAAGTCGAATCATTACTACTGATAAAAGTATGTATTGATATGCTCCTTAATTAGCTAAACAGAACTGGATAACAGATGAATGAAAACATTGAAAATGAAATAAACTAACTAACTAACTATTGAGCATGGTAATAATGATGAATGATTAAATCCAACAATTATAAATAAACTAATAGAAGATATTGGTTTCAACAGTTATCGAAAGGTGCAGATGAAAAGGTGTCTCGGGCAAACTCGGGTAGATATTTTATCTACAAGCAAAAATGTTTTTGCCCCAGGTTCCCAACTCATCATTATTGTTGGCACTTCATCTTCTCTTGATAATCAGAAAAACTATTTTACTCTTTGCTAGTTCCTGATACCTTGATATTTACTATTTATTATAACATCTATTTTAACTTTTTTTTTTCGTTAGTATTTCTTCTCTATTTATCTTCCCCAACTGGCTCTGTACCCAACCAAGGCCGTTACTAACAACATGGGCGACTGCGTGCCATATATGAGCTGTCACCTTTTCTACAAACAATTCTATTACGTGATTAAAAAAACATTTCTTTATTTTATTTCCATGTCAGTCAGCTGGATCAGACAAATCAGTACAAAAGTCTACATTCCAAGAATACCCTACGGTTTATGGATGCAGGTTTTTTTGAGGTTCCAATGCATCTTAATTGGAGCAATAATCGAAACTGCGATATATTGTGCCAATTAATCAAATGTGCATATTATAGGTGTACAGCTACAGCTGTCTCTGCCGCCACCTCCAAATCACTTGTTTTTCAGACCAAACTCTGAAGAGGCCTTAATTCTATAACGGGATGAAAAAATAAAATTTGCTTTTCAATGAAATCGAATTAAACTTAAACAGTAAAATCATGCTCGAAAGGAAAACCCTTGCACTTGATACAGTTTTAACATCAATTTAAGCTGAGTCTACCTCCATTCCGGTTAAATTATCTTCAACCGTTAATATTGCATCTTCAGGGGATTTACAGCAGAACTTTTAAAGTGCACCCTGCATTTTATGCTTTCCTGAATCTCGCGCTAATCGTCAGAAATACGTCAGCCATCTATATACATCCGGTTATAATGCTATGGTTAAAAATGTCGCCTTGTGTATTTACTTCTTGACGAATGCTTTGGACAACGCCGAACATAAAATCGGACGCCTGCGTTTCATACCGGTAATCCCCGCTCGGTAGCAAACGACTCCATCTGTATCTAAAGGAACGTTTTCCCCCGTATTCGCCATTTGCTAGTGGCCGCGAAAAAGTAGCGACGACTGATTCGCCAAGACACTTGTTCACGCATTTAAACAGGAGTGTTTTCCTACTCGCTACTGAGTAGCTGTTACCCAAATTAATTCGCTATTCGCTCATTCGTCAGTCGTCGGACCTTTCTAGGAGCAGACAAGCGACTGAATCGTAACGATTTTTCGGGAAGGAAAATTTTTTTTACGTACTATTAATGATTTGATCAAAAATGTCACACTTAATTTTTCTGCTGATGTTATTCTTTTCTTAACACGATTATAGGGTGCTTTCAGAAGATCATGTCCTATTAGTTCCAATATGTAGTTAAACTAATGGCGTGAAATTATTTAAATTTTGATTCGTTATCAACCAAATGTTTATTATTCAAAATATTTTTAGACTCTAGAGATAATTGAAGAAGCAAGCGTTCATCTTGAGCCTGATAGTGTAGACGCGTTAAAATAACTGTTTGTTTAGAAATTATACTATTATAGTGTAGCAGAAAAACATAATAATACAGTAATTATTTTAACATAAAAGCGACAGCTAAAATGAAACTCGTTATTAACAAGATCCGATCGGAAGAAAACATCTCTATACAAAATTCGTCGACGAATAAAATCGTTGCTACTGTGGTCGCTAGCGGCTGGCGAATGTGGAGGAAAACGTACATTTTCCGACACTACCAGAGTAGCAGCGATTATATTCGTGGGCGAATTTTGTGAAAATATCGTATCTTTTTAATATTCGTCAACGAATTTCATTTCAGCAGTCGATTTTATTATACCAACGACTGGCGAACGAGCGAATAGCGAATTAATTTGGGTAGCAGCTACTCAGTAGCGCTTAAGGAAACAATTCCGTTTAAATAGGTGAACTGCTAGTCTTAACGAATAATATCTTTCGCGATTACTAGCGACTGGCGAATGTCTAGAAAAACGTAGACGTTTGTCATCTTTTCTTCCTTCTTGGTCATAGTCATTAACTCAGCAGCAGGTATTATTATCATCCCTGTTAGTGTGTTTTCTTAAATATTCAACAACTATATTTTTAATAATTTTCTTGAAAATTCCATTTTTAATAAACATAGAAAAGTTTTTACTTCTTAAATATTCTTAATGTCAGTCATATGATGCATTATTTTCAAAATATATCCACTGATTCTCATTAATTTAGTCTAAAATTGTTATTCAAATGAGTTGGATTGTATCAAGTTATCTATAATTTCTAGTGATATGTGTACCACATATTTTCAAATATGAGAAATTTACATTAAAAACTATACTTTATTTTGAAATCTCAATTAATAAAGATAATTTTTTCTCATTAATTATACTGAGAATAAATATATAATTGGATAGCTTCAATCTTACATAAATTGTTGATAGAATAACTTGAAATATTTTGTGATAAACCTTTTTATTTTATCATAAAATCATAATGAAAGGGTTAATCAAATCCCAAAAACAGTAGAGCATATCAACATCTAAATTCTATACTATGCTTTTGTGGTCTATTTAGTACTTTTTTACACCCATTTTATACTGGTACTCTGCTGGGTCCTCGTCCTGGATAACGAAGTAGTGAACCAACTTGCCAGCAAAAGCGATGGGTTTATAGATCCAGAGCAGCGACTGTTAATTCCTTCGAATCCTCTAAAGAGATCTCAGATCAGATGGACGGAGGAATAAGAACCTACTGTGATGATATATCCGGCTTGAAGCAAACCAAGGTATCAAAATACTATCACAACTGAAATCAAAAGCCGAGCTGGTCATGGACAACCAGCAGACAAGGTCTATTACCGGAATTCTTGCTAGACACCGCAGCCCTAAGCTATCTTCAGAATAAGGCTGGTCGAAAACACCGAGTGTCGTCTCTGTCTAGAAGATGAATCAGTGGAATTAATGCGGTGCTACGGTGTGGCTGCTGAACGAGTTAAACAGCAGACCCTGGGAGATGTGTTTCTACGCCCTGAAGATTTAGATAGACTTACCCCTTGACAGATTATATCAACTTCCTTGTTCAGAACAAACAACTCGGAGAAACCAAACCAACATAATATATTATTAAGTTAGAAAAATACATGAATTTTTATAAATAAATATGATGAAGCAATAGTTTTCCAAGATAAAAATTTGGTTGCACTAAGAAAGTAATTTGAAGCCAATGTAATTTCTAAATTGAATAGGTCACTAAAACATAGTTAAAACTTCATAATTTAACGGTTTGTTTACCTGAAATTTATTGAACCACTTATCTAGATGAGGTTAAGAGCAAAACACATAAAGATAAGAAACAATCTTAGAAAATTTATATTACGTTCAACCAACAAAACATAATATAATTTTTTTTAAAACTTGTTTCCATATCAAGAAGTAGTATTTGGAAAATTTCATTAGTAGAATAAAGTAATTTGCAAACATAATTGTACAGGGTATAAAAAATACAAAGCAATCTATCAAAGACATTTTTATGATTTTATTTGAACATCGAAAATGTTACAACAAAACGAGAAAAGATATTAAATTAAGTGTCCTTCTTGTCGAATACATAACCAGCATATTTTTTTAAACTTTTAATGTGGTTGCTGGTAATTCTTAGAAGTTTCAAAATTATCCCTGTGCACGTAACGTGTTCATTCTTCCTTTATATATCATATCCTTTAGAAACCATCAGAAAAAGAGATCAGCGAAAAGGGTTTTATATGAATAATGGATTTTTTTGGTTTGAATTTGTTATAAACAATATCTATGTGTTTTTGATAGTTAATAATAGTTTTTCGTTGAAACTACGCTTTAACTAATTCCAGTAAGATTAATTAGAGAGCTATATACATTTTTATTGTTGACTGGTTAATTTAAATAATTATCCAAACATTTAAATATCACAATTGTGACTGCTTCTTTAGCATTCATTCATTCATTCATATATTTGGGTTGTGCTCATCAACCCAGGCACTTGAACTGTATCTTTGTACCATTTCCCATGCTATCTACTTCCATTCCAGAAGCTTCGTGTCTTCTATAAAGGCCACTAATTTGACTGGAGGGATTTTCAGTAGTTGTGATGGTTGTATTCATTTTTCTCCAAAGTGCTTCCGTCTAAGTTCTTGTAAGTTCTCGCAGAAGCAGAGCATGTGAGAAGGTGTTTCATCATGAAGTTCACATTTTCTGCTCATAGGTTCACTAACTTTGCCCATATTGTACAGATGTTTGCTTAAGGTGCAGTGTCCAGTCACCACGTCGGTAATTGTCTTCAAATGTCTCTTACCCAGTTTCAGTAGCCTGGTTTAGAGTTCCTTGCCTACCTTGTTCAGTAAACTCTTTGTATGAAGGTGCCCTTGTGTCACCCTCCATTTGAATTGGTGTTCCCTATCTAGCCAGTTCCCGATTTCCCCTCTTATGCAATCTTTTGTGATTCCACAAAACGGTTCCGGACATATGAAGTCTCCTTTAGAGCCTTCTTTAGCTAACTGGTCCGCCATTTCATTACCTGCAATCCCCTCATGTGCCGGCACCCATATTAGAGACATTTTGTTGTCTCTTGCCAGCCTGTTGAGGGATTATTTGCAGTTTTTCACCAGTCTAGACCTAGTTGTTGGATTACTGATAGCCTTAAGCAAAGCCTGGATGTCAGTGAATATTTCAATTTTTTGTCCGGTCTATCCTCTTCTGATGTTTTCATCAATACAGGCTATGGCGGCAATCGTCTCCGCTTGAAACACAGTCGTATATCGACCAAGGCTAAAGAACATTCTCTTTCTAGGTCCTTTTATACCAGCCCCAGTGCCATGGTTTGTTTTGGAGCCATCGGTGAACCAGATGATTTCTCCAGAATTACCTGGGTGCATTACCTGTTCCCTAGATGGGATGATGATATTTACTCGCTCAGTGAATATATTCTCTGGTGTCATGCTATCAAAACTCATGTGAAATATGGGTTCGTCTAGTAATGTCCCAGTTGTATCAGTGTGTCCTCGAACATTGTTCAGGGACCATAAGTCTCCCGATTTCAGCCTAAGAATTGCCATCATTACCTCCGTCCTTATAAAAAGTTCTAGAGGAGGAAGTCTAATAATGGCTTCCATTGATGCCGTCCCCGTGCAGTTCCTAGCCCCGGTAATACCAAGGTTTTTGGATTGCAGTTAATATATTAACTGCAGAAGACACTTCTGTCCTCCTCCACCAGACTATTGTTCTATGGGTGATCGATGGCCTTATCACAGTTGTGTAGAGCCAGTGAACCACCTCAGGTCGTATTCCCAGGTGTTGCCCATAATTCTTCTGCATTGCCAGAAAAGCCTAGTCGCCCTGGTAGTAATTTTTTCCAGGTGTGCCTTCCAATTCAGTTTGGAATCAAGGGTCACTCCCAGATATTTGACTTCTTTGGATATTTCTAATTCTTCTCCGAACAACAGTAGTCTACCCTTCTGGAGAATTCTTCTATTCGTAAAAGCAACTAGTTTGGTTTTTTGGATTAACTGAAAGGTCCTCTGTAAGGCACCATTCTTCCACAATTCGCAGTGCTTCCAGTAGGACATTCATAACCACCTCCGTGAATTTCCCATTGGTGACAATCACTAAGTCGTCCGCAAAGCCCTGCGTCCATATGCCTTGATCATTCAACCTACAGATCAAGTCATCCACAAAAGTGGTGAAAGTTCTACACCTTGAGGGCATCCTTTACTTGTCCTAACGGTGTATATTTTATTATGCATATGTGCTGTTAATCTCCTATGCTCCAGCATGGATCCTATCCATTTGCATGTGGTGCTGTTAATCCCTCTTTTTTCAAGGGATCTGTTAATTGATGACATCGATGTGTTGTCAAAAGCACCTTCGATGTCTCGAAATGCTGCAAGGGCTACTTCCTCATGATTCAGGCTCCTTTCGAGACCTGAGACCAAATTATGCAGGGCAGCTTCACCTTCTCTTACGCGTTCCTTCTTGTAAGTACATTTGTAAGACGTTTTCGCCATGAATGATGTCAGACTGATTGGTCGGTAGGATTTAGAATGGGTGTACGTTTCTTATGTTTTAATAAGAAGGCAAATTTTAGAAGACCACAAATAAATTACTATTAGCAAAAACAAACATAAGATTCATTGGGTACATCATATCAGATGAGGTTATTTAAAAAAACATACAAAGTATTATTAAGCGAGCGGAAACTTCTTGTTTTCCCATCCTTAAGCAAATCCCACACCCCTTGTATACTAAACCCATATTATTCAGTCCCGCTGATCTTTCCACAATTTACCAAAATATTTTATACAAGGCGTACCCTCTCACCGCCCAGACTCATCGGCCCATGCTAACTACATAGTCGAATATTGGTCCCGTACACTCTGGAACAGAAAGCACCATAGAAAACGTTCTGAAGCTGCCCAGAAACATATATTTCCTTGACCAATTTGTAGGCAACATACTAAAGGTGACAGGAGCGTCACTCTGTAATTTACATTCTGGACGAAAGCGAAAAGAATAGCGAAACGAGAATATATTTATCGATATGTTCGTTACTCTATAGACATATCTCTTTGACCGAAACGGTTCGCAATCCTCGTGTCATTGATTCGTATAGAGATAATTGTATTTTACATTTCTAAAAAGATAGAGTTTTTGAACTATTGACAAAAATTAACTTGAAGAAAAGAAGAAATTACCAAAGAAGTTCTAATTAGAAGTGGTGGATATTTTTTTTTTGTAATGTGATGCGAATTTTAACAGTTAACAGTTACTATGTTACCAGCTCAACGACTCCTATTCCTGATTAGAAAACGAAGATCGGCTAGAAAAAAAGTTTTGCGAGGTAGTAGTGATCCATTGCACCTGCATGACAGACGGATTATAAAACTCTTTCAGTTAAACAACGATCTAGTTTGTTTTTTGTTTGACCAACTTCTTTATCACTTGGTTGATCAGCAAGTTTTCTAAAATAATTTCTAAAGACTGAAATGACACTTAAATTGTGACTAAAATGACTGAATAAAATAACACTTCTCTGAAACTACCATTAAGTTAGGAATTCTGGAACCGTTGGCGATACTTGACACTGAACACTGTTTACACTACCAATACATCATTACTAATACTTTACACAGTTTACATTCGGTCTCTGAAGAAGATAACTTGGTTATCGAAACGCGCGTACGATAATGTAAAGAGTTAGTGCTGGTGTAGTGGTAGTGTAAACAGTGTTCAGTGGAACTAGTGTAAGACGCAGTCGCGGCTAAGGGTAGCTTATAATACCGAACAGAACATTGATGGGTAGGAACCGTCCGTAGCGCAGAGGGTTACGTAAGGACTTTCTAACTGAGGGGTCCCGGCTTCGAGTCCCGATGGTTTCGCTTTTTCAATATTCAGAATATTTAGCTTATATATCAGAAGGGGAATTTGGTCTACGAAATGTCCACATGAGGCCATAATGTGATGTGATAGTGAGAGGGGGTGACTGGAATGGGCGTTCAGGCGTCAGGCTCGACAGGAGAGCGAGATATGCGTAGACAGGCAAAGCATATCAGGCTCTCGAACGAGCAGATGAGATTAGGGCTGCCAGATCGGAACTTACCCGAGTCCGGGACAATTCCATGTCGGGCCGTGGCTATAGCTATGAATATATAAAATACGGGATAAGTATATATCCCGAATATATATAAGATATATAATATAATTTATATAAATTAGATATTTGTATTTATTTTTAAAGGAAAATACATTTTATTTTCCAAATTTATACTTTTATTGATCCAGATAAAAGAACTTTGCTTTTATAGCAGGAAATCAACAAGTATCTATCTTATAGACTAAATAAAATCAGACTTAAAAATAAAAAAACAAACAGAAAATATACCTCTCCTTGTGGTTCGTTGATTAAATAGACTTTGGTTGGACATCAACATGTTAATCATAAATAAAAGTGAGCAATTTACTTCAACTACTTATTAAATTTAAACTTTAATAGGCAATCAACATGTCCTTTATACTACTATCCAGTAGTACTATAGTACAATAGAACTATCCATTCACAAACATTGAAAATATCTACAACCACATTCTGCTAAGTTATTAAAAAACCAACAAAAAAGTAAGGAGCTCATTACGGTTCCGAATAGAATACAGTACCAGCTCTGAACTAAAATTTTAAACATTACTCTGCACAAAGTACGTAGATATGGAGGAAATACTTAAAAACATTCAAGAACAGCTAAAAAACATGGATAAAAATATGACGCCAAACTAAATGATATACACAATGAATTAATGAAGTATCAAGCATTGAAATGTACAAATGAAAACAGAAAACCAAATGCTAAAAGAAGAACAAAAGAGACAACACGCTAGAATCTAAGAAATGGAAAGAGAAATAAAGAAAAAAAACTTAATAATCTACGGGATAAAAGAAGAAAAAAACAAAGCAGTAGAAGATTTAAAAGAAGTAATCAAGAACATAGCGAAAACAGTAAAATTAGAAATAAATGGAGAAGATGTAATTGACATCAGAAGAATAGGCAGAATTGAAGACAATAAAAATACGACAATCCTGGCAGAGCTAAGAAGTGGAACAATAAGAAATAACATTATAAAAGAAAGCAAAAAATTGAAAGGGAGGAAAGTTTTTTTAAGCGAAGATTTATCAAAAGATATTCAAAATCAAAGAAAAATACTGAAACAAGAAATGAAAATAGGCAGGGATAGGGGACATAGAGCAAGTATAAGATATAATAAATTATATATAAACGGGAAAGAATATACGGTTGAAACCTTGGGAGAAGTGAGAAATACCCAGGTAATGAATAAAACAACAGCAGATAAATCAAATACAAGAAAATTCAGTAAAATAACCCCAGAGCATCACGCTGATGAAGAATCGAATAAAATAAATAAAATAAATAATAGTATACTAGCAACGCCAAAAAACTACTAAATGAAGTAAGTAAAACCTATAAACTTGAAATCTCAATGAACTCGGCTCAACCTATAAACACACCTTTAAAATCGAAAAATCGCTAAAATCCATTAACGTTTTATTTTGGAAATGTCAACGAATTAATACTATAAATGAACCAGATACCGAAGAACTCAATTACCTCCTAAGTTTTCCTATTATTGATCTGGTTGAAACTTGGGTCACTTCACCTGAACCTAAATGGCCGCAACCTCTAGTCAACTACAACACTTACATCAGTCAAGCCCTAAAGAATAAGCAGAAAGGAAGAGGAAGTGGCGGCATCTTACTCCTCGTTTCTAAAGAGATTCAAGGTCTTAAAAGTATTGATATAATTGAAACCTATAATATGTGGATGTTTGTCTATGTATCAATAATATTTTTGTAATTTTAGGTATTGTTTATTTAAAACCTAAGCTGGATGATAATATCTGCATAGAATTGCTAGAAGAGGTCGTTAAAAACATATCTAATGAATATGCAAATGATATTTTTATATATGGGGACTTCAATGCGAGACTAGGCTGCCCGAATGAACCTGATGAATATCACTCTATGAACCTTGATTTCCCATTAGAACCCCGAGACTCCATGGATAAAGTGAACAATTTACGGGAAACACTACTCACAGAAGTCCTTGAAAGTTTGGGTTTATTCGTACTAAATGGCAGGTATGGGGACTACGAAGGACTACATCGGACAGACCGGTAATAGCGTTATAGATTTATGGTGGGCTAATTTTAATAGCAAAAATTTAATTTAAAATTTCATTGTAAATAAAACCCTCATTTCAGATCATCTAGGTTGTGTGCTCAGTTTAGGTATAAACGTTGAACAAAATATATCCTCAAACTCATATAGTAAAGTAATTGATAGTAAAAATAAACTCATATAAAAACATAATCTCTCAGTATGTTATAAATCCTCATTTAAACTTACCAGAAGAACTAGATAATCAGCTAAACGAAGCTATTAGATTGACATAAAAATTTCTAGGAATGGAAAACAAAGCAAACTTTTAAATGTAACCAAAACACTAGATCAAAACCGTGGTTGACAAAATATGCTGGGAAACTAAAAAGAGTCAAAATTCGAAAAAAATGCAGTTCTAAACTACAAAACTACTAAAAATGAATATAAACAAATACTGAAAAAAAATTAGTATCAGAGGAATATAGGAAATAAATTGGAAAGCAGTAACAGCCCTGACGAGTTTTGGAAAAACTTTAACTTAACCAAAGATAAACAACTTAGTGTAAATATTGACATGAATACAATGCTTGATTATTACAGAAATTTTTATACACCAACAACAAATCTAACAACTCTCTATATAGACAACTTAGATCCTGATTTAGATTTGGATTTCTCCAATGCTGAAATTTACCAGGTTCTGAATACAGTAAAAAAACAACAAAGCATCAGGAGAAGATAAAATACCAAATGAGTTCTACAAAAGCTTGCCAACAAAATGGGTGATGTATTTAAAACAACTTTTTAATACAATTCTTTCACAAGAAAAGATACCCTCTACATGGAATAATACAAAAATGATCCACTTCCATAAGAAAGGTACAAAGGATGACCCAAATAACTACTGCAGCATCGCACTACTAAACCATAAGACAAAATTATTCACACAGCTCATAGAAATAATAGAAGAAATAGGAGAAAAAATAGAAGCTGTGAGGATAATATTTATGTCTTTTCAGTAATCACAAATAACTATATACGTCTGCCAGGTAGAAAATTGTTTACTCTATTTGTAGACTTCAAAAAGGCATTTGATTCACTGAACTATGAACTTCTTTGGGGCAAACTATTCACTAGTGGGATAAGTGCTAAAATTATTTGAATACTTAAACTAATTAAGGGGATACCTTAAACCCACTCCGATTCTCTCTTTTTATCTCAGACATCAATTCATTCTTCAAGGAACACGGTGCTAAAGGTGTCACGCTTGACGATGGTGAAAATATGCACATGCTGTTATATGCCGATGATCGGGTATTGTTTGCCGAATCCCAAATAGAACTAAGACGGAACCTGCAAATTCTTGAATCTTATTGTTCTAACAACAAACTCGACGTTAATCCGACAAAAACAAAAATAGTGATTTTTCGCAAATATCGGGCATCAACCGGAATTCACATTTAAAAATAACATTATCTGTCTTTCAAATACATATGAATATCTAGGGGTTATCTTCACCTTCAATGGGCTGTTTTTGAACAATTTTAAACAACGCGAACAAAAAACCCGATTATCTCAAGGTGTTTTAATTAAAAATATAGTCTGCTCTAAAACCTCGTCACTAGAGTCAATAAAACTATTGTATAATAACGTCGCAATACCTACATTCACTTATGCAAGCGGTATTTGAGAAGCGTTATCTAGAAGAAGCAGAAAAAATACAAAATAACTTTTGGAAACACTTATTGTTTCTGCAAAGATCAACATCTGCACATACGGTGTGACTATTTGGGTTGGAAACCTCAAATTTTCTTCGTTAGGGAACGTTTAGGCAAAAAATGCCGAGACACGTCAAACTGTAAATTCAGTTTTGCTTTTATTACGAACAACTATAGCTATAATGACGTCATGAGTACGCCGTGATGACGTCATTCAATGTTTTTTAAGTGGAAACCTTTATTTTTTATAGCAAATTAAAATACGCTGATAGATTCTAAAAACGACAATATGTATCACTATTACCCAATAGGTCATAGTTTTGGAGATAAGTTTAAAAAAAATTAAAACAGTTTCAAATGACGTTTAATTTTTAATAACAGGAACAAAACTAAAACCTAATTATTTAAAAAAAAAGTTTTAATGAGGTGCTCAAATTGAGACCCGCCCATTTCTTGACAATAAGCCAATCTTTGTTGGAATTCTTGCAACACTTTTTCAAGCGTATCAGGTCGAATGGTATTGATTTCCTCACGAATCCTATCTTTGAATTTCTGAATATTATTGGGTCGATAGGCGTATACTTTGACTTTAAGTAACCCTACAAAAAGAAATCTAGTGGAGTAAGGTCTGGTGACCTGGCCGGCCATTCGATAAACCCCCTCCTCCCAATCCAATAATTTGGAAATATCCCATTTAAATAATTACGAACGTTCAGATCATAATGATGGGTAGCACCGTCTTGCTGGTACCATATTTCTTCATTTGGCAGATTTGGGTTATTAGCATTTGGAAATAGACGCATTAATTCTGGTACTATTTGTTGCCTTAACATTTCTAAATGTTTTGCACCAGTAATATTGCCGTCTATAAAAAACATTGGATGACGTCATCACGGCGTACTCATGACGTCATTATAGCTATGGTTGTTCGTAATAAAAGCAGAACTGAATATACAGTTTGACGTGTCTCGGCATTTTTTGCCTAAACGTTCCCTAACGAAGAAAATTTGAGGTTTCCAACCCAAATAGTCACACTGTATATAATTAGGTCCGAACTGGCATTATGTAGGATAGGGTACTTCATAATAAAGCAGGCCTTAGAGCTTCTTTTACGAATTAAAAGTAAAACTCCCAATCGATATGTTAATAGGGCACTATCCGCTCTATTAAACTACAGCAATCTACTGTTAGAAATTCAAAATATGATTGGGCTGACCAACTCTGCAAGGCTATGGTATGGTTTTTCAATGTTCAAAATATTTATTTGCAATTTATTTCTCAATGCCCTCAGCAGAAATGAATCATATTATGTACTTTTAAGTGAGAAACAGTTCCTTGCGTGCATATGGAGTACCTTATAGCATAAACATGCGATTATCTATCGATGAAATACTTACTGAGAACCTCTACATCAGCACCTCTAAGACTAATGCTTAAATAGAGCTAAAGGGACCAAACCACCACATCCGCACCCCTAAGACTACTGCTTTAAAAGATCTGAAGGGACCAAATAGTTCACTCATTCATCTTATATTGTAGCAGTTTTTTAATCAGTACGTAGTTTTCGCCAATTTTTGTACAGAATTATCAAAGCACCATCATAAATTCAACAAACACAAAATCAAGTGTTAGTGACAGAAATACCTGGAAATGTTACCGCTTAATTTTTACAACTCATTTGGATGATTTATAAATTAAAAAATAATGTATATATACTTTATATTTTTCGGTTAAAGTGTTTACATAATAGTTTATAAGCACATGAACTTCCCCTTTTTGGCAAATTTTATTTGGAATTCGAAGTATTATAGACTATTTCAGAAAGGTATAGAGTAATAAAATGGGGAATTCCGTCCAGTTCGGCTCAATTTCGGTGTCGGCCAAAGGCGTAGGTCTTAAAAATAGTATTGTTTGTAATATTAAAATTTCAAGTAATTGCGTAAGAGAATTAGGAAAAGTATGTTTTCTGGCCTGAAGTGTCAATATCGAAATATTGTGTAGGGATTACTTAGGTAGTAGATTATACAGTTACGTTTTGCGTTTAACAGGTACCGTTTAATCTTCTATTAGTGCCTCTGCCTAATTCCAACCCTGTTTAAGATTCGGCTCAACCATGCGCCGCAAGGTGCCTTACCCAAAATTTTTAGGCCTTTATAAGTATATTTGTTTAGTTTAACGCATCAGCATTTGCTGTTCAGCCGTAAATTGTGTTCACAGTATTATAAGATTAGTAATAAAATGGCGACATTTACACCAACGAAAAGATGTTCCAATAATTCTCCACTATCAGTGAATGAAAAAATTTTAAATGTACACGATTGCATAAAATACGATTACCCGAAATTTGCTGTACAAGAAACTGTCGACCGATGTTCCCGAATGACTGGAGTTGGAAAGTCCACCGTTTTTAAATTATTGCGGGGGAGAAAGTTAGCAGGCCAAGTGGAGCCTCCCAAGAAAAGTCCAGGCAGACCAGTAAAAGTCCTTGATGAAGACACCAAAAGTGTAATTCGAAGAAAAGTTCACTCTTTTTATTTTAAAAAAGAAATACCCACCCTAGATAAGATTTTAATGGAGCTTGGCCAGGATGACAGTATTCCGTTGATAACTAAAAAACTTTTATGGACCACTTTGAGAAATATGGATTTTGCCTGGGAAAGGCATAGCCGTAAAGCACTTTTACTGGAAAGCGATGAAATTGTTTGCTGGCGACGAAAATACTTAAGAAGTATAAAGCAGTACAGAACAGACCAGAAGAAAATCTTTTATCTTGATGAGACGTGGATCAGTGAAGGTTGTATAGTACCAACAATGTGGCAAGACAAAAATATAACCAGTGCTCGCCAAGCTTTCATGGAAGGCCTGTCTACGGGTATTAAGATGCCTTCGGGTAAAGGGAAAAGACTAATAATCGTCCATATTGAAAGCGAAGAGGGATTTTTAAAAGAAGGTTTGCTAACCTTTCAGTCGTGCCATACGGGAGATTACCACGAGGACATGGATTCGGATGTTTTTGGTGAAATGATAAAATATCTTCCGGCTGATTCAGTAGTAGTTATGGATAACGCGAGTTATCATTCTCGACGCATAGAGAAGACTCCTACTTCATCTTGGAGAAAACAAGAAATTATTGACTGGTTAACCACCAATAGTATTGAATTTGAAGATAATTTGATAAAAAAAGAACTATTAGCTATAGCAAATTTACACAAACATCGTTTTATGAAATACGCCGTGGAAGATATAGCAGAAAAACATAGTGTAACTGTGCTGCGCACAACGCCATATCATTGCGAACTAAATCCTATAGAACTTATATGGGCGCAAGTGAAAGGATTTGTAGCAAGACACAACACGACATTCAAAATGAAAGACGTTAAGCTACTGTTTGATCAAACCATTAAGGAGGTGACACCAGAGAACTGGCGAAAAGCAGTCCAGCATGTCATTAAAGAAGAGGAGAAAATGTGGGATCTTGACTACTTGATCGATCGGACCGTCGACCCGTTAATTATAACGTCAAGAGGAGATGACAGTTTCTCAGATGACAAAGAATATTATGATTTTTTATAATTTAATTTCTGTATAATGTATTTTTTGTATAATGTTCAATAAAAAATAAGTGTACCTAATACTATGTACATAATGCCTAATTTTTATTCTGTTAAAATAAAATTCTTTCCTTTTTACGAGTATCCTACCGGCACGCCTTTGGCACACTATTTTCAGTGTTTGTGAATGAATAACAATAGGTTAAACCCATATATTGACCCCAACCCGGGTGGTACTACCTGCACTTGATAAAAAGAAAGAATTTTACAATGAAATCAATGCCAAACTATGAAAGTGGCTTAAATATTCGTTGGGTCACTCTGTGCTCCATTTGCATACCTAATGAGGTTTTAATACTCTATACCTTTCTGAAATAAAATATAGCTATTAATATTTTGTATACTATATCGAACTAGTCTATAGACTAGCCAAGTAAACACTTTAACCGTAATATACACCAAACAACGTTTGAGATTCTCTTTCCACAATTAGTACAATAACACATATTTATGTTGCTTTAACACGCTGCTAGAATTTAAATAAATGCATAAATAAATTTGATAACAAATTTTTAAGATAACATAATCGACGAGCACCATGTAGTTGAAAAAAGATATTTTACCGCGATACTGCTGCTAACTTCCTGTTTATTGATAAATATATGTCTAGCTTGTGAAACAGGAAATATTTGCGAACTAAGTGTAACACTACTCGCTTATTTTTATAAAACTAATATGAATATTATCAGTGTAACCTACGACAAAAGTAAAATATTTCAAATTATTACAATGCAAGTAGAAAAACGTTGCTGATAGTTGTCACAATGGAAATAATTCACCCTAAATACATTCAACTATGTACAATTATTCTGCAATATTGTGGGAGATTATAAAGTTATGGTATTTGACATTTCAGGCAGAAACGAAAAACTACAGGCCTAATGTTTTTTTATCACAACATGACAAAATAAAATTAATGTTTTAAATTTTACCTATCTCACCTTAGTTGTCTCCTTTTATTTAAATTCATTTTTATTGTTCGTCGATCTGTAAAAGGTATATAGTGGCGCCCTAAAGCGTCTGACATACTTCTGCAGCATAAGCATGGAGTCTAACCACCCTTGAGAAAAGTCTAATGCCAGTATCTTGAGTGGCCTCTAACTAGCGCCCAAGCAAACATCAAGTTACCACTCTGAATACTCCCATCATATATTTCATTTTAAGGTGTAATTTAGGTAAACAAGTCTTCAAATAAACCAGTTATATCATAGATTGAATGTATTTTTTAAAGTTTCTTAACAAAACATACTTACCAAACAATTCAAATATAAGATTAACAAATATTAAAATGCAGTTTTTCATTCCATGTGTATCTACGTATGTGATTTTCCAAGAAATTACACGTTTTTATTCAGTCAATCCTATTTTTCAATACTCAATACTTCGAGAAAAATTACTAATTAATTTAAATAATGTATTTAAAATGGAGTGCTGATGGTTAATCTTGCTTCTTAAATCAACACAAACCTTTATAGTCAAGTATTTAATCACGTATTCTGTGATTCACTAAAAACTGATATTACATTATTATGTCCTGCTATTAGAAACTAAAATTAGCCTAGCCTTTAAGTATCCAATTAAAATATAATGGTTTGTGGTTCTGGATGATATATTAAATCGTTTTTAATGATATATTCAAATTTTATTGAAGAATTGTTCAATTGATTAGTCAGTTCTCAGTATTCAACATTTCTCACTACCATAGAGTTTTAAAAGTGGATTAAATTATTTCACAAAAATATATAATGTTAGGAAAATGGCGTTGACAGACATTGTTATTGACTGGTTGTTTTAAACTAAACAATATTGCAACAATTATCTTAAGGTAATCTTAAGTTAAATAATCTAAAAAACCTCACCAACTTACTAAATTCAGATCCACAAATATTTAAGTTTTAAGAGTTTTTGAGGGAGGTGGGAATTTATGGGTGAGGGGTGGTTTCTTGGGATTCTCGTGCCAGGACGAAAAACTATTTTAAAGGGTATTTCTGAGGAGAAATTTGTCCTTCGATGCTTAAAATAATCACGTATGGTCAGATTCCCAGCTTAGAAAATTTTAAAAGTGGTTAATCAACTCGAAACATTGTTAATAGGATAGGAGGACGTGATAATTTAGTATAAGAAGAAGACAGTTGTCAGCCGACTTCATGATGTCACTTTTAAGATGTCGGTGTGCGCGAGCCAACTGCATCATGTCACTTTCCAGTTGTAGGCGTGCGCGCGCATCTTTAAAAATTCACTCTCATCATTTTTGCGCCAAAAGAAGTATAACTTCAAAAATACCCTAATCAGTCATTTTGTGTTTATACAATGGAGCAGTTTTTTTTTATTGAGAAAATATATCAATGTATTAAAGACAATGAATCCTGCCATTCGCTGGTATTTCATTTGGAAAGAAAATTAATTCTTAATCACAGTTTTTAATTTGGTTACTTTACAAAACTGTTATTTCCTATCCCTTTTTAACTATAGAATTGGGTACATTTTCTGACAGTATACTTTGCCAAACGTCAAGTAGCTACAGATGCAATATTGATCTTAGCATATCGCTGTTGCGAAGCAAATGATAATAAACAAACAAAACTTAATTTTATTACTATTTCAATTATTTTTTTACGATGTAATTTAATCTTTATATTGATTATTTACTATTACTCTGATAAATACGTTAATTCTTGACTTATTCAAATGTTATCCATAAAATTAATAATATTAATAATTTACAGTTTTCAATAAAGACATAAGCACGGAATTCTAATTTCTCACTCATGCGAAATGAGTTACAGAGGTCGTTAAGTAATATATTATATAGGTACTAGAACTGTAATACAATACTGCTAGTTCCTAAGGCCAGTTTCAAAATGATGGTGATAGTCACCACTGAAAAAATTGTTTTCACATTTATGCGACCGATGATTAGCGGACTTGTGAAGGATACATTTATAACAATGTCAGTTCTGATCATAAGTATTCCATCTAACCGTAGGTGTAGGGAGTTTTTATTATCTCATTATGATGCAGAAACTTCGCGAATTTTTTTGTTTTTAGTCATGTTGACTGCATCTGATCAAGTATTTGTTTTTTGTTTGTTTCTCTAGAATTATTATCTATCTATTCTCTTGATTGAATAGGCCGAATTTATAAGAAAAAGGATTTGCTTTTTCTTGCAAAAATCGAAGCATTTACTTCACATTTTATTCATAAAAAAGAGAAGGAAAATATTTAACCTAGAGGCAAAAGGTGTTGCTCCAAGGGAAAAGGTTTCACTTTTTTGAAATTCATAAAAAGTCCCATTTGCCTTAAAACTGAAGGAGTTGCTTCAGAAAATATGCATCTAGTCCCGAGAAGCTTTTGTAGCAAGTATTAATGATTTATTCACAATTGTACATGCAATTGGAGAGCAAAGTTATTTAGCTTAGCTATTTTGTTAAATTCGAATTTCCCTCGGCGGATATGGTGCACGTACGCGCACAAAGAAACACGTACTCCACGTGAGCGCGACTTCCGAACCCTATTTCGGTTTGACGAAATAAACGTGCAGTGGTTAGTTGACTACTTCATTGGGGGGAATCTGGAAACCAGGGGAGGTGCGCTTTCGCCAGTACAAGAAATGAAAGTGTTTTTACGGTACATGGCAGATCTGGGCTGGAATCGGTATGGGTGAGGAACTAGGATATTCACAGCCTACAGTCTCCAGAATTATCGATACCACTTTCGGTCTCATTATAGACAAGGCGGATAAGTGGATCAAGTTCCCATCGACCGAAAATGAAATTATGGAAGCCAAATTCAAATGGGCAGCAAAAAAGAGATTCTTGACTGCAATAGGTATCGATCGACTGCACGCATGTTGAAAATGAAAAGGCGCATCTATTTGGGGATGAATATGTAAACCGGAAAAATGTTGCTAGTATTAAGGTACAAGCCATATGTGATCAAAATTACGTTTTCATGAATATCGATGCACGGTGGCCCGGTTCAGTAAATGACAGTCGAATTTGGATCATTTCTTCTGCTCATGAAGTCATGCGGCGGACGACAAATATGGTATTATTGGGGACAGTGTCTATTTGATGAAGCCCTTTTCCATCGTGAAAAACGCAGAGCAGGCTGACTTCAATCGACTATTAAAGAAAGAGAGAGTGATTATAGAACATACTTTTGGACAGTGGAAACGGTGGTTCCCGATTCTTAAATTTGTCTGTCGAGTGGAAATGGAGAATATTCCGAAGGTAGGTAATAGTGGCTTCAAAGGGCTTCTATGTATACATACACTACTGCATGTTGTAACTTGTTCGGCGGCGCAATGTATCGCGACGCTCGCGCGTGTCTACTTTACTCACCCAAAATCAGAAACCATCCATTTCATTAGCTATAAATAATAAGCTGTTCAATAATCAATAAAAAAATTTAAGGTTAAGCTGAGACCAATAAACATTTATTGAAAAACAATTTTTTAAAATTACATGGAAATGCATCTAACCCTAAAATGTAGTCACGTGTAAATAGCAAAGATTACAGAATTAAATATTACGGACAAAAAAAGTACCTATAGAAATGGAGGTTTATATTTACCTAATAGGTATAACCTTAAATTTAAATGGTAATCAATTGTACAAGTAACTTTTCCTTGTCTATTTGATAATTTACCTAATGCATCATTCGTGAGTTTCTTAATTATTATAATAAATAATTTAGGAGTGATTTATGGATGTGAGTATTGATCATAGTTCTCCATGATGTATCAAACTTGAATGCACTGGTAGCATACATCAAAACCCATTAATTTGAACATATTTAAGTTGCTATCTAAACCATCTCAAAAATATTTGTTCCATATTACACGTGTTTGAAAGACATAATCTAACAGAGAAAAATATAAAAAAAATATCGCGAAAATAAATAGCTTAGACCTTTCTGCCATTTGCTTGACAAGTATGCATAATCAAGCAATTTATACAAGTATACAGCGTGTGTATGCTAATTTTGCACAAGCATTTGGATTGTACAAGCTACTGGAAGCATTATTGAATTTTAATCTTGCATGTTTGAAAAAGTTGAGTTTTCACAACAGCGCTGACGGTGTGAACCGAGAAGTGACATTTGTACAAGTAGGTACTTGTGCAGAAATAGAACAGGAGGTGATGGACGAAGGAGGGCAAGGAATTTTTTGTAAATCGAACAAAGTAAAACGAACGCCTGATAAGGCGGGGGAGACGAGAGGGTGGAGTGAAGAGAAAGGAGGTATCGCCTCTGGAGGACAAGGAACAGAAGAGGAAACTGAAGGACAAAGGAAAGAAGGAAGTGGAGAATGGGAAGGAAGAAGAGAGGGAGAGTGTAGAGAGATTGAAGGATATGGTAAGGCGACTGGAGGAGAAAGTGGAAAGGCTGGAGGAAGAGAGAGGGGCGGGTCAAGGAATTGGAGAGGTTGAGGAGGGAGGACGATAGAAAGGAGATAATGCAAACACGATGGGAGGTGGGGCAAAGAGACTGGGAACGATGGAAGGAGGTTAGAGATTGGGACCGGGATGGTAAAAAGGGGGATGAAAAGGTAAAGGTGACCAAGGAAGACAGTGGAATGGAGAAGGGAATACAGAGGATGTTTAGGGATAGGTACCCGATGCTAGGAGGAAAAGGAGAGGAAATGGAGTGAGTCAAGGAGGTACGCACTACGGAAAGGAATGGGGTAAGGGTGAAGACGGAGGAGTTGATTTGTCGGATGGAGAGAGATTGTAGAGATGAGAAAAAGGTGTTTGAGCTGTTTGAGGTGTTTGAGTTGACTGTTTGGGGAAGTGGGGAGCGGGGACGGCATTGGACTCCACAGGCTTGAGCAGGTAGAGGTGGAGGTGCTGAAGAAGATGGTGGCGTGGGTGAGAGGTGACGGAGAGGTGGCGGAGGTAACAATCAATACAGATGGGGAAAAGGAGGGTAGAAATGGGGCGATAATCCTGGAGGATATCGGAAAAGTCGATCAGAAGGGGATCGAGAGGATTAAGAAGGGGTTGAGGGTAGAAGGTAGAGAGGATGACAGATGCTTTGGATGTGTGATAAAGGGCCATAAAGTAGCAGGGTGTAAGGTGAAGGTAGTCAAGGAGAGGAGTAAGTGCTGGCTATGTAAGAGCGAGGCTCACATGGCGAGAGTCTTCGGCAGGCCTTCCTTTGTAGGGTCACAAGCCAGGGGAGATAGAATGTAGTAGGGGAAGGAATGGAGTGGATGTAGACGATGCAAAACAGGAAGGAAAAATGGGAGGGACCCTCTAGACCCCTCAGAGGGAACGAGTCTGGACCAATGGGAAGAAGGGGAGTGCAGTGCGCGGGAAGAAGGAATGTAGGGGATGGATGAAGGGTGCTGCAGATAAATTTAGGGAAATTTTGCGCATGATATATTGGATCCAGTGATTTTTAGGAGGGAAGTGGATGTGGAGTGTGGATCTGAGGTAAATGCTAGATATGTGGGCAAGCAGATACAGTGTGGCTGTGGATGATACAGGAGAGGCAGGAATAAGAGTGGTGAGAGATGGACTGAGGGCGGATGAAGTGAGGAAAGGAAACGGATGGGGGTAGTGCGAATGGGAGACATGGTGGTGTACAGTGTGTATATAAGCCCAAATGTCAGCCTGGAAGAATATGGGAGGAGCATCACAGGATTTGAGGACGATCTGAGGGAGTAAAAGGGGAAAAGGAGGATAATTAGGAGAATGGTGACAGGGGACTTCAATGCTAAGAATACTGCATGGGGGGAAGAAAACGGATAGGAGAGGGGCGATCCTGGGGGAAGTGTTGACATCCAACGGGCTGGCGGTGCTGAATGATAGACTACTGCCCACCTTCGTGAGGGATGACGGGGGTTCGTCATTCATGATATAACAGCATGTGTTTAATGGCTGGGAGAAAAAGTGAGTAGTTGGAAAGTGCTGAAGGATAAGGAAAGCTTGAGCTTACATAGGTATGTTGAGACGGATATAAGGAAGGGGAGAAATGATTTATCGGGAGAGTGGGGATGGAGGTGGACGAAGGCCGAGGCAGAGAGTATGAGGAAGAAAGTGAGAGAGGAGATAGAAAGGGGACTTGGACACGATGTAGATGAATTGTACAATGTGATACTGGGCTAAAAAAGAGAGGGAAAGAGGGGCTATAGGCGTGAGCGGAGGGCTAATTACTGGTGGAATGAGGAAATAGAGGAGCTGTGGAGGGAGTGTAAGAAACAACGAAGACGGATGCTGAGGGCAAGAGGAAGGATAGAGGGAAAAGGGGGATACAAAGAGAAGAAGAAGGAACTGGAGCGTAGGGTGGAGAGGGAAAAAAGTGGGAAGAGTTACTGAAGGACCTGGAAAACAATCCATGGGGAAAAACATATGAGATAGCGGTGAAGAGGATGGGTGGAAATAGGAATGAAGTGCTAGAGGAAGATTGGGAGAATGAGGTTATAGGCAAATTGTTCACAGGGGGAGAAGGAGGAGTTGGAGACAGGATTCGAGAAGTCCAGGATACTAGGGGGGTGGGGAAAATGGGGGGATAAGGCCGGTAGAGAAGTGGGAAGTACATGAGGGGGGAAGGAACATTAAAGTAAGGAAAGCCCCAGGGATGGCCTGAGGGGTGATATGATGAAGAGGCTGTTGGATGACAATGGGGAGTACTTCTGCGAGCTTTTCAACAGGGTGCTAAGGGAGGAAGAGTTTCCAGAAGGATGGAAGGTGGCTAGGGTGATACTACTTAAGAAGGCGGGTAGAGAGGGGAAGCGGGCGGGGGACTACAGGCCCATCAGTCTGCTGTGTGGTTTGGGTAAATTGATGGAGGGGATAATAAAGGATAGGATTGAGGAGGAAGTTGGTAGGAATGGGGGTTTTAGGGAAAACCAGCACGGGTTTGCGAAGGGAAAATCATGCATCTCGGCACTGGACAGGGTAATGGGCTTGGTGGAAAGGGCTAGGGAGGGCAGCTGGAGGAACAAGAAATTGGCCCTACTTGTGTTCTTCAACGTCGGGAATGCGTTCAACAGTGTCAGCAAACGGGTAGTGTTGAGCGCGTTGCTGAGGCTTAGAGTGGGGGAGGGTTTGGTTAACCTGGTGAAGGACTACCTGATGGGGCGTGTGATTGTAGACTCCAGAGGGAGGAGATATGAGATGGAGGCTGGAGTGCCTCAGGGCACGGTTCTTGGACCGACGCTATGGAAGTGTGTGTTTGATGAGGTTTGTGGGATAGTATGTAAAGATGGATGTGAGATTACGGTGTACGCGGACGATGTGTGTCTGGTATGTACGGTAAAAGGAGAGGCGGAGATAGGAAGAAAGGCGGAGAGAATGTGTAGGAAGATTGTGGAGGAGATAGAGCCGTGCGGACTAGAAGTGGCGGAAGATAGGACTGTGGGGTTGCTAGTGAAGGGACGGAGGACTTGGTTAGTCAGTTATCCTTCCGGACACACATGTTGAAGGCGGCAAAAGTTAAAATTTTATATTGCCAGGTTGTTAAAAAAAATGAGGCCTGTACTTTTTAGATACTTATCTTAGATTTCAATTTCCTCCTGGAAGGGTAGAGTTTCAATAGTGGACCTGGAGGTATCCCAGTAAAGGGTCATTAAGAGTTCTAGGGTGCGACGTTAAAAATTATTTCAGGGTGTCCCGAGGCTTGCCCTGCAGGTATCCTCGGAAACTGTGCTAGAGGCTGTGCTTACAAAAGCAATTTATTAAAATAAAGGAAGAAATATTAAAAGAGTCATTAAAATATAGATGATTATGAAAGGTGTGACTTGCCTTCAAGACAGTCGATAGCGAAAGGAAGCTTTGCTCGTGGCGGTCCGAGGAAGCTAGCGTTGCCAAAATGGAGGTGGCCGTTGGCAGATGACAAATTGTCTCATGGTCAGGGTTGGGGAGCTGGAAGTGGCTAACGAGACGTCGACCGGGAATTAAAGGATTTGGGACATAAATTTTAGTCGAAACAGGTCGATAGATATGTTACAACACTATTTCCAATAATGACAATTACCATTGATTTTTTATAGAGTCCATTCCAAGATATTTCGTTTTAACTTAACACCATCATGATTGATTCAAGAGAAAAACCCACAGCATGTAGTCGTTAATCCGATAACAATAGCACAGTATCGTTTCGTACTCGTTTCGTACTCGTTTCTTCGAAAAGCGAAAAGATTCAAGTTTAGATTATCACCAAGATACAACAGCAGAACTCTTCGAAGATGGGTTTGAAAATTATGTATTGCCGAATATACCGGAAAAAGATATAATTGTGATGGACAATGCAACTTATAATAGCCGTCAATTAAATAAAGTACCAAATAACAACAGAAATAAACGGGAAATTGAAGAGTATTAAAAAAAGTGACCTTTATTTTTTAGAATCGTACAAAAATCCTGATCTCTTACTATTTTTAGCAGCGTTCGATATCGAAAAAGAATACGTTTGTGATACTGACGCTAAAAATATGGGCCACACAGTATTATGGCTTCCCCCATATTATTGCATCTTCAACCCTATAGAACAGCTAAAATCCGGAGTTAGAACTGAAAACCTTTCACCCACAATAATCTCATGTGTTATACAGGACCGAAGGACCAAAGGCGTACCGTGATAGGAAATAACAGAAAAAATGGTCAAATCTTCAAAGAAAGAATATATGTTGGAGTGATTTATTTTTGATTTTTTGAAACTATTCACGTGATACTACGTTTCCGTCATGCTCTCTATACTTTTTTAAATTTTTTGGGATAGTTTTTGAACATTTTGATAATTAATTTTCGATTTTTTTGGGACTATTCGCAAGGTGATACTCCGTTTCCGTCATGCTTTATATACTTTTTAATATTTGGGGGTAGTTTTTGGCCATTTTGATACCTTTAGACCCTTTTCAAGGGGTTGTGCTTTTAGTATATGCTGGAGTCATTAATTTTCGATTTTTTGAGACTATTCGCAAGGTGATACTCCGTTTCCGTCATGCTTTCTATATATTTTTTTAAAAATTGGGGTAGTTTTTGGCCATTTTGATACCCTTAGATGCTTTCGAAGGGATTGTGCTTTTAGTATAGGATTGAATGATTAATTTTTGATTTTTGAGACTATTCACAAGGTGATACTTCGTTTCCGTCATGCTTTCTATACTTTTTTTAAATTTTTTGGGGTAGTTTTTGGCTATTTTGTCCTCAGAGACCCATTCGAATGTGTTTCTAGTAATATTTTCAATTTTTCTGAATTATTCATAAGGCTTTTCACTATTTCTTTGAAGATCTGACCATTTTTTCTGTTATTCCCTATCACGGTACGCCACTGATCCTTCGGGTATTTCCGTCAATTCGGTTGCTAACTTTTGGTTGCCAACTTCACACCGGTTTCATATCAGTCATTATTTGAAATATTTTTTGATAACATTTGCCAATTAGATGAAATAAACCAAAGCGTATAGGGTGGGACACCCTGTACGTTTCAACAGTTAATTAAAATTAATAAACTTTGAGTAGTCTAGTATCGGTCAATTTTTTTCGTTAATTAGTAACCCTTTCAAGCTTTCAAACATGTGTTCTTCTTTAATTTTAAATTAAGAAATATTAAATTTTACTCTATGTTACTGACTTAGCTCCTGTACTAATTATAAATATTTTTTGTCAACTGCTTTGAACACGGTAGTAAATTTTTACGGCTTTGACAACTCCAAGGCCAGGCAATAATGGGTCTGAATTTATTAGTGAATATTTGAATTTTTATGGCGCTGAAAATTATATTCTGAAACTAGTCACGAAATTGTAAACAATTTTCAACGTTAAAATAACCCAAATGAATGCTAAATATACTAGATGCCACAAATTTTGATTTTTTTATAATTAATTTAAATTTAAACAATATAAGCACTCGTTTATTTTATTGTTTTTGAAGTGAAAACTTATTTAGCCACGTTGTGCAATTTTTGGTAGGGGTAAAACTTACGGGTTAGGGGAGTAACGAACACTTAACCGACACCAGTCAAAAGTTGAGAGCATAGGATCCTTGGTCTACAACCCCAAGTTTTCTCTGTCAGGTTCCTGTACACCATTAGAGCCAAAATAGAGATAGAAAAAGTTGAACCATTTTGGTAAAATAAAACTGATCTTATTTTGATAATAAAATTCTTTTTTGAGAACGTCTATATGCATCCAAAGCACGCATTTATCTGAACGATTGTAGGAAAAACCAATGATCCTAAAACGCGCAATTTGTTTAGTGCGGTGGTAGCATCCAACACACGACACCATGTGCAATGTGAACGTTTTGAATACATTTTTGTACTTATTCGAGTTAGCAAATCGTGAGTTCTACACATGTGACCCAACCTTAAACAAAACAAAAAGTCCGACGCAATGATGTTAACACTTTGATACGCATTATCATATAAGTTATATACCAATCCCAATATGAGCTAAGCTCATAAAAACCTAGTTACGTGGAAAGCATCAACATTTTTTTAAATTTACGTTGGCTCTATTGGTGGAGGATAATGTTATTTAAAAGAAAATTTCTTCCTATAAAATATAACAAGTCACAATTATATCCGAAACTCCAAAAAATTAATTATTATTAACAAGTCCCAATTCACTGGATGATAATTAAAATGGAAATAGGTTCCGGGTACAGTGATGCCAACAGTCAACCTTCAAACTCTTAAATACTACTCGCTTCCTATAATAATCACGTTGTACCGCGATATGTTCGAGTTAGCCTTGGAAAAGTGACCGTTGATCTATTAGTTGTGTTGTTTGTATAGTTTAGTTTTAGTTACATGGGTTATCTATATCAGTATATCGTAGAATAGAATATTGCCAATGAGGAGAAAATAGTTTAAAAAACACCGCCAAACATCAGATTAAAACTGATTGTAGTAAGGAAGCCAAAATTTTTAGAAGAACTATGAAATGGTACTTTTAAATGCGATCATTTTTATTTGGAAATAAGATTCATTAATAATTTCAGAATAAAGAAATAGCAGAGAGATACAAATGGCATTATCAGATAAGTTCTTAAATAATTGTGATATGATGAAAAATGGTAATTTAGAAGAAATGTGAGGGATTATTTTAAGAAACCCGTTTGGGAGACCGCTAAAGAAATATGTGGTTGTAGCAAGAAAACTCATAAGAAAAAACAAACAGCTTGGTGGACGGACGAAATAAAAATAAAAGTAAAATCAAAAAAAGGAGCGTAGAAAATGTATATGCTAGACTCAGATGCCGAATTCGCCAATTCGCCGAAATTAATACTCAGTCCGCGATATGATCAAAGTGAAATGATCAGATGCCGATAACAGATTCTATTTCGGAATTTGTTTTCTCCACGATCATCACAGAATTTGCTAATTCTGAAATCAAAATTGATTACAGAATGCTGGAATTCCCTCTCTTGAGATTGAAGAAATATTCTGCAACACCTCTGCCCCCATTCAATTTAAATGAATTTACATTCTCTCTCTAGTGATAGAATAATATTCTCACACTGGTTAGCAATAATAGCATTAGCCTTGACGCAGTTGATTGTCATCGTAGTGTCAAATCTTGAGTGTCAAAATTATTGGTGTCACATTGAGTGTTTACCTAATATAATTGTGATTGAGTTCTGTAATATAAATTATCTTTTGTTAATTTCCATTGAAAATCTTTGATCGTGGAGAAAGTATGGTCTGCTACTCGGTTAGAATGAAAATTCGTAATGCTCGTGGTTCCTCACGCTCGCCTTCGGCTCGCGCTCGGAAATTTCCACTCGCATCGAATTTTCATTCTAAACTTGTTACAGAATATACTATACTCTAATTTATACATTTCGCGAACTGAGAAATTAAGACTTGCTCAAATGCCGATTATGAATTTATTTTGGCAGATGATTATTTTTAGTTTTATATTTCGTCAATTGTACTATTAAGAAATAAGCAGTTCTCGATATGTTGCATTTTCTAAAAAGAATTTTTTTGCGAAAATGCATAATTTTCATTTTTTCGAACTATACCTACTCGGCAATTGGACTCCATAAACAGGCGTCTACAAAAACGTTTGTCTCTCGAGATTTTTGAAGCGATATTAAGCTGATAAGAATAGATATTATTCATTGATCTGTGTTAAAGGTCGGGAAGAGGATTAAACCAAAATAAATTCATAATCGGCATTTGAGCAAGTCTGAATTGCTCAGTTCGCGAAATGTATAAATTAGAGTAAACAAATTCCGAAATAGAATCTGTTGTCGGCATCTGATCATTTCACTTTGATCATATCGCGGACTGAGTATTAATTTCGGCAAATGGGCGAGTACGGCATCTGAGTCTAACATATTTATATAAATAACAATACAACGGAAAACTAGGAAATGTACAAAGAGAATAGTAAAAATGTAAAAAAATCAAATCAAAAGCTGTTTTACAAAACATTGAAGTCCCCAAGAAAGGAAAAAACACCAGAAATAACCTGGATAAAACATAAAAAAGGAGATATACTGAGAAATGAAAGCGAAGTAATTAATAGATGGAACGAGTATTTTGAGGAATTACTAGGATCAGACAAAAAAGTTCAAGACAAAAACAAAAAAAAAGAATACAATAATTGAAAATAAAGACCTTGTAACTATAAAATAATTACAGGAAATAATAAGTGAATTAAAAAATGGAAAAACTCCAGGAATTGATAAATTAACAGCAGAGATGTTCAAGAATCTAGGGTCAACAGGAACAAAAATACTATCGAAAATATACAACACTGCGTGGAGTGAAGAACAGATTCCGGAAGATTGGAAAATAGCCCTAATAGTTCCAATATATAAAGAAGGAGATAGACAAGACTGTAATAACTATCTAGGAATAAATCTACTACTACTAATCTACTACTAAGACCACTGATAGATACTCTTGAATAATCACAAAGTGGATTTAGAAGAGATCGACGCATCCAAGTCCACATATTTACGGTGAAACAGAGAAAATCAACAAGAAAAAGAGGTATATATAGGATTGGAAGTTATGGAAAATACTAGAAGGAAGAGAAATCAACTACAAAATAATAGACATAATTAAAAACATCTACAAAAATAACAGAAATTGTGTAATATACAAAAATAGAACATCAAAACCATTTTCAACACGAGAAAGATTAAGGCAAGTAGTTCATTATTATTTACAATTTTCATTGATGAAATAAGTAAAAAATCGTCAACCAAAATGGCAAAACTACACGTGGGACATAGACATTTAATAAAAGAGGATATATCAGAAGCAGTTTTTGCAGATGATTTAAAAATTGTGGCAGGGAAAAAAAAGGATTTAAAAAATAATATAGAAATCTGGAACACGGTATCTAAAGAATTTGGAATGACGGTCAATCAAAGTAAAACCAAAGTAATGGTTATAGGACAGATACAAAGACAGTTAAACATACAATTAGTCAGAATAAAAATTGAACAAATTAGCAGATATAAATACTTGGGAGTAGAAATAGAAGGAAATGGAACGCAGGAAGCTGAAATTAACAATAGAGTACAAAAAACGATGCAACTTTACCACACGATGAATTCGACATTTATAAATAAAATTTCCAAGAAAACAAAAATAAATGTATTTAAAACAATCTACCGTCCAATATTAACATTCGGGTGTGAAACTTGGGCAAGTATTAACGAAAAAACAAAAGAGTAAAATACAAGAAGTTGAGATGAAGTATCTTAGACGAGTTAAAGGAGTCACAAAGAAAGATAAATTGAGAAATACGAAAATGAGAGAAGACCTTGACATCAACACTTTTATTGAAAAGACACAATTGATATGGGGACATTTACACAGAATGAACGACACAAGACCAGTTAAAAAAGTATGGCAATCAGAAATACAAAAAAGAACGAAAAAAGGGAAGACCCAAACAAACAATTAATGGTGTTATGGTAAGCATTCTGCAAGAAAAAGGAAAAACATGGACAGAGTCAAAAACAATGGCAAGAGATAGAAATCAATGAGCTAAATTTGTACATGAAAGAAATTGTAGCTGGACCGCCAAAGCATCGATGAAAAAATGGATATAAGTCTCAAGCATAATGCAATGTAGTTGAAATAAGTGTAAAAGTATACCCTATGGTAATTATTGGGTTTTTGATAATATATAATGATTTCAAAAATAAATTAATCGATTATTATGATAGAAAACACAATTTAATTGAATTAAATTAAAATTTCAAAAAGGTAACATGAATTAATTTAGTAACATTCACATTTTTGTCTGTAAATTATTCTCAAAAGAATAGTTCTTTTTCGTAAAACGTTCTATTGAATAAATTTACACATTTAACATTCTTCTTAATAAACTAAACAAAATCCGAAATAGAATTCCACTATTGTGAACGTAGAACTACTATAATTTATTGTTATGTGAATCTATAATAAAAATATTGGGTAACACTGTTTGCGTCATATAAAAGCGTCCTTCATGATACACCTTTCCCTCTACATTATTTCTACTTTGCTTACTTCCTCATATTCGTTTTTATTGCCTTAAATTCTTCCATTTTTCATCCTTCCTTTCCAAGTATCCCATTAATAAATATTAGATTAGATTACAAGTGGGTAGATTGGCATACCTCACTGCGACCTATATAAGATCTTTTGTTGATACCCTACATCTATATTTTCATATTCTCATAATGGAGTTGCAAGCATGAAGGCTCTGTTTGTAAAATAATGTAATGCATGTATGGTAAATTGTAGGAATCCAAATAAAGTGCCGTTAATAAAGTTTCCTGAAAGAAAGCATGGTTTTGATAGAATTCATATAGACTTCTTAGGTCCGGTGAAAGGTAGAGTATTTTTAATTATTGTTGATTCGTATTCAACGTGGCCCGAGTTGTATGAAATGAAAAGAACTGATACGAATAGAACAATTTCAAAATTATGAGATGTAATGGCACGTTTTGGTTTACCAAATACAGTTATATCAGACAATGGTCCGCAATTTGCAAGCTCAGTGGTTGAAGAATTTAGTAGGTTAAACGGAATCAAGCACATTACTTCACCACCTTATCATCCAGCTACGAATTCTACCGCAGAAAATGGGGTAAAAACCTTTAAAAATGCATTAAATAAATTCTTGTTGAATAAATTCACCAAATTTCGAAACTACTATGCATAAATATCTATTTTCATATAGAAATACGCCTCATTGTGTTACGGATGAAACACCTTCCAAGTTAATATATAATCATAGAGTTAAGACTCGCCTCGATTTTTTACACTTGTCAAATGCTCAAAAGGCAGGGGATAATCAAATTAAGTTCCATCAGGCAGTAAAAATGTATCATAGGAAGAAGGTGAGCTAGTTTATGCTAAAGATTATAGGAATGTAAATAAGCCTTGTTGGTGTAAGGCCATAATTGTTAATAAACTGGGGCATCTTACCTATAATTGTAGACCTGTAGATAATGATAAGCTTTTATGGAAAATACATTCAGATCAAATTATTAAGTTAGGTACATTTTTTGATGAAGTTGAACTATCTCGAGATTGTCTAAATAAATATTTCTATGTAAGTGACGATGTAGCTACAGGAATGTATTCCTAATAATGAGCCTGATAACGCTTTTGACAAAATTGTTACCGAAAGTGGCTATACTAGAGATGTAGCGGATGTTAACATGTAAACAAAAGGACCCTGATCAAACTAGTATTAAAATGGACGATTTAAATGTTAAAGATCAGGATATCCGAATAGAGAGTAATAAGATTGCTTTAAGTAGACCATTAATATGTAACAGATCTCGATGTCAAATTAAAGCTCCAAATCGATTAAATTTATGATTATTTTCTTCCATAGGAGGAAGTGTGATGTCTGTTGTCTATGGTTTTCAGTAGTTGACGTTTCCAATGACTTTTATGTTTACGTTCGAACATGTCATTGCATATTGTAATAAATACAATAAAGACAATTCAAAATTTACAATGTGTACATTCTCTGGTGAATGATATGCGCCCGGCCGTTTTGCGCTCCTATAATTTCCATAGTAAAGTTAACCATACCCTTTTACCTGAGGTCGGCCGGTTTGCGTCTCGATAAGTAGGTAGCTACTAGATTAGTATATTTTCGTAGAAATAGGATAGGTACTTCGCACTTTCTCCAGGCTTAGGACTGGCAAAGTTATACATTAGACTGGGCCAAAAAAAATCGAATATTTTTTGTTTTGAAAGCTATATCAAGAATACTATTTAGGTTGACAAAAAAATGTTTTTCTCCGATTGACATTAAACGTCAGTTTTAGTGACATTTATCAATCATAGAAGTAACACTTTTACTGTCTATGCAGTAAAAATGATTTCTAAAAAATCATTTTTTCTTCTTTTTTTTAATCTCCCAGACTTTACTTAACAACGGCAATGATAATGTGATTTAGGCAGGACCATGGAATCAAACAATCACTTCCACGTCACACATTATTGTCGATATTTAACATTATATTTATTATCTTCCGGTAGATATTATTATGTATACAAGTTAAGGTCTAATCGACAATAATAATTAAGAAGTATGTAACATACGATTAGAAAAAATATTAAAAATTGTGAGTTACATCAGTCATAAAAAAGTTTTCATTTTAATTTGATTTTTCCAAACACACTGTACAAACAATCGGAGAAAAAAGTATATGTTTCACACGGCAAAGAATCAGATTTACTGCCTTGGCTAGTTTCATTGCCTCGGCTTCGCCTCGACAATGAAATGCTAGCCGCGGCAGGAAATCTGTTACTTCTCTGCCTAGTTAAACAAATAACTATTGTCATCTATTAACTAATGCGCGTCAAAATTTGTAAATAATAAGATTTTGCCGGAACTACTGGCAACATTGTGATGAAATTTTATACGACTATGTTTTGGAAGCTGATTCATCCCATGAATTTGTTTTTATATCAGACTCTCATAGAGGGCGCTAGTTACACGGTTCGTACCAAGTAGTATTGAACATAACTTTTCAAGGTTAGATTTATTAATCAAAATTTCGAGTGAACTTAAACATAATTCAATTTTACACCAAAAAGGTACTCTTGGTAACTCAAATTTTAACACAAAACAGTATCAAAATCATTTACTTTGTTTATAAGAAGAAAATTTCAAAAGAGAAAAAAAAACCAATATTAACATTTCAAAAGAAAACAATTTAGTTCAATGGTGAAAGATATCTCTATGTTCTATTTCTATGGTTTTAAAATCAATTTCAAACTTGTCATATGTCATTATTTTTAGGACCAAAAATTTATAGTAGTTATGTTAGTTGATTCTCTTAATTTAATTTTTTACACACAATGTCAAATCATCAAAAATTTATTGGATTAAGTTTCTGCCAACAAAGGATTAAAGTTCTTGGTTGTGAAAACGTTGAAATTAAGATTTGTTTGAGTGACAGTTCTTTATGTGAATTTTCAACACTTACGGTTTTATTTTCTTCTTCCCCTATTGGATTAAGTTTCTTTGGAATTAAACTTTGTAGCTGTGGTGATAAATAATTCGTAATATAATTACTTTCTGCAAGACTTCTTAGATTGGAATTCTTAACCTCCAATTTTCAGGTATGTCAAAACTTTTAATTTTCTGTATTAATTTTCATGACCAACTATTATTAATTTGGTTTTTAGGACTCAGGGAAACGGTGCTTTCGATAGCAAGTCTGAGATGCGAATCCACGCTGTCAAATTTTGCAAGTGGTTTTATGGAACGCCATGCAGGGCATTCTTGATATTGCATTTTTATTGCAAATTCTGACTTTTCTCAATATACCAGTCGACTCAAAAGTATCATTTTTTTTATTGAAATTTTTAAAATGTTCTTATTTGAAAAAACTATTCACATAATCTTGTTGTCCATAATTAATTATACATTCAGTTCAAATCTGAGTGATTTCTTTACCACTATTGTAGAGATATCCACATTTCAAAGTTTTACCTATATCACTGCACTGAATTCACTTTTCACTACTCATTCTAATTTACAATGACACAATTACCTAAATTATATTACATACATCATCTTTTAATCATTATTCTTAAATTTTGTAGTAAATGATCTTGTTTTCAATTAGTTTTGTTCAATTTTGAATGCTTACACTGTGATAATATAGAAATGTCGCATTTTTTAATTGTTCTAAATCTTATTGAAAATTAAGTTATATTTGTTTATTCTGTATAAAACCTTATTGTTGAGGTTTTAAATAAAAGTTTACATCTTTATATCAAGTTTCTAGGTCATATTTAATTAAATCTATTACAAATTAAAAGATATGAAAATGGCTTCCCTTGCTTTACTTATGTGCTTATGAATGCATTTTGTATTTGAAATTTTATACTATAAATTTTAATGTTGGAGTTGTAATATATCCTTATTCCTTAAGTTTAAAGATCCTACTATACTTTACAACAAAGTTTGTGCATCTGGACCCCGTACTTTATATAGTCTGTGCCTATTAAGTTGTGTTAATATTTTGTGTGTCAATAATGACATACTATCTCAAACTTCTTATTTATTTTCCAAAGATTGAATGTTTAAAAGGAAAATTCTTAGTAATACTTATGAACATAATATCTTTATTTTATATTTATATATTTCCACTAAAACATGTCATCTCTATATATCAGAAATTGTGGTGAACTCAGAAGCGAGTCCGATACTTTGAACATGCATCCATAAACATTGATTGATATTTGGGTGTTTGGAAAATACTTTTTTCTACAACTGCCATGAAAAGTGACGTATTTCTTATACCTTACTTAATTTCAAAACCAAATATTGCTCATACTGTGAGAAATATTATTTCTCACGGTACTTTGCCCACAAACCAAGAAAAACAGATTGGGACAACTATTACACCTGTCTGAAAGAAAACCTAGCACATATCCAGAGAAAAGGGAGGGCTAAGCACCATCTAGATCTGGAAAATGAGCTTGAGGACCTGAACAGGGCAATAATCGATGCATTTGATCGAGCTGCCCTCTCCAAGAACAACGAAGCAGCAGAGATGCACCCTGGTGGAATAAACATCTGTCAGAATTAAGATCTCAAACCCGGGCCTTTTTAATAGAGCAAAACTCACCGGAGACTGGCAGAGATACACCGAGGTGAGAAACACCTACTATAAGGAAATTAGAAAAGCTAAAAGAAATAGTTTCAGAAAATTCTGTGAAGATATAAACACAACACCTGCTGCGGCAAGACTCTACAAAGTCATGGCAAAAAGTAGGGTCAACACAGATATTGCTTTGAGGAAGCCAGACGGTAAATATACCGAAAATGAGGAAGAAAGAGTGAAACTCTTACTAGAAACTCATTTTCCTGGGAGTAGCCCAAATAGGGGAAATAGTCCTCTCGAAGGTCATAACAGACCTTCGAGAGAAAGTACTACAATGGCTAAGCACATTGTAGTAACGTTGTAGTAACGAACGGTTAAAATGGGCTATGAACACCTTTTCACCATTCAAGGCACCGGGAGTTGATGGAATTTTCCCAGCATTGCTCCAGCAAGGACAAGACGAAATTCTACCACATTTGGTTAGGATCAGTCGAAGCAGCTTAGAGCTGGGTTATATACCAGAAGCATGGAGAAAGGCAATAGTAACCTTCATTCCAAAAGCTGGAAAAAGGGACACAACAAACCCCAAATCCTTCAGACCAATTAGCCTAACATCGTTTGTGCTCAAAACGATGGAAAAAGCTATTGACAATTACATTAGAGCGGAAATCCTAGAGAGACTACCTCTCCACCCGCATCAGCATGCTTACCGGGCAGGCAGACCTACAGAGACTGCACTGGTACAACTGACGGAGGATATCCGAGGTGCTCTAGACAACCAAGAAACCGTAGTATGCGCCTTTTTGTATATAGAAGGAGCTTTTGACAATACTCCTCATGAGGCTGTCCAAAGAGCATGGAATAAAAGAGGTGTAGACAGCACAACATCCAAATGGATGTCGGAACTGCTCATCACTAGAGTAGCAGAGACGAGGACGAGCAAAGACATTGTCTCCATCTGTAAAACCAGAGGATGTCCACAGGGAGGAGTAGCATCCCCATTAATGTGTGGTTGACGAACTCGTGTGTGGTTTGACTGACCTTGGAATATCCTGCCAAGGATATGCTGATGATATTGTCATAACAGCCAGGGGCAAATTCGAAAATCCCCTTTGTGACATCGTACAAAAGGGTCTGAACTATACAAATAGCTGGTGTAGGCAAGTGGGACTTAACATCAACCCCACCAAAACCATCTTAATAGCCTTCACTATGAAAAGAAAGCTCAACCCCAAAACCATTAAACTTGATGGGAGCGAGGTTGAATGGAGACAAGAAGTCAAGTATCTAGGTTTGACTCTAGACAGTAAACTCCTGTGGAATAAACACGAAAAGGAGATTATATACAAAGCAAAAATGGCTCTAATGGTGTGCAGGAATCTGGCAGGGAGAAATTGGGGGTGCAACCCAAAAATCCTGAGCTGGATGTACACTGCCATAGTGAGACCAATTATCACTTATGGAGCCATTGCGTGGAGTAGTAGAACTAGCCTATTGACAACGAGAGAAAACCTCTCAAAAATTCAAAGACTAGCCTGTATGTGCATTACAGGAGCAATGAGATCATGCCCAACGGCAGCCATGGAAGTTATTCTCAACCTCACACCACTACATATGGTGGTGGAAAGTGTTGCAGAAGGAACAAGATACAGACTAAGTAGTGAGGGAATCATTAAAAAAAACCACCTCCTTGCTTCTTAGAAATCAGAAAACCTGGGACATGCCACAAGATGGTATGATGAAAAAGTATAACTTTTCAAAGAAATTCGTTACGAAATTAAGCAACAAGAAGGAATGGGATCCAAATACCATTACCAGACTTGGAAAGAATGCTATTCAATGGTACACAGATGGCTCAAAAGCAATAGAAGGAACTGGGATAGGAGTGTACGGGCCAGGAACCAAAAAGCTTGGGAAAAACCCCGAGTATCTTTCAAGCGGAAATTAAGAAATTAATAAGAAAGTGTGCCCAGTTCAATATTGATAAAGGATATAGAAGGCAAAGGATTATCATAATGTCGGATAGTCAAGCAGCCATTAAAGCACTGAGCTCTTGTGTTATCAGTTCCAAAATGGTGTGGGAATGCATGGGCAAACTAAATGAACTAGGCGAGAACAATATAGTCACCTTACTGTGGATTCCAGGACACACAGGGATAGAAGGAAATGAAATAGCAGATGAACTAGCAAAGAGGGGGACTGGAACACCATTTTGGGGGCCGGAACCCTTTTGGGGGCCGGAACCCTTTTGCGGTATCAGCTCCAATGTAATATTGGAAGAAATAGGCAAAGCCAAAGAAAAGAGAAGATCTGACCATTGGAAAGATCTAGTAGGACTTAGGCAATCAAAGATTCTTCTGGGTGACTACAACCTGTTGAGATCAAATAAATGCATAAGTCAAAGTAAAACTGCACTAAGAGTTTTAACAGGCATCCTTACGGGACATTTTCGCCTGAATGGGCACCTGAAAAAGCTCAAAGTAGTGGAGGAGGAAGAATTTAGATTCTGTGGTATGGAAGAAGAAACCTCCATCCACATACTTGCGAACTGCACAGCAATTCAGAATCCTAGGGCACAACACCTTGGAGATTACTGGATAGAAGAGGGACATTTACCCAAGTTAAAACCTGCAGATATCCTAAAATTCCTCCGGGAAATAGGACCCCAATTTACTTACATACATACATACATACTTTGCCCACGCCACATACATTTATATGGAGAATCAAATAAAATCGACAAAAACTTAATAGGCTACTGTCATCTTTAAATACCTACTTAGTTGTCACAAAACTGTCAGATTAATTAATATAACGGAGAATTAGTGAAAAGAAATTACGTTCCGGGTTTGACCATACAAAATTGTACAAATTTCACCATCAACTATAATTTTAAATACAATTATGTAACAGTTTAGAGATAGGATACTTCATTGTTACTTTTGTTTTACTAACTATAAAAATAAATATTAAGTTACTTTACTTGTATTGTATTGTAGAAAAAGTATAGTGTGCAACATGTGGGGAAAGCACTTTTCCTACTCGTTGCACAATATACTATTTCAGGGCATTAATTACCGCTTGCTCAAAATCTATTTTTATTAATGTCGGTTTCCAATGTGGCAATTTTTCCTTAATGGAAGAAAAGAATAATTCATACGTTCCGTTGGTCTTATTTGGACTCAGTGCAAATGGTACTGGTATTATATTTATTTATTTGTGGTGCTACCGATATCAGTATGTAGTGTATAAATTTGTTTGAACTGCTTGCTACAACTTTTAAATGTGCCATCCATAAATACAGTGGAGGTACTGTCTGTTAAAATTTCTATAGATTTTTCACTTGCAAACGCTAAGATTCTGTTTTCATTGATATCTTTATATATAAATAAAAAACAGGAACTGTCTTCAATTGTAATAACGTACCTATTTAGGTGCTACGGTGGGATCTTTCGGAAAACCTTGTACGCGTTTTCTAGTGGCATTTCAACCACTTTTCACCGATAAAAAATTTGGAATTTCTGTCACCAAGTCCATACCATTATTGAACAATTTTTGAAATTCGTCGTTAAAAATTTTTGACATGGGTAAATAATCATTATCTTCTCATGCTCTTTTCCTAACATTGAACAAACATTCTTTAACTTCCATTGCTGCAATACTAGATATGTTCCCTCTCATTATTTTTGATTTGTTTGGTATTATACCACCCCTACATTTTTTAGTTTTTTTTAATGCATATCCAAGACGGTTACCATCTTTCAAAGTTTTTTTCATTCGAAAACTGTAACCTTTGTATAAAATATTCGGCTTTTCCTTTGTTGGTTCATTCATTTTGTATTCTTCCTTAATGAAAAATTACGCAAATACAAATTTACCGACAATAACCAATTCACCACTCTCTTTATCAAAAACTAAAATTTATTTTCTCTTCCACCTGCTTAAATACTAGGAATATATTTCTACAAAAATATACTAATCTAATAGCTACTTAGTTTACCTGGTTATCGGGGCGCAAGCCGACCGACCTCAGGTAAAAGGGTAGGGTTTACTTTACGAGGGAAATTATAGGAGCGCAAAACGACCGGGCGGAAAACGGCCGACACCAATGATATTGAATAAATTTGCGTATGGACCTTTATAGAAATTTTGTCAATATTAATTTAAGATACCTACATCAAATTTTACTCCACACCTTGTTGTATACCAAATTAAACTATTTAAATTCCCTAATATAATCATTAAAATATTCACAGATACATTTTAGACTGACTGATCAAATCAACAATAGTATTTTTCACTCCTTACAAACTAAAGTGAGTTACATTAGACAGATAGTATTTTTTTAAGTTAAAAACTCTTCAACTATTCAAGTTATTAGCAACATCATGTACAATATTTGCAATATTACCATAGGTGGAATATTAAAAATTTTAAATTATTGGATGAATCATTTTGTTGACGAATTATTACATAACAAGCAATAACAATTTAAGTGTTAACTATTATAACGGTTTTAAATACATTACTGTTTGGTAATAATTAGCCATTATTTAGGAGCAAGATTGGTATATCCAAACCGAAGTCGGGTGATTTTGATTTGGTCTTTTCCCTTGTTTGTAATGTGTCGCCACGGATCAACACTGGATTTAGTTTCGAGTAATTTTCATTGGATTTCTTCCATTTTTATTGGCACGCACTAAACACTAGATTTTATGTGGAATTTAAAGGTATGAGGCACACAGTGGCGACTCGTGAACTTTTTAAAAGAGGAGGCTGGACATAAAACGTTTTTGTAAAAATATTCTCCATTCAGCCAATTAATTTAACCATTGCGCAGCGTCCGTGCCAGCTACTTCAGTGACAAAATTAATTGTTGCCCAACAAGAACCAACGTGGAGGTATACGGTTTCTCTTGCCAAACATTTTTTTGTTTTTTATTTTTTTTGGATTCTTAATATTTTTAATTTTTTTGGAATTTTTTATATTTTTTTTTTTTTTTTATTAATTTTATTAACTTTTTTTATATATTAACGGAATTCTACGGTATTTCCTTTTCCGTAGGAGCAAAGTGCCTCATTATTTATTCAAAAGTACTATAAATATAGGGTGAGTCTTTCTTTTTTTCTATGTGGAATAAAATAATAAAACAGGTCGGTTTTAGCAAACTTAAATCGACACGTCCTGTATCGCCTCAAATACAATAGGGTCGTAAAATTCACAACAATGGATAGGGATTCATTAATATGATAAGACGGTGGCCAGTGTCGTGCAGTCAGTTTAAGGGTTTTGCCGAGTAGGGATGGGTCTTACAGTTTTTTTATTCTGTTAAATAATTTTGTATAAGGATAAATTTATATATCTGGATTTTTTCTATTAGGTAAAAGTATAAAAGTATAGGCTGAAGTATGGTTGGTAGGTATTTAATAAATTACAAAAAAGAATCCTAAAGATCTAAAAGTTCTATAAAAATCCAAAGATAAAGATTATAATTATTTTAAAAAAGTCACAAAAAATATTCTTTATTTTGCTTTATTAAAAAGAAGCAGCATACAAAATTGTGAAAAGTTAAGAAGTGCAATGATTAAAATTATAAATAAAATTTATTTTTATATATTTACAATTGATGTAGATTTTAATAATAATATGACTGATTCATTGTAATATTTTAGAAATTGTTATGAAATTTATTTTTGCATACCTACCTTAGTAAATGTAACCAAACTATCCCAACATATTTTCATACAGTGATAATAAAAAACACTTTTTGGTTTACATAATGATGAAATAGCGCCCCTCAAATTTAACGTTGGTTAAATATCCATCAGAGTAGATGGTTAAGAGCAGGAAATAAAACCATAGATTTAAAAAAAAATTATTGACTTTTTAATTATTTCATCACATTAACATTAAAATAGAAAATATATATACGCAATATAATAAAAATATATATTCACAAAACTAACAATTTTATTATTAAAAAATGTCATCACTCTCATCCGAATCAGACATTGTCACTGTAATTACTAAAGGTTCTATGGTTTCTTCAACAAGATTATCAAGGTCCCACATCTTTTGCTCTTCTTTAATAACGTGGTTTGCAGCATTGCTCCAGTTTTCTTTGGTAACGTTGCCCACCGCCGCTTTCAAAAGTTCTCTGACATCTTTGATTTCAAAGGTAGTATTATGTCTAGCAATAAATCCTTTTACTTAAGCCCACATTAATTCTATGGGATTTAATTCGCAATGATGAGGTGGCAAACGAAGAACAATTATATTATGTTATTTGGCCATTTTATCAACAACATGCCGTTTAAATTTTGCCTTATTATCTCTCACTACTGTTAGAAGCTCTGCTTTTACGGCATCATTATCAAAAGGAATTTTTTTTCACTAAGCCAATTTTTTATTTCCCCCTTTCTCCAGCTAGATTCGAATTCAAATAAACCACCATCTAAAAATCCTTTATCGCTACCAATATGAGTAATTATTAATCTGCGACCCTTACCGGAAGGAACTTTCAAAGCCAGTCGATAAGCCCATTTTCAGTAACGGATTATAGCAGGTATTTTGGCCCAATCGAATGGTCTCCGTAAAATCGGCTCTTAATACTGTAATAATCACTTACTAATAATATGATATTTGCCCAACTTTTGCACTATTAAATAAACCCGACAAATGAAACCATTCAGGTCTTTACCGAAAAATGTAACGCCGATGGTTTATTGCCGATTTATGGGTGTCGACCTTTTCCTGTGCTTCTATGCAATAGGAAATCGAGTATAGTTTGCGAAAAATGATCAATAATATTATCATAAAATGTATCATTTTGTTTTAAATCTTTTTCAATAGATATTAAACTAACATTGTATAAACGATTTTGACCCATTGTATTTCGCAGGTAAGTTTTAATTCGTTTGAAAGTGGAAAATGATCTCTCTACCGATGCCGACGTAACAGGAATGGTGACTGTCAAATAAAGTAGTTCGTGTATCACCTCGACCGCTAGAGGCAAGCCTCCTGAGAGTGTTGCCATTTCAGCTATTTTTTACGGTATTAAGCAATTGGACTGGTCGAAAAAACAGCAACTGTGTTGGGCAACACGTGTTTAGATATTGAAAACGAGGAATTAATTGTAAAATTTTAAAATTATTAGATAAACAGGAAACAAAATGAATAATTTTCAACAAAATATATCTGGTGCTATTTACTGGATAAATTGGTGAGGAAGCTGATATCTGCAGGCTTTAATTTAGGTAAGTGTCCCTCATCTATCCAGTATTCTGTCTCAGTAGGTGTTCTGTCCTAGAATTCTGAATTGCTATGCAATTCGCAAGTATGTGTAAAGAGGTTTCTTCTTCCATTCCACAGAATCTACATTTTTCTTGCTCCACTATTTTGAACTTTTACAGGTGCCCATTCAGGCGACAGTGACCCGCTGTTAAAACTCTTATGCTCGATTTCACCAACCATTTCCCAAAGTTAGGTAATACCTAACAATTTTCGTTACACCATGCGCTAGTAATACCTAAGAGTGATAATATTAGGTATTTCCTATCACTCTTAGGTATTTCTTATCGCATGGTGAAAAGTAAATTGCATTTAGGAATTCCTAAATCCGATTTAGGTATTACCTAACTTCAGGAAATGGTTGGTGAAATCGGGGATTAGTACTGTTTTACTCTGGCTTAGGCATTCATTTTTTCTCAACTAGTTGTAGTCTCCTAAAAGTATCTTTGATTGTCCAAGCCCTTCTAGATCTTCGCAATCATCAGATCTTCTCCTCTTTTCGACTTTGACTATGTCTTCCAATATCACATTGGAGCTGATACCGCGCAAAGTCCCCCAAAAGAGTGTTCCAATCCCTCTCTTTGTTAGTTCTGCTGCTAATTCATTTCCTTCTATTCCAGTGTGTTCTGCAATCCACAGTATGGTGACGATTTTGTTCTCGCCTAATTCATTGAGTTTCCCCATGCATTCCCATACCAGTATAGAACTGATTACACAAGAACTCAGTGCCTTAATGGCTGCTTGACTGCCGACATGATGATATCAATTTTAAGCTGGGCACACTTTCTTATGGCGTGAATTTCCGCATGAAAGATACTTGGGTTTTTTCCCAAGCTTTCGGAGTGTTTGGTCGTCTTTCCAAGTCTGGTAATGGTGTTGTGGGATCCTTCCTTCTTGTTGCTTAATTCCGTATCGAATTTCTTTGAAAAGTTGTACTTTTTCATCATACCATCTTGTGGTATGTCCCAGGATTTCTGATTAATTCACCACCATTTAAAGTATCATAATATATGTAAATTGTTTACAAGCATTAACAAAAAATGTATAAGGTGTCAAAACAACGAGCTGAAATCATTTTAAATATTTATAATGAAACACCCTGTATCCTGGTAAATGGGAATATTTTTCTTGAGTGTTTCCGGTTAAATCTTCATATTTTGTGCTAAGGTTTCTCCAGTTACTAAATGGGCAATTCTTAATGAAACACCCTGTATACCTATTATCAATTATGGTTTTATTGCCATAAAAAATATCCAAATGTACAAATTTAGATCACGAGTTAATATTTACGTCACTTTTTAAAGAGCTACTTAAATCGCTCAATAAGAGTTCATTAAAACTAAATGGACATACGCGGAGATCTGTACATTGCTGTGGTATATATTTTATTGGTAAAAGATTTCACGTATGATTTTGAACATTTTACATCGCCTTCATCTAAATTGACTGGTTTGTTTAAGATAAGACTTGACAAAAGATTAAATTACCTTTATTGTAGAATTATCTCTATCAAAATATTTGATAGAGTCATGGGAACTGCCATTAGAAGTGAGAACACAAATAAATACATCCTTTTAAAATTGCTTTTTAAAATTAAACTAACTGTTTATAATTAATTCCACTATTAAATGAAAAACCAATGAAAACTTTAAAATATCATTTATAATTATCTCGATATTTGCATATCATCGTCAGAATGACAGAAGTTACATTTTATGTGATACCTACTTGATGTTTAATATTTTGGCTAGACCAAATAGTGAGTGACCTCTCTTGGGATTGACTTAATATATATGAATAGAAAAAAGAAGAAGATATGATTTTACAAATATTAAAGCTTAGGTATTATTAGCCCTATGGGGATATCCTGGATATCTTTTTCACATTTAAGATCAGTATAACTGTGCAATGAAATAGGAAACCAATGAAAACTATATCTGCTGATCTTTACAATTGTTACTTAAGAAGACAATTTAATAGTGGAGAGCTCCCTAGATTTATCTGTTCATTGACAACTGGATGCAATAGTATACGTTTTTATCTAATCCGTTAATTCCCATTTTTACTGTTTCTACATAATTATTTATTACCTACTTATCTATCGGTTCCAATAGATCTAAAGCCCTACTTCTAGTTTGATGTTATCAATATTGTAGTGGAATTAATTTGGGTTTTCCCAGCTCCTGGTCCTATCGCCAGCTACACCTCAGCCTCAACGTCTGCAGAAAAATTATCCAATTTTCGGTAGGTGTCCTCTCATTGGACTGTGACCAGTGAGAAGACCCATTATTGTTCTGATTTGATTCCTAATCATTATGAGTACTTCTTCAGCTCTGTGCTCTGCCGGTTCTTTAATAAATGTTTTCCCGCGGTGTATGACATGGGCTTCATTCCACCTCTCTCTTTGTCTTCGTTTAACCCAGTCCCGCATGCATCCTCGGATGATCGATTTGGTAACCCCGAGTGTGGGTTATGGGCCAATATATGGAGTTGATGAGCCCTACCTGGCTGGCTAGTTCAAGAGCTTTTTCATTGCCCTCGATACCACAGTGTCCCAGAACCCACACCAAAGATTCTGTTGTGTTCTAAGAGGACACTGAGCTCTTCTCCGCATTCCCATACCAGTCTTGTCTACTTTTTGGGTTTGATTCGTGCATTGCGCACTTCCCTCATATTTATTTCTCCTGCGCAGTACATTTCCGCCTGGTATAAGGAAGGGTTTATTCTGAGTTCCACAAATTATATTTTGATACACAGTTCCCTCAAGTGAAAAATGAATATTAACAGAAATTAACTTCATATGAAAACGACTCAGTTATTTATAATAAACGAACAAGATTAGGAGTGCAGTCACCAAATTATTCATTTCCACTCCGTGTCGAATAAGGAACAATATTTACAAGAAGTGGGTGAATCATTTGATAATGAAATCGCGTGGAAAATATAGAATACGCAAGATATTTTTATTATCAACGTAAATACAACAGAATTGGTAATTCGAGGCTAAATTGTGATTAATTCGAATGACTGAAAATCAAATAATTTGAAGGTCAAGTTTAATATTAACAACAATCAATGCTTTAGCTGACACTTAATTAAATATCATAGCCAAATAACACTAGTTTGTAAATGTTAACTTTTGTCTTTATGTATGATTTAATTCAATAACTTGTGTAATTGTTTTATTGTTTATGGAGAAGTTGGGATCGATTAAAATTATAAATAAATAGATATATTGTTAATCTGAAATTCAAACTGTATTTTGAAATGGTAAATTTCTCCTTAAACGCCTTTATTTTTTGCTGAAAAAACATTTATTTTGGAGAATTTATTTTAAAGCAGTTTTTTAAAATCAGTCATCATGCCTACTACAAATATATACAATAGGAACCTGCTCCTTCATCTTTGATAAATTATAATAGTGTGTCCAGAGTATTCTTTAAAGACTAGTCTTCTTGGAAAAAAGTTCGCAAGAGCCATACCTCGAAGGGTTTCCGTTTTATGAATAATAAATGTAAAAGTAGTGAAAATATTCGAAAATCCACTTTCTGAAACCAAAAGGTCCTCATAACTCGACTAATTGGAAAGATAGAACGTGATAGAACTTTGATTTTTTTAGGACGAAAAATCAACTGGCACAGTCAGTTTTTTGATGAAATAATTCGTTCAACTTCAAATAGTGTCATGAAATTTTCGAAACAATGCATTTTCAACATAAAAATAATTTTAAGAAAATTGATTTAGATGTTACCTACTGTCAACTAAACAGAAGTGCTACACAGAACCTGGGAAACTTGAAGGTTTTCAAAATTTGATCACCAGAAGAGCTAATTTTTTATAACAATTTTCAACTTGGTTCATATTTTCTGATATACCTTGGAAATTTTGATATCTGATGGTTGTACTTTTGGTTTTAGACCATACAGAACTTTTTATAAACAATAATTTTTCTTCGATAAACTAAAACAAAAAAAGTTTCCCATGCGATGCGAACTTAAGTGAGCACACTGTATAACAACATGGAATAAAGTAAACTGCATGTACCTATTCATATACTATAAAATTGCTAAGTTATTTGATCGACTACAATATGTTCAACTACAAAGAACACAGTCATTTTATTAATAAACCCCATATCTTATCTCAGTGAAAACTCATGTCTAAAAATCCTCGATAACTACGATCTGTAAAATTTTCCAGAAAATGATATTGCCGTTCAGTTAACGTAACTTTGAAATGAACCTTTAAATCAATATTAAAAATTCACAAACAATTATTAAATTTATACTTTAGTTCAGATAACGACTTATCTACGGAACAGGAAATCTTTTTGAAACCTTCTCTATGTATCGTTACAATAATAAAGTGTTTCTATCTGAACAGCTAAACATACACAAAGTATTTATTTATCACCATAAAGAAGTGTGTTGATAGAAATGACAAACAAACAGGATCGAACTGGCAAGACTCAAAGTTACGTTTTCAAAAATTCTTATAGCATATTTTATTTATAACTTCATAACTTCTTTAATTCCGGTAAAATAAACCAAATTGAAAACAAATATGATTGATAAATTGGCCTATAAACCGATGGTGGGACGTACTTACTATAAGTTCCAGACTCTGAAATTGTAATTTTAATCTTATTTACGAAAGCTGTTTTATTGCTAATAAGTCAACAAGTAAAGTAAATCTTCTAAAAATAGTACTCTTAACTAAAGCTTCAATTTTTTTCTTATATTATTGTGTTTCCACGTTGATTTATTCCACTCTCTTATTATTGGAGCTAATTGGCCTCCCAACGAATCTTATGATTTACTTTTTCACTTTTTTTATTCTGTCTCTATTCCTAGTTTTTTTATTGGTTCTTTCACGAATTTCGAAAACTTTTTTCTTAACTGCTGTCTATAATAAACAATATGTCTTAACAGATTATATTAGATTACAAAAAGGTCGATTGTCCCGGTTGGCCTTACCACACTGCGTTCTATAAGATCTTTTGTGTATACCCTACATCTACATTTTAGTCCAAAAGATCTAGGCTACTAAGAAAGCATATTATCCGTTTTGGAGCTAGGTCTGTAACCTGATCAAGCACTAAGTAGACTTATTCCAGGTATCTCATCTGCATTATCACATAATCTGCATGTTCCACTGTACACTTTGCTTATCTTGCAGAGATGGTATCTGAATATGAGTGAGCAGTTTCCAGTGAGAACTCCTGTGATTAATCTGAGATCATATTTCTGAAGCTCCATGAGCAATTTAGAGTAGTGAGCAGAAGGTGTTAATAACATTTCTGTTTATTTTCCCATGTTCGGATTTCTTCTACGATGCAGCTTATTGGGATACCACAAAATGCTTCCGAGAAAAGCAGTACAATCTCTTTTTGCGAGACCATCAGCAATCTCATTTTCGACAATTCCTTGTCTTGGCACAAAGTTACTTTCTTGTGTCAAGCCAGTTGCTCACGGACAGTTTTGAACTCATAATAAGTGGTAGACTTTAAAGCCTTCGAAGCAGCCTGACTATAAGTCACAAAAATATTCTGGCTGAGTTGAGGCGTTTTTTGAGGCACTCTTTAGCAAAAATATCTATTGCTTTTATTTTCTAATAAAAACGATAATTTGTAGTTATTATATTTATTATTTAATGTTAAATAGGTGAAAAATGTTTTATTTCCAAAATGTCTCGCATTATTTCTACGAAATTGCTTGTGTATACGATAAAGAATCTGATTTACCACTCAATCGTTTTTTTCAATCCATTTTCCCTACCATCGATATTGAGGACAGATTTACTGCAATTTTCAGTGGTAATAGGATTGAAACTGTAACGGAACAAGTTCGCAAGTCAGTGATCTGCTCTTATCTTATAAACTATTTATTAAGTACCTACCAAAAGAGGCAGCCGGACAAAAGAGGTATCCGGACTCTTCGGAGGAAATTAAGTTTTACACTTATTCTATGAAGTCAGGAAACTAAAAGTTTCATAGAACTACTTCAACAAGTTACAAATACCATTACATGAATTAACAAAACTTTCTCCAGAATCGATTGGTGAAGTGAGTGAAAAAGTTCACGAATTGTAGTAGAAAACATTGTAATTTTCAATACAATGTCACTTTTTTTAACTCTGAATAACAATATATGCTCTTCCTTCAAGCACTCTAAAAAGAACGATTGTGAAATAGCCAAAGAAGTGATTACAGCAACGGCAGATAAATTGGCGATTAAATCCCTTCATTCTTCCAAATCTCCCAGTGAGAATGGTCTATTTCTAGCTCTACTGCAAAACAAGCTAGAAAAATTTTTCTCATTTAACAATATAGAATTAACCTGGCGTGAAATTGGATTATTTGCTAAAGTAGCACCTCCAACCAGTGAGACCAATTAATATGATATATTTCCGGTCGAAGGGACTTAAAAGGATACAGGTAAATGAACACATTTGGCACTACAAGAGATTGCAGTGGCCATGTTTTCCAATATGGAAGAAGCGTTTGATAACACACTAATAAGTACACTGAGTGGGATCAGTTTTGTCTGGAAAGAGAATGGGAACAAGACCACTGGCTGGGTATATGCTACGCTCATGACCAGGAAAGCTTTTACATCTGAGGCTATTGGGTTTTATATCCCTAGGGGTCACCCACAAGACTATGGCCACTCCCACGGTTTGTTCAGTGCCCTCGATAAGATAAGGGTAGAGACACTAACTCTGTCATCTTGACAAGAATAACATCGAGAATGACGACCTCTAATAATGGAACAAATGCCTGTCGATATAATTACCCGGAAAAAGGAACATGGATGACATATTTCAATTTTCTTACAATGTTGAGGTAAGGTTTACTTCTATATTTCAGGCATTTGTTTTATAAACGGGGCAGCTATGCTTCAAATCTATTGCAAAAGATAATGACTGTGAAGTAACTGTACAACAATTTCTTCCTCCGCGGAATAGTTATTTATTGTATAAGTGTAGTAGATAGTGTTTTATCCTCGCAAAAAAAGTTTACACCAAAGAGCGAAACTCGAGGGTTCAATTTTCTTAAGTGGATAAAACGCAACTAACACACGAATTCAATACACCGTTTTATCCACAATCACAGTCATTTATAATCAGATTTCATCAAGAAGTGATTTAACATTTCTCTCTGGCAGCAGCTGTAACGTCAAAAATTATTGAGAATGATTTCAAACAATTTGGAAGGTATTGAATGGTTGCTATTTAGTTTCGATTTTTTTCATTATTCCACTAGTGGATAAAGTGGTACTTTATATGCTTCAAAAGTGTGGATAAAACTCCAATTATAATGTGATTGTGAATAAAACAATTTTATCATCGTTTGATGACGAATCCAAAAAAAATTTTTAAATGGTTTTTGCTTCTTAAAATATTCATTTTCACTTTTTAAACTATTCTTTAAAACGGATGTGATTGTTTTACATTATAGGCACAGTTTACAATTTAATTTGGTACAACATCACTGAGTTCTATACTGGGTTATATTATAAGGTTAACTTATCTTATTAAGGCTACGGCGGAATGAACAGTTTAACAAATATTATCTCTCTTCATCTTGTCATTTCGTAGGATATATTTTTCACAGAAACATGTTGAATTTAGATTATAGGGTTTTTCTAGAGCAAATACAGTCGTTTAAAAGTAGAAAATAAGTTAATTTAATTTCATGATAAGAATTATTATATTATTGTAACTATGGAAACAATATGCCGTAATATGAATTTAAACAATAAAACGAATCCACGGAATTAGATAAAGCACACTCTTAGCCCCTTTTTGATTTATTATTATTTGGGTATATAGAAAACTATAGGTAGGTATTAATAAAAAATAAATAAATAAAAATGACATTCCATTATATAATTGAAGACTCTGATGCAAGAAGGGGACATGTGCAAAATTTTGAAAAATGATATTATTCTGGCTATAGGTAGTAAAATATTTCCTTTCACTGTGGTGCAAATATGGTACTTGTGCGACGAAAGGATACCAAGTTATAACAGAAAAACACATATCCCCTATAATGAACTGGTGCAAGAATGGTATATGTGTCGTGTAACTTATCCCGTTTTTGCACCACAAATAGTTGTGTTTTTAAGATACGCCTACAATATCCCCTCTCTTCAGCCGCAAAACAGCCATGTTGTTTATGAACCTTGAGCATCCTGTGCTGTGTGTCTCTTAAATAGTGTCGTTTTCAAGCAGAGTATCGAGCGTTGTACGTCGTGTTTGTTTTTTTATGTGGTTTCACTGTAATGTTTTTGTATTATTAGTATTTAAAATAATAAATATGAAGTTCCACACGAAAGTAGTGTATTTGTTACTTATCCCTTTCTTGCACCTTCTTATATACCAGAAAGTAGAAATAGGTTAACATATACCTTTTTTGCACCATAAATCTTTTTTCGTAAATTTCTAGCTTCTTTACGCAGTTACCTTTACCTAATATAGACAAAAAAGCTTAACTTTTCTATCTGTACCTTAAATAGCATTTAAACCAAACTAAAAAATAAAAAAAAGTTTTTATCTCTCCTGAAAAATCTAAGAATTGTTACTTATCCCCTTCTTGCATCAGCGTCTTCAATTACAATTTACAATAAATACAGTTATTTTTTTAACTAGTGCGGAAAGCAGAAGCACTCTCAGCGTGATTGACTTTTAGTTCTGTGATCTGTGACCTTAGTCGCCTTTGGCTGTGCATCCTGTTTGTTTTGTCAGTTTGTAAGATTATTGTTGCCGTTTTTGTGGTGTATTTTCAGTATTTTCCAAAAACTTGAAAACAGCCTACAAATACAATGAAGCATAACCTCAAATTTGATTGACTTGTTTTGTCGTACATGGAACCACAGGTATGCGGATTTACTATGATAGAACTTATAAGATGGGTCGGCATAAGGTCGATAGGCTTGTAGGGGCTAGTACGTCACAGTGCATTACACCAATCAAAGCAGCCTTTACAAATGGCGCGTAAAATTGTATGTTTGAAATGAAAATTATGTAATTTATTGCAATATTTATATTGTAAAACAAATAAAAATATATTATTAATTCGTGTAGCTTTTAGACATGGAGATCACGATTATAGTGTTTTTGAAAATTAGTGGTTTTTCCCGTTAGACAGAATAACTGGATACAAACTTACAAGTTTAATAATTACCTTCTGGTTATTGACATAATCATTCATAGTTATTAACGCAGTATCTTCGCTTCGCGTAGTTCGGACAACTGCGGTCACGTGTGGAAAAGTATCCCTTTCCGTAGCAGTTAGGAAAATAACTATATTGTTTCACATACCCTTTTTATATACATGAAATAGGCAGATAACTTGGTTTGGTATTTGTCGCTCTACGATTAAAAAAAATATAACGTGCTTACAACATTTTCCGATTCTCAATATCTGCTAATATCTGTGATTTAGAATTTAGAATGTTGTTTTGAATAATACCTAGACGTTAACTTGGTGAGGATGAAGCTAGTAGGGCTATAGGCGTGATTGAGGAAGGAAGTCTTCAGAGAGAAGTTGTGGACGTTTTCCAGTCATTTCGCGGCTTCTCCGTAGATATCGAACAACTGCAAACGTGAGAGAAAGACTTAGAAATGGACTACTAAGGGTTACCACTTACCACCCCCGTACAAGATCGTTATCTGTCTATGTATATCCGTAGAGAGCCTCTGAGTACTTGTCGGATCATACAACAGCGTCTTTTGAATGCTTCTGGTGTTTCGGTTTCAACCGAAACAGTACGTCGAAGATTAACAGGTTCAGTGCCCAGAGGGTTAGATAAATCTCTACTTAGAATCCAATAGTTATACTTTTGGAATAAAAATATAAATTATGTCATGATCCACTTAGTTTAGATGTATTTTGAAGATATCTGTCAATTTGGCAGCTCTAAGCAGCTGTCCAGTTAACTGGACGCCGCTATGTTTTTTCAATATTTGTTTCATATACCAGCGTCCAGTTAACTGGACGCACGAATAAACTGACTTTTTCTTCAATATTTATAATATAAAAGAAACAAAAACACTATTTGAACATACAAAAACTTTTATTAAGAAACAAGATAAACTAAAGAAATTAACAAAGTGTTTCGAAAAAGAACCAAATTAGAAATTCTATATAAAATAAAAAATAAAAAGGCACTAAAATACATTTATGTTTATAAGGAAAACTTATTTATTGAGATGGTAATCTTCAAAACATGGAGAAACACAAAGGCCTGGTCCCTTGCTGCAAACTGGACAAAAATATTTTGTCTTCCTTTTTTGCACTGACGGCATCTTAACATTGGGCTTTTATCCTTTGGTGTTGGAGGATTGGGTTCCAGATAATGGAAAATTTCCGAATCATTGGGTGGTTTTACAGTATTAATATCGGTTTCACCAATTAAAGCCATAATAACCTCTTCTCTAATCTGTAGGTCGGGTATATTTCTATTTATCATTTTTCCATTTATATAACATCCATTCCTTATGGCCAAGTCGACTAAATGAAAAAATATTTTGCGATACCAACGTAATTTTTTCTTGGGGTCGAATAATAAGATAATATTTGATCCGACCTGTCTATTCCAGACATATTTCTATTATAATCATCTACACATAACGGTTTTATTATTTGGTGCCTCTTTCACCTTGAATTTCCTTTATTCCATGTTTATGTTTTGTGCTTATCATCCTGACGTTTCTTTTATCTTTCCAGTTTGTGATTAAGACCGGCCCCTTTCTTTTCCAGATCACTTTTCCTTTTTTTAGTTTTTTTTTCATCACATCTTTGTGATTTCCTTTTCTGTTCTCTCTTATTGTTCCCACACAACCTGTTTTTTTTTCTAAATAACTCTTCAGCAAAAAAATCGCGCATGTAGTAATTATCCATATATACATTATGACCTTTTTCTAAATAGTCTGAAAGTAATGTCATGACTACAGAATGAGTATGGGAAACGTTAGCTTCTTTTAGTGTACCCTTGCCTACATATAGAATAAATCCATCACTAGTAGTTAGCACGTACAATTTAATTCCATACTTATGGCTTTTGTTGGCTAAATACTTACTGCTTAAATGACAAACGCCCCTGCCAGTTAATCATAGATACATCTATTGATAAATTTTGTCCAGGATAGAACACTTTTTTTATATTTGCCAATATTATTTCTAAAACTGTACGAACTTTAAATATTTTATCTGTAGAAACAAAATTATCATGATTAGCAAATCTCAACATTTTAAGAATCATCAGAACCATCCAAAAATCGGATGATAGAATAATAGAGGACACTTACTCCACTGTTTCGACAGCTGTAGGAAAGTTTCTGTGCCACTGAGACAGCAAAGTCCAATAAACTGTTCCATTTCGTCCACAGTTATGTTTTTCCATCGTTTTTCTCTCTTTGACCTGTTAATACGACGGGACTGAATCACTTCATTTCCTCTTCTATTTGTTTCATCAGTTATCAGTTGAAAAATACTGTCATCAAAAAATTGAGAAAAGTTGCTAATAAGATGGGCATCCGGTGGCAAATTGACATTGATTTGAGGATTTCCAGTAAAAGGTATATCAACAGGGTGTCCTTCTGTATCCGTCCAATCGTCATTGTCATTATTATTTGGCGATGGCGAGACTCTTGGTAAATTAGCTGCTGGTGGATCTTCACTTTGGGTATCAGAGTCAGAGTGTGATAAAAGTTCATTTTCTGCGACGTTGTTTGATTTAATACTACTTCCACTGGATACATCTGAGGACCATTAGTTATTATCTTCTATATCATCATCACTAGAAAAATCCCATTCACTTCCACTACAGTTGTCCCAATACTTTTCTAATTCTGCTTGCGTCAATGGTCCTTTTCGATCATCCCTTTTTTCACGCTTTCTTTTTCTTAGTTCAACACTTGGTCTAAAAATAAAAAAATATATATGAGTTTCAAAATATTCGCAGTTTATTCCATTAAATCCCACGAATCCACGCGCAAACAAATTCAAGGCATAATAAATTTTAAAAAAATACTTACCCTGGCAAGCTCAAATCGTCTTGGTCAGCACTCATCATGGAAAAACAAAGCAAAACAAATCACTACTAACTCGCAAACGACAAAATATATACTGATTACTGATATAGAACGATCGTCATATCGAAGGTATAGCAACAGTTGTGACCGGAAGGATTCGTCAAGCATCAGCACTTATCATTATATACAAGGTCAAAAATTTCAGTTACCCGATATATTTTTGCGCCAAGTCCTTCGCCAGGGCCCGTTTTACTAGTTATTTGTGTATTTAGAGCGTAAAGTAACAGATTTCGAAAGCGGCAATTTTACTTTACGCTAGAAAAACACACATAATTTTTTGTACAGTCGCCCTTTTAATAATTAAAACAGTTTTTATATGATCTTAGGTTATAATAGGAGTGCTAGAATAATCGTCATTTTCGCTATTCATCATGATTAACCTTAAAAAGATCTACTGACTTGTTCAGACTTGTCATAATTCGAAACAGAATATCAGTCAATAGTCGAAGTGAGAGGGAAGAACACACGCACGCGCTTGCCAACAGGAAGTCAGGCTAGAAGTCAGAAGGGGGGTTCCATAAATATTCACCAATTGAGTTAATTCGGAGGGCGTGGTTTGGTTAAATAAGCGAGCGAAAAAGATTCCTTTTTTTGCGCTAGAGCGTAAAGTAACAATCCTCGCCATTTGTCGATTTCATTTGAATATAGTAATTAGTCATTTACGCGCGGCTGTAGAAAAAATCTATTTTGTGCCGTCAGACACCGGTGTTTAAAGGAACGCATATATTTCATATAAAATGGGTATCAAGTTAACTGGTCGCGGGCTCTCATTAGGAACCCTTGCGTCCAGTAAACTGGACGTGGGCACTGAACCTGTTAAACGAGGTTAGCTTAGGTTCATGGCGACTTTTGAGTAGAGTTCCATTAACAAAAATTCATATGCATGCTCGATTGGCATGGGCTAGTGAAGATGTGAATTGAAAAGCTCAATGGAGGTCCGCATTGTTCACAGATGAGTCGAGGTAAGGACGGTTTTCTGATAATCGCCGTGTTCGTATATGGACTTTTCATCTAGTGCCCAGAAATCGAAGAGAGGTGCAGGGAGTTTGTCCGTTCAGAGGTAGTACAGTTGCTTTTTGGGGAGGCATTTGTTTGATTGGGCGTACAGAATTGCATGTGCTTGACGGGAACATTTCTGCGCATATTTACGTACAACAAATTATTAACAACGTTATATGTTTGTTTCATGCTGCTATTGGACCAGCTTTCTTCTTTTTAGACGATAATGCTCGACCGCATCGTCCAACAGTAGACGAAGACGCTTTGGACTTCCATGGTATACCGCATTTGGCACTGCCCTCTCGATCGCCCGACCTCAATCCCATCGAGCATGCTTGGGATCAGCTACAAAGAGCCTGGAATTCCCACGCACCACCCCCACAGACATTACAAGAACTTAGACAGATTTGTCCCCATACTCGTTATTCACGTGTTTACTTTAATTATTAATAAAATTAAAAAGATACACAACCTCAAATTGTTGTTTAGCCATTAGTGGTTTTCTCACAAGGCATTGTAAACTAAATCAACATTTGTGCAACATGGAGCAAATTTATCGAATGATTATCGCTTCTGTCAGGAAAATGGGAATGCGAGTCTCTCACTGAAAAAACTTCTTCACCTGGGCACACCTCTAGTGGAAAAGGGAAAAATCTTCTCTTTGGAGTGCCAACAGATACTGCACTTCATAGAAAGAATGCTTTAATTGCGAATAGAAACGGACTCAATAATCCGCAATGATACAATACCCCACTTAATTCATTCAATCATCCAAAGAAGTTTCTACAATAACTTTTAATCTTAATGGATTTCACACTATAAGGTTTTAATAGAGGATAAAAGCAGTTTTAATATCGAGAAATTGAAGACACAGGTTTTGAAGCGCACATAGGATTAGAGCACTTGTACATTATATTGCGGTAACGACAGATACTTTAGGCAATTTCTTTCGGCAACAATGAATAAAAAAAGAAGAGAGAAAGATTTGACAAAAAAATTTCTTGTGGGGGTATACTAATTCATCCAACAACTAAGGATAGTTTGAAATATATTATTAGAAATAATCTCTAATGTTAAGAAAATTTGCAAGATCCTTTTCATTAACTCGACGCTCCATCTTATGTACAAAGCTTTCTCAAAAGTTTTTTTAATTTTCGGCTAGAAGTATGTACGTATATTGAGGTGACATTCACTGAGAGCTAAAAGCTCCTTTAGCCTATATCCCGGAGGAATTTTAGGATGTCTGCAGGCTCTAGTTTAGGAAAGAGCCCCTCTACTATCCAGTAGTCACCTAAGTGCTGTGCCCTAGGATTCTGAATTGCTGTGCAATCGGCAAATATGTGGATGGAGGCTTCTACTTCCATACCACAGAATCAACATTTTTCTTCCTCCACTATTTTGAGCGTTTTCAGGTGCCCATTCAGGCAACTATGTCCCGTTGGGTCTCCTCTTAAAACTCTTAGTGCAGTTTTACTCCGGCTTTGTTCTCAATTGGTTGTAGTCACCCAGAAGTATCTTTGATTGTCTAAGCCCTACTAGATCTTTCCAATGGTCAGATCTTTTCCTTTTTATCGGCTTTGCCTATTTCTTCCAATATTACATTGGAGCTGATACCGTGAAGGGTTCCGGCCCCCAAAAGGGTATTTCAGTCTCCCTCTTTGCTAGTTCATCTGCTTTATCATTTCCTGCTATACCAGTGTTTCCTGGAATCCATAGTAAGGTGACGATATTGCTCTCGCTTAGTTCATTGAGTTTGTCTAGACATTCCCGTACCAGTTTGGAACTGATTATGCACGAATTCAGTGCTTCAATGGCTGCTTGAGTATCCGACATGATGATAATCCTTTGCCTTCTATATCCTTTATCAATATTGAACTGGGCACACCTTCTTATGGCGTTGATTTTCGCTTGAAATATACTTGGAGTTTTTTCCCAAGCTTTCGGAGTGTTTGTTTCCTGGCCCGTACACTCTTATCCCAGTTCCTTCTATTGTTTTTGAGCTGTCTGTGTACCATTGAATGGCATTCTTTCCAAGTGTGGTAATGGTATTTGGATCCCATTCCTTCTTGTTGCTTAATTCCGTATCGAATCGGTTAGAAGTAAAATACAAAATATTTTACAATACTGACTGAAATATTAGATTAAAATCATTACAGTTGAATGAAATATAGGCTTGTTTTGTCATCAGCTTTGTTTTATCAGTCAGTATTGTAAATAAGTTATATTTTACTTCTAGCCAAAAAAAACACCTCGTGACCGTTCGTAAGTAAGAATCCCATTGACATGGGATTTTTTAATTTTCCATTTTAGAAAATATCTAACAGTTACTTTAAATCTATACTCGTTTATACATATAAATACACTATACCCTAGTTTTACAAAGTATTTGAACAAACACTGATATTTATTAGTATACATTGATATTATTGCAATAACAAAGGTCTTAGGTTAATTTTTTTGATAGAATTCAATATAACATTATTATTGTTTGAATTGGAAAACAAATTTTTGTTTTTAATGTTCATGTTAGCAGTCGTATAATACTTACAAAGTATTGTAACTTATCTTCTAATGATATTTAAATTATCGAAAATATGCTATTCTATTATGGAAATATTATTTTAGTGGTTATTAATGACATGACTCATACAGAATGATTCGTCACATAGAAAGTGGAAACCAAATGATATTTCAAAATGTAAAGCCGCTTTTCATCGATTGATAAAAAATCATACATGCTTCAAAATTGGTGTTTCAGCGTACAGTATTAAAACCGATGCACGTCACTTCTGTCATAAATGGACTATGTTGCCAAGCCCTTGAAATAGTATGAGAATCTAGTGAATGTCAAATGAAGTTATTAAATATTCTTCTTTTTATTTGGCTATAGGTTAGTTTTAGTTATTGTTTGCAAACAAACTTCAACTTATTTCAGTAACATATAAAACTTTTATTTTTATGTACACACAGCGCAGCACTAACTAAGAAATTCTTATTTTAAAAACTATGGAATTATTTCTAGAACTAAAAAGGTATGTATGGAATAGTTGAAACTTTTATTTGTATGCTTATACCACACACTTAATTAGCTAGAAATTATTATAGTATTTAAAATTTAAGTATATATAGCAATAGTATCAAGGAAAAATATAAAGTGGTCAATTATTATTTGTTCTAAAATGTTTTATCAACATTAAATATTAATTATATAATATAATTTTTAGGTTACAATAGCAATTACCTACATGTTTGCTTCTAGAATGTTGTCACTACAATATGAAAGATTGATGTGAGGTTTACAGACATCCTATAAATAAAAAACTTCTGATAACCTGGATCACTTTTTTAAGATAGGCAATTTTGTTTTGTATTTTGGTGAAATGAATCTTAAAAATTTTGTAGTTAAGCCGGGATGTGAAGCTTTAGTGTGTTGGTCATTTTCAACTAGGAAAATCATCCTGAGATATCTGATCATTGATCATAGCAAAAGAAAATTGTGCAGCAAGCACCACCACAGCTCAGAAAAGATGAGCAAATCCATTCTATTGTCCGAATGAAGGAATATGCGAATTATTGACTAAATTGTAGCTCTGAAATCAATACATATTATAATTATCGGTATATTGGTGAATTATTTATCACTCCATCATCTTCTAATCAATCCAAATTAATATTTACTATTTTGTTTTAGCTCGCCAACATCTACCGCCACTGAAAGTATTGGATAAAATGATTGATCAAATGAGACCTTTCAATTCAATAAAAACTAAGAAATTAATTCTTTGTAGTTTTTATAAAACTTTGTGATATACATATTTACCTTTAGAAAATGCTAACTAAATTACTTTTTTTGAATATCATGATTAAAATAAAATAATGAATAATGCCATCCCAATTCTTATGAAATTGTTTTATTAAAATTTATAAATTATTTATACCGGAAAGATTACTATTTTTTTAAATAAGGTTGAGCAATAATTGTCAAATAGAGAGATCTTTCAAAATTCTAAGGATCACAGACAAACCAATTCTAAACCTCAACTTCTGGATTGCATCTATCGGCTTGCTTGGCAGTACCCTGTATTAACTCAATAGGATTTCTTAAAAGATGTTAGGTAATATTTTGTGACTATACTGTTCTATCATATCCACAATGTGTTTTTTGGGGGGGTTTGTTTCTGAAAAAAAACATTTATTGAAAGGGCAGTATTCAAATAACACATTCATTTCTTTTCAAATACACCTATATTATTATTTTTGTAAAAAGAAAAGTAAAACAATATTTATTGACTATTAGGTATAATTTGAAGTAAGAATTTTGAATGTATTGAACTAGTTGTGTTGTATTCTGAATTCTAACATATAATTTGCTACATCACTGTTCAAATCTACTTACTAGGCTACAATATGAATAAGCTCAGCTTCAACATTTTTTGATAGAATTCTATATTGTGTCATTAACCTAATATTATCGAACAGCATTCTCCATAATTTATTGAAGGTTCAAAAACATTCAATAATAATCGGTTTTCAAACCACCTGAAAACATGTTCTTCATTCATTTCTCCATGATAATCAATCAACTGAGATTCATATGAAAATATACTTTCTGCTCCATTAATACAACCATCTTCATTCTCAGCATGAAATACAAAATATCTGGAATAAAAACAATTTTGCATTCCAAAATTTTGCATACAATATTGTAACATATCTTTTGAAATGAACAGCCTACAGCACCATTTTGGACAATTCAGGAATCATTAATAAAAACAAATTTATACAGAGGTGTATTTTTGCTAAAAGTTCCTGAAGTCCTCTGTCTGGATGTGAATCATATTTTAGTAAACTACTCAGGAACATTCTACATTGAATAATTGTTCTTCCTTCAATTGCTTCAGTAACATTCCTAAAGTGACATGATTATCTGTAAATAAATGGCCATGTATAATGGCCAAGTATTAAGAATAATGTAATAGAATGCATTAAATATTGCAGTATCATTAAGTTTCATTTATACGTTTTTTTGGATGTGACTTTAACTTAGATAACTCATCACTGCTTGTGAAAAATTACTCACAGTTCTTTGCAGTTTTTTAATAACGCGCAGATAAAATAATCGAAAAATTAAATGAGCAATATAAAATTGTCACAACATAACCCCAAAAATGTCAAGATGTCAACTAAACCAAATAAAACATTTTAATCGCGGCAACAGCGCGCATTTTTGCCAACATACAAAGTTTTTAGTACGACTGACGTTAGTTTGAGTTTAATATTTAATTAACCTACGAGTTGTATTTGATATGAAATTAATTACGAAACCTTTCTTCGAGCATATATTTATATTTTTTGATAACATGCGAACAGTATAACTTTTCAAAGAAATTCGATACGGAATTCAATCACAAGAAGGAATGGGATCCCAACACTATTACCAGACTTGGAAAAAATACCATATACAGACGGCTCAAAAACAATAGAAAGGACTGGCAAAGGAGTGTACGGGCCTGGAACCAAACACTCCGAAAGCTAGGGATAAATCCCAAGTATCTTTCAAGCAGAAATTCACGCCGTAAGAAAGTGTGCCCAGTTCAATACTGATAAAAGATATAGAAGGCAAAGGATTATCATTATGTCGGATAGCCAAGCTGCCATTAAAGTAGTTCTTGTGTAATCAGTTTTAAAATGTTATGGTAATGCCTAGGAAAACTCAATTAACTATGCGAGAACAGCATCGTCACCTTACTGTGGGTTCCAGGACACACTGGAATATAAGGAAATGAAATAGCAGATGAACTAGCAAAGAGAGTGGATGGAACACACTTTTGGGGGCCTGAACCCTTTTGCGGTATTAGCTCCAATCTAATATTGGAAGAAATAGGCAACGCCGAAAAGAAGAGAAGATCTGACCATTGGAAAAATCTAGTATGGCTTAGGCAATCAAAGAAACTCTTGGGAAACTACAACCAAGTGAGAACAAATGAATATCTAAGCCAGAGTAAAACTGCACTGATGCCCGATTTCACCAACCATTTCCTAAAGTTAGATAATATCTAAATCAGATTTAGGAATTCCTAAATAAGTCGCCTGAATGGCCACCTTAAAAAGCTCAAAATAAAGGAATAACGAGTATGTATATTCTGTGGAATTAAAGAAGAAACCTCCATCCACATACTTGCGGATTGCTTAGCAATACAGAATCCTAGTTCACAGTACCTAGGAGGCACTGGATAGAAGAGGGACACTTACCTAAACTAAGTCTCAAGGAACTACTAGTCTCTGGGACTTTTCTCAGGAATTAAGTATAAAGGGGAACAATAAATTGAATTTACTGTTTGGACCCGTACATTGTGGAATCTACTCATATTACTTTTTTAAATGAAACTAAGTGTTTCTAATTAATTCCACTATTTAATGAGAAAATTATGAAAACTCTAAGATATGATAATTATTTCGATATTGATATATCATGGTCAGAATGACAGAAGTTTTTTACATTTTAAAATGTAACTTCTGTCATTCTGACGATGATATATCAATATCGAAATAATTATCATATCTTAGAGTTTTCATAATTTTTTCATTAAATAGTGGAATTAATTAGAAACACTTAGTTTCATTTAAAAAAGGGTACAATAAATCTTGTAGATGTCACTGAATGTCACTTCAATGTACATACATACATAGCTCTTTTATAAAAAGGATTCGTAAAACAATTTTGGGATTATAAAATTCCGAATATTCCGTGGCTGGCTCTTTAAAAATAATATTTTATAAATTTTCACGAATATAATATCAAAATATAATATTATTAAGTAAGAACACCCTGGTCAGTCCTGGTTACATCCAAAAATGTTTTGTGCTACAGAGTATAAATGATACAAAAATTATTCAAATTCGACGTTATAGGATCGTGCAAAAAAAATTAAATTTATACATAATAATTTGAGGTTATGGTTTGATATTTGTTGTGAAAGAACAGATATTGTATGCACACTTAAATACTCACATTTAAGTAGATTGTGATACTGAGTGAAGAGTATACCTACTTGTCAACTTACTCACAGTCATTGAACGGATTAAGCTATCAAAACCCACTGAAAAAGTTCTTATCCGATGTTCACCCAGTATACATAAAAACAATCAACGTTTATCTGTATGACTTGTCTGTTCTGTTTATTAAGTCACTGCAGCACATATGGTTAATGAGTAAGATATTTACACTTGTCTGGGTCAACCATTTTAAATTACAAAGTCTCTAAGGATATAAAAAAGTTTTTTTAACGTCCACAGACATCCAAGGCAAGATTATTCGTTGGTTTATATTTCAAAGTAGGTAAACAAAAAATCAACACAAAAACATAACCAGTTTGCAGTTTTAAATGATGGTCATCATTCCGAATAAATATTATATATTTTCTGGATAAACCGCGTATAGCATTTTTGCTTTCTTGACGTTTCAGTTATATAAATAGGCTAACGTCTCGAGATATCAAATCGTTTGTGACATTTTACTAAAAATATAATACTAGTTATAAACATTTCGTTATTTGTTTTGAAATAAATTATTATCAGTTATTATTATTTTTTATTTATATACCAAAAACCTAAGTACGTCATAAGTAAAGAAATATAAAAACGAATTATATAGTGCAAAATATCTTTCTCCTTATCGGGATTAGTAAAACTGGGAATTAACAAGAAAATAATTATGAAAAGTCAACAAATAACACAGGTATAATAATCTGATGTTATTATGTTTTTATATTATTTCGCACATCCTGCTGAAATTTCACTCAATTCAACTGAAATAGGACAAAATAATTTTGTTAGAGTATAGCAGATGCGTTTTATAATTGTTGCAAAGTTTTAAACGGATATTATTTGGCTTGCATTACACAAGTGATTTTATGTGTGCTTGATACATTAAAACTTCTATTTTTTGACACCTCTATATAGCGGACACCTCTATGTAACGGACAAAAACACATGTCTGGAATGCTGCAATGACTATTTGTGTATAAACGACCCTCTCAATAGCGGACTCTCTATATAACGGACGCGGACATACAAATTAGTTACAAAAAGATATTATTTCTTTAAAAATTACCTCCATGTACGGACACCTTTCCAAATTTCAACGAAAGTTAAGAATTTGTAATCTAGCTACGAGTACGAATATATTTTTGCAAAAGGTGAGGTATAAAAATGTCTCCGGTTGACTGGTTTCTTGTTTCGAGCTCAAGATAGGGTGGGTTTGGTTTTCCCACTAATCCTTTTTATGATAGATAAGATGTTTATGGAAATAATTATGTACTTGTTAAATTATATTGTTATATTATTTACAAATTTTATTGCTTCTCAAATAATTTGGTCAGTCTATTTAGTTGAAGTTTAGTTATTGTTAACACAACATGCCAAACGAAAATGAAAACCTTTATCTTTAAAGGATAAGGTAGAAATTATCCATAGGAGTGAGTCACATCAATTTACAACAGACTGAAAACCGGAAAATCAAATTAAATAAAATCTTGGGAGACTATTCTGCAGAAGATGTTTACAATATTGACGAAACGGGATTATTTTATAGAGCATTACCTACAAAAACATTTTCTCTAAAAAATTACAACTATGCTGGAGGAAAATCTGCTGAAGACCGATTAACAATTTTATTTTGTACTAATATGGTTGGTGAAAAAGAAGAACCTTTAGGAATAAGTAAAGCGAAAAATCCGAGATGTTTCAAAGGAGAACATATCAATAAGTTACCATTGGAATGGACGTCAACTAAAAAAGCTTGGATGAACGAAAACATAATGAGTTCATGGTTACATAAGTTTGACAAGAGAATGGAAAAACAAAAGAGAAATATACTGTTGTTTTTAGATAATGCCACTTCCCATCCTCTGCCTGGTGGCGTGGAGACCTACCAGGCGCGTCCCCAGGTGGCGGATAGGGGAACGGTCAGGAGCCAACGCTCTTGATCAGTGGCAGCCATAAGTAGGGTGAGAGGACGTAAAACTCCTCAAAAGCCTTTGCGAAAGCTGTCACCGTGGACCAACTCCCCCAAGTGAAGGTGTGAAGGTACCGTGCCGATGTACTGGATGGTCACAGGGAATGTGGCCTCGAACGGTCCCTTGGGGGCACCAGGCGAAACCCCCTTGTATCCCAGCCTTACCTCCTCATGCGGGGCTCTGAGGAGGTGGACAAAAAATTCCCTAGCTACTCGTGGGATTCAGATGGATCTATATACAACAACAACCAAGCGCCCAGGAGACGACTAGCAACGACAAGGCTGAAGAAGCCGCCGTGGCTAGCACGTCTTCGGAGGCGAAAAAAGAAAAGAAAGGCGGCCATCAGAAAGCGAGCTTTAAAGCGAACTCGCAGGAAGAGGTGGACCGTATGTCGGAGGAGGATCTCCGCGGCGCCAGACTGGCGGGAGCCTCGAGGAAAAGGATGCAGACTCTGTTGAAAGGGGGCCTGGATTACATTGAAGCCAAAAAGGCGGTAATCAAGGAGAACCTCGCAAAGTCGCTTCTACCAAAGAAAAAACGAGAAGAGGTAGGCGAGCACCCTACCAAAGCTAAAGTAGAGGCGAGGAAGCGCCCTACGGTAGCTACGGAAGAGGTGAAGAAGCGCCCCAGGTCACAAGGGACAACTCCTCCACAGGCAAGACCCGCGACGAAAAGGCCCAGAAGGGAGGATAAACCGTCCTTCCGGGATGCGGCCTCGTCGGAGAGGGTAGCCATAGTGGAGGAAGGATATCCTAGTTGTCAGATGGAGTCGGATAGGCTTAAAGCTCTCCAGCACTCCATCATGAAGGCATACGAGGGGGTGGCAGATGACGGACCTCAGGTGAGATTTGTCAAATGCACCCATAAACCCGGATACCTTCTAATCACTTGCGCGGACGTGGCAAGTGCTGAATGGTTGGATGGGGTGGTTCCCTCACTGGTTCCCTGGGACAACGCAAGTCTCAGGACCCTAAGGGGAGACAGCCTACCGAGACCTGCAGCTGCTTGCTACGTCTTTGTCCCTGACGAGGATGGCGAGAGATTGGAGGGTAAACGAATCCTAAGCAGGCTGAAGGTGAGCAACCGGAAGCTAAGGACATCGCTCTGGACCATATGGGGAAAGACCCCGATGGAAAGGGGCCAGATGTGGACCTTCTCCATGGATGAGGAATCCTTGGAGGAGATCAAAAGGCTGGACATGAGTCCCTACTTCGGGATGGGCCGAATTAACTTCAAGGTCAAGGAGCAGGGACCCAAGTCCAAAGGTACAGTGGAGAGGGAGGCTGTAAAGCCTGGACCCTCCACTGACACAACCGGCAGTGCGGCCTCCCCACAGGTGAGAGCAAGTGCCTCGGGGAAGGGCCCAGGGCGGAAAAAGGGGAAGAAGAAGAAGGGGGAATCTTCTACAGAGGTTAGACCCGGGGAAGCAGACCAGCAAAGTGGCGTTAGCCCTCTCAAAAGGCCGTTACCGGTCAGGGAGGAAGCTGAAGCCATGGAGCAGGGGGAGCCCAGGGTCACAGAGCCCACAGAGGATTCCCACTCTTCGACCTAGAGGACAGCGTTAGGTTCCTGCAGGTCAACCTTCAACACGCCAAGGCTGCCAGTGCCGTGCTGTGTCGAAGGTGGGAAAAAGAAGGCATAGATGTGGCCCTTCTGCAGGAACCTTGGGTACATGGAAGGACCATAGCGGGCCTCAAACAACAAACAGGTACGTTACTCTATCATAGGTCAGCATTAAGGCCAAGAGCATGTATAATACACAGTGAAAGAGTTAATTGTATACTAATTCCAGGGCTTTGCTCCGGGGACTTGGTTGCAGGAATCCTTTCATACCAAACGCAGGGTGGGACGAAGAGGGTAGTCGTCTGTTCCGCCTATTGTCCAGGAGATGAGCTGACCTGTCCTCCACAGGTATTAAGGGCTGTCGTAGACTATTGCCGGGAGAGGGACATGCAGCTTATACTGGGATGCGATGCCAATGCCCATCATACGATCTGGGCCAGTACGGACATCAACAAAAGAGGTGAGTCATTTTATGAATTCACACTTAGGGAAGGGTTATTTATTGCCAATAGAGGTACAGAACCTACTTTTGTCACAGCGGTTAGGAAAGAGGTATTAGACTTGACTTTGAGTACCAACAGAGTAAGTGATAACATAGTGGCTTGGCGGGTATCGCAGGAACCATCATGTTCCGACCACAGGCATATCAGATTTGAGCTGAAGTCATCAGCCCTAATAGTGACTAAGTTCAGAAATCCAAGAGAGACTAACTGGAGAGGATATGATGAATCCCTCAGGGAGTCACTTAAGGAAGGGACAGTCACTATTAAAGGGAAAGAAAGCCTAGAAGTGGCAGTTGACCAGGTTAACGAGGCAATGTTGAATGCCTACCGAGTGAACTGTCCGGAACGAACAAGGCAACGCAAAGGGAACACAGTTTGGTGGAACAATTACCTAGAGGGATTAAGAACCGAGGTAAGAAGGCTATTCAATAAAGCCAAGCTCAACCAAAACTGGGACCTGTACAGGAGTAAGCTTACTCACTATAATAAGGAGATCCGGAAGGCCAAGAGGGACTCATGGAGAAGGTTCTGTGAGGAAATTACAGAGACCACAGAATGCGCTCGAATCCACAAAGTTCTGGCAAAAGAAGGCTCCAATGGAAAGGTGAGTCTCCTGAAGAAAACGGACGGGAACTATGCAGAAACGGCTCAGGAAAGCTTGGAGTTGCTGACAAGAGCACACTTTCCAGGAGCTATCAAGTATCTAGGTCGGCAGGAGGTAGCCAGAAATCTCCAAGAGGTAGGTAGACCCAGTCGGGAAGACTGGCAAATTGCCACTGCTATTACAAGACCAGATAAAATAAGATGGGCGATAGATGACTTCCAACCCTTTAAATCACCGGGAGAGGATGGAATCTATCCAGCCCTACTGCAGAAGGGTAAAGAGGCATTAGTGCCGCAACTAAGTAAGATCTTCAAGGCTAGCATAGCTTGGAAATATACTCCGGTAATATGGAGGAAGGTGAAGGTCATCTACCTTCCGAAAGTAGGTAGAATATCAGACCAAACGCCCCAATCATATAGACCAATTAGCCTAACGTCCTTCCTGCTTAAGACTTTGGAAAAGCTAGTAGATAGGTACATAAAGGACAACGCTCTGACAACTCGCCCTCTAAGCGAGCGTCAGTATGCCTACCAACAAGGCAAGTCAACAGACTTGGCTCTGGATGACTTAAACAGGCTACTTTCCAAGTCGATCGATGACAAGGAAATAGCAGTAGCTACTTTTCTGGATATAGAGGAAGCATTCAATAATGCGTCTCCAATATCTATAACCAGGTGTATGGAAAGAAGAGGGATCGAACCCATCATCTGCGGGTGGCTTGCAGTCAATCTAGGGAATAGGATAATCACATCCACCCTGGGAGAGGCAACCATCACGGCGGGGGTGGGGAGGGGTTGCCCTCAGGGAGGCGTGTTATCGCCCCTTTTGTGGGCGATTCTTGTAGATACTCTTCTAGTACGGCTGTCCGATGAAGGTATTCAGTGCCTAGGGTATGCGGACGATCTTGCTGTCGTCATAAGAGGACGGTTTCCAAACACGATATCAGAGCGCACCCAAATGGCGCTTAATATAATAAGTGGCTGGTGTAGGGAGGAGGAACTGGCAGTGAACCCTCACAAAACTACACTGGTACCGTTTACAAAAAAGAGAAATTTGCAAGGTCTACAAAAGCCACAAATTAACGGAGTGGAAATTCCATTTGCTAAAGAAGTTAAGTACCTAGGGGTAATCTTTGACCAGAAGCTTACATGGAATTCTCACATCGAAAAAACCACGCACAAGGCCAGAATCGCTCTCGGAAGGTGTAGGCAGATGTGTGGGAAGAATTGGGGATTGAATCCTAACATGACCAAATGGTTATATACACAGGTCGTGAGGCCAATGATAACCTATGGATCAGTAGTCTGGTGGCCCAGAACACTGCAGATTGGGGCGCAAAGGCAGTTAAGTGGTATCTAAAGGCAAGCTTGCCTAAGTATCACTGGGGCCATGAGAACGACGCCGACTGCAGCCCTGGAGGTAATACTGAACCTGCCACCACTGCATATCTTCGTTCAGGGAAATGCAAGATCTGTAAGTCACAGATTATTACAGGGGCCTCCTCCAATAAGTCAAGGACAAGGTAAGCTATATGAAGAAATAAAGGCAGATCCAATACTGGGAATGCCAATGGATCAGATTGCCCCACAATATAGTTTTAAAAATGAATTCACAGAGAGAAAGGACTGGGATACAGGGCCTCCTATAATAGCGAATCTCAACTGGTACACTGATGGCTCTAAAACAGACTCTGGAGTAGGAGCCGGAATATATGGGGTACAAGAGAAGATCACGATCTCTCTAAGCCTTGGGAAACATGCCACTGTCTTTCAGACAGAGGTAATGGCGGTGCAATGCTGTGCAGAAGAGTTGATGAGACGGGAGGTAGATAGCCAAAGAATCGTCATCTACTCCGATAGCCAAGCAACACTAAAAGCGATAAGCTCATATCGGACGACGTCAAATCTGGTGTGGGAGTGTCGCAAGGCCCTCAACAGACTAGGTAGTCATAATAGAGTGACCCTAGCCTGGGTGCCAGGCCATCAAGGAATAAAAGGCAATGAAAAGGCCGATGAATTAGCCAAGCAGGGAGCGACGGAGGTCATGATAGGGCCAGAACCTTCCTGCGGAATTGCTAAATGCCTCACCAAGGAGAGCATCCACCAATGGATAAACAACCAGGCGTTGCGCTGGTGGCATGAAACTCCGGGGCAAAGGCACGCTAAGCTATTCCTTAAAAGCCCTTCGGTCAGACTGTCACGCGACCTACTATGTCAAAGTCGAGAAACGACAAGGATGATGGTGGGAATGCTGACAGGGCATTGTAGGCTAAGGAAGCATATGCACACAATTGGCCTAGCAGATGACAGCCTATGTAGGTTATGCCAGGAAGAAGACGAAACCGCGGAGCACTTACTCTGTGAGTGCGAAGGCCTAACAAGGGTGCGGTTTCACCTATTCGGAGATGAAAAACCGAGGGCAGAGAGCTACGCAAAGGAGGCGGTATCCAGGCTAATAGGTCTAATAAAAAGAATAAAGCTAGATATCGAGCTCTAAATATGGCGGAGGACCACAATAGATCTGCAAAGGTCGCAGTGGGATAGGACAAAGAGCCACTCCAATTCTAATCTAATCTAATCCCATCCTCTGAATACTACATGTGCCTGCCAGCCTCTAGATCAGGGAATTATACAAAATTTTAAAATTATATTTCGTCAAAAGATTACTTATGCTTATGGAATCCGAGCCGAGCCATCTCTATAGAAAATAGAAGAAAGCATAACAGTTGAAAATGCTTTAATATGGATAGTGGCAGCATGGAAAAAAGTAACGGCTAAAACAATGGTAAATTGTTTTTCAAAGGCTGGATATAAACACACAACTGACGATACCCAAGAAGAATTTGAAAATAATTTTTCCGACCTATCCACTTTAATACCAACTGAAATGGGTTTGGATTTCAACGGATATTCTTCTATAGATGAAGCACTAACCACTGAAGATTCCTATTTTTCTATTTCTAAATGTGTTGAGGACTTCGTGGCGAACAGTGATAGTGATGAAGAATCTGATATTGAAGAAATAAGTGACGAACAACAAGCTCCTAAAATTTCCAGCCTTAGTGAAACATGTGATAATTTAAGAAATCTAGAAAAATTCTTTTTTGTAAATAACAATGTGAACGCTTACACAAAAATATCAGAAATTTTGATAAATAATTGTGAACACGAAGTTTTCGAAAACAAACTATGTAATATGAATCAGACGACAATATTAGATTTTTTTAAAAGATAATTCACATACAGGAGTGACTTTTGAGTATGGAACGCCTCAATTATCTCGGAAAGAAATCGTACGATTTTTATAGATTTTGGTGTGCAAGGATCTTCTGATATGGGCGAAATTATGGCGGTATTTACATTGTTGTCAGATCCTTCCATTTTCCGGAAAAATAATGAACTTTGTTCTTTCAAATGGATCACCCTGTATATTTTTTGCCTTTTGAAATCCTTAAGAAATACTGATTATTTTACATGTAATCTTCCCTATACCTAAATGCCATAGTTATATAGCTACATTTACATTATCTTCGCCGAAGTTAAAATAATACATTTAGATGGCTACGATTGAATAAACTCGTTTAATTTGAATAATCTTCAATAATTGATATCCTAATAAAAATATCATAACAAGGTCTACTGTCAGTAAAAAGTTTAACGTAAAAGATTTATCCAAATCCAAATCAGTCAGTATAGGGAAGGTGAGCGTAACCCAACAGCTTTGTCCTTGTAGTCCGTGAAAATCTTACCATATTACCCACACACTCTATTAATTAGGTAATAGAAATATTAACAAGTTTCTACAAAATTCTAGTTGGGAAAACTATGAGAATAAAAATATTTAGAAAAAGAAAGTTTAGAATCCCACCCCAATCCGGTGCAGTATCCAGATTAAGATCCTGCTATAGTGAGCAGTTTTATAAATTACTTGAAAATAAAGAGAATTCAAATTCAATTACCAAACAAAGGAATATTTATAAAGAATTTTATTTAGAGTTATCTAAGTATATATCTAATTTTGAAAAAATTTGTTTACCAAAGAACCACAAAAATTAGGGAGTAGTCTAAATAATCTGGACACATAAAGTGTCTTGTGAAATATTAAACTTTCTAAATAAGTTAAGAGAGATTAAAAATATAAAAATAAATTTGGAGTGGTAAGTTTTTCAAAATATTAAAATAAATTTATAATGGTTGATAAAAAAGATTTTCAAAAACTAGTCTTTATTGTACCCATGGAAAAGATTGGAATCACATTTTCTATATATAATACAGGCATACAACAATTTGAAAATGTCTGTAATCCAACAAAAAAAGTTGATAAAGAAGTAAATTTATGAAGTAACAGTATACACCCTTATATATTTGAATATATTTTGTAAATTAGCAAAAAACGAATATGTAAAGAATTAGAAACACCCAAAATCATTGTTGTCACTTCTTCTGAGTTGGCTGGAAGATTCCGTTGTATCTACTGCGTTCGGGGAAAGACAAAATGGTTAATAATAAGCTAGACTAAATAAATGTTATAAATTTGGGAGAAAAATTTGAGGTTTTTTAAAATAATTCTAAATCTGAGCTAGTTTGGAAAATAATGAATTTTTTAAACAACTTTTCTTTTTGTATTGATAAAATTTATTCTTTATTATTTAATAATATTATGATGTTTTAATTCAGGGAAAAAAATTTTGAGGCATCTTAAAGTATCAGTTTGAGCTATTGGTTCCCAGAACGTTGCACCAGAAATCTGTTGTTTTCCTCTTCCTAAATTATCACTTCTGAGTTGTCTGAAGCATGCCGGTCTTACTTAGTACCTTAATATTTCGAAAATTATGATTTTCCTACAAAATGGTTAATATTATGCCTGACTAAAAAAAATTTTTAAATTAGGAAATAGGTTTTTAAAAATATTTCAGAATCTGAGTTCAGCTGTGAAAAAAATTAAATTCATAAGCAATTTTTCTATTTTTTATTTTTGTATTTAATAAGATGCTATACAAAATAAATGTTTCAAATTAGAGAAAAAAATTTAGAATCAACACGGTTGTGAAAAAAATATATTTATCTACGACCACCATTAAAATTAAGCATTTACAAACTCATATAAATAGGTGTAATTAAATTTTATACATACTTCTAAAGCGCGCGAAAAAGAACAATGCTTTTTAAATGGAAGTTTCATTATAACACCCAAAAGAGTTCGAAAAAGTACAATGCTTTTTAAATGGGATAATCATTATAACACTCTTTTGACGCTTGCTTCTTATTGCACGACATAGGACTTTTGGAAAGGCTAGAGAAGGCGGAGAGAGAGAGATAGAGGGTGAGGGAGAGAGAGAGAAAAGAGAAAAGAGAAAAGAGAAAAGAGAAAAGAGAAAAGAGAAAAGAGAAAAGAGAAAAGAGAAAAGAGAAAAGAGAAAAGAGAAAAGAGAAAAGAGAAAAGAGAAAAGAGAAAAGAGAAAAGAGAAAAGAGAAAAGAGAAAAGAGAAAAGAGAAAAGAGAAAAGAGAAAAGAGAAAAGAGAAAAGAGAAAAGAGAAAAGAGAAAAGAGAAAAGAGAAAAGAGAAAAGAGAAAAGAGAAAAGAGAAAAGAGAAAAGAGAAAAGAGAAAAGAAAGAGAAAAATATTCAAAGATTTTGAAAAATGGTCAAAATTTTTGAAAAATTGTGAACAATGGCCAATAATTGTCAGAATCTGTCAAAAATTGTTAAATATTTTAAAAAATGGTCAAAAATAGTCAATGCCTGTCCAAATTTTTAAAAGTTGTCAAAAATGGTCAATAATTGTTAAAATTTTGAAAAATGGTCAAAAATTGTTAAAATTTTGAAAAAATGGTCAATAATTATAAAAAACTGTCAAAACTGGTCAATAATTGTTGAAAATTGTCAAAATTTTTGAAAAATTGTCAAAAATGGTCAATAATTTTCAGAAACTGTCAAAATTGTCAATAATTGTTAAAATTTTGAAAAATTGTCAAAATGGTCAATAATTATAAAAAACTGTCAAAATGGTCAATAATTGTTAAAAATTGTCAATTTTTTTGAAAAATGGTCAAAAATGGTCAATAATTGTCAGAACCTGTCAAAAATTGTCAAAAATGGTCAATAATTGTTAAAAATGGTCAAAATTTTTGAAAAATTGTCAAAACTGTCAAAATTGGTCAATAATTGTCAAAAATGGTCAATAATTCTTAAAATTTGAAAAAATAGTCCAAAATTGTCAAAAATTTTGAAAAAATGGTCAATAATTGTCAGAATTGTCAAAATTTTTGAAAAATGGTCAGTTTTGGAAAAATGGTCAAAAATGGTCATTCTATTGTGCTCTATTGTGCTCACTTTTTTTTTATTTGTATATTTAACAAGTTACCTTAGATAATTTTGTGCTCTGTCAAAGGTTCTGTATATGTAATAATTTTGTACTGTCATTAAGAAGTGTGAAACGTCATCGTCATTTTGCAAAATATTTTTCAAATTTTGATTGATAAAACACTGATTGTTAAGCTAAATAAACATGGAAAAAGAATCTGATTGCACTCCTCCTGAAATTGCAGAAATTGAGTGCAATGTAACTCAAAACCTGCTTCCGGAAAAGTCAAGAAAAATATACATGAAGTCATATGGATTGGTGTAGCACTAAAAAAATCAAAAATTTCACGGAAATGTATTTTTTAATGTGGTCGTAGATAAAATATTGTATGATACTCATCCGTGAAGTACTATTGCGCACACTTTGCGAAAAAAGGCATTCGCTACGCTCGTGCCTTTCAGTTTCGCAACTCGTGCGCAAAAGTATGACTTCACGCACTTGTATCATAAATAACTATTTTGAAGCAATTTTTCTTTTTTATATACAGATTTCTATTTAAATTAAAAAATATTAAATCGTTTTTACTACGAAAATCATCGACTGAATTGCTCACAGAATGTTACTACGCTGAAAAAACAAAACAAAAGAAATACAAACGAAATCCACATAAAAATATCCTATTGCAGGGGTGCTTCCAATATTCAATATATTAATAAAATTATTAAAAATAAAACAACCTCTTCGAAAAATTGTAAATAGCAAAAACATTTCAGGCATACTTTTTAAATAACAAAAATAGCAAAAATATTTTTAAAATTAAAAAATATATAAATAAAAAAATAGTCTATGGTTGACTCCCAACCCCAAGTGAAAATTGTTTTTTCTCATTTCTTCAATTTAAACTATTATTATTTTCACAAATAGGTATATTTCTATATTTGTTATTCGTCTCGGCAGTCTCCTACCTTTAGGCATATCGCATTTCTTGAAACGAGCGATAAAACATATAAAAAAAAGAAAATGGAAGTGTTATAGTTTAATATTTTTGGATAATAAACAGTAGAGAAAGAAATCTCATTTTGTCATTTAAATTCTTGATAATGTAGACTTGTTTTATGAAACTGTCAATAATATATTAATAGATCGGAATTTTAAGTTGTTTTTTGTTTGAATTACCATGTACAGGTGATTCTACAAAGTATATGACATGATTTAAAAAAAACGTTCTATTTCCCATCATATCAAACAAAATAATAATACACCATGAATATTGTTAAATAAAATAAACAAAAATTACCAGAATAACCTCAAAAATATCGATATTCACTACTTAAAACACTAGCGCACAATGTACAACACTCTATTATTTCTAATAAATTCGTGAAGCAGTTTTTTCTAGGGTTAACAAAAAAAAGCCGGCTTGATGTTTACTGCATTTTTATTAGAGCTGAATTCGTCACTCCATATTTGGTATTTAGTCGAAAGCTTTAAATTTATTTCATCTACGGAAAGTAATAGATATAATTTTAGTTTTATACAGGGTCGGTTACGTTACATTTTAATTTAGGGTTAACATAAACAAAGTAGTTTTTAAAAATGGAACATCTCAAACTATTTTAATGAATTTTGGTTTACTGGCCTTTGACATGCTATTCTAATAATTATGTATTTGTAACACTATTGAACAGTTCGTCTTGATTTATTCAGCGAATCAACGTAGTCTTTGAAAGCATCCCACAAAGAACAAATATCAGCTAAAGAAACTAGTATTCTTAAAGTAAAAAAGACCAAATATCAGCTAAAGAAACTAGTATTCTTAAAGTAACCCTTCCTTTAATTTGAACTCCAGTTTTGCAAATAGGTTACACAATTTAAATAGAATTGTTCCACATGCTTGATGAAGACATCCCGGTAATTTATACTAACGTCGTCGTTCTGGAAGACGAAGAAACCACTTCCGAAAATGGCTTCCGCTAATTGTATTTTTGTCAAAAAGTTGTTTTCTCGTAGTGCAAAATATGATGAATATTAATAATATGATTTTCGATATTCATTGTCTGAATGTAATAGAGGTGATCATTTTAATTGAAGAAAATTAAACGAAACGTTAATTATCACTAAACTAGAAACGTGTCAGTATAAACGGAAGATAATTATGCACCAACCTTGTATTATCAATTTACTTCAGTGGTTATCGATTACAATTATTCGATGTACATATTTTCATTTTCCAAGTAGTGACATTACTTTTTGATTTTTTCTTTCAATTATTTCTACTGTAAAAAATATGGCCCATTTCACACGACACACGAATGATGTCGACAAACCTATGACTGTGAAATACTATAGCTATAATACAGTAAAACAGATTGACCTTTAACCCTGACGTCATACCTACAAACCTCGCGAAATGAATCACTGAGTCAAAAATGGCTACTGTTACTCTGTCGTGTGCGTAAATATTTTCACTGTTTGTTTATCTTGTCAGTATTTTTTTGCGTTATAAATAACTAAATATTGCTGTTGGTTGAAGTCAATTTGAATATCACTATTTTGAAATAGTCGAAAATTTAGATAAATATTCACTAAAAATTATTTTGTCTGCTATACCTACATAAAAAAAATTATTCTATAACCATTAACGGAAGTAGACATTTCTACGAATCTTTCATTTGAATAAATTTATCTAAATTTAAAACAGCACATTAGCATTTAGGGCTAACAAAAGCAATATTGGCTAGCAAAATAAAAAATATTAATCATGGGTAATAAAGGTTTTTATTCAATGTACACTATTTATACATTTATTGTCATTCCGAAATTTACCATACAAATATATATTAAGTATCTTAATAATCATCGTCAGACTCTGAAGAGGAACTGTTACCTACATCAATAGTTAGTGGTTCCACGTCAATATCACAAACAACTTTTTCTCTATCGTACCACTTTCTAATAAGTGCTTCAGTATGGTTCACACATTTTGTCCACATGTTAGGTGTACATTTCTCTAAAGCTTCATTCCACATTCCTACTACTTTCTCGTCACTGGATCCATCTCTACCAATATGTTTATTGTAGTATGATTTACAGTTAGCCCAAATTAGCTCAATGGCATTAAAATCGCAGTGGTATGGTGGTAACCTTAATACTTCGTGTCCATGTTCTCTTATTATTTCATCTATAAAATAAACATTTTGCTTTCTATGCATCTTCGCTACTTGTAATAACTCTGGTTTTGTCATTTTTGGATCAAAATTAATCTTATTTTCTTTCAGCCAACTGGCAATTTCCGCTTTTTTTGTTGATGTGGATGGTTGTTTGTTCAAAATTTCACTGTGCTATGGTGCATTGTCCATTATTATAAGTGATGGTTCCTCTAAATTAGGAAGTACCTGTGTCCTGATCCATTTAGTAAATAATACACTATTCATTTCTCCATGATAATCCATAGTTAAAGATTTTGAACAGAAAACCAAACTTGCTTCTGTAACAAAACCTTTTGAAGAACCTGCATGAACAATGATAAATCTTTTTCCATCATTTCCTTCAAGTTTACGAACACTTTTAATATTATCATCTTGCCAACTTCTTATTTTACTTCCTTTGGAATAAATCCATGTTTCATCTAAGAATATTAGTTCTCTTGGATAAGCACTAGTTAAATTTTCCATATGTTTTCTCAAGAAGCAAGCTCTGTGTGAAACAATATGGTTACGTTCAATAATTGCTCTTCAGTTATCATCTTTTTTAAATTTGAACCCTATTTCTTTTAACAATGTGCTTAATGATGTTGTACTACATGTAACTATTTCCTTGGACTTTATCTCACAATTTAATGTTTGAAGAGTTACTGGTTTTCCTGAAAAAAAATAATTATTATTTACTATCTAATACTTATACATTCAGAGAAATTTTCAATAGATAATTAAGAAATTTTCATCCGAAGATTAAAATTACTTAGAACTTATTCAAGTAATAAGAGACACTATATATTGGTTTTAACAAATTAATTGATATTTATGTTATGTCTATTAATTTGGTGTTTCATTTCTCATTTGTTGATTAATTTAAAACTTTCCTTCACTAGCTTGCTAAAATGTTATTCTACAAAATATCTATAATATCATATGTACTCACGTTCTTTGTACATATCGTATAATGTATTGCGTATAGCCATTTTACTGCCATCAGGTAAGTCTGTAGTTTTTGGTTTACTGCGAGTTTTACTCTTCTTTTGTAACAAAAAATTAGGATTATTTTCCTTCTTCTTTCCGAGGGCATAAATTGTTTTTCTTGATATTTTTAATGCTGCTGCTACTCTCTAAAATGAAATTATCTTAAGAACATTATAATATGTATAAGAAGTTAGATTTTACCTCTTGAACATTCAAAATATCAAAAGGCCCTCCATTCAGTTTTTCCATTTCAAAATACTCACACAAGTTTAAAACAAGTTCTTGTGCTTGTGATTTCAGCATTTTTCCTGGCATGTTCTAAAACAAAGTAAAATATTGTTCAATTTGCTCACAAGCAAACACTATTGTCATAATCTGTAAGAATTCAGTTCACAGAATTAAGAAAGATGAATGTGTGTAAACCAATGAACTATAAAATACTATTTATATTTTATTGATGTTAACACCACTACCTTTATAAACCTTTTTATAGAAGGGTATAAGTGTTTACATGCATGTATCTTCCTTACTTCTTGGTTGTTAACGTAATTCTTATTTTAGTTGACTTTATAAATTTAACATAAATGTTCCCGTTACACGAAAATTCAGCCACCGTCTAAGAAGTGAGGTTAAGTTATAAATATTCATTAAATGCAAAACAGGAAATTTTGTACTTACCTTAAAATAAAAATAACAAATTAGAGGTTTTGAAAAAAGCCGATTTTATAGAGTTAATCTAAATGCAAATGATGAAACGCTTTGAACAAAACTCGATGTATCAAAATAATGACAGTTGTCATATGAGGTCAAAATAAATTCTTATGAATACAACCGATTAATCGTTTTTGGCGCTATCTCTTTTCAACATTTGGAGGTAATAATTAGAGTTACAAAAGAACGTATGTCATTGCTTGAAAGACAGGTGTACGTATATTGTATGATGTGTTTTTACTGTCAGTAGAAAAGGATGAGGTATATAAAGTTTGTGTTTACTACTGTTCATTGTTAGTGACGTCAGGGTAAAGGTCAATTTTTTTAACTGTATATGACAGTTGAAATTTTTCTTAATTATCTAACGTTGAACTGATATTCATGTCTAATTTTTACCAGAATACAGGATATTTCAGGATGTTCTACAAATTACAAAAAAAAATTGAATTTAATGGATTTACAAGTTTCAACATTTACAAGATAGGTAAACTTCATTCCAAGATATTTCGTTTTGACTTATTCCAAGATGATTGATTCAAGATCAAAACCCACAGAAGGTAGTCCTTAATCCGATAACAACATCACAGTGTCGTACTGGTTTCTTCGAAAAGCAAAAAGATAATGCCTAATAGTAGGATTATTTTACAACTGAAATGTTTGGCTGGTAAAATAATATTTGAGACTAATTTTTTAATCTATTTAATTATTCTATTATTTATCTGTGCTTCGGAAGATTTTTTTTATTTCCCTGTTTATTTGCAATCTATAATACTTATTATAATAAACAAATTATGTGATAATACAATTCTGTTGACAGGCTCGATAGGAATCCAGTGATTACTATCTCTTACAGCTATAATTAATATCTAGATTAATTAGTTTTGTCTATTGGGAATACACTAACACTCGTTAAAACCTATTAGTTAGGTCGTATGGAAAATAACTTTTAAGTCTACGCTGGGCTTCTGGTTGTACCATGAGGTTAGATGTCAGTCTTAATCTATTTTTAATAATATTTTTGTATTTCCGATTTGACCGATTCCACTTGAAGATCACGGGCTATAAAAAGATTTGGCACAAACCATGGAGCATCTAAAACAATTCTTAGCACTTTCGATTGGAATCGCTACAGTATTTCAATATTACAATTAGCTGTTGCTCCCCACAGTGGGATACCGTAGGTCCAAATGGGGTTGAGGATTGCTTTGTAGATCAGTACCTCATTTTTTATAGATAATTGAGATTTTCTACCTATCAGCCAGTATAAATCTCTTAGTTTCAAACCCAATTGTTTGCGCTTGGTAAAGATGTGTTTCATCCAGGAAGATATATTTCCGAATTTTGATATTTCAAGTTAAAAAGAGCTTTCATTGCTTGTTTTCCTTTGTCTGACCTGTACTGCACCTACTTACTTTATTTCCAATGTCCTTTTTATATTTACATAATGGGATTAAAATATTTATAGATAAAATGGACGCATCGGAATTCGGTCCCGCTACCTGCGGAAGGGACTACCTGTAATGGATTAAATTCGAAGTGCGATTTCGGAATTGGGTCCCATGTACCTACTATTTGTTTAATTTGACCAACCTAACAAAACCTAACCCCAACCCCAGTTAGATTCGACAGCGGACCGAATTACGAAATCACCCTTTCGGATTTGGACAAAATCCCTGTGAGCAGGTAGTCCCTTCCGCAGGTAGCGGGACCGAATTCCGAAACACCGGATAAAATAGAAAATGGGGATTTCGGGATAATCATTTTGAATATTGTCTCAGAATTTTAGTTTGTAATGAACATTTCACTCCGAAAATAATCTTGTGTGCGAAGCGAATTGTGAAAAATGTGTTTGAATCATTGGAACATCGAGGTTATAGTATAAACGATGCAGCAAAAGATACATGTAAGTTGACCAAAACTCCAATATTCACAGTAAAAGACATTATTAATAAGCCAATACATAAACGAAAAAAACGAAGTGACGCTAATAAAACCAAATGTGTTGACCAAATGCAAAAAATTTAATCCGACCTATACCAAGAACAAATGATACCATAGATTTTATAAAAAAGCGGTTAATTAAAGACGAAACGGGGCAGTAAGCCAGCTTTTTTAGTTTTATTTACAGCCAGAGTTCATGTACTTTGTTCCTTCTCGATTCTATTTCAATCTCATATCAGTTATTATTTAAAAAATGTATCTATGATATCTTCCACTGTTTTGCAGATACCCTGTATAGTAAAAAAAGTTTTTGAAATGTGGCCATGATTAAACTACATCTTTTTTTATTTGAAACATTTTTTGATAACATCTGCCAATTAGATGAAATAAATCAAAGTGTATACGGTGGGCCAACCTGTATGTTTCAACAGTTCAATTTGTTTAATTTCAATTAATGAATAAAAGTAAAATTTATTATTCAATTTTACAAAATAAATTTAATTTATGTTTTAGTATCTAAAATTTACCGACTATGGATCTGTTAGTGTTTACTGTACAATGATAAACTTCTATTATTAAGTCGCTAAGGCCAGATGCCGAGTCAACGAAATATTGTGAAATGATCTTTACCTAAAATGAGAGGAAGGAAAGTGCACACTTTCCTTCATAGGAAGGAAAATATGAGTTTTCTGTCTGACGGAGGAAGGAAAATGTGTCCTTTCAATAGAGGCACGAGAGAACTACCTATATTTTTTAATTACTTTAATTCGATAATAATTTATTGTTGATTGATTACAAAGAAGGATAATGATGTAATAACAAACTCTAAAAATAAAAACACATGGAAAAAAGTTGGGATATTGATGAAAAGTTCGAAAGAAGTTAATTTTTCAAAAAAAAATTATTATTTAGAGTTAAAATACTTCAAAATGAATTCGTACATCCTGAAACAACAGATGAAATTCGTAACAAAGACGAAACAAAAATTATTGAGTCCAAAGTGAAAAATACTAATATTCCACATGGTGATTGTTTATAATTGCTGCTATACGTCTAGGCATACTTCTTATACAGTTATCAATGACCTGTTGTGATAAGTGATCCCAAACATCAGGCAAAATTGCTCGTAACTCATCAAGGGATTGCGGTGGACAATCCCAAACGTGTTCGATGGGATTGAGATCTGGTGATCTGGCTGGTAATCTTGAATGATGAATTTCATTTGCTCCGATTTGGACAAGCACAATTCTGGCTCTATATGGTTGCGCATTGTTATCTAAAAACATGAAATTGGGTTCTAAATTATCCCTGCAGTCCTCAATAATGCCATTTATGATATCAGACCATTCATAGTGCCATTACATAAATACAGCTCCGTGCGACCACCCAAAAAAATACCAGCCCAAATTATGATACTGCCACCTCCATAAGGATAAACTTCTTGAACTCGACCCGGCTGGGTTTTCTCCAAACTCTCACTCGTCGTGATTCGCTATGAAGGCATATTCTTGTCTCGTCTGTAAACATTACATTGTTCCATTCAGCATTCCATCCTACTGTGGCACCTAACCTAACCTAACCAAGCTAAGCAATTTCGGCGGTGTACAACATTAAGTGGTATATAGCGCCATGGTCTTCGAGCCCTCAAGTCCACACTATGTAGACGATTAATTACCGTTCTGTATATGATCCGAACCCCACTAGCTCTTCGTAAATCAGCAGCTATCGCCGAGGCTGGTCTGGTTATATTTCTTGGTGCCATGATAGTAATTAAGCGGTCTTGTCTTCTGGCAGTTAGCCTTGGTCATCCAGTCAAAGGCCTTCCAGAAACAGCGCCTGTTTCCCGATATCTCCGATAAAGCCTACTAGTCACACTAGGGATGGCTAACCTATACTGGAATACCCGGCGGGTTGGACTAATGGAACTGATCCGCACCAACAATTTATTCAGGTACGAGTATTAGTCCAATCATTGTAGCGTGGCACGGTCATATACAATATGCACACAGTCACTCACGGCCCCTATAAATCAGTCGCGGTACTCAAATTCGTACCTCGCACTCGTACAACATTAACGATATGCTGAACGCGAGCGGTTCAAGATCAGTTCAAGTCCAGTATGTACTCGTTTACGGTTGTTTACCTACTGCTGTAAAAGCGTTCCTACTCCTCGCAAAAAGGCCGGCTGGACTGGTAACTGGAACTGATCTTTGGACTAGTTATCACTCTGGACTAGATCAGGTTGGAACAGATCCATAGAAATGTTGGGATCAGCCATCCCTAAATCACACCCAGCACCATACCAATAGCTGTGTTAGCGTTTGCGACATACAAGTGCCTTCGTTCCATGTTAAAATGTACTAAAACAGTTTACTCAAGATTAGAACGCATGATAACTGCGTTATTCAAGAATAAAAACTTAACCACAAAAACTTCAAAATACGGTAAACAAACCTCTCACCCAAGTCAAAGATTACAATTTTTTGTAGGTAATCTTTGCCCAAGTTCTCAACAAAAAATCGGATAAATGTGTTGTTTAGTGTATGAAATTAGACAGTGCCGTACCATATGGGTAAGCTCTCAATTATAAAATTTGTTTCAAAAATAAATTAAGTTTTAACATTTTTTTTTTCAATATCTCTAACTTTTTTCCATGTGTATATTTAGAATTGTAAAAATTAAAAGTAATATTATTATTATTGCAATTAGTAAATTGTAATGGAATTTACTGTAACCATGTAGAGATACCTATATGTCTCCGTTATTTCTGCGGCTTGTACAGTAGCAGCCTCGATGTCAGTTTCTGGAAAAAGTGACGGACAACATTATTAGTTAACATACATATCACATTAGACTGATATATTACTTTTCAACCTAGAGTGATATTTGTAACTTTCGCGGCAAGTACTTAGTTGTGTGCTATATGTCATTTTCACATGTGGTCGTCGGAAAAGATATTTAACTTACAGTTATTGTTTCAACTCTTACAAGGTAGAGTCTTTCCCTAATTATCACATAAAATAAATAAATAACAAATTTCACTATTAATGTTGTTTGGTAATTTTAAATGTTTTAGTATAAGAATTTATTGAAATTGAAAATTATGAAAATTATAATTTTCATAATTTTTCATTAAACAGTGGAATTAATTAGAAACAGTTAGTTTCATTTATAACATTACTAAAAGTAAATCATCACGCGATGCAATACGTGATTGATTGTAAAAAGTCTGTCGGGTATTTGATAACATTGCAGGTGTTGTCATAATCATAAATACTGGATTTGCGATTCCCCCATAAACAAAATCCAAATGGGGCAAATCTGGTGATCATGCGGTCCACGGCCATGGTAGTCCTCTACCAGTTATTAAACGGCTTGATAAAATATCATTTAAATACTAGGTAGCAAGACCGTAGCAACCCTCTTGTTGAAACCAAATATCATCCAATATGTTGTTGCAATAAATTCGAATATTTAGGGTCCGTTCAAATTTTCGCCCATACCATCCCAAAGATTCCATTTTCGTGGGTACTGGGTGGAAAACCGATGTAGGGGTAGGTTAGGTTAGGTTTGTGGTGAGTGGGTCTATAACCTGGCTCATACCTATTCAGATTTCACCAAGCAAATTCAGCTTCTTAACAAAGCCGATTCGTTCATTTGGTGAATGATATTTCAGGTCCAAGGGCGAGAGAGAAACCCTGCCAAACATCAGATACCTGATTCGAGCCCTGGCGGGACAGACGCAAATTGTATGCTCTGCTATTTCATCATCTTCCAGACAAAGACGACAAGTCGGATCTTCCGATAGTCCAAGTCTTTGCATGTGATGATTCAGATGACAGTGGCCTGTTAAAAGGTCTGTTGGACAACGTAGGTTATGCCTGCTATAGTCTAACATTTGCTTGGAGACATTTTTCGAAGGATGTATAAAAGCTTTCGAATGAACCAATCCTGGTATATTATGCCAGAAGTCTGAAGCTCTTCTTGCTGTCCAGGTATTTAGTGTTTGTTTGGAAAAACTTATTGCGATGCCAATTGTAGATTCTGGTCCGATAAAAACACATGTGGCACCCTCCCTTGCAAGGGAGTCTGCCTTCCCATGGCCATCCATGCCAGAATGGCCGGGGATCCAGACCAGCGATACTCTATTGAGTTCTCCTATTGAGGAGAGTCTTTTTTGGCTTTTGATTCAGATACCTTTAGTTCTCCAGATATTTCTAATTGACCATTTATCTTCCACACCTTTTATATTACTCGACCGGCTTCACTAATTATCAGGCGTAAATTATAGAAATTATATATAATAGAAATTTCTGTTTCAGATGGAAAATTGCCGTAGGTAAAATCAGTCTATTGTTCTAGTAAAAATATGAATTTTAGTATGCAAGTTACACAATAATTCGGATTTACGAAAAAGCTATTTATAATTTATTTTAGTGTCAGTTAAACTTATTTCAATACTCCATGGAAAAATTCTGTCGTAAAAGTTAATAATTCTACACATACATTTTTTAAGCTTCAATGTAGGTTATCACAAAAAAACAATTTTTATCAAATCCGAATTTAAACATTTTATCACTAATCTTTAAATACTGATAAGAAGTTTTAAGTAAGTAGTTCATTTACCCGGTTGAAATTAGAAGTTACACAAACAACACACATTTTAAACAAGATAGCTCTCAAAATTTTTACCCATGTCTTAGGTATAATTCATAACTAGGTTGTCTTGCATTAGAAAGTCTTCAAAACAAGTCTAAGAGTAGCAGAAATAAAACATTTGTTATATCAAAGATACATTTCGTACTTTTTAAAATACTGTCATGAGCCATTTCGTAACAATGTTCCATGTAATGCTGCCAAAGGGTTTTTAAGTGTTTCATTCCAAGTCCGAATTTCATCAGCTAGAGATCCATTAGTTTTAATAATGTCTTGATCGTAGGTTCTTTTACTTTCTGACCAAACCATTTCAATGCCGCTGTACTGTTAACGTAAAACTTTGTGACTCATTGATTCTGCATAACAGTCCAAATAATACTCTCTTTTTGGCAACTTTGTTTTTATAATATCCCATATTTGGTAATTCATGAGTCTCCCTTGAATATTGATATTTTTAGACTCGGTCCAATCTAGTAATTTTGTTTTAAGCCAACTAGAACATGTAATTGTTTCCATCAATCGTATATGGTAACTGCCGTTATCCAAAATAATTAAGCTGGGTTTCTCTAGATTGGGTACTTATAAAATTGGTTTTGAACCATTTCTCAAAGTTTTCGCAGTTCATATTATCATGGTAGTCACCGGTTTTCCGGCTTCTTCTATCCTGTTTTCTTGCTCTGAATTAATACAGTATTACTTTGCCATATTTTTCTCATCTGACTTTTGCTAAAAATCCACGTCTCATCCAAAACCTTAGCTTTATGTAAGTTACGTTTTTCTTCGGAATATTTGATAAGAAACTCTTGCTTGGATCATATCGCAGGAAGCTCCATTCAAAATTTTTGATTATTAGCTTGCTTAAATTTAAAACCAATTTTATATGTATATCCAATTGATAATGTATATTTTGCTACATTATACATCTGGCATTTCTTCTCGGAACCGCTCACGAATTGGTTCTGCCGATACATATTTTCTTTCGCCGTACATTCTATGCACCACTTGTCGTGAACTACTTAGAAGAAGAGTACATCTAGTTTTTATTTCAGTAACTTTCTCAGAGAGAGTTCTTTGGAATTCGACATCATTAAGAGTCTTTATCTTTTTTGTTCTCCATAGGGTAATATCCCCAACGCCTCTGCAGATAGTTCGGTAGCTGCCTTTTCAAAAGGTCGATGTATTCTTCGAAAAACGCATTGGCTTTCCGTATGAACATCCTTCCTTCATCGGTAATTCTTTTGACCATATTTATTTTTTGTGACCACCTTGCAATTGCAATATAGAGGCAATTTTTGAGGAAGAGATGTATATATGGTTATACATTCCGCTCCAATGGAACTCTCTGATTCGTATTGTGCGGTGAATCACTCCGCATTTCTTTTCCATCGTTTTATATATTCTTATCCGTTTTTGCTTTTTCTGCTACTAATTTCCATTTCTTCCTATCTTTGATAATGTCAGCCCAGTCCTGTATTTCAATCGCTCGTAAATCAGTAATAATTTGGTCTTCCCATCTTATTTTTGGTCTGACCCTTAGTCTGCTTTCTGCTGGTCTCCAGTTGCTCACCCTTTTGATTGCTGCATCCGGTTCTCTTCTGTTCACATGTCCGTACCATTTTACTATTTGATACTTTATGTAGTTCACAACATCTCCCTCGACAGTATCTTTTAATTCCAAATTCATTAGTGGTCTAAACTCATTGTCTTGAATCTTTTTAGGGCCTTTCATGAAATTTTTCTTTCAAAAACCCCTAGTCTTTCTTCGTCTTTCTTTGTTAGGCACATTGTTTCACTTCCGTATGTAACTATTGGCTTAATGGAGTCTTTGTAAATTTTTATCTTGGTATTTTTACTAAAGCTTTTGCTAGTTAGCAGCTTCTTGTAATGGGAGAAAGCTCTATTACCTGCCTGCAAACGCTCTTAGATTTATTCACTCCGTTCGTTTGCTCTGTTGACTATCACTCCAAGGTATTTAAAATGAATAATTTCCTCAAAGTTGTATTTGCCTATTGTGATATACCTTGTGTTGTCTGAGGTTTTTTATTGCAGGTCATGTACTTCGTTTTGCTTTCATTTATTTTCAGATCTCTTTTTACTGCTTCTTTTTCGAGTTCAATAACTGCCTCTGTCATACTTCTTTTATTTCTTGCAACTATAGCTATATCATCGGCATATGCAATAATCTATACGGATTTATTTATGAATGTTCCCTTGTACCCCAGGTCCTGAATTACACTTTCCAGGCCTTACTCCAGATTTGATGTTAAAGGGATTTGTATAACCTTCAGATGTTGTCACCACTACCTCCGATTTTTCCATTGTAATCAAAACGAGTCTAATTAATTTTGGTGGAATATTCATGGCTTGCATTTCTCCACAAGTTTGCTTCTAATTAAGCTGTCGAAAGCTTGTTGGAAGTCGACAAATAGGATATGTAGGTCTATGCCATGTTCGCAGCATTTCTCTATTGACTGGTTTAATAAGTGAATAGCATCTATCGTAGACTTGACTTTCCTAAACCCTTGTTAATAGTCACCGATGCGTGAGTATTTTTTTAATCCATTGAGGTTAAAATTTTGTAAGCAGTATTCAAGAGTAAAATACCTCTGTAGTTTTCCTTTCTTATGTATTGGAACCAATAACCCTGGAAACATTATATTGGCATAATCTCTTCTTCCCATATTTTTACAATTAAATTTTATAACCTAAGCATACATTTTTCACCTCCTTGTTTAATTAACTTATTTTTTATCTGGTCAATTCCTGTCGCCTTTCCCGATTTGAGGTTTATTATAACTTCTCGAAATTCTTCAGCATTTGTGTTGTGTCTGTTTTCAGTAATGTCCGCATCGGCTGGGCTTCTTTTTTCTTCATATAATTTTGTGAAGTATTCTTCCCATTGTTTGCCATCTATGGGGTTATTTCTTGTTTTCTTTTTGCCATTGAATTTCTTAACATAGTTGTAGAGTTTCTTATTGTCCTTTCTGTGTTTTTCTATTTCGTTCATGTAATCTTCAATCCATTGCTGCTTTTTTGTTTTGCATATTTTTGTAGTCGTTTCTCTTATTTCTCTATATTCACTTAATGCTTGTTCATCGCCTTTTTGAATCCATTTATTCCTCGCATTCATTTATTCTCTGCTTAGATGCTTTTTTGCCTAAAGTTTTCTCTACAGCTCTTATTAACGTGCTATTTATGAAGTCAATGTTTTCTCTGTTGCTGCTTCTTATGTGTTGTTCTATTTCTATCCTATATTTTTGCGCTGTCTCCTCATTGTTAAGTTTCTCTATGTTCCATTGTTTATTTTCGTGCAATCTCTTATTTTCTCTAAGAGTTTTTATTTTTACTTTTGCCAGCACTAAAAAATGGTTAGTATCCGCGTTAGCACCTCTATAAGATCTTACACCATGTACTATCCTCTCCCATTTTTTTTGTTATCATTATGTGATTTATCTGATTCCCTGTCGCTCTTCCTAAAATCATCCATTACTGGAGAGACAGCTCACAGAAAAAACTGGCAAGACCCAAGCAGACTGTCGTTTTCCCGAGGTGAGACCTGGTACACAGACGAGTCAAAGACTAGAGAAGGGACAGGAGCAGTGACGTATAGTGAAATGAAGATCACAAGATGTTCATCCTCACTAGGAAAAAATTTATGATATCCTACAATGTGCCAGAATTAACAAATACTCATAGGATAAACATTAACACACATTAACTGACAGCCAGGCAGCACTTGCGACTTTAAATACTCGGTAACATCCAGACTGGTAGAGGAATGCCCGAAAGAACTGAATGAACTGGCAGACCGCTTTAAAGTAAGATTAGTGTGAGTGCCGCGACATAAAGATATTTCTGGAAATTAACAAGCTGATGAATTCTTGAGAAGAGGTTCAGCAACAATATATGTTGGACCAGAACCAGTCCTTGGGACCTCGAAGAAAGTGGACAAATACAAAAATGGATACAAAGCCAACATAGACTACAGTGGAGGAACACTCCAAAGCAGGTACAGACTAAGACATTTATTAGGTGATACATGTGAACATGTATTAAACGAGCCGAAGAACTAATAAATATCAGTAGGAAGCAGCCAAGAATCATTACAGGTTATCTAACGGGTCATGTCCCAGTAAAAGAACACCTGCATAAAATGGAACTGTATAGTGACTCAAGACTTTGTGGCAAATTGAGACCATAACCCATATCTTATCTCACTGTGAGGCACTGGACTCAAGGATACTAACATTTTTCAGAGAGTCAAATGTACCACCAGAAACATGTGAGAGTAGAGTATAACTCGCCCAGTGTAAGTTGGCACTTGAGATATGCGCGAACAAAAAGTAACAGACATTGCTTGAATAAGATAGACATATTGAGCGGACTACTCTCGTACGACCCTCGCACTTTGCTTCAACATAGTTGTAGGTACATTCCGGTTGCTGAGAAATATTTATAATAATATTTAATTCTTTGTTATAATTATTGGTATATTACCTGAATTGTGGGTTCAGAAATAATGACTTAACAATAGGGTATTTACCAATATTTATTTATCTTAATAGGAGATTACAAAGTTAGGATCTTATATTTCCGGACGGACTTAAATATTTTTAAATAAGATATTAACGCTTACAATTGTAACGGTAAATGGCTGTAACCTTATAGGGCACCAGCTCGAAGGGCTCCGGCTAGAGACTCCTCTCAAGGGTGATTCGACCCCAAGTTTATGCTGTACAAGTGTTACAGGAAGGTTGTAAAAGTTGAGGGCGCCACTACCTTTTTGACGATAAAAAGTACTAAAAAACTAAGGCGAAAAAGGTAGAAACGCCTTGTAAAATTTAAATGAAAGTTGATAATAAGAAAAGTTACTAAAAATTACCCCGGGCGGTATCTCCCTCAACTTTTATAGTTGAGGATTTATAATGAAATAAAAAAAGAATTAAAAAAAATTTATAATTTATTCTGCCACAGGAAATGAACAGAGGAATTTGTACTTTTATAGGTACTTAGCTTATATGAAGTGGTTTCCTGAGGAAAATAGTCAGGTCTTGATCTGAACTGATGTGTCCTGGTCTAGGGCGGTATTTTGATCTAGGGCTGTATCCTGGGGTTCTATCCTTGGCTAGGGCTTATATTTTAGCCTAGGTCTTGGGGTTATATCCTTGCCTAGAGCTTGGGGTTATATCCTCGGGTTATATCCTTGGGGCTGTGCTTACCTAGAAGTACAGGTGGATCAGGGATTTATAGGAACTTGAATGTAATAGCACATTATGTTGGTCAGCTTTTCAGGTTAAAAAAAGGAAGGCAGTTATACGAAAGTAAAAAAATTTAATTTACTGAAAGCTTTCCAACATTATATGTCCCATGTTTAAACAGTAAAAATAGCAATTATCGGCTAAATTAAAAAAATATACTAATGATCCGAAAGAAACTTATCATAGCAAAAAGTTATTTAGTTATATGAAAAAATGTCGTGCTTAGGAAATATATGAAACCGGCACTGACGTTACGAAGGAATGTTTTATAGGTTAACAAATTATAAAAATGTTATTTTATAATTAAAAGAGTTATTTCGCAACTGAAAAAGCTTGAAAATGTTTGTATAAAAGTAAAACAGTGAATTATAAAAGAATATTTTGTTTAAAACTACCATATTAGTATAAAAGAACAGTTTATGACCACGTGTTGAATTTAATTTCGTCTATCTCTGTAAAAAAATAAAGAATGCATACAAAAATTATATCAGACAGTACTTTAGAAGAAGCTTATTAATTATAAATTATGATTTTGAACTTACCACAGCAAAATTCATAAGATACTTAAAATAGGAAAGATAACGAAAGATGGTCTTTCCCCTTAGGCAGTCGGTAACGAAAAGGGGTGTCTCTCGTGGCGTTGGAGAAAATGGAAGCGTCCTTTGGCAGACGTTAATTGTCTTATGGTCAGGGTTGAAGAATTTGGGATCACAGAACTATAATTGGAAGTGGCTAGTGACGACGAGCGGTAATTAAAAGGATTTATTCTGTAAAATCGAAACAGGTCGATAGACATGTTACACAATAAATTACTCAATAAAATGAAAATTTAAAATCCCTAAAAGATAAAAACAAAAGATTATTCACTAAGCTAATCAGTTAATTCGATGTCTTCAAAATTTAAAATTCTGGTTAAACTGCCATCTTCAGCATGACTGTCTTCAGAAAAATCGAAATCAGAGTCACCATCCTCACTAGAATCATCTATGTCCATGATAAACTCATCTATGACTTGATCTAGTAGAGGTTCCTTTTCCATGTATTCCTTTTCAACTTTTTGTTCATGGTCACACCTTGATTTCCACATTCCCACTGAAAAATTCTTAAAGAATTCGTCGCAATAGCCAGCAACTCTGTTAAAATTGAAACCTACGTTTTTTTCAGAAACATAGTATTTCATTGCACTCCAGTATAATTCGATAGGATTTAATTCGGGGTGATATGGAGGCAATCGTGGAACATCAAACCGTTGCGACATTATTAATTCACCGATACAATAACGATGGTATTTGGATAATTGCAGAATGAATATAAGTTTCATCCGTATATTCAATTGTTCTTCCGTTTTCCTTAAATTGTTTAATTTTTCTTAAAAATTCAAGTCTCAAATGTTGAATTGTATTCCGTTCTACTAACACTTATCGATCATTTCTCGTTTTTCTCCATCTAAAACCTATCATGTGAATTTCCTTTCGTAGCGATTCCATACTACCTTCGTATTCAAATTCTTCAGAAAACTGAATTTTTTTAATGTGGGTACAGCTTCATGGACAATGTGATAATTTAAAATACAGTTTCGTAATTGTCTTCTGCCAACATTATCCAGTAACACTTTAGTTTAGCGGTTAGGCCTTTTCTTGGGCGGGCTTGAAAATGACGAACCTTCACCTTTTTCCACTTATTTGCTTTCTTTGGAAATTCGAACTACTGATCTTAAACTAATCCTAAGAGCAGCTGATACACGGTCATTCACCTGAAATAAATACGTAATAATATTAACACATTATATCTATTTCGAACTAATGTGGATCAACTCGGTATAACATTTTACGATCTAATAGTAACATTTCTACATCTTTTCCCTCCTATCGACTAGTTTAATATTTTTAACATTACCAAATTAATATAGTATCTGTTTTGCTAACCACCAAGGAAATTTTTTATTATTATTAATAAAAAAGGATCCTGCACTCTGAGCTAATAATTGTTATGAAGAATTAGCAACGTTTGAAAACTTCAAAGTTATCAATGGTTAAGTGAAGAGGACCAAGTTGATGAAAGAAAAAAATAATATATTAACTAAAGACGAAGATCGAAACCAATTTATAAATAAAACAAAAGTTTATATTTTCTGTATTGAACATGGTTAATTTGATATAATTACCTTGGCCAAAGGTATAATGGGTTCCTGTCGTGTAGCTTCTTCCTTCATAAACTTTAATAAATTGGACACTAGTTCACGGTATTGACCACTTAAAGGTTTATTTTTTAATTCACTTTTAAACTCCATTCTAATTATTATAACTAAACTATAAGCTAAAACCACACCTTCTACAAACTAAGTACTGATAATAATTACCGTAACTATACTACTACGCCACTGGAATTACTGCGATATTAACCGTTTGCGGTCAAAACAGAGACTGGGGACCTCCATTTCAGTGAGTCTCGAGCGAGCGAGCACTGGGCAGCATGCAGCAGTGATCCCGGCATATGGACGGCTCCCAAAACATACATTTATTACTGACAATCACGATATTTGTTGAGAAATCAATGCTTATGGATTTTTAGATTTTTAACTTAATCAAAATCAAAATTCAATTGTAAGGAGTAGATAGATAGATTCTGAGTTACTAAAATGAAAAAATAATATTTATTGTTCTTATACTTGATTTAAAAAGTATTTAAATCTTAAAATTTATATTTTATAATATTATTAGCTACTCTTGATGAAAAAAACTTGATTTCTAACCCTACTACCGGACCATTATCAATATTTAAAAATTTCTACTTCAACCGAATATTAACTAATAGATGCGTAGATACCCTTGCTTTAAATGTTATTTAACTAATTTGTGAACTTTTTACTAATTTATTTCCAATTTCCAAATGTTTATCAACAAACACATTTAACGTTTATTGTTCGTGTTAATAGCAGTTAAATATACGGAATTTTTTAACGAAACATTTGTCAATGCGTCGTACATGTTATAACCCATCATTAAAGAGTATTTCACAATATTTTACTCTTATGCAACCGAAGATTACTCTAAAGTCGAAACATCTTATAGAGGTCACTATCATACGTTTTTATAAGGATTTAAATCATATTCAAGCCAGATTTGTTTTTATTTTAAAATATCTGGAGGTCGAATTGAACAAAGAGTTTAAATTTTTTTTAAGTATTTCTTATCTATATCAAACAACTGAAAATTATTGAGAAAAGTGGAAAATAAATCAATCTAAGATAGGGTTGCTATTTGTATTTCGGGAATTGATGTTCCGATCCATGTTTATATCGTAATAGTAGGTACTCAAAAGGAGTGTTTCCTATACAAAGCATGAGAGAAACCACTACTTAATTGGGTTTTTTTTTATTATGAAGATATCAGGAAAACGTAAACATAAATTCACCTCTACATAAATAAGGAATTTTCACATTTTTTTAATAAATTTTCTTAGATTGACTCTTACAAAGCACTTTAGCGCTAAAACTAGAAACAATCGTTAATTTATAAGTGAGGAAATTCTTTGTTCGCGAAGCAATTATCTAGCACTATAAAGTCATCACTAACGCCATTAAATGCAAATTGAAAACGCCATTGTCTATACCTATTGCCTTAAGCACACATTCAAACTTAATAATTCACGTACTAGAGTTGGTCAATTTTATGATAACAGTAATGAGATGTCAAAATCGTTATTGTAAAAACCACTATCTCTAGACTCGTCAGCATTACAATTTTTCAATTTGACATTTAACAGCTGTATTTTATATCTTTCTGAACTAATACACTGTATTTTATTTATTTTCTTGGGTGTAAGAAATAAATATGTAAATAAAAAACCGAGGTTAGAAGTTCGAAAACTAATGTCTATTGTCGCATGCGCGTGTAACGCTAAAGGCGCCAATTTGTAACGGTAAAGGCGCCAATTTGTAACGGTAAATGCTGTACCTCACAGGGCACCAGCTCGAAGGGCTCCGGCTAGAGACTCCTCTCAAGGGTGATTCGACCCCAAGTTTATGTCACACAAGGATAACAGAAGGGTTGTAAAAATTGAGGGCGCCACTACCTTTTTAACGATAAAAAGGACTAAGAAAGCTAAGGCGGAAAAGGTAGAAACGCCTTGTAAAATTTAAATGAAAGTTAAAAAATAAAAAAGTTACTAAAAATTACCCCGGGGCGATATCTCCCTCAACTTTTATAGTTGAGGATTTAGAAAAAAAATAAAAAAAGAATTAACACAAATTTACAATTTATTCTGCCACAGGAAATGAACAGGAATTTGTACTTTTATAGGTACTTAGCTTATATGGAGTTGTTTCCTGAAGAAGAAGTCAGGTCTTGATCTGAACTGATGAGTTCTGTTCTAGGACGGTATTTTGAGCTAGGGCTGTATCCTTGGCTATATTCTTGGGGTTATATTCTCCGGTTAAATTCTTCGGTTTATATCCTCGGCGTTATATTCTAGCCTAGGGTTATATACTCGCCTAGGGTTATATCCTCGGGTTGTATCCTAGCCTAGGGGCTGTGCTTACCTAGAAGTACAAGTGGATCAGGGATATGTAGGAACTTGAATGTAATGGCACATTATGTTGGTCAGCTTTTCAGGTTAAAGAAAAGGAAGGCAGTTATTTGAAAGTCAAAAAATTGATTTAATTTACTGAAAGCTTTCCAACATTATATGTTCCATGTTAAAACAGTAAAAATAGCAATTATCGGCTAAATTAAAAAAATATACTAATGATCCGAAAGAAACTAGTCATAGCAAAAAGTTATTTATTTAGTTATATGAAAAAATATCGTGCTTAGGAAATATATGAAACCGGCACTGGCGTTACGAAAGAATATTTTATAGGTTAACGGTTTATAAAAGTGTTATTTTATAATTAAAAGAGTTATTTCACAACTGAAAAAGCTTGAAAATGTTTGTATAAAAGTAAAACAGTGAATTATAAAAGAATATTTGGCTTAAAACTACCATATTAGTATAAAAGAACAGTTTATGACCACGTGTTGAATTTAATTTCGTCTATCTCTGTAAAAAAATAAAGAATGCATACGAAAATTATATCAGACAGTACTTTAGAAGAAGCTTATTAATTATGAATTATGATTTTGAACTTACCACAGCAAAATTCCTAAGATAGATACTTAAGATATGAAAGATAGCGAAAGATGATCTGCCCTCTTAGGCGGTCGATAACAAAAAGGGGTGTTTCACGTGGCGGTGTGCAAAAAAATGGAAGCGACCGTTGGCAGACGTCAATTGTCTTACGTTCGGGATTGAAGAGTTTGGGATCACAGAACTATAATTGGATGTGGCTAGTGACGACGAGCGCTAATTAAAAGGATTTATTCTGTAAAATCGAAACAGGTCGATAGACATGTTACACGCGGCTGTATCGAGTGTCAAGTAAAATTAGAGCAAGTGTGACAATCAAGCATCTCTACTGGACGTGATCGATCTAACCATGTGACAGTTCTCATAAGGTAACGTCCGTTTGATATTTACTTGATTCAAATTGATCGACATAACTCGTTCAGAGTGCCCGTTGACTTAGCGTCTGTGGCATTTAGCGCCATTTTGTACGCCAAAGCTCTCTCATTTTGTGTGTATCAATTATCTTTTGAAAATGTCTAATTTATTGAGATTATCAAGTGCGTAAAAGGATGAAACTACTGAAATTGCGGTTTCTGAAGCTGAGGCACAACGGGCAGAAATGTTGTTACTGACATAAATAGTTTGTAGGTTATCTGTAGCTGATAATTGCTCTCCACGGAGCTGGATAGGCTCTAAAGGATGCTGCACAATTGCCCGGAAACGGGAACGAGAACGAGAACCAGAACGGAAATGAGAACGAAATATTATATTTAGATGCACAACATCGAGAACGAGAACGGAAGTAGTAGGGATGTTTGACATTTTCTGGAGATATTTATTTTCTAAAACACTGTCAACTTGTAACTCAATAACAAACTTCCGAATATCATATCAATCATTTTTGATATAATGGATGTTATTATTGGCCTCTTCCTCTTAATAAAAATGGCCAGCACATTAATAGCTTCTTTTTGGGGCCACTTTTACATTAGTCTGAGATATTCTCATGCAACGAGGTTATGTATGGTTATGTTTGCATCAAACAGGTTGCTGCTTTCCTATTGGCTCAACTATTAGCATTATATATCCTGTGCTCTGATTGGCTCCGGGAATGCAACGGTAATGGGAATGTTAAAACTTGGCCAACTTTCCAGTTCTCGTTCCCGGACATTTTCTCGTTCTCGTTACCGGAAATGGGTTGTGCATGGGTACAATAAAATTTGTGTTTCTTAACTTTTTTTCCGTTCTCGTTCCAGTTCACGTTCCCGTTCCCGGGTAATTGTGCAGCGACCTTAAGCCTCTCCGAATTCACCGCATGTCGTCGGTACTTTCACGTCATGATGTGTTTCAAGCCACCTGGGTTTGTTTAATTTCTTAAATTGTTCATAAATTACGATAATAAAAACAACTATTGACTCCTTTTCAATTTAGGGCCAACATAATGTTCGCTATATAAATCGTCAATATTTATTGTATGTAGATTCCTTATTATATCCTTGTAGATTGTAGAATTCAAATCGGTTTTGTTCAAAAAGTTACCCAAGAAAAAGATGGTAATTACTGATGGTATATGAAATGCATTGTATGGAGAGGATGAAGTCTTATGAAGTTTTATGTTTTATTTCCAATGTGGCTAAAGTATCGATCACGAGTGTAATAGTAAATAAAGTTATGATGTCGAATCTGACCAGGAAAAAGGTAATATTAAGATTCTATTCAGATCTATTGTGTGTGCCTTCATATTACACTAGAATTCCTTGTCTAGACCCATCCTTATTAATATATTCCATAGGCCAGACCTCATCAGGTCATCCATATATTGGAAGGGTTGTGGCTTTTCCTTCCCTATTGTCCGCAGTGCCCTGACTGGAGCCAAACCAGGATAATGGTTGTTAGCCTATTATGGCTTAGAAGGTGAATTTTGGCGATGGTTCTTCGATAAAATATTTGAACTGTCTCATTCCTGGCGACTTGTTCCACCATTCTCGAGGCTGCTTTTGTATCCAAGTACTGCAGTGGTGCCGCTAAACATAAAGGTTCTTTTTCTGTCAGAGTTTATGGCAATGGTATTTTCCTTAATTCTTGTCTTAATAACTCTCTTGCACAGTGCTGTATTGCTGCAGCTTCTACCTGGAATATCGACACGTGTTTGCCTAACCACAGTAATTCCCTTGTCTTTGATTTGACTGTATTTCTTCCTGCCTCTACAACTTCCTCAGTTTTTTAGCCATACGTGTAGCAGGCCATATCTGCAGTAATGGGGGGTCCTTTCTTCCACTTCTCCCTACATGTTATGATTGTTTTAAAATGTTCCCGAAGCTATACGTGGAAATCATCTGGATCAATGGCATTCCCATTATGGGTTCGGTTTCCAGCTCTTTGCATAGCTCGTTAGACGTCTTACCATGTAGTCTGCTTATGGACGCTTGCCTTCTGGTCTTTTTGTAGGAGATTGATCTGGCTTTGCCTTGTATATAGACATAAAGTGGTGGTATTGATTATTGATTGATTGATTAGTTCGGCACCTCCAGTCAGAGGAAGTGGCGGTAGGTTCAGCAAGACTTCTAATTCGGCTGCCAGATATAGGATACCACTTAGCTTTTGGAGCGCCCCAGCCTGCCGAGTCTTTGGCCACCATACCACTGAACCATATGCTATCATAGATCTGATGATCCTGGTATGTGATCATTTTTGGTTGTAGCCTCCAGTTTTTTCCGCACATTCTTCTACACAGGTTGAGAAATATCGTACTTTTTTGGATTATTGGTGTTGATTCATGTCAACTTGTTGACAAATATGACTGACAAAAATGTTGCCTTTAAAGTGCAATTGGAATTTCCACTCCATAAAAAACTGGTGACTTCAATCCTCCCAGAACTTTCTTCTTGGCCAAAACTACTATCGAGGTTGTGAGGTTAGTTCCTCCTAGTTGGCATCACTTGTTGATTATGTTTAGAGCAGTATTTGTCTGCTCAGAGACTGTTCCAGAAGTTCAAATGGATAAAAACTATTTACATTTTGAGTAGTTTTACGAAGGGAAAATCAGTGAAAACGTCACTATCATCAGTTCCAGAAGTAACACATTATAGATAGGTTTTGCCCTCGACTAAAAATTCCTACCCATTATTTTAACAAAACAAATTATTATTTAAAAAAAAATCTTCAAAATATTATCCAACTATGATGCAAGGTTCCTAATTTAAAATGCCTTTTACTGACGACACTGTCTAATACAGAACGTAAATTAATGGTTTTGTTTACTACTTGTAAGAATTATGTTTTTAATTATTTTCATGAGCTCTTTTACTGGACTTTAATTGCCTTTTCAAATATAGAGCACCAACTAACAACATGACCCAAACAAGTTAATTCACTGGTAATGTTTATCAAGTGTTCATGTTTCATAAGATGATCTATTCATAAATAACCTACATTGCAATAAAATTTATTCGATAGACACCAAAAATATATTTACTACTCTACTACCATATACATAATATAGTTGAGTTGTTTTATATTAAATAATTTTTAACACAAGTCCTTGATACTGTTGAAACAAAGCTATAATAAATTAAATGTGACTCTCTTTCTTTTGTTGATTTTTAGTAACATTAAAACATAGAATTAGTTCAATAATATTGATCATCTTCCTGGAATCAGCCTACATAGATGTCATCATTCCTTAGAATCCTAGGAATCATATAAAAAATTCAGTGGTGCAAAGATTTTTCCAATTCCAATGGATATAAACAATAAATCGGCGAAGGCAGCAAGTAGATTGCTCAACAAAGAAAACCCCAACGTCCTCTTGGAGAAACTACTGTTGAAAAAAACTTCTTCAGTAGTGCAGTCAACGCCATCGTCTTCTATCTATAAAAACAAATAAATCAGTCTATAACGAGCTGTGACAGATAATAGCTAAGTGAATTCGAAAGATTTTTTTTATTAATAATGGTCCAATTCGGTTTTGTTTAGAAGTTATGAACATTTCAAAAAATATGTTTCCATAAAATTTTTAATATACTCATGTTTCAATGCATTTACTAATAACGGTTTATACCCATGTTTATTTGAAACAAATGTTCAGAATTAACCCAACTACCAGGTGGCGAAGTTTGTCACAGACCATATAGAACACCTTGTATATGTATGGATAATTAACAACAAAACAAGTGGCGCGTTCTGCGTTCAGTCATCAGACTATGCAAGTAGTGCGCTTGCGCTGTGCCTACCTGAATATAGAAAGTTAGGTTATTGCCATAGAGAAAATCAATGAGGTAGAAAATATCCTCAATACGATCCTGGACTACGTGTCCAGTTTACGCATGCGCTGTTTGTAAGTAGGAGAACCGCTCTTCCCAATTTTTAGCTTGGATTGGCGCATCTCTCCCAGTGGCGGAACTACAATGTCGCAGACTCCGCAGTGCGGGGGGGGGGGGCAACAAGCTAGGGGGCCCGCAAGTCCCCGTTTTTCTTAAATTTTTTTCATAAGATGCTTATCAACGATGCTGTCAAAAGTACCAATGAAGTTTATGCATTTTTTGCAATCAATAGCGTAAATAGATAGTACCTAAATCAAAATTTTCAAGCAAGTTACCAATTATATTTCTACAAAAATTTGAAGTTCCGCCACTGGTCTTTCTTTTGTTAATTTATCTATGGGTCTTGGTACATTAATTATACCTTAGAAAAGAGAAACATTTTTCTCTTGCTTGTGAATTATAAAAAATGTTCACTTTTAACCAAAGAAACTTGAGTTATTTGGCAGTGGTAGTAAAAAATTTCGTTTTCACTGTCTTCATCTTCATCAAAAATGATTGTTTTGACAAATTTAATTATCTGCGTTATTGGTATATTAATTTTATTCATTTCTAACTAACTAATGAATGAAAACAAAAACATAACCACAAAAAACTTCCCGTCACATATCATACGTTCGTATATTTATTTCCAACTTAATCCACTCCGTAATCACGTGATTAAGTACCAAACCTGTTTGACTCGAACGAACGCGTTTTAAATATGAACCCAAGGAATAGTGTTGAGCGACTGGCTCTGATATGTTTTTAGTCAAATCCAATTTTCAGTACTATCAATATATTGTAGCATTACAATAATGAAAAAATTACTTCAATATTATACTTCGTTTTGATTTATTATAGTCAGTCAAGACTGTACTCTCTGTTTATCTAAACAATTATACAGGTTATATTTGAGCAAGAGTATTTACCATTGTTGTCCTAGTTTCTTCAAATGTGTCTTCCAATGAGTCAATATTGCCCTTTGCTGACACTGATCAAAAACAAATCTAATAAGTAGATAATATCAGAGGGAGGGCTCTACAATCTGCTAACAAATATATTTTAGCTTATAAAAAGATATCACTCATGTATTCCAAGAGACCGAAACAAAAATAACAATAGACAATAAAAACCGGAGCCAATGTACTTTCTAATTTTATTGCCAACATATTCATTTTGCTCAATTTAGAGCAATGCATCTAAGGTCTAAGAAGCTAATAAAACATACTTCTTGAAGGGAAACCCACAATTTTTAGACAAACATGTTAATTCTTTGATTAGTCGTCTAGTCATGCCTACTGTCAAATATAGATATTGTTTATGAAGACCAAAAATTATAAACGTAATCTTTGATGAAACTGCGAATTTATTTTTTCTTTGTCTAATTAAAACATATTTCATGAATAAAATGAGCACCACTTCATGGGGAATCCACATATTTCTTGTGGTGTTTTGTCGCATTTTGCTCAAGAGCTTCAAATTTGGCCTGTATTTATTGGACTGTTACAGCTGGTTTTGAAACTATTACAGACTTCCTCCAAAACCCGGCGTCTTAAATTTTAGTAATTTACTACCTTTCCCTGATAAAATACGGCCTCTTCTATTTTAGTTGTGGGTGTTTGTAATTTCGCCAAATAATGTCATATGTCATAAACTCATTATATTATAATATGTAATTTCGTCAAGAAACCTTTACAGGTACAAAATTTAACAACCCAACTAGCAATTCGACATCGTTAGCGAACTAATATATTTTATAATTGTTTTATTGACGCTTCGTAAAAACTTTTATGTTTTATAAAGTATTAACTAGCAATAAATGTGTTGCGCTTAACTGTTCTGTCACTAAAATTGTTTTGAAAACGTTCTTACAGCAAAATTATAAAATAATTATAGAATAAGTTATAAAACTATTTTATAAACATTTTTATAGAGCATATTAGCTCTGAATGATACTTTGTTCTAAAAGCATTATATAATGGTGTTTTTTAGGATTAATGTATCGCTATTAAGGCAATAATAAAACTGTTTGGTTACGAACATATTTACTAATATTAAAATAGTGTTTTAATTGTTATTAATAAAAGTGAATTGCTTTCTGCAGCCGGTTGGTATAAAAGCGAGTAATTATAAAATTGTTGTTTTATAGTTTTACAAAAAATAGTTAAAAAACAAATGTTACATAAGGAGGTCTTTTAACTTTAAAATGTTAACACAACAATAACTGTTATAAAATAGCCTTCATTTTTATTTGGTCTAATGATATTTTTTGTTTGCACGTACAAACAAAATGTCGTACAGTAGCTGGAAAAAAATTAAAGAAGTGGTACATTTTACAGAAAACTTAAAAGTAACTATCATGAGATCGTAAGTGTTCCACAGATAGGAAGCACTAGTGGCTCTAGCTCTAACAATCATTCAGAGACCTTGAAAATTAGCAATCGAAATGACTATACTCCAGCAGAGGAGACTGATGGACTCAACATTAATTGCGTTTCTCATCAGGCAATACCACTGAATGATGTTGAATGGGAAGCTGAAATAGATAGAAGAAATGCAAAGCTAAGAGAAGACATTCGGTCATGGGCAGATTCGAATAATATTTCCCATTTATCCCAAAAGAAGTTTTTGACTATACTTAATGAACGTATAACGAATTGTCTACCTCAAGATCCTCGAATTCTCTTAAAAACTAAAAAAAACATTTTTTTAACGAAAATTGGTATGGGAAACTACTGGCATAATGGTTTGGAATCAAGTTTAACAAAAATAAAATATACCACTCACCAACTATTTTAGGTTAGGAAAACTTGCTTTGCATAGTCCAATAATAAATCAGCTATGGAAGCCTTTTGTTTTATAAGATCATTATAAAATGTTTTTATAAAACAAATGAAAATCCGCTGTGTTAAAATCCGTCAACTGTTCGATAAATCTCATTACACGGACAGCACCACAGAAACCACCTGTAGATTTCACGCGTAACGTCATGTCCACGTATTCACAGGACCGGACTTGATTAATTTGTATATTATTTTTTATACCACAGTTTCTATCAAATTTTGTTTCAACGTTTGACCATTCGTAACTTTTTACCATATTTTGTTTTTAAATACCTTGATTATACAGGGTAGCTACTATTTTGTTAACACAGGTAATAAAGAATAATTTTTAGTAATTTTTTTGGTAAATGACTATAATTGTGAACTTCAATTTTTGTTTATTTTTCTTTCGTTTTCCATATTATCATATTAAGTTTAAGCGGTAAATAAATGGTTAGTTAAATTCAGATTCAGCTTTTTTGGTATAAAAAGAAAGAAAAAGTAAAAACATGAAAGGGAAAGTAAATATGGTTTTGCTTTATTATTTCAAACAATATTCCACAATTCGAGATATTTTGCCTCAAAACCTAATAAAAAAATTTTTTAATAAGGCTTTTTAACTATAAGTAAGAATCGATTTTTACAAACTTAGTTTTGTTTCAAAAAAAGACAAAGTTAGTTAAACTGGAATTGGAAGAACTTGAACTAAACATATGTAACAGAAACACAATAATAGTGGTTTTTAAGCCAAGAACGGTGAAAAGCGACATTATTATTAGGGTATATATTTACTAATATACACTTTACAAGAAACCAAAATCCTGTGCTCCTAGGCGGGAGGCATTCGTGGTAAAAAGGAAATAATTGCGTTTTATGAAAACATTATACTAAAAAAACTAGTTAATTGTAGGTAAAACATATGTGATTTACTTTTTATACCGAGTACACCTCTGCCTAGACAAATCCTGTTTGATTTTTATAACAGCTACATACAGAGCATAATTGTCCTGTATCGGACAATTTTGATTTATAAGGATCGTATAAGAAAGTGGTCATTTTGTGAGGCTTCAAAGCGGCATGCCATATATTTAAATTATATTATTTCGTGTCTATCCTAATATTTTCATAAAAGATAAATATGCTGGGCTGGCTAATTTATAATGTATAAGGTCCTAATAAACTATTTACCAAAAATAGATATAATACATTTGTTTTATTAATTAAATTATATTTTAAATTTCCTTAATTATCATAATTCGGGAGGCGCGTTAAACTTTTATTAGAATTGTACCATATACTCAACAGTAAATTTAATTTCGCATCCACATCTGCTCCATGGGTGATATTTTTTGTTCATTTTTTTTATTAAGTACTGTTTATACCGAATTAGCCATTTGTCATTTATTTTATTGTTGCTACCATGTTAACAGATTTTAGTAACTTTCTACAACAACTAAAGAGACTAATTGCATATTCACGAACAATTTTGTGTAAATAGGAATGTTAAAAAAACTTTTTTATCGTGTAACTATTGGCACTGTAGCAAAAGTGTCTCATTTCATCCTAGTAACAGAGCTGTTATAAAACAGTTTTATAAATGTTCTAAAAACTGTTTTATTACAGCAACAAACAACATCTATAGAGCATGTCTAACAGGCGATTTGTTTTATAATCTGCGCCAATTACATACTTATAAGAGCTGTAAGAACATTGTGAAAGTGTTTATAGGACAGGGGCTGTTTTATAAAATACGTTCTGTAAACGTTCTAAAAGCCATTATAAAACTTAAATTGTTAGTTGGGAAGTAATCTGGCCTAAACTTACCCTTTTCGGATTATTTATTAGGTAATTCTGTTTTATACTCTCAGGATCACTTAACATAACTCCGTTGTTGGCGTAAAGTTTTTCTTACTTTCCTATTGGCATTTAAAGCTGCAGTTTTTCAATTTACACGGTTATTTTTGCAACACTGTATACCTTCTTCAATTTATTTTTGGAGAAAATACAACATAGATCATAGTTGTAGCTCATCCCGACTCCACGATATTAGATATGCACTTTCAAATCGATTTAATTTTGAATAAATAGCGAAAAGATTAAAAATACTGAAAATTGAGATATTTGATACTTGCTTAAATCACGCTTGAATGCCGAATGGCCGAATGTCGATTGTCTCCACGTCAAATGATAAGCAAGCCGATTCTCGCGTACATTTTTTTCTGTAAAATGTAGAACATGTTTTATATTTTACTTCGAAAATTTTCGCGAGAATTTTAATTGATTAATTTTCGGCGTAATTTTTTGCTGTGTAAAACGGCTCTAAAGACTATTTTATTGCTATAGTAAAAAAATCACCAAAATATAAACCAATTTTTAAAAAATTACCATAAATATATAATAATGTTTAAAAACATTAATATAAAGTATAAACCAACCGAGCCCATACAAATAAAATAAATATTACACAAGATCAGATTCACTTTCTTTAAGTTTGGCATAAAGATTAACAGTCATCATCGTGACGTACGCTATTCTCCTCTCTTTTTTCTTCGTGTCTGTACACTCCACAACCAACAAGAGGTTTCTTGTTTCTTCGTTGCTATTAGAACTACAAGAAAAAGAAGAGTTTTACAGCTTGAAACCGTTAATTGAAATAAAGAACCTAATATAACAGTGGCGTCCTCACAAGTTTGTATTTTTATTTAGTACCTAAATTTATTTTGTATGCTGTGGTTTAATTAAATTATAATAATAATAATTTTATTGCTTTTGAAACAAATACATAGGGTTTAGATTCTTAGGCTCTTTTGTTTTTGTGGAGAGTCAATCCACAAGTTTGTCATGTCTCTTTGCTATTCTCACAATTTTCCTCCATTCCTTCCTGTCCTGGCTCTTTTTCCTCCAGTCTTTAATTTCCATTTTTTCTAAGTCTCTCTCTGTTTGGTCCATCCATCTAGCTATTGGCCTACCTTATGATCTATTTGTAATTGGTGTCCACTCTGCTATTCTCTTTACATGACTACCTTCTTTCATCCTTCCAAGCCATCTTATTCTGGATACTTTTATTATTCTTCCTATGTTCTCAGTTTCTAGTATTTCTTCTATTTCCAAATTTGTATATTTCATACTGTCCCTCATTTAATTTCTTTGTTCCATAAATTTTCCTAATATTTTTTTTTCGAATATTTTTAACTTTTCTGTCATTGTTGTAGTTTCGGCTGGATAAGTGACTGCTGTTCTTATTGCCGTCTTGTATATTCTAATTTTTGTGGTTCTCTTGATTGTTTAAGCGGAGCAAAAACCACTATGAAGCAGCAAATGAACTGCAAGCAACTGTTAACCAGATCTATACTTGCACGAGAAGATGGAGGATAAAGCGAAACAAAACCCATAGGTATAAACTTCAACAATAAAAGGAACCAATATCTATGTCTAAACAATACTACATCTTCTTCCTTTAATGCTTAGAACATGTCAGATATAATCAGAGATTATCCTAATAATATTGTAAATTTCAAAAAGCAAACATGTTATTAACTTGTAGTATCCAATTAAATTTTGAGTCAACGCTGCTTAATTTCAATTGCCGAATAAAACAGTTTTTTGGCAATATATTTTATGGCATTTCAAGTAGATTTTGTCCCCAATTAAAAACCATCTTAAAGATATTAAAGAAATTTAACTCTTTCCGTCTCTAATCTCTAACAATATTATTTGTTTATGGGGTACAGAGGGATAGTATCAGAAATTTTATTTGAGCCTTGAAGATAATGTAAAAATACCGCGCTCTCCAGAGAGCTATTTCAGCTAAGGGCTAAAGATTCAAGAAGTTGAATCCTGGGATGTCACATTAAATAAATTAAATAATACTATTTTAATATTATTATAGTACTGATAATCCAGTTTAGATCCATACGAGAGGCCAAAGTTTTTGTAATTAACAAAAATAAAGAAATACAAGTACATAAAATATTGAGAATGATTTCAGTGGAACTGAAAAAAATTAGGATACTCCGTTGTACAGATATCAGTTCTGTTCTATATTAAATATACCTAATGGTTAAGATAATTATATTAATAATTAATGTTTAAATTAAGTCAAGCATCGAATTTTATTTTAAGAATCATTCATTTTGTAATACAATGTATTTTTCAGTATCAACAAACTAAGAATTTTGAAAAACGTAGCATTATAATATAAATTTGCCAGATTTACAATATCAACCATAAACCGGTTGATTTGCCGATGGTGTTTAACCATTGCATAATGTTACGTTTAAACTAAATATAAAATCCTAAAACCCCTTTGAGATCCCTTAGAAGATACATCACTGGGATAGAGCGAGACTAAGGTCGAAAATCAGCCGAAAAATGGCGGATGTTGTCAATTCAAACAATTTTATATTTTATCTTAAAGGAGAAACAACTTTAGGCTCAGTTCGTAATATGCGCTGTTGTCAGATGTTGAAATTATAAGTACCCAACGTGAACCGACGTTCAAAACGTGTTGTACTGAAGTCTAGTCCAGGCAGTTCTTAGAATTGTTATTGTTGGATTTTTGTGGGTGGAGATTATCACTATAAAAATTGCAGTTTCAACGTTAGTAGTATTTTCAAGGTCGGAACCAGAAACTTGAAGAAATATGTAAACATTTGCTTTATTTAAAAACAGCAAATACAAGAGTTTTTTGCTAATAATTTTAAATGCAGATTCAGCCGATAACAGAAAAACTTTATAAAGCATGTTTTAAAACAATGCTTTATTATTTGTTATCTACTTGTATACTTTCTTAAATCTTCATTTTCAAAAATCATATACAGGGATAAATTCTTTATATGAATAAAGCAAACTAATTTATGAAAACCGTTCCTGATTTTTTTCCAATGAAAATTTATGAAAACCGCACATGATTTTTTTCCAATGAATCTGAGTAGTGTAACATTTTACCTAAATATGGGACAAATCATCTGCAAAACAACATTATTTTTTTCAAGAAGTGGAAGGGAAACTAATAATTGCATTCATCCTTCTCCTTCTTGCTGGAAATTCTGAATTCACCGAAAATTTTACGCCGAATAATCTTAAAAATAGGTGAGTACTATCGAATTTTTCTAAAATCAGTCAAAAACTCATGTCCATTTAATGTTTAAACTATGTTTTTTATTATTATTGTATAAATAAAATTATACAATCTTTATTAATTGTATCTATGAAGAATACATGATGTAAATAGTTATTTGTGTATTTAGAGCGTAAGCAGATTGCCGCGTGAGAAAGAATGTTGCCGCGCGACGCGGAGCGGAGCGCGGCGATCTTTCTAAAGCGGCAATTTTACTTTACGCTCGAAAAACACACATAATTTTTTCTACAGTCGCCGTTTTAATAATTAAAATAGTTTTTTATATTATCTTAGGTTATAATAGGAGTGCTAGAATAATCGTCATTTTCGCTATTCATCATGATTAACCTTAAAAAGATCGACTGACTAGAGAGGTTAAAAAATAATCGATTTTATAAATTACGTGTTCGATCGATTTTCGGAAACGGCTCGTATTATTTATTGACTATTTTTCAAAATGTTGACAACTTTTGACGATTATTGACCATTTATCAAAATTTTGACAATTATTGACCATTTTTCAAAATTTTAACAATTATTGACAATTTTTGACAATTATTGACCATTTTGACTGTTTTCCAAAATTAGTGACCATTTTTCCAAATTTTTGATAATTTTTGACCATTTTTCAAAATGATGACAATGTTTAACCATTTTTGACAGTTTTTGACAATAATTGTCCATTTTTAACAATTTTTTACAATAATTGACAATTTTTAACCATTTTTGATAGTTTTTGACCATTTTTGACAATTTTTCAAAATTTTAGACCATTTTTCAAAGTTATTGACCATTTTTGAAATTATCGACAATTATGGACCATTTTTCCAAATTTTTGACCATTTTTGACCATATTTCAAAATTTTTGACAATTATCAACTATTTTTCAAAATTTTGACAATTTTTAACAATATTGTCCATTTTTGACAGTTCTAGACCATTTTTTATAGTTTTTGACAATTATTGGCCATTTTTGACAATTTTTCAAAAATTTTGAGCTATTCAAAATTTTAACAATTATTGACCATTTTTCAAAATTTAAACAATTATTGACCATTTTTGACAATTATTGACCATTTTGACTATTTTCCAAAATTAGTGACCTTTTTCCAAATTATTGATAATTTTTGACCATTTTTCAAAATGATGACAATTTTTAACCATTTTTGACAATAATTGTCCATTTTTAACAGTTTTTAACAATAATTGACAATTTTTAACCATTTTTGATAGTTTTTGACAATTTTTCAAAATTTTAGACCATTTTTTATAATTATCGACAATAATTGTTGACAATTATGGATCATTTTCCCAAATTTTTGACAATTATTGACAATTGTTGACAATTATGGACCATTTTTCCAAATTTTTGACCATTTTTGACAATTATCAAATATTTTTGAAATTTTGACAATTTTTAACAATAATTGTCCATTTTTTACAGTTTTTGACAATTTTTTATAGTTTTTGACAATTATTGGCCATTTTTGACAATTTTTCAAAAAATTTGAATTTTTCAAAAATTTTGACCATTTTTAAAATGATTGACCATTTTTGATAGTTTTTGACAATTATCGACCATTTCAAAATTTTAACAATTTTTGACAATAATTGACCAATTTTGACAATAATTGTCCATTTTTGACAGTTTTTAAAAATAATTGACAATTTTTAACCATTTTTGACAATTATTGACCATTTTGACTATTTTCCAAAATTAGTGACCTTTTTCCATATTTTTCATAATTTTTGACCATTTTTCAAAATGATGACAATTTTTAACCATTTTTGATAGTTTTTGACCATTTTTGACAATTTTTCAAAATTTCAGACCATTTTTCAAAATTTTTGACCTTTTTTTGTTAATTATTGACAATTGTTGACAATTATGGACCATTTTTCAAAATTTTTGACCATTTTTGACAACTATTGACCATATTTCAAAAACTTTAACACTTTGACAATTATCAACTATTTTTCAAAATTTTGACAATTTTCAACAATAATTGTCCATTTTTTACAGTTTTTGACATCTTTTGACCATTTTTGACAACTATTGGCCACTTTTGACAATTTTTCAAAAATTTTAACAATTTTTCAAAATTTTTAACCATTTTTCAAAATTATTGACAATTTTTGATAGTTTTTGACAATAATCAAATATAGTTTTTGACAATTATTGACCATTTTTCAATTTTTTTTTAAATTTTTGACAATTGACCATTTTTGACAATTTTTGAAAATGTTTGACCATTTTTCAAATTTTTTTTAAATTTTTTGTCAATTATCGACCATTTTTCAAAATTTTAACAATTATTGACATTATTGACAATTTTTGACAGATTTTGACAATTATTGACCATTTTTGACAGTTTTTGACAAAAGTTGTCCAATTTTTAACAGTTTTTGATAATTTTCATATAATTTTATTTGATTTTTAATCTGATAAATTGTTAAATATTCACCAATTGAGTTAATTCGGAGGGCGTGGTTTGATTAAATAAGCGAGCGAAAAAGATTCCTTTTTTGCACTAGAGCGTAAAGTAACAATCCTCGGCATTTGTCGACTTTACGATTTCATTTGAATATAGTAATTAGTCATTTTACGCGCGACTGTAGAAAAAAGTGTTTTCATTAAATGATTAAACTTACTTTGACGTAAAAGCAAGTCTGGTTTTTAAAAATATTTTGAAGCGAACTAAAACTATAAAAAATTAATTGCCAGTAAACAGTTTACTCATATCTCCTTATTTAAATAATGAATAATGTAATAATCAAGAATCTCACGTAGTTATATTAAAGAATAAATCAAACAAATCGAAGGTCAAATAAAAAAAATACCACTGTTTTTGCTGGTTTATTTTTCCAAAAATTTACAACCAAAACTTATTTTCTAACAAAACAATAAAGCTTCTTATTTTCTTAAGTTCCTGTTCTTTACACCATTTCTTCCCAAAGGAGTGGTAGTTTATCTTGACTTCCAAAAACTTGTACGACGTACATTAAGTACGTTGAATAAAATATTTAAACTAGTAATTTAAATAGAGGGGGGGAATTTCCGGTCTTCCCCGGGCGACGAAAACCCACGCTACGCCAACTTGCGTCTAGCGCCACCGTTTAATTTTCTAGCCCGTAGGCACGCATGCGCCTTTTATGATCAGTTTGCCTTCTAATTTATCGAGAACTGCGAGGAAAATCATTGAAAAAGCTATACAGTGTTGAAGAAATGGTTTCTTCAATGATTTTCCTTGCCCTTCTCGATAAATTAACCAATGATCTGTTTTAACAGTTCCTAATTATTCTAACCTAAAAATTAAAAATTAAAAGACAAGGCAAACTGATCATGAAATGCGCATGCGTGCTAACTTGGAACTAATACTTGTTTTTGTTTCTAATTTTTCATAATTTTTCTTTGTTAAAACAGATCATTGGTTAATTTATCGAGAAGGTCAAGGAAAATCATTGAAGAAGCCATTTTTTCAACACGGTACAGCTTCTTCAATGTTTTTCCTGGCCCTTCTCGGTAAATTAGAAGGCAAACTGATCATGAAATGCGCATGCCTGACTGAGGGCCAGAAAATTAAACAGTGGCGCTAGACGCAAGTTGTTACGCCACTGTTCTTTACAGCTTACACTAAACGAAAATACAATTGTAGGATGAACAATAATTATATTTGGATTATATCTTTATTCCTTGATGTCGAATATTTTTACTTCAACAATGCTGACATAAAAGTCTGCTTGTTATATTGTGATACCCGTGGTTTTCATGAAAACTGAATGTTTTGTTCAATTCCAGATTTTTATATGCAAAAAAGTACTTTAGATTTTTTTTCAGATCAGAAGAAGTTGTTATTGAAAACACGGTCCAAAAGAAACCAAACAACAAAGAAAGCTTCCGCTTTATGGTGAAACAATGGACTGGATTCTTCAATTCTAAGATCACAGAATGAATACCGTTGAGGGATATAGAAAAACCCAAGTTAGTTCTTTAAAGACCACTACTAGGAAATGTAAAGTTTATCCAAAATCAATTGCAAAAGCTCACTCACTTGTTCGTCTCTTTTGCCGTCTTTTTCCTTTGAACTGCATATGTCGGCGTATGCCAGGGGTTATCACTCCCGCACAAGATCATTATCTAACTGTGAATATAGCCGTAGAGAACCTCTGAGTATTTGTCTGATCATACAACAGCGTCTTCTGAATGCTTCTGGTGTTTCGATTTCAATTGAAACAGTACGTCGAAGATTACACGAGGTTAACTTACCTTCATGACGACTTTTGACAAAAGTTCCATTAACACAAATTCATATGCATACTCGATTGACATAGGCATTGTTCACATATAAGTCGAGGTATGGACGATTTTCTAATAGCCGGCATATGTTCGCGTATGGTCTCTTCCTCTAGTGCCCAGAAATCGAAGAGCAGTTACAGCAAGTTCATCCGTTGAGAGGTGGTACAGCTGTTTGGGGAGGCATATTTACATAAAGAACGTTTCACAATATTCTGTTGACTCGGCATCTCGCCTTAAGGATTTAATAATAAAAGTTTATAAATCCCTCATTGTACAGTAAACAGTAACAGATCCGTAGTCGTTAAAATTTAGATACTAAAACATAAATTAAATTTATTTTATGAAAAAATCACTGAATTTAACAAATTTAACTTTTTTTATTAATTGGAATTGAACAAATTAAACTGAAACATACAGGGTGGCCCACCGTATACGCTTTGATTCATTTCATCTAATTGGCAAATGTTATCAAAAAATGTTTCAAATAAAAAAGATGTACTTTAATAATGGCCACATTTTGAAAATATTTTGTTCTATACAGGGTATCTGCATATATATCGTTCTTCGGATTATATCCTTTGCATTTGGTCAACATATTTGGTTTTATTATAGTCCGGTCAATCTAGACATTCGAAGGTACATAAATTCACAACAAACTGAAAGTGAGTAAAATTGTTCAAAACATAATTAAAAACATTTCAAAATTCCCATCGTTCCGGTACATGGAAAAAAATTAACTCGAGGTCAAAGGTCAAAAAATGGGTTTTTCGCGATTTTCTTCAAAACGGTAGGTTTTATCTCAAAATTACTTCAGACAAAAATTGTAGATAATAGGATTATCTATAAAAAAGGTATCAAATTTTTTTTTCTTAAAGCCACCGTTTCTGAGATATAACGATTCAAAAAGTTGTAAGCGTTATAATATGCACGCGTAAAAGACAGAAGTCTGCTATTTACGATTGTTTTGAAAAGGTAAATATTGATATTAACAACGCTAATGCGACATACATCATTGATGGAGGATACTTACTACACCGTGTTGTGTGTTCAACGTTATTTTTGATAAATACATTCAGTATGTACGTCGACATTTTGGTCCCGGAGTTACTGTCGTATTTGATGGCTATAATGATTGCACGACAAATATTAAAGCAGCAGAACAACGTCGTCGAACTTTAGCAACATCTTCATCTTCCGATATTTTATTTGATGCCATTTCCTACCAATCCACAGAAATTACTTGCAAATGCTCACAACAAGTCTCGGTTCATTTCAAAGTAGAAAGAAAAGTTTACTGCTGAAAATATATTGGTTGAACAAGCTAATAACGACGCCGCTGTACTGATTATTGAAACAGCAATAGAGCAATTTAATATGGAAAATACAACTATCGTTATTGGTGAAGATGTAGACTTACTCGTATTACTATTCTAATGTTGAATCACCAACAGCAGAGGATTCGTTTGATACTGATGAACAGACATGCGATACATCGCTATTGACGCAATTTACTTACACCCAGGATGAAGAAGAAAAAGATCAAGAAGAAGAAGATCAACAAGAAGAAGTAATAGAAGGTTATGAATCGGACGAATAAATTTTTTTACTGCTTTTTAATTTCCATCGCTTTTATCAATACCAACCCTTGCGAATATCTGTTATTATGCAATAGTTTCCAATTAAACAAAATCACAACAGAGTTGGGAAATAGGCCTACTGGGGAAACCACGTTAAAAAAAAATTATTGATACCTTTTTATAGATAATTTTATGATCTACAATTTTTGTCTGAAGTAATTTTGAGATAAAACTTACCGTTTTGAAGAAAATCGCGAAAACCCCATTTTTTTTACCTTTGACCTCGAGTCAATTTTTTTTCCATGTATCGGAACGATGGGGAATTTTGAAATGTTGTTTTTAATTATGTTTTGAACAATTTTACTCACTTTCAGCTTGTTGTGAATTTATGTACCTTCACTCTTATTTTTTGGTCTAATTTGACCGAACTATTAGCGCTACTCCGTATTTTTCGGTTATACATTGGTTTATTGATAATTTTTTATACTGTGGATATTGGGGTTTTGGTCAACTTACATGTTTCTTTTGCTGCATCGGTTATACTATAACCTCAATGTTTCAATGATTCAAACACATTTTTCATAATTCGCTTCGCATCCGGCGATAAATGCACTTTTTTGCCCTAGAACGCCACATACTTACTTTTAAACGCAAGATTACAAATTAAAATTATGAGAAAATATTAAAAATGATTATCCCGAAATCCCCACTTTCTATCATATCTATAAATATTGTAATCCAATTATGTAAATATAAAAATGGCATTGAAAATAAAGTAGGTAGTGCAGTACAGGTCAGATAAAGGAAAACAAGCAATGAAAGCTCTTTTTAAATAAAAAATATAATAATAAAATAAATTAAAAAATTAGTCTCAAATATTATTTTACCAGCCAAACATTTCAGTTGTAAAATAATCATACTATTAGGCATTATCTTTTCGCTTTTCGAAGAAACCAGTACGACATTGTGCTGTTGTTATCGGATTAACGACTACCTTCTGTGTGTTTTGGTCTTAAATCAATCATGTTGGCATAAGTCAAAATGAAATATCTTGGAACGAAGTATACCTACAACAAGTTATGGCCATTGTATACAACAGTTCCTTAGGAATTTCACAAAAAAAATAGTACCCATTCACTTATTAGGTACCTGCACCCTTAAGATCTCTAAACACAACTCCGTTTTTTGCGCACACTTCTTGTTACTTTGCTATTGGCATTTAAAGTTGCAGTTTTTCAATTTACGCGGCCATTTTTTCAACACTGTATACCTTCTTCAATCATTTTCCTCGCCCTTCTCGATAATTTAACCAATGATCTGTTTTAAAACGTCATATTATAATTGCGATGTTGTCAGATTGTCAGGACAATCTTATTTCTAATACTTTTCTCTCTTCGTATTTTGAGGTTACACTACTAATTTTTTATTTTTTTATTGAAAAATATTATTTAATACCGAATAACAAGTTGAGTTTCTGTGCGCTGACTGAAACTTGCAGAAAATACAGACATTTTAAACAGTTTTCTGCAAAAATTGACTTGAAATACATAATACAATAAGGACGTGTTTTATACTGTTACCCAAGTTATTAACAATGTTATACGTTTCTTTTTAGACGATAATACTCGACCGCACTGTTATTGATATTAGAGGAAACCATCCTCGCTATTAAGGTATGTACTTTATTTTTTAATAAAATTAAAAAGGTACAGGTTATTTTTGTTGTTTAAAACTGCAAACGTATTGCGCAAAAGGGCAAGCAAACTCTTACATAAAAGAAAAAACATTCAATTTATAACATTATAAACAGTTGGTAACCAAAAATCATAGTTTGTTAAAACTTAAATCACAAACTCCGAATTTGTGAACTTCCTCAACTTTTGTGGAGCAGTTTACCTATTACTATTTTCTTAAATACGACTGAAGCCTCACATGTGTTGCAAATTCCATTCTAAATTTCGCGTCAAAACGCCAATACTTATATCACTGGTAAACTGATAAGGAAACGTAAAGTTTTTTCAGAATAATTATTGTTATGAACATAAGTTTTTTCGGAATAAGTATTTTTATGAAACATGAAATTTAATACTTTGGTTTCAAAGACGAAACAGAAGCAAATTTTGAAGAAAGAAATGACTGTAAAAATCAACCGAACAATAAAGCCTTTTGACAGCGTATTTGGTGAAAGAGAGTTTGTTAATCTTTATAAATTTTTGCCAATAATCATTATTTTCAGTTATCCGGTACAAGAAATTTATACATATATACATATTGCATAGAGGTACGTGTGGCTAAAAAAGCCATTTCAAGCTAAAGTCAAGTTTACTCACACGGCTGCGCTCTGTTGTTTAATCGTGTATAAATATCAGTTATACATTCAAAATTTATCAAGCCACGTTTATATTTAGTACTGAGAATAATAGCTGTGGTTAAATCAATATTTAGTTTTAATTTTAATATTAATGTTACAAACAATATGCTAAGTGACGAAAATAATGCAATGTTGAGAATACACTAGGTAAAGTCTGTTCATACTTATAGTGAAGTGACTAATTCAAACTTTTCAAAATTTCGATTGATTGCTGTTTGGTGCAAGCTTCCTGAAAATAAATGTCATGATCGTACATGAAGTTTTGAATTGTTGCTTCTGCCTACCATGGCAGCTTGCGATGTACACAATAATTACGCCATTTGGGATACTGTTTCCAATTAGCTTGTATTTAAAATAATCTTCAAATAAATCTGCAGTGGAGTTATCAATGTACGATGGTTGCCTTTTAAGTGTTGCATATAACAACATATTTGGCGCCTGGCAACAAATATCAAATGTCAAAATTAACTGTCATGGTTTGGTTAACTTAACGCCAAAGATTCAGACCGCTTCGCTTAAAGCTGTACCTAAACTGAATTTTTAAAGTTGATGAGTCAGTAGAAAAATGAAATTAGGCCGATAAAATTTTCGCGCAATAATTTTTGACAATTGTCTCAACAAAAATGACTTACCGAGTTGGTTTCTGTTTTCGGCAATGAAGCACCACATTAGTCGACAATTTCTCTTTGGTTTGGAGTATATAAACATGAACGGATTAATCTTAGCAACGATCCAAGAACAGGTCCTCCAACAACGGCAGTCACCCAGAAAAACGTCGATGTTGTACGTAAGCTGATCCAAAAAGATCGACATGTCACATATCGTGAAATTAGAGAGCATCATTGGGCATTTCAAAGACCACATGAAGAATTATCTGTAAAAGAATTAGTTTCTCGTTAGATACCGCATCTGTTGGAAGAACAGAAAGCAATTAGAGTCAATTGGTATCCAAAAACTCTAAAACGGCTTAACACAGGAAACTAAACAAATATATACAGTATTGTCAGTGGTGATGTGTTGGATTGTGTACAAAAATAATCTATCAATTTGAGGGTACTCTGCCATAAATATCTTAATAATACTTGTCACCCTAATAAGAATAAAATATAAAGGTTTATGGCTTCAAGTGCTGTCAGCTATGGGTAAAATATAAACATGTGTTAAGATAAAATATCGTCTGTCAAAAATAGTTTTGTAAACAACCGTTGTGTGGATATTATGTATTCTTAATTGCCCTTTGATATATTTTTAGCAGAGTCTTAGTTTAGTTCTCACACAGAAAAGATCAAGCTTACTCGTGACGATTTTGAAATATAGATATATCTAAGTTTAAAGATAAACTATGTGTGTATTATTTATCCCATTTCCTAATATATGATGAATCCTGGATTTACTCTTATCAGCCCGAGAACGAACGTCAGTCGTCTGTTTGGGTGTTCCAAGATGAACCAAAACCGACGAAAGTTATCCGTTCCCGAAGTGTTTCCAAAAAGATGGTGGCAAAATTTGTCTCAACATGTAGACATGTAGCAACAATTCCTCTGCAAGATCAAAGAACAACAAACTGTTACTGCTGATTGGTATATATATATATATCGATTTGTTTACCGGAAGTGATTGCTGAGTTTCGAAAACCCAACCCCCAACGACGAATGATCCTCCACCAAGACAATGCAAGTTCTCACACTTCTCGAAAAACAATTGAGTTTTAAATGCAAGAGAACATCGAATTGTTGGACAAAAATTAGGAATGAACTGCATAGTCACCAGAAGATGCAGTCAACGCATTCAAAAACTCTATTTTGAATGTGGAATCCATTCGTCTTTAGATTCAGCATGCAAAATTGTAATCCTTTTACCTCTGTATTATGGCATTTTTGTTTTGCAATTATCACTTGAGTCCACAGTCCACCCAACCTCTATCTGGAGTATCGTATGTGTAAAATCAGGTTTCATCCAAATAAATAATTGGTCTTTTCTGGAATCTGGATTCCCATCGACATTCTTGAATTCAACTGGACTCCACTAAAACGGATAATTTGTTTAAATCTAAAACCTATGTGTTGGATACACTTCCATAACGTTGTACTGCCTCTTAATTATAGGCTTCATTAGGCATTATATTTTATAAACAATACACTTTGTGTTAAGATGTATTACATCTTAATCAGCTCCATCTATCTACGAGAACCAGAATCGTTTCTTTTATTCTTCACTAAACTATGACTACTTATCATTTTCCATACAGTTGGTTGTAATTCTAGTTAATGTGGTCATTTTTCCTAACACTGCTTGTTTGCCGACATTACCCCGTTCAATGATGGTTGAATAAACATTGTTTTTACTCTCCTTGGTATATAGACCGAGATACACTGGAATCGCAGATATTTTCCATGATTATCACACACTCGAAGTAAAATAAATAACAATAACACTGGTACACAAAAAAAAGTGGAATGTGCATTTGACAGGACCGTCCTAAGGGTACGTATTTCGACCCCCTGAATCCGAATTCAAGGTCAGTTCAACCTATACACCCTCAAAATATCGAAAAAACTTCGAAAAAGCCGAAAAATCGACAAAAGTTGGCAGTTTTGGTATGATATAAAAATTTTTGTTAAACTAAACCAAGCTGATTTTCATGTTTTTCGATCCGCTGAATACTGATAAAAGTTTATTTAGACCATAAGCTGTTTTAAATGTAAGAAAATTGCAAAAAACTCTTGAAAACTGCGAAAAAATGCAGTTTTTATTTCAGGCATCGAATCGTGTTTGGTAAATTTTATTTCTATTTATAATGGCAATTTTTTACAATTCTTATGATTTTTTCAAGTTTTAAAGGGTTAATGAGCTAAAAAAATTAAGATGCGATTTCAAGATACCAAAATACATAGAAATCGTACTTGAATTGGAACAATTTTTTTTATCATAAAAACTGCATTTTTTCGCAATTTTCAAGAGTTTTGTGCAATTTTCTGACATTTAAAACGGCTTTTGGTCTAAATAAACTTTGTATCAGTATTCAGCGGATCGAAAAACATGAAAATCATGCTTGGTTTAGTTTAACAAAATTTTTTATATCATTAAAACTGCCGATTTTCGTCGATTTTTCGGTTTTTTTAAGTTTTCTCGATATTTTGAGGGTGTATAGGTCAAACTGATATTGAATTTGGATTCAGGGGGTCAAAATACGTACCCTTAGGTCGGTCCGGTCAAATGCACATTCCACTTTTTTTTTGTGTGTCGGTGTAATTACTAAACTTAAAACTAACTAGTGTGGCTATAGTGTGGCAAATATTTATCTTCCATATTTGTAGAATCTCTTATAGGAGCAGCAATGAGCACTATACATAAAATTATATATGTCCAAGAGAGAACAGCATAATTCCCTACCACGAAACACCTACATTGTGTCTTGTTATTCTATAACTTCCTCTCTTTCACTCACAGAATGGCTATAGGGAAGATAATTATTTGCCGAATCTGTATATACATTCAATACAGTATTTATGACATTATCTGTCCATTGTTATTTTAGTCACTTCATTATATGTATGAACAGACTTTACAGTTATTATATTCCACCACCCCAGCGCGGTAGTCTAAGATTTTTTCGCAAGTAGTAAGACTAGCTAGTATTAACATTTTTTAACATGTGTAATAAAAACTGATTAAATTATTGAGCTATAGTTCTTTCGCCATCAGAAGAGAGTAATAAAACCTAATTATGTATGCAAACTACAGCAGCGGTGGCCCAAAAAAATCAGTATATTTGAAAATTTTACCATAAAGCACTAACAAATTTCTTTTATTTTAGCGGTGCCGTCCAGTATACCTGATATAACAATGGACGACCCCTTTGTAATCGCCGAGAAACTGGTCAATAATCCTTGCATAAGCGTGGTTCTGGGTTTAATAAAAGGGGTAAGATAAAACTATATTTTTAAGTAGTTATATGTATATTGATAAATTACTTTATTTGGCATAATCAAACCAACAGATTTTAATAGCTAAAAAAGTTATTAATTGTAATTTCTTGGTAAAATGCAGGTACAATTGAAATATTCAAAAAGAAGTGTGAGTACAGGTATATCAGGATTGGAGACTATTCGTTTCAAGAGGTAGATAAAATAAAATACTAGAAAATAACAATATCTAATGACGGAGACAAGGAAACCGAAATAAAAGAAAGAATAGCAGCAACAAATAGAGCATTCCATACCAATAAAAAACTGTTAATAAGTAAACTAATAAGAAAGAAGACGAAAATAAGGATATACAAAATAATTATAAGACCTGTATTAATGTATGGATCAGAAACTTTAACAATGACCAAAAAACATCAGGAAGATTTGAGAATACTAGAGCGTAAGATTTTGAGAATGATATTAGGACCGAAAAAAGTAGGAGATGATTATAAAAAACGAACAAACATAGAATTAGCACTTGAAATAGGAAAAGATATAGTACAAAAAATTAAGGAACAGAGAATAAAATGGTTGGGATACATATGGAGGGCAGGTACAAAGTCAACAATATATGCAATGATTGAATGGAAACCTTGTGATAAGCGAAAGAGAGGAAGACCCAAAGATAAAACTACATTTTCAAGTAGTTATATGTATATTGATAAATTACTTTATTTGGCATAATCAAACCAACAGATTTTTAAAGTTATTAATTGTAATTTCTTGGTAAAATGCAGGTACAATTGAAAACTATTGCAATGTTAAAGGTACTTCAGTTTAAAATGACAATGACATTTTGCATATAATCCAAGTTCAACATCTTTCACATAACTTAAAGTTACTACCTAATATTTGTAACCGGCGGCGACATGGGGTCTAAAGTAAATATTTATAGACTATCATTATAAATATAATTCTATAAATGTACGCCCATGGTTTACTGGTTTCCGATAATTTTAATTCTCTCTCCTGATGGCGAAACAACTATAGTTCTAAAAAATAGGTACTCTAAAATGCAACATTTTCCCCTGGATATCTGCCTAAAAGTCCAACTTTACTCGATGGTTAAAAAATCCCATCCAATTAAAAGTATCTTAATATTTCCCTCAGAATATTTTGAATTTAACCATTTTATGTTGCATTGTATTTAATCCTGTAATTAATTCTAAGTAAATTTTCTTATTTATAGTTGAACGTTTTATACAAATTTTTTTTTCTGATGACTATTGTAATTTATTTCCTCCATGCAAAATGCACATTTTAAAAACCTACCCAACCGGAGGTTGTATTTTGTTTTCTTGTTGTGTTTTCAAATAAAACTCTAGTGTTGTGTATCTTTTCGTGGAAATTACCCAGCCTTCTTTCTCCGAAATTCACTTTAATAATGCAAGTCTTATATCTATGAACAACATGAACAATTTGGCAACACCGTATATATATCTGAAGTTTATTATTTCTTCCCCACCAATGCCCCTTCGGCTGAAAAAGTGGGAGCAAACCACTTAGCACGAATGGGCTCCGTACATATTCGAACCTCAGTTAGAGATATTGCGCGAAGGTTGAAAGTAGGTGATTACTGCGTTCGTGGAATAGCGCACTTTTTCGTAATCAACAAAAAATATACTTACTGAAAAAGCGAGTCTTCCCTAATTGCAGAATCGGTGTGTTGTGTGAACTAAATATTTTGTATTTTTGTAAATTGTGAGTGCTAAATATAGGATAATCATGTCTACTGCTATAATGTCACAGAACGCCATGTATGAATTCGGGGAAAGTCTGATAAAGGTAAATAAGTGTTATTTTATTTTGTAGTGTAGAAAAAAGTGCCGGGTATTTGTTTATTATAACCAATTTAAAAACAGATTAACTGAAGCTTTAAAAACACATTATACGAATTTTGAAATTCGCTCCTAATCATATAAATAGGTAAAAATTTGAGTATTGGGAAGTTGTATTTTTGTATAATTTTATCTGGAAATGTATTTTCCTTTCAAAAAGCTTTCTTATATTACAACTTATGTTATTTTATGTTACACTAGAAATTTTTAGTCAGAACTGCTTCTTTTCAGTACTAATTACCCAGTACCCAAATTTCTAAGAACAAAAATAAAATGAGATATTTTTCAATATTTTCTCTTATATTGTGTCCTTTAGTCTTCAAATTAAATTTCCTGACCAACATTAACTAGGAACCTGTTGCTTCCGCTTCCATGTATTCAAAACAATAATTGAGGATCGTGATTTTTTTATAAAACAGATTACCTACCTAAATAACAATAATTGGCAATGTTTTCTATTATGAAACTTGTGCATTGCGAATATTTATATTAAAATAGGTTTGTATCTTTGATAAATAGGTACCTACCTATAGAAAAATTGGGAAGTTCCAAAGTAAGATGAAAATGTGGAAATCATATAAGGCTAAAATCATTTGAAAAGCTTATTAAATAAGTACAGAGGTGTCGCTACAAAATCATATCGTTAAGATTCTAACTAATAACAACGCGAAATTTTAATGTTTTCAAGTCGAAAATTTTATATTTCGGTTAGATAGATCTTTTTTCAAAAATTCTAAAATCGTCAATTATGTAATAGTTGATTCGGGGCACTGTATTCTCATTGAATTAACACTTTGAATAAGCGTATCGTTTTCTTTTATTATTTTAAAAGTGCTTTCAATGTAATTAACATTGTAAATCTCAATCTTCCAAATTATTGAATATCCCCAATACTATGCCGCTTAGGCAAATACATGACCCACGTGGAAAACAACTTTCTTTTTCAATCGGAACTTTTTAATAGATTACTTTGTAATGGGTTCAACAATTTTTATCGTAAATCCACAGAGAAACAACGTGTCTAATAAAAAAAGTCTATAGAAAGGACAAGGTGACAAAAATATAAATACAATAAAATTAACTATTACTTTTAAATTGTGTGATTGTATAAGTACAAGGTTTTAATTTTTTTGTCTACAAAAAGGAAGGTTAAAAGATGCTGATAAATTTTAGATAGTAAATCATTTATGTAAAAATACCATTAAAAAGAATTATTTTAATTATACTTATAATCCATCACCAACACCATTACCGGAATTCTCACTTATTATTCCATATTTCCACTCATAAAAAACTTTCATTAAACATTTTTAAAATAAAGATTCATAAATAATACAAAATCCTATACAGTACCGAGTACCTACTTACTTAGTTTTTTACAAAATGAGTTTTTTTGGTTCATATTAAATTTAAATATATGAAGCATAAAAACTATTCCATTGTCTTCTTTAGGTAAGTAAAGTATATTTCCCAATATTTCGTTGACTCGGTATCTGGTCTTAAGGATTTAATAATAAAAGTTTATAATTCCTCATTGTACAGTAATTAGATAAGTAGTCGGTAAAATTTAGATACTTACTAAAACTAAATATTATTTTACCAGCCAAATATTTCAGTTGGAAAATAATGATTCTATTAGGCATTATCTTTTCGAAAAAAAAACAAGTAAGATACGATTCTGTGCTATTTGTTATCTTATTAACGACTACCTGCTGTGGGTTTTTCTCTTGAATCAATCATGTTGGTGTTAAGTTAAAACGAAATATCTTGGGATGGAGTAAACATTATTATAATCAGTGAAATTATACTTTTACGGTACATATGGGGTTAACCCTTGAACACAGTTAATTTTTGCTTTTGTTATTGAAGTACAATACCCCTAATGGAATAACGATTGTTTGTAATAGTCTATTTAGATTTACTCTTTTATAACCAAGCAAGATATTTAAAAATTGGTTAGTATATTTCTTTTATTTCCAGAAGTTACATAGCCTCTGCACGTGTAGATTATAATCAAATTTCATATCATAAATTTGTACTCAGTTGTACCTACCTAAAAAGTGAGTGGGTGTATCAGATAAGGAATAAAAAACAATTATTAAAAAACATTGTGATAGTTTTCAAAATAAGTTATACGTATCTATAAGATCTTACATATTTCCTCCAATAACATTTGAAGTATGCAGTGTCCAATACATGAAAATCGTGAGACATTAAATTTGTTGAATATATTCAGCTATTTGCCATAACGAATTTGCAGTAAAATCTCTGGCAAACAATAAGGAAGTTAAAATACATTTGAAATTTACATTTTACTTATACGACTTGTAAAGCAAAAAAGATGACTTGGGACTTGGATAATTTATTTTACTTTTTCATGTAATTTCTATATTAATATGATTGTTATCATTGATAAACGTAGACACTAGACACTTCTATACATTTTTAACTTTAAAAAATAGTTTTTTACATGTCTCCTACATCTGATAAAATTATAAATATTTTTAGGAATATTCAAAACGATACCAAGTGTTGTATATAGTCTACATAATATATTTCTCAAAATCAGTTGAAATTCAATGTCCTATGTGAATCTTGGAATTAAAATTTGGGAATGTACTTCAATATTTTTTATAATCGGCATAATAATTTATCCATTTTATACCTATAGGGTACTGAAACCCTCGACTAAACCTAACTACCACGAACATCCATTACGGATAAAGTGAAAAAACACTTGTAATCACCTATGTTCAGTAAAAATGGTCACACGGAGAAATAACACTTTTTTCAATTAAAACTGCACTTAAAAGAATGTAATCGAAAAAGTTAGATGAATGTGTAAATAATTTATAGCTTTGGTTACATTAAATATTATAACCGCTCAATTTTCAATATTCTAATTAACAAGTATTGAAAACTGATTTTATTTGTATATTAGACATTTTGTTTTAAAATGTAGGTACGTGATTATTTCTACAGTAATAAAATTGTATGTAAGTACTTATCTGTTGCCGTTGAAAATAAGATAAAAATATCACATGATATGAGACAGTTTGAAAGTTTATTAATAGCAAAAAATCTACCTGATTTTATCATATCCTTTGTACGATTAAATAGTTAATAATAAGTTAAAATTAGTTCTAAGAAAAGCATCTTAACTATTTATTTCTACATAATACCTATTCCATGAAGTCTTCATAATCATAATAATATTAAAACTATTTCCTGTCTTCAAGTATTTATTTACCAACATTTTAGAATATTGCAGAACCCCATTTCCAATCCTTCGGTTTTCTGTTGACAATAGAACATTGTGACATCTGTTTATTATAGGGTGAGCTTCATGGTAATTATTATTCTTTCTTTAATATAATTCAGCAACAGGCAAGTGTAATTTTACCTTTAAGAACTTTGTAAATTAACTAAATAAATGAAAATTTGAAGGGGTTATATTTTGAAATGAAACTAACTGTGTCTAATTAATTCCAATATTTAATGAAAATTCTAAAATATTATGGATGTTATCAATAATATTTTAGAATTCTCATTAATTTTTTCATTAAATAGTGGAATTAATTAGAAACAGTTAGTTTCATTTATATCATTAATATGAGTAGATTCCACAAAGTAAGGGTCCAAACAGTAAATTCAATTTGAAGGGGTTATTTTAAAATTTTAAATTTATGGTTATCGGAGTTAAAAACCACATTTATTTGCAAGATTGAAAAAATTTTAATCATAAAGTTTGCTAGACATTGACGAATTTGTGATTAAAATTTAATATTCAGGGAATCAAAAATATTGAATATGAAATACTTACCTACTTACTTGAAAAAAAATGTACATGCTAAATTTTGACCAAATGAAATAAATATTTAATGGAGAGTTTAATGGTCTATTTTAAAGTTTTAAATTTACTTATTGTTATCGGAACAAAGAACTCATTTACTTTCAAGATTGATATAATGTTGAAGTGGTATATAATAAATTTGCAATTAATGAGATTTTTTAAGTAAGTAATAAAATTTAATATGAAACCATAAATACCTACCTACCTAAAAAAAGCTTTTACATACTAAAATGTGTTGAAATCTCCCTAAAAACGTATTTTAAATATACTTTGTTAGGTAGGTAGTTCCTTCCCTGACCAATTTCAAAGTAAGTTTTCGTGTAGGGTTTAATACCTACCAAAGCTGAAGCCGGTTTTGTGGGCCGGATCAGTCCTTGAATACAAAGTACACATAAAACCTGCTGGGTTACCTGTTTATTTGGTTAAGTACAACATCAGGTAATTTTCTAACAGCTTTGCTTTTAGCTAAAAAATAATCCTCGACACAATAATGTTCTTATTAATTTAATTGCTTTTCTGATAAGTTTTTTTAATTGGGTTTTTTTTCTTTAAAAACTTGGATAAGTAGGTAAGTCGTCGTCCTATTCACCACACTAATGTTTATAAACAATTCTATAACACAGGACTGGAAACCTTTCATGTACGTACATGCTACTTACTTCAGAATTATTTGTTGATAGGTATAATAAATAGCAACAATATTTACCGATTTATCTAAATCACAATTATTATACTTATTTTTAAATAGATACTTAGATTATACTGCAACAGATGTTTAATTTAAAATTAATATGTTTCCTCTTATTCATCTTGATAAATAATAACCATTTCAAGGTTACAATTTCAAACGATTTCGTTTGCATGTCTAAGTAGTAGATGAACCACAAGTCATGCAACAAGTTGGATTTACAATTACTAAAGAACCGTGCACGTTGTTGCAATATCCATAATTTTTGTATGTAGGTCTTCGATATTTTTTTAATTCCTCGAATTTCTGTTGATAAATCCGATTGAAACACCGTAATATGCACTAATGAAAATAACCATATCAAGAAATATACCTAATAGGCTTATGGATAAAACAGTTTTACATGATGTTTTTGTATATTGAGGTACAGTATACTATACTGAAAGGTAGTCTTGTGAATTCCCCCAATATTAAACACGAAAATTTTGATTTTTTTTACTTAGATTACTCCTATTTAACGATGCTGAAAGGAAATCAAAAAAATTTTCGCTGCAATTCTTGGTCGGAGTCAGGATCATTGTAGCTGCTTTCCTCATTTAGATTGTATATTATAATAAGATATTTGTTCGATTCGGTTTTCACGCATCCACAATTTCTTTATTAACAAATCGACAGTTTTATATTCTTTAGCATTCTTTTTGTTATTTTTTTCACTATTTTCATTTCTAGCTACGGGCCTACATTGTCTTTCAATGCAGAAAAATAAGCATGTACATGTACATTATGTCTATATAATATATATAATATTAATGCATCTACATTTGAAGGATTTTAGCGGTTTATACACAACCTAATCTGAACTAGACGATATTAATGTATCTACTATAATGTTACTTTTCTAGAAATCTAATATATTGTGTTTGAGTTATTAATCTGAAAACCTATACATATATAAAATTAATTACAATAAACAAAATAAATGAGAAGAGATTTGTTATTGTTGAGTGCATTTTTTTCGTACTTTCTGAATGTATGCCCAAATTGCCCAGCATGCTCACCTATAATCCGAAACAGGCGTATATTCGCGTATATTAGGCGTATTGGCCTATAACTGTAAAGACATTATTTGTATACTTGAAATTTTAATTTTCATAAGAATTCCTCTTGAAATTCATTTTCTACTAATCGGGGGGTAGTTGTTTATTTTTTGTGAACCAAACTGAAACAGGCCCTAAACCTCTTGTTAACATTAAAGCGGGCTACGTTTTGTTCGAGTTGTTTTCGGTCCGTTTCCACTGGTCGTCAGGAAGTCGGAACACATTTTTTCAATAACCAACCAACATGTTGGAAGATAATGATTTTATTATTTTTAGTTGCAAATTCTGACCCTCGCCAGATGTTTTCAATTTTTTATAATTCCTGCTTTCACGTTGATATTACGAAATTTTTATTTTGGTAATAATGTACATATTTCTTCATTGGTCCACTGCTTTTTGGAAACTACTACCTTCAGACATGATCTGGAAAAACAATTCTACTGATATAAATAATGTATACATCTTCTGTCAATAAAAAAATGCACTATATCTTATTCTTAAACTACACCATATTTGCCCGTTTAGTGGAAAACCGACATTACAGGAGAGCGAGCCAATAAGTTTATTTTGGGAATTATGATAAATCTGGTCTACATTTGAAATGGTTTAATATTTTACCATGAGTAGTTAGTTTGTGTTTGATAAAGATAGGTACCATGTATAGGTGTACTCATACGTATAGCATTACTCTCAGTTTCTTCGAATATTTCTATTTTAAAAAGCCTCACACGAAGATGTTTATCTGTAACAAAAATTACCTCAGTCTGTACTTCTTTGTGGTGTTACTACACTCACAAATATAAATTATAATCAATTAATAAAAAAAACAATAATAAAAAAGTTTTCCATATGGTTCCAACTTAGGTAGACACCTGATTCCAAAATCTATCAACCAAATTTTTTGACATTTTTGCTTGTCTATAAATGGCTTTTCACTATTAGTTTCATATTTTTTTATTATAAATCTTACTTAATTGACATACCTGTCGTTTTCAAACTTGCATCCCTCTTCCTTCCTATACATTTTAGGTACTCCTTTTACCTGTTTTTATAAAGTGTGATCAGGATCGGACTTACCCTACTTAGCTCATGTGTTCACTTTTAATATCGATATAACATAGGAAGGCAAAAAGATATGATAATATAGGTGTGAATATAACAGAAAGAATTGGATCTCAAAATTTAGCTAAGGGAAAAATGCCTCGTGCTGGTTAAATGAAATATATTATAATCAAGCATTGGTTTGATAATGGATGTTGCTAGAGAGATAGATAATTTTGGACGCAATTATTTTGTGAAGTACTTTTTCTGTTTTGAGCCATTTTGTCGATCTTAATAGTTTTCTTTTACTTTTACAACCCTAATACTCACCACCACACCGTAAAATGTGAACAAGTGAATCTCTTTTTTCTACATGGAAAATATGAAACCAAAAAATTTGTGTTATCATACATTAGATGTTTTTATAATTACTTACGAGAAAATAGAACTACGTTAGAATTATGAATCATGACAATAATACAGATAACAGATCATTTAAGTTGTTTTTTCCAAACAACAGCAATAAATTGTAGAGAGGTTATTATTACCTTAATTGAGTTAATCAGTATCAGTGAAAAAAATTGCTTAGTTCAGTAAATAAAACTTACGGCTTTTTCCGTTGTACTATTTGTTCATTTCATTATTTGGGATAGATTCAAGAAATAGTATTTTGATAATAGTATGACGCCTTGATTATTTGGGATACGAGACAATAATAAAACACATAACTATAAGATGTTATTCAGATCAGTGGTATTTTACATTCCACTAAGCATAACAACAGTTTATATTATTAACATTTTGATAATGAAATTTATTATAAATCAAAAGTATGAAAAAAGGCAGAAATGTAAAGAGAATAAAGTGCACACCAGTTACAAACAGACCAAAAGGTAGACCAAAGCTAGATAGATGGACCAAATAGAGAGAGACGTAGAAAAAATGGAAATTAAAGTCTGGTGTAAAAGACCCAGGACAGAATAAAGAACGGGGGAAATTGTAGAAATAGGAAATACACATGTTAAACTATAAATGCCAGCAGGGAATCAATGTGGATTGACTTCCCACAAAAACAAAAGAGTCTAAGAGCCAAATATTGGCGGTTACTATTCCAGAATGAATGTATGTATAACTATGCATATAATTACTTAAAATAATTCCAATTTCATGACTGTAACTACAATTCTTTTTTGTCAACCTTTCTGTGTGAGAAGAGAAATGGTTGGAGATACATCAATTTTTATTAACAGATTGCCTAAGTTTTTAAAATGCAAGTAACAAGATATTTTTAAAGAGTTTTAAAATTTTAATTTTTTTATATTGGGTCAGTTTTTAACCTCCTATCAAACAATAACTATATAACTAAATTTTCTATGCAAAATTTTACTATACCAGCATGTTCAAGCTAGTGAAATTATGGTACTATAACTACTTGGGATTTCTTAATGCAATAAATGACAAATAAAATTATACAACCAGTTTTAACGATAACGTCTCTAAATAAATACAACCATTGACCGGCCCTGTCTGGACAAATCAAATCATAAATCGGGGTTACCTGCCTAGATAATATCAAAGTTGTTAGGGAGTAAAAGATCCATCCATTCTTTGACCTTGGAAGATTAAAAATATAGGTACCTAGGTCTGGCATTGTAAATTATACCTACTACAACAAAGATGAACGTGCATCCGGATGTTCAGTGTTTTTTGTATAAAAAGAAACTTATAATTTGTAGAAAGTTGATGTTATGTCTGTATCAGCATTTGACTAGACAATAACAATAAGAAATGTGGCATTTTTAAAAGCTGCTTAATTGTTTTTGTTATTGTAGTCATTTTAAATTACACCATCACTTCAAAAACATAAAATCGTGATGAATGAAACAAAAATTTAAATTACCGAATAAACATGATAGATCTTTTATTAATGTAAGTAAGTATTGTTCAATAGGCTTCAACTTGAAAAAAGTTAATTTCACAAATGACTGCAAAACAAAAACTATTGAAATTATATAAGCGACGTCGAAAAATTGGAAAAAAAACAAGAGTAAGTCTAGAAATATTAATAATAAAGAAAAAATGACTATTACATTGAATGTTCAATGTGAACACCACTTTCACCTAGGTATGTAGGTAGGTACTTCCTACTCTTAATATCAAATACGTTCACTAAAGTTGCGCTTTTTTTAGTTAATTAATATGGACTAAAAGGCGTGGATTTAAATGAAAATAAGAATTTAAAATCCCAACTAGGAGCTATAAAATTTTTTATGTAGTTCAAAACGAGAAATTATAAACAAATAATTATTTGAAAGTATTGACTCTAGAGGGTTATAATTCTATAATATTATATTTTATTGTTTTGGCTAAACGTATACGCTCCTAACCACTCTTCCATTGGTTAAGCTATATTTTAGTGAATTCCGTCCAACTATATTTTATTCAAAAACTGACCTTATTGTATCTAATTTCCGTTTTAATTTTTATCAAAATAGTTAATCTTATTCGTATTTTTTTTAATTAAATATAACACGATACTCCAGAATATTTATGTTCGATTTTGATATTAAAACTTTATGTTGCCAAATTAAAAACGTTCTTATCACTTTGTTATAAAATATGTTCATAAATATGAGAGTTGTTATCTTATTCTACTGGCTGGATAAAATAATAAACAACTTATTGACAACACAAGTTGTATTCTGAAACGCAAATCTTTAAATAGACTTCTCCATTCGTCCCATGTGAAGACCTATTATTGTTTTCATATTTTTGTCAACTGTAAAAGAACTCATTACCTCAAAAATATTGAAAGAACTGTCACAAGTTTTAGAATACCCCAACATTCGATTAAGATCGGGAAATTGGAGAATCTTGAAATCTGATACAATGGACACCTTTTATAGTAATTCAATTGATAAACAACCAAATTTTTTTCGAATTTCAGTTAATTAGCGTTTGACCTATTAGTTCAATGCGTTATAAACAATGTTTTGTTTTCATGGCTATTTATCTTCTTGTTATTAGTTCAATCCAATTATTTTATTTTTTCGTTATGTTCCGTTTATCGTTTTCTTATCGATTGTTTTTCAAAATACAAAAATTTCATGACGATTGTACTTAATTGTCCAAATTCTGTAATTAACAAACGAATTATTCAATGACTGAGACAGATTGTGAAGAATTACACCCGCATGCATGTGTGTAATTTTCTATTTTCTTCACATCCTACTTTTAATAACTCCCTATATGTCGACCAATGTAATAGTATAAATAAATACTAATAAGGAATAGTTGAAGGACACTAGTTTTTGCATTAGGTGGATTACCTGCGTTAGGTATATAAAGGGATAGACCACCCGCTGTGAAAGGGATGAAAAATATTAACAATACTAAACTAAGAGGGCCATAAGGGTTTTTAGTTGGTTTGTTTGGCAGTTTTATTATTATTTTAGAGGTATCTAATAATACATTTAGGAAGAAAATAGAATTGTTAAATTAATGAAAGAATTACTTTTATCGATCAACAAAAAACATTTAAAATAAGGAACATTCTGTCTGTATTTGTCGATTCTCTTGGAAATAATTTACAACAATTGAATGTACTGAAACGTAGATTTCAGTTATTCCATGGAAAAGAAAAGATCTAGATAATAATAATATAGAGTTACTATTATATTTATAACGTTCATATAATTCCTACAACCAAATCATTATTCGGAAAAATACCACTGGGTAAAAACTTGTTTAAATCTGGCAACGCCGAGCAACAGCAACTTGTTGGAATAACCTTGTAACAGTCAGTTGTGTGGTGTGTATGTATGTATGTGTGAGTAGGCGCAATATTCATGACCGTGCGCGCAGGAATAACGGAAAGGGATCTAATAGTTGATAGCTTCGTTTTTAAAATTAATGTAGCGTGAAATATTTTACTACTACAATATTCGTAAAAAAGACTGGTTATTATCTACTACAAAAAAACAATTATTACATTTATGTGTAGTAAGTTTTACAGGCAAATGACATTTTGTGTCTCCAAGTTTAGCAAATGTTTTTCGAAAAATATACCTACACGATCTATTGTAATGATATTCACTGAGACCTAAAAGATCTATTACGCCCCCTTTCTTCCATTTAGTTCCTGGGAAAAGTCTCAGAGTCTAGTAGTTCCTTTAGACCTACTGCCCGAAGGAATTTTAGGATATCCGCAGGCATTATTTTTTTTATGATTGGCCGACGATGGGCATGTTTTCATTGCTCCTGTAATGCATATACAGGCTAGTCTTTGAATTCTGGAGATAATAATTGGTCTCACTATGGCAGTGTACATCCAGCTCAGGATTTTTGGGCTACAACCCCAATTTCTCCCTGCCAGGTTCCTTCACACAGGAGTTTACCTAGATATTTGACTACTTGTCTCCATTCAACCTGCTGTCTCCTTTCAAGTTTAATGGTTTTGAGGTTGTTTTCTTTGCTTAGTGAAGGCTATTAAGATGGCTTTGGTGGGGTTGATGTTAAGTCCCACTTACCTACACCAGCTATTTGTATAGTTCAGACCCTTTTGTACGATGTCACAAACGGTGTTCTCGAATTTTCCCCTGGCCGTTATAGCAATATCATTGGCATATCCTAGGCGGTATATTCCGAGGTCAGTCAAACCACACAGGAGTTCGTCAACCGCCAGGCTCCACATTAATGAGGATGCTTCTCCTCCCTGTGGACATCCTCTGGTTCTTCAGATGGAGACAATGTCTTAACTCGTCCTCGTCTCTGCTACTACAGTGGTGAGCAGTTCCGACATCCATTTGGATGTTGTGCTGTCTACACCTCTTCTATTTAATGCTATTTTGACAGCCTTATGTGGTGTATTGTCAAAAGCTCCTTCTATATCCAAAAATGCACATACTACCGTTTCTTGGTTGTCTAATGCACCTCCATATCGACCATCAGTTGTAAAGAGCGTTTCTTAAGGATTTAATAATGAAAGTTTATAAATCCCTCATAGTATAGTAAACATTAACGTAATGGAATAATTAAATAAATTAAAAAATTAGTCTCAAATATTATATTTTACTAGCCAAACATTTCAGTAAAATAATCATACTATTAGGCATTATCTTTTCGCTTTTCGAAGAAACGGGTACAATACTGTGCTAGTGTTATCGAATTAACGACTATCTGCTGTGGATTTGGTTCTTGAGTCAATCATGTTGGCATAAGTCAAAACGAAATATCTTGGAACAAGGTATACCAGTACAGTCTCCGTAGGTCGTACACGTTCCCAATTAATTTGTTTTTTTATATATGTCTTAAAATTTTACTTTTATTCTATTAATAATTCTATTACAGCTTTCATATCTATCTTCTATCTCTGTATTATCTATTCTCTATAACCGTAGGTTTGTCTTATAGCGTTAAGTGATAAATATAATAAGAGAAGCAACGCAATATAAAATTTTGTGCCTTATGGAGATTCCAGCGTAACCCCCACTATTCATTAAAATTGGTACTGTATTTAGGCGACGCGGTGTTTAAACATCGAACCACCGTACACTAACTAACGACAAGTAAATTCACTTACCCCGCCTATCGTCTGCTGAGTTCTGGTGAGTTTAAATCGAGAAAGTGGGAAGTACAGGGGTTGCGCGGCGATAACGGGGAGAACGGCGCCAGAGAGACGATGTATCAAAAATTTCAAACGTTCCGACGCAAGTGAATTTACTTGTCGTTAGTTAGTGTACGGTGATCGAACTATTATTGCTCTTGCCCCCACCTCTCTTCGAATCGACACCGTATCGCTGGTTTCGGACGGCTCTACTGTTATCTGAAATTTATTTCTTTTAAAAGCGGGCAGTTTTTTTAGTTGACTACAAAAAATATTTACAAATTTATATCGTTCGATAATAAATAAATATGAAACAAAGTTAGGAATAAAAAAAAGATAGATAATACATTGAAGTATTTAATTTTACTAAGTACGCTTTTATTAACTCGCTTCCTTGTCCGGGTGGAACTTTGTACATGAATTTAAACTTATTTTCCGATGGATTAGAGACTTGAAATTTTCAACATAATTCAGAACTGGATGACAATAAAAGAAAATATGGAAAGAATTTTTAAAAAATGGAGAATTATTGGTAAAACGACAGTTCTATAAAAATGTAGAAAGTAGCTAACAATAAAAAAATATATTAATCCATTCAGATAATAAGTAATAAAATAAAACAACAAGTTTTTAGATGCAAGAAAAATTATTTTGTACTTTTTAGTTCGTTTTAACAATGTGGTATATTAAACATTTTTTATATTTCATTTATTATTAATGAATACACCTACATCAAAATTAAAGTCTGAAGAGAGTGCGCAACATAAACAAAAATAAAGAATATTAATTTAAAAATTCCAAAAAATTATGGTATGTTCTTGCTATTTTTCAACAAGTTAGGCAATTGTCAATTAATAAAATTTTATCCGACTTCCGTTTTCATTAAAGACAACAAAAAATGTTTGAATAAATGGGCTAAAAATGTTTCGGTTCCAGGAGCCCTTCTTATAGGATATACATACTTAACAAGACCACGTCATAAGAGTTTGATAAATATTTTGTTTATTACAATTTTTTTAAACCAACAAAATATCGTAAATATTGATAGTTTCGGAGGTGTTAACAAAAAACTATATGCATTTTTTTATCCAAATTTTTTAATAACTTTTGCAATTTTTTTCGTGCTGGAAAATATTTCGAATACATTTTTCTAGACATCATTCCGAATCCAATGAGCTATCGCTTATATTTTTAAGAGCTTTATCACTATTTATCACGGATTTGAACTTGTGAACTAGACTAAATCAGGGCGAGTTAAATCGTGGAGTGAAAAATAAGAATAAAGTAAATTTACTCCTGACGATGCAAATGTTATTTGTGAAACCGGTCAAGTAATATATGATATATTTATGTTGTGGAATTTATTATTTATTGATTTTATTCAATAATTATGGAAGGATTCGACGTAGTAGTGGTTGAAACAATGAAACAATTAATTTGGTTAAATAAAATATGATAAAAAAACAAACTAAAAACTCTTAGCTCATTAGTAGTACTTCTTCGGAAGATGTATCTGCAATACAATAAAAAAATTAATTAGTCCAAATCAGTCGAAATCTCCAAAAAGTCTATACCCACCAGATATTGTGTTTTCAGTTCCAAAATATTTCCCAGATTTATATTTTTTTTCATTTTGTGATATCATAGGTTTCAAGAGATTGGGGTTGTTTTCTATAAAAAATAGATGTATGTTGAAAAATTTAAAAGTGTAATTTAATAAGCTTACTATCTAAGTCTGAAAAACGTCTTTTGCAAACGCCAATTGTTGAAGGTTCATCTATATTTTCGATATGGCTTTCTACATTAGAGTTCACATTTTTATTTAATATTTTTTTTGTACTTAAGTGTCTGATCATAATTTCCTATTTATGCTGCTCTGATATTTTTATATTGCACATATAGTCACCTGATCTTCGATGTTTTTTTCTCGCTCTTTTTTTTCTTTTTTTATATTTTTATTTATATTTTATTTGTAACTGTAGAGTGTCATGATGAGAAAAAATAAAAGACCATTATTATTATTATTGTTAAAATTTATTTGCTAATTCGCACTTTTTTAAATCCCAAATAGTTATATTACCACAATTTTTTTCCATTTACGTTATTTTCATTTTCAGTAGAAAATTTAAAAAAACTTGAATGATGACCTTTTTTGAGTCTTGTTCACATTCGTGGTAAAACAAATATGGCTATTGGGGTTCATTTTAAAAAATAATAACAGTTTTCCTACGTAACACACAACAAAATCGTTTAATGCCTAGATTAACAACTACACACTTGGTTAATGAAAATGAATCGTCTACAATACACCATCGATAACCTACAAACTTGAGAGAGTCCAGTGCTAGACATTCCCTTCGTTTCTTAACTCTTATACGGTCAGTATAAGACTACTAAATTCCTAGAGAAAACTCGAGTGGCGACATCTCTCCGCCAACATCAATTTGCGGCACAAAATCGTTTACGAGATTGCGGCTCTTATATTTATCACTCACCGGTTATAGGTACTTTTTCCCATTTGTGTCATGTCTATTTTTTAGTACATCAAATAATGAAAAATTAAAACTTTTGGACGTGCTTTACTGAGAATTGCCCACGATGTTCAAAAGGCATTGACTACTGGGACCCAATTCTTGAAATAAATCCGTATACGTATTTGGCGATATTCGGAATAAAATCGAGTATTTGTATTCTTGAAATCGGTATGCGACTTTTATTATACGAATTTGACATCGAATGGGTCAAGCTAGGCGAATTTGATTTTCCGTATACGAATTGAGATATTCTATAACCTCTAACCACACTTTTACAAATGTTTGTTTATTTTTATTATTTTTACTCGCTTTCTTTTGTATACTTTTGAGTTTTGGTAGGCATATATACTTGTGAAAAAATTAAAAATAACTCTGTTTATGTGGAAAAATGGTTTTGGGATCAATATCAGTGAGCAGTAAATGAAGACTTTCTTTTGGTAACGAACTCTGTAACGAACAACGAACTAAAACTTACTATGTTCATATTTTCTTATTGTGATTTATTGGTAGGTATTAAGGTTTGTTTATGCCTAAGTTGGAGGATTTGTCCCTTTTGGGGGCGATTGGAGCATTGGAAGAAGCCGAAATTGATGGCAATAATCGTTGTATAGTATTTCAGCATAGGGAAGTTTAAATTGCACTAACCCTTTTCTATGGTCCTTGCTGATAGTTTTCTTAAGTGCACGATCCATGGTTAAACATATATTAAGTCTGATTGAGTGTAAAATAAAGAAAAAAGCAAAAAAAGTAAATAAAATTAATATGGTTCTACGTTTGGAAAATAAATTTCGGTTTATTTTGTGAGCAGGTTCTTGTTTTTTTGACACATTTTACATTTGTTTCGGCACACGTACGAAAAAGTAGAAAATATGCTGAGAAAATTATGCGCCGGGAAAAAAAGAGAAGTTCTCAAACTGTTTATTCGAATCAAACATCCGTATGCGGAAGTTTTTCCGCATACTATCCAAGAATTAAGATTGACTTTCGTATTCGAAACTTTCGTTCGAATTTAATTCGTATGCTACTGTCATCCGTATAAGTTCAAGAATTGAGTCCCTGGTCTCTTGTTGTGCATTTTATAACCTTAATAACAATTCACACATTAATACCTACTCAGAGGTTTACTTTTGCAAATATTCAATTTCGTTCGTCTTTTAGCAAGTTTTTTTTTGTATTTAATTTCATATCTATACTTCACTTGACAATTTTCGGTTTGAAATACTCGCCTAAATAGTTATTTTTTCAAATCGCCGTAGTGCGATAATTACATTATACATAGCCGTAGGTTTCCAAATACAACTAATTAAAAATTCAAACCGAGAGATTATAACGGTATGCAGTGTCCAGTTTAACTGAAAGTCAAGTTAAACGATTAAATTTACTTTTATGCAACACGATGTAGAGAGTTCATTGACATAATCGATCGACATAAGAAGGCAACGGTTAATAAAAATATTGGAATAAGAGAACTGCGCCTCTTAAATAAAAGTGAATGTAAAAATTGATGAAACAAATACGGTACCAGGCTCGCATCAATCTTTAAAAAGTAAAAGTAGTATTACGTAATTAGATATTTAGTTCCGGAAGCAAAAGCATGTTTACTTAAATTATATGCACGTTGCCATTTTTTTTTTGTCGAAGACTTGTATCTATTATTACTGTTGTTAAAATGCTTACCCTGTGTCATAATAATTAGTGTAACTGTACATAATTTTTAAAACGATTTTTTTTTGAATAAAGTGTCAGGAATTTCAATCTTACAGACTAAACAAGTATGTTCATTTATTCATTGCAAAATGGTTAATTTAGAGATCCAATATAACAAAAAACGTTTACTTACACTTCACTAACTCTTCGTCTTTTAGATCTTCTCTAGTGTTGTTGAGGTGCTGGTTGACCTCGACATTAACATCATTGGACAGTCTTTCATAATTCTTGCGGATCTTGATATTGTCCTTATTAATATCTATTGCTAATGCCTAAATATACCAAGATGCTTCTATCTTTGGTGCAGCCCCAAAACCATACCAATAATGGTAGCTCGATGGTTTAATTTTCTTAAGTGGATAAAATGCAACTAAAACACGAATGCAATACAACGTTTTATCCACAGATTTCATCAAAAAGTGATTTGACATTTCGCTATGACAGCAGTTGTAACGTCAAACATTATTGAATTAAAAAAATTTGAGAGGTGTTGAATGGTTGCTATTTAAGATTGTATTTTTCATTATTCCACTAGTGGATAAAATGGTACTTTATAAGCTTCATAAGTGTGGATAAAACTCATTTTCTCATCCATGCCTATTTAAAATCTGTTTTACTATATTTTTCATTCAAATTGCAATTAATAATCTTATTTATATTAAATCAGTTCATCATGGAAACCCATTTATTTGATGATAACTTATTGATCAATGGTTATATGACTTTTAAAGTTGTGATATAATTCAACGTTGCTTCGTTAATTATGTATCTACTGAATAGTTCATTATTTGAATAGGGTCATAGATCACTGATTCATCTGTGTACTACTTTAATGGCGAGGTCATAAAAACGTGTATCTAATTGTCAAAACTCACTATTTTATTTTTTAATTTCAACTTTATACATACTGTCCCTTATTCTCATTCAACTTTTCAATGGTAAGACAGTCCAAACTACATTTTTTAATCATTAAAGATAGCGTTGTGGCACACCAGTGGCATTATTTTTAAAAGTACTTGTTTATTTTGAAAATAATCAAACTATCAACCAAGTTTTATTTTTTTGTAACAAGAAATTATTTTTATTCATTAGACATTATGCCAACTGGTGCAAATTGTGTAAGACTCTAGGCAATTTGCAGAAACGTTGAAAATTATTTTATATTCCATATATGTGGAAATGGGCCAAGCAATAGGTAAATATTTTTGACAAAAATCCTAGTAGAAAAAGGATGGTGGTGTCGTCACATAAAAAACATTACGACTTAGTATAATTTTTAAATATTTTGGAGACGCAAATGTTTTTCAGTAATTTGTTATAAACTTTTAAAACGAAAAGTTTATATAACGTGAAAAGTACTGGAGCAATCTCAATGGTATGTATAGAAAATACTTAGATAATCAAAATACGAACAAAATAAGGGGTTGAGCGATATTTGAAAAAATCAATTTGCATTTGGTAACTTCAAAGGTAACTTTTTTTGTGCACATTTGTACTGAGGCAAGTAAGGTTCAATCGAGTTGATTTTAGCCACAGAATATGTGGTTAATTCATGACCTACCTTTTTGTTACACCCTGTATATTATTAAGTTCGTTCCAACTGGCGATACAACCGTTCTAGATATCGTTCGCGCAAGTGCTGTATTTCTTTCGTGTTCCAACTGATTATAGTATCGTTCTTGGAACGGTACAAACACTACCTTCTGGATGGGGCAATAAAGTTGATGTGTCCATCCCTAATTCTAGTTTGCGCACTATACAGTGCTCGATACGATTCCAGAACGGCTCCTAAATGCCAGTTGGAACAAACCTAATGACGTAAATTTCCCAGTAAGTATGTTATTCATTATTAAACTGAAATATTAGTACAAATAGAATGTGGACGACACATCCGGCAGGCTAAAGTGTATAATTTATAGATTTTAAAATGTCACTTAAGAAATGAAAATGAAAGTCTAATTAAAAAACACTCAAATATAATATATGCTCCTAATAATTTTCAGAAGATACTAGAAATATTCTATGTTGAAATATACAGGATGTAACAAATATTGGTCATAAATTATACCACCTAATAAAGACAATGAACGTTGCATTCCGGTGGCGTGCCGTTACACTTCATGCTACAAAAAAGTTGGGGTCCAAAAGGGTGGTGACTCTCTACAAAAAGCGAGATGAAATTATTGCTTCTACCCAGGTTTGATTATCTATTGTAATCTAACATGCCATAGTAAAATTTAATGCGATTTAAGAGCAAAGTTAAAAATAATTAATTTAAATTTTTAAACACATTTTTGACCGCAGTCGGCCAAAATGATCAAGCTAGAGAATCAAGAAAACGACGATTTTGGGTATTCCGAGCTTAAAAAGTGGTAGAGCTAAGTACAGTGTCAATGATCTTATGAATGATTTACATTCCAAATAATGGGACGACTGCGATACAGTTCTATCAATGTAGAAACTTTTTCACTCCATTTGACACTTAATATTTAATAAAATACGAAAAGAAAAACGAAATAACATGCGCTTAATACAATCGTCGAGTATCAACTGACCAACATTGGCACGTCCCCACTTGATTTTGCCACTTGGCTTTCTTGGCAAGCCAGTTGACAAAACTTTGCCAAATGGCACGTGCCAACAAAAAGTCCACATCACTCTTGGCAAAGCCATTTATACCTCGATAATTAGCACATTCTGTCTTCACCTTTTTCATGTATTACTCCTATGTTCCAGTCGCTTGTTTTCCTAAGTAAATGATATTTTCTGGCGTGATTCTATCATGTCCTCCAGATGTTCCCCCTTTTTTAAATTGTCTTCTTGAGTTCTTCTGCTGTTATGCTTTCATTCCGTTCATTATCTACTTTTATTTCTGTTTCTATTATTTCTGCTGATACTTGCTGGGTTTGCTGGTTTAAAATTTATTGAAAGTTTTGTTGCCAGCACTGCATTATTATATCGTTTGAAACTATTTGATTCTTCTTATGTTTGATTTCTTTTAGTATTAGGAAAACTCTCCAGTACATTAAAACATCACTTAAGCTAATTGGTTCAAAATTGAGATTTATTACTTAATGTTATACATTTTTCCATGATTTCATATATGCTTCTAGAATAAAATGATTCATTTGATTACAACAACCATTAACGAAGAAAAGATATTTAACGATTCATTAGAAGTAAAGGAAAATCTGAAAACGTGACGTGATCAACTAGCTGGTTTTAAACAACGAAATTATAGTTCATACTTGAAGAGCAGTGCGTGATAGCCACGTGCTATGCGGAAAATACGTCCTGATTGGCCAAGCAGCATATTCCTCGTATATTTGTTTACGTTTGGTGTATCTTAGTTTTGAATACACTTTAGTAAGAGATCCCCTTAGAGTGTTTTACAAATAATTAAGGAATATTTTAATTGATGAAGAGAATTTTTCTAACGCATTACTTATTAAGAAAATCCACAAGTTCCCATTATTATAAATTTCATTTGCGTTAGAATCGCTATCAGCCTCAAACAACAAATTCTAGAAAACTTATGTTGTATATTTTCATTATTAGTATAAATATATAAAATTAATTCATGATTTAAATGAAATATTACGCAAAAGTTTGCCTGTTAGTAGATTTAAAAAATGAGAAAATGTTGCCTTGTACGTGTTTTATCTAATGGATGTAAATTGAAAGGTCTTCAAAACACCTTGACTCTTGGACATTATGGAACTAAAATGTCAGTGTTTTTAGTATTGTCTTTAATTTTTGTTTTTTACTTACATGGTTATCATAATTTAAGTGATTGTATTGAGGGAACACTGTTTATATGTAAATAAAAAAACTTCCAACGAAATGTTAATTCACAAAGGATTTACCAATTTGCAATTTGCAGTCATCTACTGTTAAAACTGTATTGCTATTCATCAGTAATAAAATAAACTGTAGGTATATATTTAAGGACCTTATTAAACATAATATTGTTACGAAGAACAGTTGTAGTGAATTTTTTTAGTAGATTATTAAAATTTAATTTTAAAGAAGCTATTGTAAGATATTATTGCACAACTAAGAATTAACATTTAAACAGGATAACACCAATTTTATTTATAACAATAATGTAATCAAGAATTGCCGTATTAAGCAGTAAAATGTAAGCGCCACTAGTCTGGAGAAAGTATTCAACATTGCATCGCAAACATTGCAGTTACATTACGGAAAAGAGATGTAAAAATTGAAAACGAATGTTGTTTTGATCGTTCGATCAATGATTATGGAAAAGAGAAAGAGAAATGAACTCCCACTGCATAGTAGCTTTCACAGAAAATGAATTACGCTGTTTGTCACTGCCAAGCATAGTATAATGTAGAAAGTAGATATTTTTACTGAGGTTGAGTAGATATAAATCTGCTTTATAACGTGTGGTAAAATAATTTTTATCCACTACTGATTATTATAAAGGGAGATCAGACCAAAACTAAATACTAAAACTAAATTATCAAGAAATTTATTAAAAATTGATCCTACTTTACATGACACTTTAATCCACTAAAAGAGGGACTATTGACCCCAAACACATTGCTGATTCAGAAAGACGTTGTTTTAAAGTATTTGCTATTGGGAAGTTTCCAATAACTTGATAAACATAGTTCTGTACCATTTAAAATAACGACCTCCAAAGAGCGCCAAATCGCCTGGCTTCCGTTAGTATGATTTTGCACAGCTGTAGGATGCGTTAAACGTAGATCGTAATGTTTACTTCGTGAAATTTGTGTTCTGCTATGTTTTGTTGCCGTTAGTTTTGTAATTTAGAGCTTCAGATGAAACCCAATAAGCTCATTATTTACCGACACCCTTTTCAAATTAATAACAATTGAAAAAAACATTTATACTCAAATTGTTGTAGAGTGTGGAGGTGTGGTCACCCTACGATTTACATTTACAGATTTATAAGCGAACACCTTTTATTAAAAATGTCAAAAAGCTTTAAAAGATTGAATATTGAGAATTTAACTTCAAGCACTTTTATTTCTATACTTTTTTTTATAAAACCGTACTATTTGCTATCGCACCACAAATTTTCACTATTTTAAATAAAATTTGTCGGACTGTCACTTGTAGTATTCAAAAGAAGAAGAAAAATTTGTTTGAAACATTTTTTTAAGGAATTTTTTAGACTCAAATTGTATCTTTTTAATATATCTAAATTTATAAATAAATTTATAATTGCACCACATTTTTGAACTATTATTTTTTATTTTAAATACTTATTTTATATTTTGTATTACAAATAAACCATTTCGCATTTTATATTTCAAATACGTTTTTAAAATCAAAATACCTGAGTCCAGGTTTCTGATAATTTTAAATTATAAATAATATAAAAAAGCAATATAATTTTTTTTAATATTCAATATAAGTCGGACCACATTTAAATTGAAATATATTTTTGAAAAACAATAATGCATCATGAATTTGTATTGTAATATTTGCTATCGCACCACAAATTTTCACTATTTTTAATAAAATTTGTCGGACTGTCACTTGTAATATTAGTGAGTATGTTAGGAACACAAATAAAATGTCTAGTCTATTGTCACAATTATCCACCAATTCGAAGAACCACGTAGACAATACGATTATAAAAGGATACTTTCCTTACGATTAAGTACTATTATAATCTTAACATTCCCACAAATGTAGCAGATATTCAAAATTTATTTCAAGTTTGCAATAATCAAAATTATTTTTTTTATAACAAAATTTCATTTACAATTATAAGATGAAATGTTCTTATTGTAATGCAGTTACTTTAGAAACGTAAGGGTTGAAACAATTAATATCCAATATATATCAAATGAACGTCAATAAAATGTTTTTTAATCTACAATGCATCCAACATTTTTTTTAAGATCGCAAATATCATAAAAATTATATGGAATGCATTATTTTCAATACTTTTCCCATTATAAAACCCTACAGTTTCCATATTTCTTAAAAAAAAATTCCGAGATGAAAAGAATAAACAATTTGTATTATCACTAATACAACTATGTATACTTCGTTCCAAGATATTTCGTTTTGACTTTTGCCAACATGATTGATTTAATAGGAAAACTCACAGCAGGTAGTCGTTAATCCGATAACAATAGCACAGTATCGTACTCGTTCCTTCGAAAAGCGAACAGATGATGCATAATACTCATAATAGTATGATTATTTTACAACTGAAATGTTTGAGACTAATTTTTTAATTTATTTACTTATTCTATAATTTATTTGTGCTTCTGGGGATATATTTCTAAATTTTTATTTTTATTTTAATTTAATATCCACAGTAAAAGACATTATCAATAAGCCAATACATAAACGACAAATACGAAGTGACGCTAATAAAACCAAATGTGTTGACCAAATGCAAAAGGATACATTCCGAAGAACAGTATATAGGCAGATACCCTGTATACCTAGTCCAAAATGTGGCCATTATTAAACTACATATTTTTCATTTGGAACATTTTTTGATAACATCTGCCAATCAGATGAAATAAATCAATGCGTATACGGTGAGCCACCCTGTATGTTTCAACAGTTTAATTTGTTCAATTCCAATTAATAAATAAAAGTTAAATTTGTTTTTAAAAATCCAGTGATTTTTTTCATAAAATAAATTTAATTTATGTTGTATTATCTATATTTTACCGACTACGGATCTGTTACTGTTAACTGTACAAAGAGGGATTTATAAACTTTTATTATTAAATCCTTAAGGACACATGCCGAGTCAACGAAATATTGTGAAACGTTCTTTACTTGGTATAAATTTGCTAGTTGGCATCTAGCGGACCAACAACAAACGTTGAAAACTAGAACTTGTTCAATTTACAAGAATTGCGATTGGTCTAATGGACTTTTTCTTTTATATTTGCTTTAAACCGTTTTCTTCTTCGTATGTTTTTGTGAAATTTTTGAAATTGTTACGAAATTACCACTCAAACTAAAACAACTGGTTTTTCTCTCACAATTACTGAAACATAAAACTTTTTATTGTATAATTACAGTAACAGTAACTCCTGATTTTTTTTTCATTTGTAATTTTCAACCGCATTCAATTACTATTTTTATCTAACATCGTTATTACTGTCTACTTTCAATTTCTAGAGGTTTACAATAAATTCAATTCTTTCGTTTCTTTTACGTTTCTTTTATAATTTACAATAGAGAAAGTATGACGAAGTTCCCATTGACTGATTTCATCTTATTTATTATGTAATCCTATAATGTCACGACACTGTTGCCAGAGCTTAATCAAATAATTCGTAATAGTTTGTAAAAACAGCAAACATTAAATTATTTGAATTACTAACTACCAACATTTTTTTTTCTTAATGTGCAATCTTTCAAAATAATTTTTATTCATTTCCAGTCCAAATTATAAAGGGGCGTGGAGGATAATAAATATACATATATGTGGGAGATTTAATGAGTATTTTGTGAAGTCTTATCATGGTGATATCATTCATGAGCCAAGGACACTTTTTAATATTTTGTTACGTCGGATCTGTATTTTGAACAGGGCATGGTTCGGATATAGAGGAAGACGAGGTCGTGCCTTCAATTTCAATATTAGTTATTGAAGCTTGAATACGAATCAATTAAATATTTCAGTTCTAATTTGTCTTTCCAAATTAGATTTTAAATTTTCTTGTTCTAAATGGTTTTCTCTATTATTTAGCTGTCCTACCTCGAGATTTAATGTTTCCTGAATTTTTGTCAATCCATTCATAATCTCTTTATTTGCTTGTCTACGCCTCTCCTCCTTGCGTCTTTCCTTCTCTTCTTCTTCTTCCTCATATCTGCATGTTCCAGACAATTCTCGACTTTTCCATGACAGTTCTAAATGATTCTTCTTTTTCTTTATGGCACTTTACATATTCGCCAGTTCAGGTCCGAAGTAACAATATTTTCTTTAAAATTGACAGCAATTAAGTTACATAGGTTACAATCTTATTCTTCTTTTTTTTTCAAACGCTTCGTGAACTGTATGTACATTGACATGTAATGGCTCTGGCCTCTGCAGTACTTTTATAATCAATTCTGCTTTTTATTTAAGAAAATAAAGCGCATCAACCCTTTAGGTTATTAGCGCTACCAAATGTTACAATAATAAATACTAAGTAGTACTACATTTATAAAAACACTAGATATATTTAGCAAGTTGAGGGATCTGTTAATTATTTCATAGAGTGGTGTGGAGTTCATTTTTCTATAGTCAGCTGAATAACCGTTGGAGGGTGTTATAAACTGGTTGATCGGAGGTGAAAGGGAAAGGGAATTTCGGAGGCTTCACTGATAAGGCTCTAGAAGTGCTTGATCAGAATGAACCCAGGAAAATTCTGGTCGCTGTATTCTGGACTGGATTTAAAAGATCCAGTACTGTTTTTTACGCTGATGCTACGCATCCGCAATCGTGGTTTTAATACCTGTATTTTAGTTTTTTTTTAATGTAATTTGATCGGTTTTTAATTAGTTATTTTTTCCTCCTGCCTTCAGTCGACGATATACATTTTTATTCGTCTCAAGATAGACGCTTGCTATAGAGATAACTTCTGTTCAGACAGTTTTACTGGGTAGTGATAATGAATATGGTACGCTTGAAGATGAGTAAGCATATTTGCCTATCAAATTTATATATACATAATTTTATCTTGTGCAACTAAGATAACTTATCTAGAGAGAAGTATTTATAACCAGCAGAAAATAACATAGTTATACATACATAAATACACACAACCGCAAAATCTAGGGATATTGCCTTATATTGTAAAATTTTCGTCAAATTAATTTTTTTATTGATTTATTGTAAATAGTATGATATACAATTACTGTTAATAACCCAGTTCAGTAGTTACTCTGTATAAAAATTACATTATGGTACTTTTATTTATGCAAGAAAGAAAAATAATAATATTCTGTAATTAAAAAGAATAAAACTCTTGAGCTCAATTTACAAAAAAAAAACGAACACTTGATTTTAGTAATTCGTATGTCCTCCTCGAGCATTCAGAACAGCGCGACATCTGCGTGGCATACTAAAAATTAAGTTGTCTATGTCTGCTTGAGGAATAGCATTCCAGGCGTCCGTGAGAGCTAAAAATAGAGTTTGCGGATTATTCCCAGGTCTCCCCATATGTAGTACTTCTCGCTGGAGCATATCCCATACATTTATATGGGATTGATATCCGGGGACTGCGTCGGCCATTGCAAAACATCAATACCGTGCTCATCTATGAAGTCCATTGCGAGTCTGGAAGTATGCGGACGAGCATTATCGTGGATAAACAAAAAGCCAGGACCCACAGCTGCTGCATATGGAATGACAATTAGTTGTAGGATGGTATCACGGTACGACATACCCGTCATAAAACCGTCCAGTAAAATGAGATCAGTTCTTCCGCCAACACTAATACCTCCCCAAACCATGATTGTACCGCTTTGGTAAGAATGGTCTTCCTGGGCAAATGCTAAACGGTTTATACGGCCTGTTTCTCTCCAAACACGTACTCGTCTCGAGTCTGGATAAATTAGAAATCGAAATTCATCATTGAATAGCACGTTAGCCCAATTGGCGTTTATCCATAAAATGTGTTCGTGTGCCCACATTAAGCGAGCTCCTCGATTTCCTCACGTTAGTGGAGGAACTCTCAAAGGGCGCCTGGCACGTAGGTTGCTCTCATGCAATCTACAACGCACTGTATCAGCCGACACTTCCACTTGGTGAACCTCTTGGAGTCTAATTTGAAGCTCAGGAGCAGTAACATTTCGATTTCTTCTAGCAGTCAACTGCAAAAAACGGTCTTGTCTCGGGGTAGTGATTCGACCACGACCCCTATGTCTTTCCGCTAAATTACCTGCTTCGCGATATCGGCGATGTAACCGTGAAATAACGCTTTGGGTTGTACCAATTTGTCTAGCAACGTCCACTTGGCATATCTCAGCTTTAAGCAGATCTATAGCCCGCATCATTACATCACAAGTTAAATGCCTTCTTTCCATGATTGCTAACACCATATACGACTGTCACAAACTGTAAACTCCACTGACACCACCAATTAATAACTAGAAATACGTGATCAATACTTACAAAGCAACTGCTCATTAGACATCACATACAAAAGAAAACACAAAAAAATATAGTGATAACGAAAAATATCAGAAAAAAGTGAAAAATAATATACAGTACACAGTGGCGTAATTTCATTTCTATTTCGAGGTACAATAATTGATTTTTTTACATTTTCTCCGACTTTAGCTACAATATCCCTAGATTTTGCGGTTGTATGTATATAAAAATATATTCCCAGTCAGCCAATAAATTCAATACAAATCATTATAAAAATTATAATGAAAATGTTAATATATACAACTACGTCGATATTTGTAATAGGTACTTGGGAGTAATATCGCGAGTTGTTTTCTTATCTAGAAATATAGAATAAACAAGTAATTTGTAAATGCTTAAAATTACTGTTAGTATGAATTGCCATTTGAAAGTAATGTACTCAAATTTAATTTTGCTTCTAAAGTTTGATAAAAAAAACAAGACAACAATAAAACACATGCGTACCACACTGTAAAATGAAATGTGAAATCTTTCTACATTTTTGAAATATGTATATGTATTAATTGATATCAAAGTTTCTCTAATACTTTTATGTATTTTTTTTTCTTTTTTTGTGTCTCTCATAGGATGAGCGACATGGCCTTGTAGTGAAAAAACGTGATTTTTAAACTGATGGCCACGTTTCTCAAATATGATCCGAGCATAAATGTTTCTCTTGTTGCAGGTTTGAGTAGATGTTTCCAATTTTGCTCAAACCAACACTCAAATTACTTCCCATAGAGGCCTACATTTTGAAATACAGGTTAAAAGGATTCATATAAGATATACATGGCCATATAGTGAAATATATGTGTCCCTCAAATATGAGCGACGTGACCTCCGGCAACATGTTGGTTTGTCTCATATATGAGCGACTTGACCTCCGGCAACATGTTGGTTTGTCTCATATATGAGCGACGTGGAAGATATTAAAGAACCTATACTTCAATGTGTATTGCTTCTTGCCCGGCTGATGGTCGGAAAGCTTATTATCCGATTTGGAGCAAGGTCTGTAACCTAATCAGGCTCTAGTCGACCTGTTCCAGGTATTTAAGGCGTTGGCGGACGATTACCGTGCAATATTGCAGATAATGTGATCCACCGTCTCACCTGCAACAAAGGTACTTTGTTGTGCCTAGCCAGTTGATTGAGTTTTTTTTTTATTTTCACATACTCTGCGTCAACCACTTGGGTCATTGGCAGTTTGAATACATATGGAATTAATTACAAACATAAAAAATAAGGTCTACAGCTTATAAATATTAATTGACTTAAGAAATTTTAAGGTTTTATCTAATTTGTCCGTAAGAGCTGTCTTTATATTATCGGGAACACCACACAAATTACGCATATAATTAAGATAAGGACACTCTGAAATAATATGCCTCACAGATTTAACACACAGGCACCCGCGTGACGGCAGCACCCCCAAGTTCGAATTTTGCAAAAAACCTTATGCCGTTGGATTGCCCAAGTTTTGCCCACATTTGCCCAACCAATAAATTATTTTGCCCACCCTCCAAAAAAAAGTTATAGGCAAAACTAATTTTTCTAAAAAAATTACTTCCAGCACCCCCGTCTTTGAATTTGGCAAAAAGCTTGATGCAGTTGGATTGCCCAAGTTTTGCCCCCATTTGCCCATCCAATAAATTTTTTTGCCCACCTCCCCAAAAAAAGTTATGAACAAAACAAATTTTTCGAAAAAAAATTTTTTTTCCGAATTCCACAGAAAACTGCACGCAGTTGGATTGCCCAATGTTAGTCCATATTTGCCAACAAATAACTTTTTTTGCACACCCTCCAAGAAAGAAGTTATGGGCAAAATAAATTTTTCAGAATTGGATTTTTCTTGGTACGCCATCAAATTTTAATTTTACGGAAAATTATACGCAGTTGGATTGCCCAACTTTTTCAAATCTAACTAGGGTTGGGGTTAGGTTTTGTTAGGTTAGATTTAACCTTTAATTTGTGAATTAATGTGAAAGGTCAAGAGCAACATTTTTTTGGTCTCCGATTCCGTTGAAACTTTGCATAAAGGGGTTTTCGGGTACGGCCATTCCGAAAATGCAATCAGTTCCCGAAAAGGAAAACTCCTTCCCCGAGAAACTCGAAAAGAAGAAGATGAAGAAGAAGAGGAGGAGGAGGAGGAAGAAAAAGAAAAAGAAGAGGAAGAAGAAGAAGAGGAAGAAAAAAGAGGAAAAATTACGTAAAAAGTTTCTTTTTTTTTATAAGTCCTTTCATATCGTTTTTTTCGCGTTTTAACCACTTTTTTACATGTTTCAGACGATTACAACATTTTCGATTTCCTCAGTAATCGGCACAAATTAAAGGATAAATCTAACCTAACAAAACCTAACCCCAACCCTAGTTAGATTTGAAAAAGTTGGGCAATCCAACTGCGTATAATTTTCCGTAAAATTAAAATTTGATGGCGTACCAAGAAAAATCCAATTCTGAAAAATTTATTTTGCCCATAACTTCTTTCTTGGAGGGTGTGCAAAAAAAGTTATTTGTTGGCAAATATGGACTAACATAGGGCAATCTAACTGCGTGCAGTTTTCTGTGGAATTCGGAAAAAAAATTTTTCGAAAAATTTGTTTTGTTCATAACTTTTTTGGGGGGGTGGACAAAAAAATTTATTGGATGGGCAAATGGGGGCAAAACTTGGGCAATCCAACTGCATCAAGCTTTTTGCCAAATTCAAAGACGGGGGTGCTGGAAGTAATTTTTTTAGAAAAATTAGTTTTGCCTATAACTTTTTTTTGGAGGGTGGGCAAAATAATTAATTGGTTGGGCAAATATGGACTAACATTGGGCAATCCAACCGCGTGCAGTTTTCTGTGGAATTCGGAAAAAAAAATTTTTTAGAAAAATTTGTTTTGTTCATAACTTTTTTTGGGGGAGTGGGCAAAAAAATTTATTTGATGGACAAATGGGGGCAAAACTTGGGCAATCCAACTGCATCAAGCTTTTTGCCAAATTCAAAGACTGGAAGTAATTTTTTTAGAAAAATTAGTTTTGCCTATAACTTTTTTTTGGAGGGTGGGCAAAATAATTTATTGGTTGGGCAAATGTGGGCAAAACTTGGGCAATCCAACGGCATAAGGTTTTTTGCAAAATTCGAATTTGGGGGTGCTGCCGTCACGCAGGTCACACAGGCACTGATCACACAGAGGAGTGGCTTCTTTGGACATCAGGTATTGGTGGGTTATACTGGTGTGTCCAATTCTAAGCCTAATTGTCTTCACTTGATCGGATCTACGGGTATTATTTGGTGAAGTTTATTGCGGGGGTTCAAATTCCATCTTAGCTGCCATTCGTTGGTTATGTATTTTTTTATAGAGTCTTTATGGTCTTGGCTAGGAACTATATTTATCAATGTTACCGCGGGGTTTGTAGAAAAGTTTTTGGCAGTTTCGTCAGCTTCCTCGTTTCCTTTAATACCTGTGTGAGATGGCACCCAGAGAAATTCTGTAGTTTTGCTTTTGGATTGGAGTTGAGAAAGTGTTGTTTTGATTTTCTGCATTATTACGTTTTTTGTGTACATGGATTGGAGATTTTCTATAACACTGAGTGAGTCGGTGATTATCAACGTATCCTTATTTATGGTTAGGGATATCTCTAGTGAGTGGAGAACAGCTAGACTTTCTCCTGTGAAAAAACGACAGATTGCTGGTAGACGAAGTCCGTGCTTTTCTTTGTTATAGACAACTGCTGCTCCTACGCCTGTTGATGTCTTGGAAGCATCTGTATATATTGTCTGGTAGTTTTTGTATGTGTTCATTATCTCCAGAAAGCGGGTTTGGATTAAAGTGGGATTACTGGAGTGTTTGGGTAGTGTTTTTAGGGAAGTATTGTAGGTGGGAGTCTTTATTAACCAAGGTGGGTCTTTGAATGAAAATGGTATGGTTAACGTAAAATTTTTAAGGTCAAAACCTGATCGTTTGAGTTTTTCAGAGAGAGGAATATGGTTGTAGTTTTTTATGTTTGAGATTGAGGGTTTGTTTGCAGATGCAGACTGTTTTAGCCTTTTTGAGCACAAATATCCATTGCTAATAGTTCCGCTTGGAATATTGTTAGTGTTTCCCAGTGCTGTTGATAATCTAGTATTAGGACCATTACAACCACTATTCTTACTCTCGTTTTAGGTCCATCAGTATAGTAAGTGAGGGCCCTTCCCGTAATTAGAATGCTTAGGTTGGAAAAAGTGATCTCTTTATAATTCAGTGTTGTATAGTACAGCATTGTCAACGTTAACCTTTAAAAAATATCTTAGACGCTCAAGGCATACCTTCCTACAAAATTTTAAGTTGTAAAAGGAGAATATTCTCCATTTGATGGTGCGCCAAGGTGAACAGTTGAATTGGGATTACAATAAAGCGCAATCTATAAATAAATTATAATTATTGTTAACATACTTATACGGCGGGCATCTTTTTGTAAAATGTATATTTAGTATTGTGATACATGTCACTAATATTTTTTGAAGGAAGAAATTAGATTTTCTATGTTCATTACAACCCTGGATAATGTGCTCAGTGTTTTTTTTTATCGCCACCAGAAAAGAAATAGCCACGTGCAATTGTTTCAGAAATTAAAAGTAACTACTTACTTTAGTAGTGAAATAAAAATAATAAAGCAATGTAGAAAAGAGGGAACACCAGAATTAAACCTTGTTTTCTACTATATTATTTTTTTAAATTGGAAATAATAGTATTGCATTATTAAAGAACTTTCTTTGAATATTTATCATATAAATGAAAAATAAAGTTGGAACAAGGCGATAAAAACGTGTACAGAAAACAGCAGATATACATGTGGGAGATGAATTAATTTAGATATTCCCATTTGCCTTAATTAAAATGTATCACATAAACAACAATAGCATGGAATAACTACTGGGTATTCTGCGACCATAGAAATATCAATATAACTAATTTTGATTATAAGTGTCATTATCTGTTAACAATCATCTAACCTCGATTGTGGTGTGCATGATTCCTTCAATGTCAAAGTCCAAAACAGAATTTTAAATTACACTCGGTATAAAAACAGGAAATTGATCATTTTGACGCTTAAACACGGTAATAAACGATTTGGTCAATTAATGAATTGACGTGAAGTTAACTGAAGTTAATAAGGAGAATCTTTTGACCTTCGTAGGTAGTGATTTTTTTAATAACTACCTAACAATCATTCATATTAGGTACTTGTGAAAATACATTTGTAGCAACCTCTTGGTCAGAAATGACATAATTAATTACGACATGAAAAAATTATTTACTAAAGTTTATCCATAAATGCGGCAGTGTAATAAATCGTGACCCTTGCAAAACCAATACAGGATGAACCATCCAAGTAATATTAAAATATTATCGTGAACATTAATTTTTTTATTTCTGTGTCGGGCAGGTAGCTTCACCCTATATCAGGACGAGTTTAGGGTCAAGTTCTATTGTCAAGAGATTAAAAATTGAGTTATTACGGTAGTCAGGGACGTGGGCTGAGAATGAAATAAATGTTTTGAACGTTTTATATAATATTAGGTATTTCCTATCACTCTTAAGTATTTCTTAGCGCGTGGTGAAACGTAAATTGCATTTAGGAACTACTAGGTATTACCTAACTTTAGGAAATGGTTGGTGAAATCGAGCATAAGTGTCTGGGGAGTAGACAACAATTTAATGTTTTTACATCACTTCCTGCTTCAACTTAGTAGATGCGTCGCGCTAATCCTCTCCAAAATCAATGGATAGGAGGGGATGTCCTATCCGTTGATATTTTATACTCCTGAATCTAAAATCCACGTGAATTAAAAAAAAGGATCTGCTATTAATCTAATAGATATTTTCCCTTTCATATAGAACTTTTGTAACTAATTATTGTTTTGTTTCAGAACGGCATAACACCAGAATCAACGAATGGCCCTCATCTACCAATCGCAACTACACAGATGCGTCTCACACTATCCAGGATGGCGTCAACTCCCATTGGCCAAGCAAGTTCCAATCAAATAGCAGCCATGCTCCTAGATAATCTTACGCAACACCGAAGATTGGAACGAACTCAGTCCGCTCCCGCGCCTCCAGTTTCGGCTCCGGCGGCGGCGGTTACCGCCACAACAGTCAACACCTCCCGTTATAAAACTGAATTGTGTCGTCCTTTTGAAGAGTTTGGGGTTTGTAAATACGGCGATAAATGTCAGTTCGCGCATGGGATTAATGAGTTGCGCAACCTCGCTAGGCACCCCAAATACAAAACGGAGTTATGTCGTACGTATCACACAGTGGGTTTCTGTCCATACGGACCACGTTGCCATTTTGTACACAACCAAGATGAAGTTACGAAGCCTCAAATGATGAGCAACAGATCAACTTCTGTTACTTCTCGTGCAACGCGACCAACTGCTCTTAGTCCCTCATTATCATTGGATAGTCCAAGTCCACCCTGCAGTTTGAGTCAAAGTCCTACCTCATCTATGGGATCGTTTTTTAGCAGCGAACCCGAACTACATTCCCCTGGTGTCGAAGATCAGAGGTTGCCAGTTTTCAACAGATTTATAGATACTACGCAGATCCTTGCTTTGAGCGATTTAATGTTGTAGTGCTATTTTTATTTCTTTTACAATGGATAAAACTCGGAACATGGACGTTCGGTTTTTTTGAACAGAGAATATACGATTTTTTGTAAATAAAAAAAATGGGGAATTATTAAAGGATACTTGGGCTTTTTCAAAAAAAATTTTAGAATATAGAATTAAATGTTATAGAATATTCAAATTTAGTCTAAATGAAATTTTTGTTTAAACGTTTTGACTATGTCACTTATTGGTAGATGTGACAGCGCAGTTCTACTTTTTTATACACTGTTTCAACAATTTGAAAAAAATATATCATGGGATTCAAACAAAATTATCATTTAATTGAATTAAATATTATTCCATTATTTGTGTTTAAGCAAATTAAAATACAAAATTAATCACTCTGGTTCAGTAATTTTTGTTGTAATTTCTAAGCTTTTAAGTATTTTAAAAACGGGAGTTGCCCGGGAATTTTAATAAAAAAATACTTCTAAGCTTTTAGTGGATATTTTCAAGATATTAAAATAATTGCCAAAAATAACGTCCAAGTTTCGAAGAAGGCTCCAACTCAGACTTTATTTAATGCATTGTCTTATTTATGTTACAAATAATTATCTCGTCATTAAGGCGGAGTGATTTTGATATTGTGTGATTTTTTTTAAATATATTAATAAATTTATAAAAAGGTGTGTTTTATACGAATGTTAATATATGTGAATGTGCAAGTTAGGTTAAGTTTCAAGTCATCGGTCTTAGATTTTCGTAATACATTCCGCGAATTATTTATTATTTTTATTACTGCTTTTCTTACATTGTTTCCCCTTTGCGTGTGCCTTGTGACCGATGAAAGAATTAAGATTTTTTTGTTATTTAAATCATTATTTAATTTGTGTGTTTTTTTTCTCAATCAACACGTTTATGTTATGTAGTTATTTTATTATTATAATTTATGTGTAACTTATTATTTATATCGCAATATTTAGAGACCACCGTGCTCATTGTCTCAGTCGGAGCATATTAGTTTGTGCAGACTGGTCGGGAGTTCGCAATACCTGTATATTATTTATGTATGTAGCTAATAATGTATCTTTGTATCATTATCAATAAATTATATTTTGTTCAGTACACTCTATTGTTTTTTTCCCGTTCCGATCCAGTAAATTTGCACACCTTCATTGCCACATATGATCGTTTATCATACAATGTAACGGGTGTTCGAATACAATAATATTGGAGTGAAAATAAGCTAATATAATCAAGTGAAATTAGAAATTACTGGAAATAATTCTTGAGAATTCAGCTTTACTACTATACCTTGTTTTTAAACTAAGATGAGAGATTTGAATTAAAGTTGGTATATCGGCTACCTAGTGATTGGTCAGATTTCCGCCAGTTTCACACAGCTCATTTGATGCAAATGACAATGACATTTGTCAGTTTTGTGTTCATTTATATAAAAATATTCATTAGCTCAATCTTTATTACCACTTTGCCTATGTTGTTTGTTATATTCCAACCAAAAGTTAATTGCTATTTTTATTATTTATTCATTTTGATGAACAAAATTTATAGGGCATGATTGTTTTTTCTTGTTTTAGTAATATAAGTTTCCTAGTAAAATCTTATTTTTTAAATATTTTTACATAAATTACTTATTATATACACCATACATTTTTTCATATAATGTGACATTTGATTACTACTTTCGCCATGGCCTGTAACCAATGATGATTCGATATTTAGACATGTCTACATACAATACATATTTCCCGTAATTGTCAATTAGTTTGAAGAGTTTTGGAACACACTCCCAATATAGTAACTTAGGGAAATGCTCGTCCTAGTTTAAAAACAAATAAAAAAGGCTGTTTAAAAAATCAGGAAAATATACAAATATTTATATTATTGAGCGGATGTCCATATTTTTTACGTGGAAAATGTTATGCAGTCTTCATAAACATGACATTGGGTTGAACAGAATAAAATGGACTTGATGTCCTTTAAAACAAGTTTTTTCACGTAATAGCGTGATTGAAACCATTATGGACTAACATGGTCAACTTTACAAAACAGAACAGGAAAAAACATGTTTGATTCCATTTTTGCGATTTGAGTAAATAAGTATAATTTATAGTTAAGTGGCTCTGATATTATTTCTTATTAGTAAATTGTCTCGATTATTTTAAAATTAAATTTTAACATATGTCTTTTACTTACACACTCTTCAGCATTTGCATTTTGAATTATTCTTAGATATCTCAATTTTCTTAAAATGCATAAAGACATGTGTTTCGCATTAGAATTTTAATCCAAACTACGCTTTCCAAGTTCCTGTAATTATCATATACGACTTTTGGATACTGTCCATCTAAATTTGGTGTCGGCAACCCTTTTTTGGTGCAACTCCGAGATTTGTTTGACCAGGAGTTTGCTGTGTTCCAGCTTTGGCACGTAGCTCCAGTATGTATTATGTTTTGTTTGAATCCACCGAAATGCACTTGCAGTTTTTGATATTCCAAATGTTGGTTCAGGACCAATGAATGCAGTTTCAGACCCTAGCTTTGCTAGGGTGTCTGCCGTTCCATTAACCACAACACCCTTGTGCCTCGGGACCTACTTAAGTGTAACCCTATTGTGGTTTGCCAGGGTTAAGTTTTTTTGATGGCAGTCCTAAACCAGTCTGGATCTGATCTGGGGACATGCTTAATATTTCATTGCTGCCTGACTATTTGCGAGTATAAGGATCTTTTGGCATCAATACCCCTTTTCGATATCACTTGAGTGGTATATGTAATAAAGTTACCTGAATGTGAAACGAACCTGGAGAATAATTGACATTTAGGGAAATGGTCAACATTCTTGTCAAAAGAGACACAATGGTATTCTTTGGAACTGTTCCTAGGAAATGAAAAACTTCCATAGAACTACCAAAGATGTTAGTAGAATAATACCGATCATTACATAGTTTTGGGGAAATGACTATAGAATAAGTCTAAAAGGTAACCTATCATAATCATCTGGCAAAGTTGCTACAAGAAATCCGACTTCGTTTCAAGTTTTTCCTCTGTTCTATACCTAATGTCGACTTTTGATTTCTCAGGCAAGTTGTTATCCCGGCTTGGTGGCTCCAGTAACTTTTATATTACAAATGTTTTAGTGATTTTAATAAATCCTTGCTACTTACTTTTCAATAACTTTAAAATTTTACGTTATTCCGATTTTTGGGAAAGTGGGATCTTGGTACGTAGTTTGGCTTGGATATATTTGGAGATTATACATCTAGAGAACAATTTGAAATTATTATTATATAACAGGAATTGTATTTAATCAGTAAGATATTGATTATTTTTAGCAGGATAGATGTGTATGCAGATAAATCAAATTATTGTTTTCATCTAGTGGATACCCATAAAAACAAACGGATGCTTCAACTGTATAAAAAAAACAGCAAGCCTGGGAGTGGTATGCATAACTGCCAGTATGATTTGACTATTATGCAAATAAGTGAGTTATAGTAAAAAAACTGACTTATAACAAAGGTATGTACGTAATATTTTTTGATGTTTTTATTTTTTCATGAAACGTAAAGTAGCCACACAATCTTGGTTCAACCGGTAGCTGACGGGGTGGAGGTCCAGGACCATAAGAAGATGATGGAAACGGCCTATGTAACTGTTCCTCGGCTGATGTTTTCTAGACATGTCGCAGGAACTCCACAGCAGCATTTGAGAATAAGGCAGCTAAATAATCCATCCGTAAATAGTATAAATACTTTATATTCTTTATGTTATTGCACTTATTGATTTAAAGAAAAGGGAATGATAAAATTCAAATAAAGCATAATATGACGGTTCATACACTTTAAAATAATTATCATATGGGTCTGATGGTTTTCATTTAATTTCATTATTATTAAACATAAATTTTTAGCTACACACATTTATATACCTACCTATCTAGCATTTTTTACAGGAAAAAGAAAAGGGATCATGTCCATATTGAACCTAGTTTGAGAGTAAAAAAATGGAAACCGTGGTGCATCAATAAAAGGAAGTGCAACATTTAAATATGGAAATTGAATAGGAGCAATTAAAAGCAGATATTGCTTTAAAAGAAGCAGAATATGAAATTACAGTTTTGCAAATAAGGTTGAAGAAAAAACAAGATATTATTATTTTTAATAAATAAATATTTGCAAAACAACTTCATTTAATTTACATCCTTATAAATTCATTTATACAAGTGAATTATCACATATACCTACATAATGTTTTACAAATTAATTCCGTAGGTACTTATCTACAAAAATAAATATGTGGTACCAATACAAAGTATTTATACAGGAGAGATAGGTTCAGTTTGATTGTTTTCACAATATGAAGTTGATCATGTCCTTCTACGAGTCTTTAATCACGGTATATTCACAAAGACATGATAAAGACAAAACAAAAATAAAAAGACATTAAATGAAAACACAAAGCATTGATTATTTGATTGATTGATTATGTCAGTAAATTCAATCGAGGTTTTCGAGTCCTCGGCGCCTTTAGGCTTTTTGTTCTCTTGGTTGTTTGATTTACGTGGAGAGACTTGTCTTTGTCAGCTCAACAGTCTTCACAAAGATCCTTCTTGGAGAAATCCTCCCTTGGTCGCTCTAGTCCCAGGAGTTTATATTTGCAATGAGTCAGTGCTTCGCATACTAACATAATATGTGAGGCTGTTTCCTCCTGTTCCATGCACAACCATATATATATGCCCGTGGAGAGCATGTACTTCCTTTGGATGCATCAGTGCGACCAGTGAGTAATCCTGTCACTTTTTCCCCTAGGTGTAGTATTTCGTTGGTTAGCAATTCCGACAGCTTTTGACCGGAGTTTGCAGAGTTCCTGCTTAGGCACGTGGATCCAGTACATGTACATCTGATGTTTTGTTTTAATCCTCCGAAGTATACTACTCCGATCAGCATTTTTGGATATACCGAATAATGGTTTGTGACCAGTGACCAGACACCAAAAAGGTATAAATGAACGTTGAGCCAACGTTGCCTGCCTAACTAAAAATGTTCAATTTTCTCAACATTATGTAGAAAATCAGAATAATGTTGCTTGGGTATCACCAGTTACAACCCATATGATTCAAAACATCACAAGAATCTGTAGGAAAAACAGAAATTCATCTTTGTTACGCTTCATCACCTGATGAAAGGTTCGTGAACCAATCTTTCGTCATATATCGGTATATATGGCTTATTTTAAAAAATAGTAAATTTCTTAAGGTCCATATTTTGGAAACTAATTCTGTCACATAACTCATTACAAACCAAACAAACAGAGTGCCTCTGTATATTATGACATATTCGGATTACCCACATTTTTTCGACACTTTTGATATAAGGGTTTACTACGTTATCCAAATTCCTTTGAATGATCTTCCATAATGACCATAAGCTTACCTTTGATAAGTTAAAAAAAAACTGAAAGAGTTGTTAATGAGCGGCGTTATAAAACATAAGTTCTAAATTACTACTGCTTCAAATCTGGTATATCAATATAAGTACTACATTTTACTTTCTAACATTAAGTTGTTTTTCTTTTCTTCTGTAGGGTCTTCTGTAGATATCTGATCTCTGCCTTTTATTATTATTATTATATACCGAACTTTGTCGTAAGTTTAGTAGGTAAACCCTGTATACACGAAAATTTCGAGGTGGGAATACCGCTCCACTATCGGAAAAAAATGACCAGATCTGTGTACCCCAGCTTTTTATTGGCTTTGTATTGGTAAAAAGTTATTTGAATAGGTGTCATACTTAAATTTTCTGTTCCAAGTTTCATTTTTCAATTTTTTTTATATACGGACCTTATACCATCATTTTTTGAAAATACTCTTGACTCTGAATTCAGCAATATGTAACACAGTATCTATTAAGCACGTTTTGTGAATAAAATCCAATATTGTTCATATTTTACCAATACAATGCCAATAAAAATCTAGATACCCTGTATTCATTTTTTTAATCAATTCTGTTATGACTTGTCGATGTTGTAAATTTGTAAAAAAATCAATCGACCTACCCCAAAGGGATTTATAATTACATATTTCAATTTCTAAACAATACTCAATAAGTTTCGTTGACATTTATAGTGACGTTTTAATGAGAAAACCAACAGTATTGATTGTTAAAACAAGTCATTAAATGTCTTTGGTTCATGTTCTTTGTCCAACAATATATTTGTCAGGCATTGTTGCCAAGTTAAATTGATTATAATATTTACTTTACTTTTCAAAGAGAAAGAAAGCCGATAAGGACAATTTGGAATAAAGGGTTCAGTTTTTGTTCTTTTACTTCTACTCTGTTCCGAGTTGTGACGGGGACGATAAATTGTTTCTTTTTATTTTCTCAACAATTCACACTATTGACGGATCTCGAGATATTGACAAAAAGTGAGAAAAATGTTGGTGTTTTTTTCTTTAACGTTAAACAATATCTTTCACCAAACCAAAAGGGTGTTTTTGCAACTTTTGGGCGTTGATTACAGAAACGAATATGTTATAGATCTCCTTAGTCATAATATGTCCCCTCTAGTTTTATGAAGTTTATCAAATCATCAGAATCTTCGATTTGATTTCAGTTACAGTTTTGCGGTTTATATTGCTTTTTTAGCAACAAATTTTGAGTTGTTGTTTTGAATGTGCACATTCAAAAGCTTGGGAAAAACCCCAAGTATCTTTCAAGCGTAAATTCACGCCATAGCAAAGTGTGCCCAGTTCAATATTGATATAGAAGGCAAAGGATTATCTTTATGTCGGATAGTCAAGCAGCCATTAAAGCAATCAGTTCTTGTGTAATCAGTTCCAAAATGGTATGGGAATGCCTAGGCAAACTCAATGTAGTTACTATAGGCGGGAACAATATCGTCACGTTACTGTGGATCCCAGGACACTCTGGAATAGAATGAAATGAAATAGCAGATGAACTAGCAAAGAAGGGGACTGAAACACCCTTTTGGGGGCCAGAACCCTTTTAAGGTATCAGTTCCAATGTAATATTGGAAGAAATGGGCAAAACCGAAAAAAGGGAAGATCTAACCATTGGAAAGATATAGTAGGGCTTAGACATTCAAAGACACTTCTGGGTGACTACAACCTGTTGAGAACTAATGAATGCCTAACTCAGAGTAAAACTGCTCTTAGCGTTTTAACAGGTGTCCTAACGCCCCTAACGGGACATTGTCGCCTTAATGGGCACCTGAAAAAGCTGAAAATAGTGGAGGAAGAAGAATGTAGATTCTGTAGTACCTACAGAAGAAGAAACCTCCATCCACATATTTGCGGATTGCACAGAAATGACTGACAGATCTCACTCCCACATGGTTTGTACTATCGGGACAAGAGATACTTCCGTAATGAGAAGTAAAATTTGAATTGAGTTCCAGCTGCCTTTCTTTTTTAGAATACAATTATCAAAGTGGTGAGTAAGTACATTAACGCAGACAATGCATCAAAAAATAGTTTTAGAAAGTTGGAAAATTTAGTAGGAAATAAACCGAAACGTAAAAAATAAACATATTAAAAGAGATTGTGGTTTAATTCCAATAAAAACCATCCAAAAAAAGGATACACCACAAGCACTGTACAGAAAATATTTGGTTAAGGTGATAAATGGTAAGTGTATAGTGCCGAAATGTCAAGATAAATATTCAAAAAATACATATAGTTTAGCAATTATATATGAAGCTATGAAAGGAATGCAACCGAAAAAATTCGATATTGCTACGTTTAACTATGAAAAAGCCAAAGTGCTGGGTATGTAGTTAGTAGTAGGTAATTATTTGAAAATAGAGTTTTGATTATCAACAATATATATTAATAATGATTATATGTTAGTGCTTTATGTGATTGTTTCATTGGATTTTGTCTATTAACTTTTACTAAATGTTGAAAGGTAAACATTTTTCCAAAGATAATAATCTTTTATTTTATAGATCCTTCATCAGATCAATTTTAGACTACGGGTCTGTTTTTTGCGTCTTGCACTAGGATCAATGAAAACGACTCCACTAAGTAATTTATATGTAGAAGCTGTAGAAATGCCAATAACCTAGAGAAGACAATATCTGTCATCTAAGTTCATTTTCAAATTGCACGAAAAACAAAGTAAATTGCTGAATAAGATTCATGAATTATATATTAGATTTAACAGTAAAATATTGGCAGAAAAAATCAACTTTACCAATAATAGAAGTTTATGCACAATACTTACCGGTTTCCAGTGAAATAGAAATAAAAACAAGAACTTTCTTAGCGGTAGATACAGATCCCAAAGTTTATTATTTAAGAAACTATACAGAATATACAGAAAAGATACGGAATTTGATGTTTGGAGGAGATATGCAAACACTTTTTCCACATCATCAGCAGCTTTACAGAGATGCTTCAAAAATTAAATCGCAAAAGTGAATGTCGCTTATTGGGATCCAATCAACAAGGCCAGAAGACAATGCCGTTTAAACAAAAAATTTTCTATATACTCAGCTGAACTGATAGCCATATTGGAAGACCTGTAGTACATTCAAAAATTAGATAATAACAAGTTTGTTATTATTTCCGATTGTAGAAGTGCCTTAGAAAAAATCGAAAATATAAACAATATATTAGACAAAAGAAAAATCAATAACACCATTGGGGAAATAGTGAGAACATTACATAATTTGGAAGTAAATCAGAAACATATAAAGTTTGTGTGGGTTAAAGCTCATTGTGGTATAGCTAATAATGAGTTAGTAGATAAGCTAGCAAAAGGCGCCATAGAAGAGGGTGAATGGACCAATTATAAATGCTCAAAAAAAGATATGTTTGCGTGGGCGAAATCTACGGTTTTAAGCAGTTGGAAGGAAAATTATCAAAATTCAACAAAAGGATTACCTACTTTACAAAAGCATTCAACCAGATATTCCAAGCAAACCATGGTTCCAAAAATCACAATTGGATAAGCTAGTGATATCGAAAATTTGTAGACTCAGATTCAATCACACGTTAGTTTAGTCTCATCTGTTTAAAATTGATCTTGAAGATTCGCTCATGTGCGATTGCGGAGAAGAAGGAAACGCAGAACATAAAATTTTAGGATGCATATTGATTCAAAATCAAGTTAAAGAACTAAATAAGTTAATATATAATAAGAACAGTAAAATAATGCTTCCCTATATAATTTAAAAGAATTAATTAGATCAAATAATTTTGAATTATATAAAAAACTAAATTCTCATATATGTCACATCGGACTTAAGATTTAAATTGTTAAATACTAGAATATTTGTTTATATCCATAAATGTATATCTATCCCTATTGTGTAACCCAGTCAATCCGTGGTCCTCTTGTTTGTTGTAGTCGCTCTGATCGACCCCTGAGCGCAAAGTGTCCCTGTTGTCCCTGCTATATAAAAATATATAAAATAAAAATGGAAAAAAATAAAAATATAACTGTAGAATAGTGTAAAAAAATGTATTTTGGAAAATATGTACATCCTTGAGCAAAATGTTAAGCTGGCGAATGGAATTATTATCCGCAGCCAAGAGAAACGAAATGATACACACACATACATACACAAAGATAATAATCGTTTCTTTCAATCCGGCAAAGCCGTGCGAAAATCATATTACAGCTTACTTCGAAAGAACTCAATTGGTGAAGATCGGCCCGTTCCTACCCAACTAACAATTTGCTATTTTATAATAGTCATAGGAATGTTTTGGTGATAAACATTATAAAACAATGTTAGTCTCAGAAACGTTTTTAAACTGTTTATAAAATATCTATAAACACAAAATGGGCACAATTTATAAAACATTTCGTTTATATAATATATTTTATAAGTACTACTATACAACAGATATACAATGTTAATAAAACTACAATAAACTTGTTTTATAAAAGATTTATAAGTGTTTAATAAACGTGCTAGAAAATTTCTTAAATTTTTTTATGCGATACTTATATAATGGTTAAAAAATTATTATATGTATAATGATTATATATATATATGTTTCATAATTGAATTATATGCCACTTTATTGCTGTTGTAGTAGTATTAATAAATCAACTTTGTTTTATTAATATGTTTGTAAAAAGCTAAATTGTTTTCAAATAATTATATTTCAGAGTTGCTGGTGATAATATAAATGCAGCACCAACTTTAGAAAGAAAATAAATATGTCCGACTGTTGTCACTTAATTTTGATTTTTGTGCTTGTAGGTAGTTTCCGACAGAAGAAAAATTTTGATGCAAAACAAATTTTATTGTGATTTATAGGGTATAAATGCAGTGAATTTTTCTGGCGCTCCAATTTTATCAAGGTTTTATAATAATTTTAGAAGTTAAAAAATAAAAAAATCAAGTTTTGGTAGTAATAATTGAAACTAGTAGTTGTATTCTTCTAAATTTGTTTATACTCAATGTTATTTTCACATAAAACTATTTGTAAAAGTGAAATATATTTTTATCTTTAGAGATATTATTAAAATTTTATCTAAATGCGATTATTAACATGGCTGCCAGTAATATAACAGTTTAGTGGACAAAGAGGTTTTATAAAATAATTTACCAACATTTGTGATAATTTTAAAACATTTATAAAATATACTTCCTTTTCAAAAGAACCCTACAAAACAGTACCGTATTTTAAAAATATAATGAATAAAGGAACTGATAAACAAATTCAACACGATTGTATTATTTATTGTCTAGTTTTCAACAATGTTCTAGGGTCTTGAGGCAGTATACTGGGTAACCTTTTATTGATATTTTGAAATAATACTCGCAGGGCCATATGTGCGATATTATAATGAACTGCCCATGATCTGATGTTGTTTCTAAATTCAGAATTTCTGTTTAAATCTATCATCAACAGATCACTTTCGTTGTCAGGTTCTAAACTGTACTAACCAAGTCATTATTATCACTTGTACCAATAAAATTTGGCACTTCTAATGATAAGTTCTCATCAATGGTTTCTTTTTCTGGTATAGTATCATTATTTGTAATTATTATTGAGTGATTTATCATTACTTCTTTTGGATGACTATCTGAACATGCAGGCGTATTATTAAAAATTTCTTTATTGCTAATCATAATACTTTCAAAGTTTTTCTTTATTTTTCTCCGGAACGCTCCACTCCTTTTGATTTTCTTCCACTCCCCTTATTCCGACATTTTAAGCGGTTTGTTTTTCCAAAACTGTCAAGCCAAAACTAATATATTTATTAGTTATTTTATGAAAGTTACATAACAGCTTCCAATGTAATAATTATATAATTATTTTATAGCTGTGTCTGTAACTACAATTTTCAATGGCAATAAAATTGCGGCATCTGCTGCTTTAATAAAATTATTTAATAAGCTGCTAAAAGTGTTTATAACAATGGTTTTATAATGTATTTATACCTGATTTATAAATGCTACCAAACTCTCTTAAAAAAGTGTTATAAAACAACTAAATTTTATAAATCTCTTACATAACACGTATAAAATTGCTTTATAAATATTATATAATTTTGTTACCAAATTGTTTTTGTGCTAAATTTCTAAAACAATTATGTTACGAAAAACTAAACTTGCTCTTATGGAACCTTTATATAATAAGTTGCATTCTTGAAAGCAACAATAAATCAACATTAAAATAAAATTGTTATATAAGCCAAAAATTATAAAACAACTTTGCTAGTTGGGTATGCAATCACTTGACTTGCTATTGACAAGCGGGTGCGTGTGTTCTTCTTTCTCACTTCGACTATTGACTGATATTGATTGTTTCCTCGGTGAGGGGTGAAAAATCCTCACCCCTTATCGTCACCGCGTAGCTTCAGATAGGTTTGCCAAACTATACATCGTTGTATAAATAGTCTGCAATTACCTAATTCTGTGTTATGTTTTGAAGTGTGTAGGATATAATCTTATTCACAATGATATATACCGGTCAGAAGAATAAATGGATAAACCTGGATAAACCGCGTTTAGACATTGTTTCCTCTGCGTTTCAACCTCCTCTTTGGTATCTACAGGGAATTCATCTTTTTATTGGCAATTTATTGGTATAATCTGAACAATAAGAGATGATTGTAACTAAAAAATGTGTATTTATAAGTGCAATACAGAGACTTTTTGCAATCTCCAGCATCAGGTCTGGTTTTCATTCATTAGGTACAGTCTGATCATATCTAAAAATAATAAAAAAAGTTATTGAATGCAGCTGAATGTGTCAAACTTAAGAGCGCGCTCCTAAATTAGACAGCTCAAAACAGTTGGCACCCCTGACTTGCAACAAAATTTAGGTCATTTGGTAAACAACAAATCTAAAGAACGCAGTAAAATTTGGTGTTGAAATTTCAACACAATATAACTTGGACCTTTGTCTTGGGGATCAGGTATTTTGGTTAAGTTTTATATTGTTATAAAAAAGATATTAGCCATTATGTGATGGTATGTTTTTGACAGTGTTGACAATTTGTGGTCACCAATTTGAACGCCAAGATCTGATCCCCAAAAGAAAGCCTAGAGAATTCCATTCTGAAAATATGAAATCTCAAATCATTGTATTTTTTGAGATTTGTTGCATACAAAATTTTCGAAATGAACATTAGTTCAGACGTTTCACCGTCTTGATGGATGGCGCTGTATGGAACTTCAATGACAGATGACGATGGTTTTGTGTAAAAATATTTCAAATTATTTATTATTGTTTATGTTTATAGCATAGCTTGTCAGTATATGTAAGTGGTTATAATAAAATAATCTTAATGCTGAAAAAGTAAATGTGTGCTTCGTAAATGCTCTTTATATTTACTCCACATGTGCTCCATCACAAGTAACGTGTTTAGTGCCTATAGGTGTGAAATAAACCACAAATATTTCTAACTAAGTACTGCTAGTGATCCCACAAAAAAGTGCCCTATATTTATTGATCCCCATATCGGGGCCTTTTGGTTCCTCCGGGGACCTGTACACAACCATAGACTGCATGAGCATACATACATCGGCCACCCGAGTTAGTGAGAAAAACTACATTGCTAATATTAGTAATAAATGACTTCTACTAATTGACCAAAATAGACATTTCGTATTCTATTCTATACTGTTGTAATCTTTTATTTTCGAAACACAGGAATAAAAATGTTATATATTTTTGATCTTCAATTTTTCCAGGTGATGTATCGAAATGTTATTATAAATACTTTTTGCAGTTTTCCTCCAGTTTGTAATGAACGAACATGCCTGTTTTTCCATTGACTCTTCTTAATCTTAATTATTCAAGTAAATTATACCAAAAATGTCATCTTTGATTGAAAACAAAAAGAAATGATTTAGGCAATCTTTTTGTTTAATTGTAGTATTACAAATTTGAAGTACAGAGTAAGTAGGCAGTTTTTATATTAATTATAATACAGAAAGAAATGCTAATTAATTAGGTAAACTATAAAAATGTTTATTATAGCAATAAACATACATGTCTGCTTTTTCAATGATCCTTATTAATTATTCAAAAAAAATCACAGCAAAAATAGGTGTATGTATGTTTTTATTGAAAAGAAACAAATCAAAAATATTCTATAAAAATAAATAAAATTATTATTACATTATGTTTAATGTATTTGTCTTCATATTTATTAGTACATAGCAACTGAAGTTCATCTTCCATTTTTCTCTACCATTTCTCCTCAGTCCTCAGAACAAAAAGAAAATAAAAAGTTTATAAAATTATCCATTTTTTACGATTCTACACTCACAAAGGGGTGGTGACACCCATCGACATACTGAAGTCTTGATCCATATAGCAGAGACATATAGTTATAAAGACTGAAAAAAAAACAATTTAATTCTAAATACTCTAAATAAATATTTTTACTAACAAAATTATTTCAAACTCATTTCAGCAAAAGTTTTAAACAGTCCATTTTATCAGAACTGTAAATGAAATAAAAAAAATTAGATGTTTCTTCTAAATAGGTGTTGACATTTTTTTACTTACTGAATAGTTATAGCGAACACTGCTATATGGATTATTATTTGGACCTGTGCGGGAAGTTACATCAGGCTTCGTTTTAATTACATAATCAGAACTGTAAATGAAATATAAAGATTAGATGTTTCTTCTAAGTAGGTGTTGACATTTTTTTACTTACTGAATAGTTATAGCGAACACTGCTATATGGATTATTATTTGGACCTGTGCGGGAAGTTACATCAGGCTTCGTTTTAATTACATAATCAGAACTGTAAATGAAATATAAAGATTAGACGTTTCTTCTAAATAGGTTTTGACATTTTTTTACTTACTGAATAGTTATAGCGAACACTGCTATATGGATTATTATTTGGACCTGTGCGGGAAGTTACATCAGGCTTCGTTTTAATTACATAATCAGAACTGTAAATGAAATATAAAGATTAGATGTTTCTTCTAAGTAGGTGTTGACATTTTTTTACTTACTGAATAGTTATAGCGAACACTGCTATATGGATTATTATTTGGACCTGTGCGGGAAGTTACATCAGGCTTCGTTTTAATTACATAATCAGAACTGTAAATGAAATATAAAGATTAGACGTTTCTTCTAAATAGGTTTTGACATTTTTTTACTTACTGAATAGTTATAGCGAACACTGCTATATGGATTATTATTTGGACCTGTGCGGGAAGTTACATCAGGCTTCGTTTTAATTACATAATCAGAACTGTAAATGAAATATAAAGATTAGATGTTTCTTCTAAGTAGGTGTTGACATTTTTTTACTTACTGAATAGTTATAGCGAACACTGCTATATGGATTATTATTTGGACCTGTGCGGGAAGTTACATCAGGCTTCGTTTTAATTACATAATCAGAACTGTAAATGAAATATAAAGATTAGATGTTTCTTCTAAGTAGGTGTTGACATTTTTTTACTTACCGAATAGTTATAGCGAACACTGCTATATGGAATATTATTTGGACCTGTGCGGGCAGTTACATCAGGCTTCGTTTTAATTACATAATCAGAACTGTAAATGAAATATAAAGATTAGATGTTTCTTCTAAGTAGGTGTTGACATTTTTTTACTTACTGAATAGTTATAGCGAACACTGCTATATGGATTATTATTTGGACCTGTGCGGGAAGTTACATCAGGCTTCATTTTAATTACATAATCAGAACTGTAAATGAAATATAAAGATTAGATGTTTCTTCTAAGTAGGTGTTGACATTTTTTTACTTACTGAATAGTTATAGCGAACACTGCTATATGGAATATTATTTGGACCTGTGCGGGCAGTTACATCAGGCTTCATTTTAATTACATAATCAGAACTGTAAATGAAATATAAAGATTAGATGTTTCTTCTAAGTAGGTGTTGACATTTTTTTACTTACTGAATAGTTATAGCGAACACTGCTATATGGATTATTATTTGGACCTGTGCGGGAAGTTACATCAGGCTTCGTTTTAATTACATAATCAGAACTGTAAATGAAATATAAAGATTAGATGTTTCTTCTAAGTAGGTGTTGACATTTTTTTACTTACTGAATAGTTATAGCGAACACTGCTATATGGATTATTATTTGGACCTGTGCGGGAAGTTACATCAGGCTTCATTTTAATTACATAATCAGAACTGTAAATGAAATATAAAGATTAGATGTTTCTTCTAAGTAGGTGTTGACATTTTTTTACTTACCGAATAGTTATAGCGAACACTGCTATATGGAATATTATTTGGACCTGTGCGGGCAGTTACATCAGGCTTCGTTTTAATTACATAATCAGAACTGTAAATGAAATATAAAGATTAGATGTTTCTTCTAAGTAGGTGTTGACATTTTTTTACTTACTGAATAGTTATAGCGAACACTGCTATATGGATTATTATTTGGACCTGTGCGGGAAGTTACATCAGGCTTCGTTTTAATTACATAATCAGAACTGTAAATGAAATATAAAGATTAGATGTTTCTTCTAAGTAGGTGTTGACATTTTTTAACTCACTGAATAGTTATAGCGAACACTGCTATATGAAAATTATTTGGACCTGTCACTTGTCAGTTCTGAAAATGAAAAGAAATTAGATTTTTGTAAACAAGTCTTATCAGCGTTTTTACTTACGCATTAGTATCAGCGGCATCCATATATTTGCCCTAATTTTCTGGATTCTGTCTTGCCAGACTTCTTTTTCTCATATTCTGATATTGCTTGCTTGATATAAGGGGGGTCAATGCATTTCTGTCCTTTTCCTATTTGATTTCTGATTATTTCAGGAGCTATACAATCTGTATAGAATTGCTTCAGTTTCAGACTCATTTTTTCGGCCCATATTTTTCTATCTATCTCAATTTCCTGTATATATAGATCTATATTATCGCAGACATACACAACAAAGTAACATCTGCTACTATTAGCACAACACAATCCCGTTGTGTGGTGACTATTAGTTATTTTGGTGTACTCTTTGGTTATATTCTGGTTATATTTAATTGCCCGATTGCCCCTGGCTAAAAACACACGCTACCCCTACCCAGTCGAATTTGTTCGTTTTTTGTAGTGTCGGTCGATATATCGGTAACCACGATATTTCACCGGTGAATGTAAAATCACTGGCGCTACCGGTGATTCACTTCTGGCAGATGAGGTGATCGGTGATTCTCTTTCAACAACAGCCGACACTAGCATTGGTTGGTTGGAAGATTGCGCCGATCCAATATCGATATAAAATATCATTATTTACAAATATTAAATATTATGTGAAGGAAAAACGGTGATTTAAGCCGATAGGTACAGGAGTATATGATGTTATTATAGATAATACGATCGGCGGTGGACTGGTGGCGGCTGGCGGGCACCAACAAGTTATTGTTTTAGAATAAACCGATATGAGATGCTTGAATAATAAATAATATATTCGTATTCGTCGCCAGTCACCGCGCGCTGGTCTTATATTTTGATTTGTCTGTGCTATTTATACTTAGTCACTGCGGTGATTGAAATCACCATTTAGAATCACAGTGATTTAGAAATCACTGTCGCCGCTTGACCGGTTACCGGAAGATCACCGTATTTCCCAACACTAGTTTTTTGCACATGAAAACGTAAATGTTTAGAATTTACATAGTTGCCACAACTATAAAAATAATGTTGAATTTACTTACCTAGTTATTGTAACGAGAAAATAATAATGAAAAACCTACAATTATCTGAAATGAAACAATAACAAAATATAAGCACATACTTACCTGATAAATTTCTATTTTGGAAACCCAAAAATTAATCACAATTTGCCTTATGACTAATACACTAATACAAAAATTTTCTCCTTGTTTGAGGATTTTCGTATAACATGGCAACATCGGTTGTGAATGCAGCATTCTGTATTTTACGATTTTACTTGGCTCTTTTGGATTCTAAAGCTTCGATGCCAAATGTAAAAATTATCCCTAGAAATCCTTACAATTTAATAATCCTCTCCATTATTACGATAAAAAGAGATGAGGATGGTTATCTAGTTTTTAGCTTGCCATAGGTAATAATAATTGTTGAATAAAATTAATGAATGAGGTAGGTAACATTACATTTTAAAAAATTTCGAAGCATAAATGTTTTTTGTAGGTAACTTTGTCTTGTCAATATACCTAGTCGAAATTACCTTACAATTTAATTGATTATATAAGCATTTAAAACAATGAAAGAAAATAAGAACCCAAATAATTATTATTAAAGGATGTCTTAGTAATAGTGTTAGTTGTTGATTTGAAAAATATTGTAAAACAAAGGAAGTCTAAAAAATTAATTTCGTCTACCTACTCTAGAAATGGCAATAGCGCTTCTTCGTCATAGACTTGGTAGGTGATCTGTGGTTGAAATATTTGAGCTTTATTTATTTTTCCCTTCAATCTGTTTTCTTATCTTATCAGTAGGTACTAGTTATGTGGTTTCAATTATTTTTGGAATGAGGGTAGGTCCGTAGAATGGGCAAAAAAACTGAAGTTTATAAAATGTTTTAGCGAAAAGCTCGGTCAAATTCAGTTCCTTTTTGTATAAACATATTTTAAAATAAGTAATCTTTTAAAAACGAAAAGATGTTTAGAATTAAAAATAACTCTCAAATAGGTATTCAATATTGTTTGTTTAGATCAAAAAAATAATGTTTTCGACATTTTCTGTGACATAAAAAAATTTTTGATGTAAAACAATGTGTTAAATATTTGGAAGTTATTTTTAATTCTAAACATCTTTTCTTTATAATTTTTGAAATTGTCCAAAATAAATGTACCTACCTACCTACTTGAGACTCTTGAGCAAAAATACATCTAATTTAAATTTTGTTATCTAATGTATATATTATACCTAGTTTATTTCGTATTCAATAAATTATTTAAAAAAAATGAAAAATGGTCCGTAATAATTAATAATGGGATGTATATATTATATTATATCTATAGGTAGCCTATCAAGTGAAAATATTCACAAGATTAGCTTTTTGCAGTGTTTTTTCGTTCAGATAATTCCAATGGATTTTTGTTAGGTCGGCTTGGTTTGCTTTGTATTTTATTATTAGGTACCTTATACTTACCTACTTCTCAATAAATGGAAATTATAAATCTCGATGTATAAAACTTGAAAATATAGAGAAACGACGATAATGATTGGAATATTATTTTAATTTCAAAATTAACCTATAAAAGTACAGAGAAAAATTAAAGAATAAAAGAGAATACCTATAGATAAAATAAACATACTAGCTGTTGAGTAAAAATAGCAAATAAATGAAATCATGATTTACCTATTGCGATTGAAAATAAAAATATTTGCTGGCAGAAATTGTGTTTGTTTACCAAAACATCGAAACAGCTGATCCGGAGAGAAGTTTGTTTGAATCGTGGAAGAGCAAAGATAAATACTTTATACCTATACGGCCAAGAGTGGAAATACAAAAAGTGAGAGAGAAAATAAGTTGCATAAACAAAAGCCGATTCGGTACTACTAGCGACATCTATCGTAAATATTTTGAACCAAAAAAATTACTAGATAAGTAACAAGTTTTGTGTAAGTTTTAAGGTTTATACACCTGCGCGGAGGGCCCTCTTAAATTTTCAGTGTAGCGTTTCATTTCCTCAAAACCATGAAACTTGGTGTTGTGTTAAAATCCAGGGCCGTACTAATAGACATTCTCGATAAAGGAGATTTTTAACAAAGTATTTAATAGATTCCGTGTTACATATTGCAGAGTTCAGAGTGCTCTCAAAAAATAAAATTTGATGAGATGGTTTTGAAATGAAACGCGGCGCTGAAAAAATACGACTCCTTCAGCTTCATTCAATTTAAAACAAATTGTTTTGTTATCGCAAAAGTATCCATTGTCCCTCAGCCCACCAAACAAAATCAGTAGAATCCTCAACACCGCAAGTATGAAAACTATATTCACCACTTACACATTTTTTTCCAAATTATCCATGTCAGAAAAAGAACCCATTGAAAATAACAATGTATTATCTGTAATAACAACTCTCAAACTTACCTAGGTTAATCCAGTAGAGTAAAGTAGTTTCCTAAACCGCGAACAGTCTTGACGAGGCGCGTTCCTACCCATCTATTGACGGTTTTTCGACGGCTGGTAAAAGAAAGCACATGGCGCAGTGTGGATAGTAGTAGCAAACAATACACCATTTAACAAGAAGTGACGCCCGACGCAATCTCTTTGATGTTTTGGTAACAAAAATGTATGACCTTCAGAGACCGACGTTGAGAGATAATAACTAATACACTGAGAAAATGATCAAATTTTTAAATATCGGCGATATAATTGGTCGACAAAGTGAAGTATGACCACAGTATGAAAAGTATCTTATTATAAAAAAGGCGCATTTCAGACATTTGCATACAAAAAAGGATAGGCAGCTTCGCTTCTTGTTTGCTGGCTTAGTAACAAGCGCGCGAGGAATCAGATAATCGTCAGTTGCTGGGATGGAGGTGAGGAGTGAAGATGGGTAATTGGAACTATACCTTGTTTTTAAACTAAGAGGAGCGATTTGAATTTAAGTTGGCATTTCTGCTGCCTAGTGATTGGTCAGATTGCAGCCCGTTTCACACAGCTCTTTTGATGCAACTGACGACATTTGTCAGTTTTGTGTTTATTTATATGAAAATATTCATTACTTCAATCTAACTGTACCACTTTTTTTGCGTTTGTTGCTGATTGTTTTATTTTTAGCAAAGTATTATATTCCAACCAAGTTAAGTGCTATTTTTATTATTTATTCAGTTTGATAAACAAAATCCATGATTGTTCTTTCTTGTTAATAATATAAGTTTCCAAGTAAAATCTTATTTTTCTAAATATTTTTACATACATTACAGTACAATATTATCGCATTTTTCGATATCAAAACCTGTGTTTACTTTTAGTTTGTGCTATACCTAAGCGACCAACGTAAATAAAGAATAATTGAAACATACAATTGCATTTTCTACGTACTTATTTATCCCCAAATTATTAACAAATTTTACATAAACTACCTATTATAACCATACATTTTTTCCCAATAATGTGTCATTTGCTCACTACTTTCGCCATGGCCTGTGGCCAATGATTATTCGATATTTAGACATGCCTTGATCCCTCTTTGGCTACGACAACCACCAGCAGTACAAAACATATTTCAAGTAATTGTCAATTAGTTCAAAAAGTCGGAACACGACCCTTTCGGAACACTCTCCCAATCTAGTTACTTTTAGTGGTGTGTTTGAGGTTTCCTAAAATGCTCATAGTTTAAAAACAAGGTATAATAGATTTAAATGAATCGGCTTTTCTTTTGTAGAGGTTAGTACGTCACCATCCACGTCTTTTATTAATAATTAAGATGCAACCAGCATCGCACCACCGCATCAAAATAAACATACTGCAGCTTCGGACATGTTTTCACAAAGATTTAGCTTATTTGGCCTGTATCAGAAAATGGCTCGCAGCAGGCGCGTCTCGATTGTTGTCTGTACGCACAATAGATTGGCACGAGATAGAACAATCTCACTAAACGCCATTTCCGGCTATTGTTCCCTTCCATTTCTCTAGCCATATTATATATAATTATACCTTATCGGCCCAAGAGTCTTTAGTTATATTTGAGGAATAGATATATCGAGACCTCGATGAGAACTAGTATTACTATACTAAATTCAAACCCAAGCTGCCGACGTTGTAAACAAACACTAGCTCACGACGTACGTTTATCCACGTGAAATACTATGTCCTGCCACTGTCCAAAAATTATCGTTATTATACAACAATAATTTTGAACGATTTCCGAGATACAGCCGCTTATTCGGCTACCCGGTACTCGCACACAATATTTTTAATGCCAAAAATGATATAATCGTGTTCAATCTCAAGAATACTAAACAGAAGTTAGATATAATGTGTTGTTCATGTTAACTTTTTAATCGAGTTTATTAAATTAAATAATTATAAAGAAATCCATAAATAAATTATTTGTAAAATTCATGTTCGCTTTCATCTTTCTTAATGTTATTTTTATACCCCTTCTCAAAATCTTTAGGCAAAACGATGTAACGATTTTCTCTAACGGCATGCATACCAGCTTCCTGACAAATTGCGTTAATGTCTGCACCAGATATTCTGTCCGGTCTGGCAACGTAGTCTTCCAAATCCACCTAAAAAATTAAAGTATTTTTAAATTTGAATTCGATAATATACAATATATCCATGAAGTTTTAACACATTCCCTGCAACGCCTCCCATAAATAAATGACTCATTGGAGCTGCATCAGTCACATATGGGTGACATGTGAACTTTTAGAACTTTAGTTCTTTATGTTAGGTTGGAGCGAGGAGTATCGCGCAGCAAAAAATCTGACCGTTACGTTATGTGACGTCATGCGTTATGTTGTTTTGATGTGAAACATCTATAGACGGAGGGTAGTATGTGAGATGGGGCAACGCTATGCCATGCGCAAGCGACTGTGCGCAATCACTCTTGTCGCACTGAGCTCGCACACCTATAGGTGTGAAAAATTGACAAAAACTATCAAAAATGGTCAAAATTTTGAAATATGGTCAAAAATTGTCAAAAATTTGGGAAAATGGTCAAAAACTGTCAAAATTTTGAAAAAATGGTTAATAATTATTGCCAAATATTTTCAAAAATTGTCAAAAACTTTGAAAAATAGTCAATACTTGTCAAAAACTGTCAAAAATGGTAAATATTCGTAAAATTTTTGAAAAATGGTCAAAATTTTTGAAAAATTGTCAAAAATGGTCAATAATTGTCAAAACCAATCAAAAATCGTCAAAAATTGTTAAAATTTTGAAAAATGGTCAAAATTTTTGAAAAATTGTCAAAAATGGTCGATAATTGTCAAAACCAATCAAAAATTGTTAAAATTTTGAAAAATGGTCAAAAATTGTTAAATATTTTAAAAAATGGTCAATGATTGTCAAAATTTTTGAAAAATTGTCAATAATTGTTAAATATTTTAAAAAATGGTCAAAAATAGTTAAAAATTTTTAAAAAATGGTCAAAAATAGTTAAAATTTTGAAAAAATGGTGAATAATTATAAAAAACTGTCAAAAATGGTGTCAATAATTGTTGAAAATAGTTAAAATTTTGAAAAAATGGTGAATAATTATAAAAAACTGTCAAAATGGTGTCAATAATTGTTGAAAATTGTCAAAAATGGTCTAATAAGAAAAAAAAGTCTTACAATATTCCGAGGATCGCGAACCTTACCGAATTCGTCTTAGATTCTGACATTTTAAAATAATGATTATAATCACAAGCAATACACTTTCTTTCTTTCTTTCTCTCTCTCTCCCATTTCCCTCTCTCTCTCTCTCTCTCTCTCTCTCTCTCTTCCATATCTAACTTTTTTAATCTGTTCCTTTAAGGCATATAACTTATACAAAACAATTTCGATGTTTCACATCTGCCAGGCGTCCCGTGACGGCTCACACATTTTTTTTGTTAAATGAAGTTTCATTCAGAGTAAAATAAATTCTTATATTAATATGTGTGTATTTATTTATTGATTCAATCAGTCAATTAAAAATATATATAAAAATATATATATTAAAAAGATCATACAACATTAAAAGGAACTAAAGTTCTTACCATGTGTCCCGCGACACGTTCTACTTTTTTCGTTCAATTATTTTGGGATAACGATAGATTACATTTTAATACAAGTTTTTTTTTTGGTATGGCTTCCACCGAAACCACTAACAGATTAATGTTATAAATTAAACTAACTGTTTCTAATTAATTCCACTATTTAATGAAAAAATTATGAAAGGATATTGATAATTATTTCGATATTGACATAACATAGTATGAATGACAGAAGTTACATTTGATGTGATGCCTACCTGTGCAATGATAGGAAATCAAAGGAAACTATATCTGCTGATCTTTACAATTGTTACTTAAGAAGACAGTTTAATAGCGGAGAGCTCCCTAGATTTATCAGTTCATTGACGACTTCATATTGTGGGTCTCTGAAGTGTCTCCTAATTTCTAATTCTTCTGTGTTAGGTGTTAATGAATATTTGGTGTCAAGTTTTTTCATTAAATAGTGGAATTAATTAGAAACACTTAGTTTCATTTATTCCACAAAGTAAGGATTCAAACAGTAAATTATTCTACTGACAGAATAGGCAGGTCACATATTTTTTTGATTTACATATAATTAGGGAAACTTTATGATCCACTAATACGAGAAAAAGACAAATCACTTTTTTTTAAATAAATTCTTGGAGTAATGTGCAAAATTATTTCATGATTTAAAAGAGAGCAGAAAAACGTCCGGTTGCTTGTCAACTGATCACATGTTAAGACTCAGAGGCGTCCAGAAAACATCGTTTCTAGGCGAAAGCTTATTCTTGTTTCGTTTGTTGTTGAGTGACAGGTTGTTCCTATGTGAATGAAGAGCTTCTATGTATCATTCTACGTTTAATAATTATGTGATAAGCTAGTTATAGTTCGACTTTGACTTTTAGGTGGATATTTTACAAATATAAATAGTAGGTAGTAGGTATTTTCAATAAGTTTAAATGGGGTGCGACACTGGAACGAGAATCGGAGAATCTATCTGCGTTAACTCTACCTCGGGACAAGACTAGCGTTGTAACGTCAGCTGCCCGTTGCTGTGGCTGAGTTAAGTTACCCACGCTTATACGTTTTAGCTGTTGTTTGTGTCTTTGAAACAAATATACCGACTCACAAGTGGTGTTTCGTGCCTCATCTCATACAAAACCTGATAAAATATTTGTTTCGGTTCTGAAAGATTCTAAGAAGCGACTGTTAATCTTTACCCATGAGGCATTAAAATTAGACTGATTTTCGACCCAAAATATTGATAATTACAGGGTGTGTCAAGAAATATTTAAAATGAAATTGTTACTAAAAAGCTCTCATTTTTTACTGCATTCTAGAATATGATGGAAAGCAGCTAACGTGCTAAAATAGTAATCATCTATTTAGCCAAATGTAGTCACAATTTTTTGTTTAAACTAAGCATGCATATTTTTATAGCAAACCAAACCATTGTCCATATTTATTTGTTTTTCAACTTTATAAATATTGTTGTAACTCATCGAACCTACGCTATCCGTTTGTTCATTTACAACTACTACCCGAGGGGTAAACCACCTTGGAATTATGGTGTACAAGTATGTGGGATTCCAGTGGTATTCCCTATGATTTAAATGTAATTCCTTAGTTTAACCGCCATTGTTTATGACGTTTTTAGGTCGTATAGTAATTTAAGAAATGTGGAGAGAAATGTTTTGCAAAAAGATATTTTACATGATGAAGAAACATCGAAAAGACAACCAACCCTTGAAGACATAATAGACCTGGCTGACATAGGTAGTGTTAAAGGAGATTTAAATTTAAAAACATTTAGTACCTACTGAAAACAAGAATATTTCAGTAAACTCCCCATATGTCTAGGTAGCCACTAACACAAAAAACACATAATAAAGAAGTCTTCTTTGTGTTTGCTGTTAGAAAATCCTGATGGAAAAGTAAGTACGGACAGAATTAAAAGATTCATAGTAAATAACTCCAGTAAAAGAAATAATTCGCTTCAAAAAACGCAAGGAAGTGGCAAAAAAGAGACCACAGTCAATAGGGGAATGATGTATTTTCAGCAGCAATCATGAATTCTCTTTTGCTTCGTGTAATAATGCTCTAAAAACTCATGTACTAGGCAGAATTTTATTGTTTAATTATATGACTAAAGCCCTTGCTAAAGCGGGTTCTAAAAATAATTTTGTTTCCATAAATAATATTCCTATATTTACTAAAAAAAAAACTCGATAATATTGGATGCATTTGCTAATTTTATTATATAGATTCCGACGGTACAATTAAAAAAAATCACAAACCAAAGCAATCTTCCCGAGGCTTCTCCCTACAGTATAAAATAAATGTATTGAAACCATACGTTTTAGAATCTCTTTCAACTATGGGTTCAGGTAGCAGAGTTAAAAGAAATAGAATACTTTTTAGTATCTGCCGAGTTTTCTGAAGGTTTCCGCAAAACGCTTCTCCCCCCGGCATTCTCAAAATAAAATTCTTACATGAAAACGAGGAGTATTTTTGACCCAAAGAAGAGGACTATGACATTGTGAAGAAATTATATGTTTTTTATGGTCCAATAAAAATAACTGGTATTGAGCCACATAAAATTTCTCGTCATGACAGGGATCCGATCTCGGCTCCGGCTCAAAAAATTAAAAGAAATTTTTGTAAGTTGTGTGAAGACAAAAGTGTTTTTTTTCTTACATTTTTTGTTCTCGGATGTTACCAAAGTTGTAGTATATGATAAAATAAATTGTTAAAAAACTTCTACGTTTTTTTGCCTTATATTATCTTTATTCAAAATATTTTATACATTTCTTCCCACATTTCTGACCTGTGGAATTCCGTGGGATTTTGACGGAGTCCCATGGGAATCCAAAGTAAGCTCGTGGAATTCCACTAAAAATGGGATTCTGGTGTACACATTTTTCAAAGTGGTTTACCCCTCGCATCTATATATATATATATATATATATATATCTATCAAGTAGTTTCGATTAAAATGAAATATTTACCTCTTCAGACAAGTTCATTTTCGATGTGATGGTGCTGAAAATTAATCTCTTTTGTCTTCTATCTGGCAGTGGGAATTCTATTTTTCTGTCGAGACGACCTGGTCTTAATAGGGCAGGGTCTAAAGTATCAGCTCGATTGGTTGCCATTATTACCTTAAAATAATAATAAGAAGCGTATTAATAATATAATTGACCATATACTTTATGGGTACGTATCCTCTGTCACATACGAATTTAATGAACAAAATAATTAAGGAGGACGTTGAGTTGCTAGAGCTTATACATTGTACATACATACTAGTGATGTGCCGGATATCCGAAGGAGAAGAAAGATTCGTATACGTTACTTTTTGGCGGATCTTTTACCTTATTAATTTTCAATTCAATTCAATACAGGTCGAAACATGTCCTACCTGTCATGCAAAGCGTCAAGTGGCGTCAACTATCGTTTCAAGGTCTCGTGCACCGACACCGATTGAGTAAGAAAATTAAGATCTGTATCCGTATCCGAGGATATACATTTCTAACGATCTGGCACATCAATAATACGTACATACCGATGCATGTAGTCCGAGTATTGAATTCAAAAACAGAAATAAGTTTTTAGAATATAAATCAGAATAACCCGGTTTGTCAAGAAAATTCTGAGTTGAATTTAAACAAAAAGTTTTGATTCATATCCATGGCTAAAGCTAAAGTAAAGGGGCATACTGTGTCATAACTTTCGTCACAGACTGTACCCGAGGAGATACTTTACATTAGGGTGCGTTTTTAAGGATTTATTATTTTATTTTTGCTCCCAACTCAAAATCTTGTTGGAAATGTTCCTGAAAATGTTAGCTCTTAATATTAACTAATATTTTATGCTATCAGATTGTTCTAGGATTAACTCGGGATTGAGGTATGGGTTACTCAATCAGATTTTGCTGAAAAATTCTGTTTTTTGAAGTTATTTCAAAAAAAATGTAAAAGGCAAACTTGTAGGAAATTTAATTTTCTTCAAAAAAGGTTCGATAAGTTGAATCGCTAGGATTGATATTCGTTGATATAAATCGCTTTCTAAAATTTTTAGAGTTTTCTAATCTAACTTTTTATAGATGGTTTTCAATTGCTTATATCTTAATAAATATCAATCTTACCAATAGTGTGTTCAACTAAAAATATATTCTTGTTTATGCATAACAGGTCGTTAATTCTAAAAAAAAATTACATCGAGCCATATTTAATCAAATTTAATAGAGTAGTTTTGTTTTTATACCAAATTGAAAAAACGTATTTTCCGCCTTTTAGATTATTCCATCACTATAAATATAAATTGAAGTTAGACACATATTTTGACATGGAACATAATCATAATAAGAAAGTTTAGTCACCAAAATTGAAGGAAAAAAGAAGAAGTTTAGGATACATCGACAGTAAGTTGTTTGCATTTAGTTTTGGTTTATGAAAAAAGACAATACATTTAATAAATATAAATATATCTATTTGAAATAATGAGTTATTTTCATTATTTGTATATTTTATTTACATTAAAATGATTGATTGATTGATGATTTGTTGAAGTTTTTACAAAATACATTTCTAGGATTTACTTAATTACTATTGACAAAAAACCATCACGGTTTGGTAGGTATTTACTTAATTAAGGATTACTTCTGGACGGATAGCATCTACCTAGTACTGAAGAGGCGAAAATACGCCTAAACCAGTCTACACGTGATGTTTCTCTTCTAATTACAAACCAGAATGGTTGGTTATATATTGCAGTTATACCAACCCCGTTTAACTTAGAAGTGTAATTCAATGTCTGTCGGGGCATATAGCCCGAGAAGTAGTAGTTGCTTCTTAGTGAACAGTCTGTTCTTTGAAAACTATTTTTCAAAAACTTTGTAAGGCGTTATAATAGTTTTAAATTATTACCTTTGACATGCATTTCAACCAGTTTCAAAACTACTTTTCTACTTTCATCTGTTTTCGGCGCAATAATGAATTTTTTATTTGATGTTCTTCATGTATTACTACAATATGGTACAAAACATTATTTATCTAAATACTGGTTTCATAATAATTCATAAAATTCAGACACAATAACACAGTACACAAATAAAAATGGAAAATAATCCTTCAACCAAGCAAATACAGACCCTTACTATATTCGTTGCTTCAACTTAAACCAACTTAAACCAACTCACACTAATAGGTATTTGAATTTTGAATCCAACCACTCTATAAGTGTACAAAGAGGGATAGTAAAATATTTATAAGATAGAGCCAAAATCATTTGTTCTAACGGTAATGAATTCATAATGGAGAAAACTTTACTAAAGTCAGTTTTAAATAACAATAATTACCCGCAGATATCAAAGAATAAATATTATTCTGCGCTTTACAAAATAAGTTTTGAAAAATATTTTTCAAAAACAGTAACCGTTCAACGAAGAAGAAACAACTACTTCCCGGGCTACATGCCCCGACAGACATTGAATTACACTTCTAAGTCAAACGGGGTTGGTAAATCTACAAGATTTAAACCAACCATTCTGGTTTGTAATCAGAAGGGACAACATAACTTGTAGACCGGTTTGCGTATTTGCGCCTCATCAGTACAAGGTATATGTTATCGTCCGAGAGTTAATCCCGGACTGACATGTCTCTATAATCAACAACTATACATACCTTCCAGTTACGGAAATGTAAAACTTTTACACCCCGTTTGACTTAGAAGTGTAATTCAATGTCTGTCGGGGCATTTAGCCCGGGAAGTAGTTGTTTCTTCTTCGTTGAACGGTCACTGTTTTTGAAAGATATTTTTCAAAACTTAGTTTGTAAGGCGTAGAATAATATTTATTCTTTGATATCTGTTGGTAACACGCTTCACTAAATACGACAATTTTACAGGAAATTGTAATAATTCAATAATTACCCGACAGAATTTATAAACAAAGAAATTAGGAATATAGAGAATGGCACATTGTTAATACCCAATAATAATAATTCAACTAATATAATTTTTAAAAACTAAACAATACCGCATGTTAAGGGTTTATCAAAAAGAATTAAGAAAATTGGTAATCAATTCAATAGACGAACTAGCTTTAAATCTAACAATACGTTGAGATCTATACTAACGAAAACAAAACCAAAAAATGAAGAACATTCTTCAAAAAACTGCATATATCAGATATCCTGTGAATGCGACAAATTTTATTTAGGTGAAACATCTAGACCATTGGAAATTCGAATAAATGAACACAAGAAGTATATTATAGATAGGGAGTTTTTCAAGTCAGGTATTTGCAAACATGCTTGGGAAGAGGGGCATCATATTCAATGGGATTCGGCGCACATAATGTTGAAAGAGCCCAATAGCAAAAAACGATATATATTATTCAAACGCTTTACAACAAAGTTTTGAAAATATTTTTAAAAAACAGTGACCGTTCAACTAAGAAGAAACATTCACTTCCCGGGCTATATGCCCCGACAGACATTGAATTACACTTCTAAGTAAAACGGAGTCGGTATAAACTACAAGATATAACCAACCATTCTGGTTTGTAATTAGAAGGGACAACATAACTTGCAAACCGGTTTCGGCGCATTTGCGCCTCATCAGTACAAGGTATATGTTCTCGTCCGCTAATCCCGTTTGACTTAGAAGTGTAATTCAATGTCTGTCGGGGCATATAGCCCCGGAAGTAGTTATTGCTTCTTAGTTGAACGGTCACTGTAAGAGGACTATAATATTGATAGAATGCCATACAAAAAATATTTTGTTTCACATTTTATCAGGGATGTGGTCTACAGTGAATGGACCTTAAAAATTTGACAACAAATTTTTTGCAGTCTTAAACGTCAAAATATTATTGATTGTCTAGTTGTCGAATTTTTCTTTAGTGTCAGATAGGGACCAGTATTTAAAACCTTAATTGTTCTTGATAACGGTAGCTGGAATGCTACCGAAACGTTGAATTAAAAAATATAAAAAAGATTGTGGTTCAATTTCCCAAAATAATTAACGAAATGAATAATGAATACATACAGAAGATATGTCAAAATAATGTTAGCATAATTATTTATTTGTCAGGAACAAGCTGAAACATAGATCAACAAACTAAGACTATCGACAACTTCACATGTACACTAGTAACGTATCTGCATTATAAGTTGCATAATTTCAGTAAATTTTTGTTTCCATTTTTTTCTGTTAATCAGCAGAGAAAATATAAAATAATTTTATTTTTGGATAACCCATTTGTTACTTATTCATAATACCTAAAAAAAAGTATGGGGTCAAATTTGAAGTTGAACAACAACTTGAAAAACCTTTTTTAAATGAAATTAAATTTCCTACATCTTTGTAATTTACATTTTTTCTATAAAGCCCAGTCATTTTTGAAATAACTGTTTCAGCAAATCTGATTTAGTGACCTGTACCAACTTACAGGTGCAGATTACAGATACGTCACACTGAGCACTTTTGTATCAGTCATTTCATTATTCACTATTGATTGAGGGATAACAATATTCTACACTATGTATAATAAACAAATAATAGATTAGTCGTGGATAATAATAATAATATATAATGAAACAATGAGTTTAAACAATAATTTATTTATATTTTTTATATTTTCCACCTTATCCTTTTTTTGGAAAGAATAATATGTTTACTGGCTTAAATTTTACAATTATATTAGTATTCATTTTATGAAACTTTGCAACTTTCATTAGTTTACGCAGTTTCAAAAAATTCGCTAAAAAATATATAGAGCTAAAAAATTCGAAACTCCCTTATTATTAAATAAAGTTGCTGACTATCGAAAGCTAATCGAGGAGCTAAAGGCGGATGTATTAATGGGGCATGAGATATAGCTTTAATAATAAGTTCCTTTAACTGTACCAAGTAGGGAAGACTGGAAGAAAGGTGTATCCATACTAGAGATGGGAAGTACGTGTGCGTGTCGTACAAAATGTACGGCACACTTTAGTGTACGGTGTATGTGCCGTACAATTAAATTGTACTAATAGTACAATCCAGCATTAGTTTATTAGTTTTAGTTGCTGGTTCGTCGGTTGGGTGCTGGTGTGCTGGTAAAGTTATTTTGCCAGGTCAGTAGTACCCGATCGGCAACACAACACTCTACGACGGGCGGGATAGTAATTATATGGACGTCGACTTAAATTTATTTCTTAGGATATTTTAGAAAAAAAAGCTACATAAAAAATATTTTGAAAAAATGGTAAAAGTGTTATTCACTACACCAATAAATAACCATCAAGAGCAAGTATGTACTGTACGTATCATACTTGCATGTACTACGGGTCTTTCTTTCTCGTTCTACTACTAACTACTCCGCCGCGGCCGCTAATGTTATCGTAAGTCGTGCTCGGTCTCATCGTACAATTGCACGGCACGCACTGTACGGCACAATTTGGTGTACTGTACTGAGTGTACTAGTACAACCAATTGTACAGGGTGATCAGTTAAGGGTAGCGAGCGGCCATATCTCATAAGATATTAGTCGTATAGATTTAGAAAAAAAAAATTCATGATAAAAGTCGCCAAGAGAAATTGCTGGAAATTATTTTCGAGTTTGTCAAACGTCCGCTAGAGGGCGTAACAACCAACACTAAGTAGAAAAATGGGATTTTTATAGAATTTTGCCTAATGAAAGTATATCGATGATATCATTTTCATATTTACTGACTATTCACCTACACTTTTTGACTAAAATGTTTTGTACTATCTATCAAAATAAAGCGGTGGGGGAAGTTCAATTGTTTTTTTAAACAAACCAAGATTTCTCCCGTTTCGCTTGACCGATTTTAACAAATTTGGGCTCATATGAAAGAGCATAATTTACACTACAAAACCCTTACTTGGTTTTGACTTTTTGACTTTCGTCTTCGCCGCTAGATGGCGTTAACTGAAATGGTAGCAAATTTTTGAGTTTTTTTCAAAAAAAAAACAAATGTAATGGTATATTCATTTTTACATATTTTAAAAGAGGATACATTTTTCTATAATTTAATGAAAAAAATTAATCATCTACCTTTTTTTGAACCGTTGTTATTGAACAAAATATAATTTTATTACATTAAAAAATGGCACGCCACTGCTTTTTATCAAAATAAAAATCATTTTCGTAATCACTTATTAGTTGCTAACAAAAAACCCCCTGACTTTTTTCGTTAGACAAACGGTTTTGGATTAGTATGTTTCGAGATATGGGCGCCCCATGTAAATTTATTTGATTTTTTTAATCCAAAACCGTTCGTCTAACGAAAAAGAGTCAGGGGGTTTTTTTGTTAGCAACTAATAAGGGATTACGAAAATGATTTTTATTTTGATAAAAAGCAGTGGCGTGCAATTTTTTAATGTAATAAAATTATATTTTGTTCAATAACTGTTCAAAAAAAGGTAGATGATTAATTTTTTTCATTAAATTATAGAAAAATGTATTCTCTTTTAAAATATGTAAAAATGAATATACCATTACATTTGTTTTTTTTTGAAAAAAACTGAAAAATTTGCTACCATTTCAGTTAACGCCATCTAGCGGCGAAGACGAAAGTCAAAAAGTCAAAACCAAGTAAGGGTTTTGTAGTGTAAATTATGCTCTTTCATATGAGCCCAAATTGGTTAAAATCGGTCAAGCGAAACGGGAGAAATCTTGGTTTAAAAAAACAATTGAACTTCCCCCACCGCTTTATTTTGATAGATAGAACAAAACATTTTAGTCAAAAAGTGTAGGTGATTAGTCAGTAAATATGAAAATGATATCATCGATATACTTTCATTAGGCAAAATTCTATAAAAATCCCATTTTTCTACTTAGTGTTGGTTGTTACGCCCTCTAGCGGACGTTTGACAAACTCGAAAATAATTTCCAGCAATTTCTCTTGGCGACTTTTATCATGAATTTTTTCTTTCTAAATCTATACGACTAATATCTTATGAGATATGGCCGCTCGCTACCCTTAACTGATCACCCGGTACTGGTTTTGCCCATCACTAATCCATACAAGCTTAGGCAACCTGGAATACGGACGGCTCCAAGACAGAAGACACAACTTTCCAAGCAAAAGTGAGGGCGATTCATCACTGCCTTGAAGAAATTGAAAGGCAGAAAAGGACATACCGTTTAGTTGACATCTTTACAGACAGCCAAGCTGCACTGAAGGCACTTGATTCCATAGAGGTCAATTCTAAGCTAGTATTGGTACTAGTATAGGTGCCTTAAACGCACTTGGAGACCATTGCAAGGTCATGGTAGTCTGGGTACCATGGCACGAGGGTCATAGGGGCAACGAACTGGCGGATGAAACGGCCAGACAAGGCTCAACAATGCCATTCATTGGACCGGAACCCTACTGCGGCGTCGCAAAGTCGACAATAAATATGGCCACAATGAAGTGGGTGGCACAGAAATATTTATAATGGTGGGTAATCTCACCAGGACAGAGACAGGCGAAACAGAGGACATTCGCCAACTTTTACGGCAGAACTAATAAGCAAAGATAGGAAAACTGTGAAAGCCGTAGAAGGTATGTTAACAGGTCACTGTAAGCTTAACAGGTACGCAAAGCTAATGGGGTTGACAGACGAAGCCATGTGCAGATTCTGTCACCTAGAAGAGGAAACTGCAGAGCACATCCTATGCCAGTGCGACTGCCTGGCGAATATGTAGTTGCTTATATTAAGCGCTGAGAAGTCACTGGCAAGAAACTACATGAAATATTCAGTCTCGAGGCTGATTGGCTACTTAGAAAGATTCGAGCTGGAGAACGTAATCTAGATTCAGAGGACCACAATAGATCTGAAAAGGACTTAGTGGAATAGGCCGTTTATCCACTTCATCAAATCTAATCTAATCAATAAAGTTTATTTGACTTTAAAATCCAAGGAACAGTTAATTTTAGTAATAAGTCAATTATGAATTATTCATTAATCATTAATTATTCATGTTTTTAATCACAATAAACGAAAAGTTTTATATGCAATAAAAATAATATTTTATACCTTGACATTCGTTGTTTGATCAAACCCATCCATTTGATTGAGCAGCTCAAGTAAAATTCTCTGGACTTCACGATCTGCACCTGTCTGTGCATCAAAACGTTTTGTTGCAATTGCATCGATTTCATCAATGAAAATTATAGCTGGAGAGTTTTCCTTGGCTAAACGAAATACGTCTCGTACCATACGAGGACCTTCTCCCAAGTATTTTTGAACAAATTCTGAACCAACTACACGAATGAATGCAGCTAAAAACATTGATGTAAGAAAATAGCTTTTCATTATAGAGTGGGCATTTAATACCTCTCGCCCTTTTCAAACTTTGAATGGTGGAACTGAATACAAATAAATTTGGCAAAAGTGAATTAAATGGCTATTCAACTGATTTTTTGAAATTCTTATATTTGACAATCATGATTCCACTGGTAAAATTTTAATAATTATGTAGTCTTTGAATCCTATTTTCAATTGGATGAAAAAGACTGGTATTGGTGGGTTATTGTACATTTTATGGACTCATTGTTTAAGGCCTAAAAAACTAGCGGTGTAAAATCAGCAAAAATGAAAAAAAAAACGCCAAAATGTGTTGCTAAAACATAATTTTGTTATTCGAACCAATTGCGAGAAATCGACAATAATCCTAGCTTTATATTAAAATAGCGTGGAAATAATGAAATTTCGGATGATCGATCAAAGACGAGTGAATTCATTGCTAATTTGTTACTGAGAGATGCTACAGAATATAGTATATATAGTATAAATACAATTGTTTTCAACTAGGCCAAACTTGATAGTGTTCGTGCTAAGCTTGACGCTCCGATTTTCCGTAAAAAAATTACATCAATAATTTGTTGCTGCTCACCACTCGGTCTCTAACATTGCATACTTAGAAGAAGAAAGTTATGAGTAGCAACAAATTTTTTCACAAAAAAATAGAATATTACGCTAGCGGCCGGTTTGTACTTATACCGGTTTCCAAACTCTTCACGCGTCCGGATTCTATTTTGTTACTGACTCTTTACATTTAGAGATTGCGTGGAACGAGCAGCAACAAATTATTACTTCAATTTTCTCACGGAAAAAAGTAGAGCTAAGATAGCGTGTCCGGTTTGTACGCATACCAGTTGCCAAAATCTTTAGTCTTTCGGTTTATATTTTGATGCTGACTCTTTATTGTTAGATCAACCAATTTGAGAGCAGCAACAAATTTTTATTTAAATTTTATAACGGAAAAATCAAAAATTAGGGCAGCGTGTTCCAAAATTAGGCAGAGTGTTCACCGGTATCCAAGCTCTTCAGATTTCCAGTTTCTATTTTGTTGCTGACTTTTTGCTGTCATATAAACCGAGTTGTGAGCAGCAACAAATTATTAATTTGATTTTGTCATGGAAGAATGTAGAGTTAAGCTAGCGTGGCCAGTTCGTACGTTCACTGGTATCCAAACTCTTCAGATTTCCGTATTCTATTTTGTTGCTGATTTTTTACACTGAGAGAATACTTAATAAGAACAGCAACAAATTATTAATTGGATTTTTTCACGGAAAAATGTAAAGTTAAGCTAGCGTGGCCGGTTCGTACGTTCACTGGTTTCTAAATTTTTCAGACTTCCGGTTTCTAGTTTGTTGCTGATTGGATTGAAATTATTGAAAGCTAATAATATATCATATCATTAATATTGTTATGGGGCACAGCAGCTAGACAATTGTCTACATATATCATTCAACAAATAGTACATTACAATTCAAATATTTCAGAACTGCTTCCTCTAGTCTAGATGTTCAATTACTAGATGAGCAAGCTTGGAAAATGTGGGACAGCTCATAATACCATCTGTTTAGTTCGAGGTTTAGTTATTGGAAAAAATTACCATTGTATTAACTAGACTAGAGTATGACATATGTAATGATATTGACAGTGTAAAAAATTTTGAAAATTGAAATGAATCTTTTAAATAATAGTCATTTATTTGACAAGTTTTGAAAGGCAGCACCGGGATTCTATTTTACGATACGATCGTAACTGCCAACCAAAATTAACAATCAGCGATTCTATTTTTCAATTAGTAGTAGAAATACGAGTCGATTCACTCGATAGGTATAGACGAGTGGTATTAGTTTACTTACCTTGAAACTTATATGATATTTGGCATTTCCTGACATATTCTAACCTGCGCATTCTAATTTACTCCTTTGTCGACAACAATAAAAACTTAGAAATAGTGACCCCTTTGAAATTCCTGACTTGTGATTCATAAAACTTTATAGATTAAATAAGAGGTAAGTTCAGAGCAGTAATCAGGTTGATATTATTACTATCAATAATATATATCTTTAAAATCAACTAGATCCCTTATAGAGCAGATCAACAAAAGGATTATTTTTTCAAATCCCAATGAGTTTAGTTTGAGGGTTAATTCAGCCGAACATTTTTTCTGTTTATCCATTCCTGATGCCCCAATGGACCTGTCATTTGCAAAATCTCAATTTCTCTCCATAAATTGGAGAAGAATTTCCCAATGGCAAACTCGTATTTTGAATGATATAAAAACCAAAAGCTCAAAAATGTAAAAAGATTTTTCTCAATGTGTCAAATATCAATGATTTCTGTCAACAATGTCAAAAAGCATTTTTGACTAACTTCAGTTTGAAAGAGTCGTATCAAAATTGCTGTCTAAATCCCAGAACACCCGATTTCAATTTGATTGTAAAATAGAATGGGATGTCATATTCGACATCGAACGACTCGATAAAATCGTGTCGTGAAATAGAATCCCGCTGCAGTTGTCTGGATATTTAAAAATATAGAATGGTTCTTGAATTTAGGATAGATCCTATAGGTCACAAGGTATATTTGGTAAGCCATACATGTGAGCAAGGATGACATTATGAATTTGTAGTTTTTTTGCTTCATTTGTAACCGGATAATTTTTTAACAAATTATTGTTTTTCACCAGTATTCTATACTATTATAAATGCTAGTTACCTGTTGTATGATGTGCTACAGCTTTTGCTAGCATGGTCTTTCCACAACCAGGTGGTCCATACATAAGAACTCCTCTGGGTGGATCAATACCTATCTGCTTATATAGCTCAAAGTGAGTCAATGGCAGTTCCACAGCTTCTCTTATTTCTTGTTTTTGCATGTCCATACCTCCAATATCACAATATTGGACATCAGGTTTTTCATCTGCTTGAAGCATACTAATAGAAGAATCTGCTTCTGGGGGTAGAACATCTACCAGTGCATTACTATGTTTATGAAGAGCTACACTAGCGGATGGTTTCAATAGCTCACGGTCAATTGTAGACAAAATACGGACATAGTAATTTGACCCTAAAAATAAAATACTTTGTTACAAAAGATTCAACATACAAAATAGTTTCACATAATGTAAAAGTACATTTCTTACTTTGATTTTGTTTCTGTTTGTCACATACTAATGGTTATTCTTGAAAAGTTTATATTAGTCATATTTTTAATCATCTGAATGAAAATAAGTTTCAAAATTTTTAGTTTATCAATATTATAACAGCTTTCATTATAAGAATTCATTTCACTGTATATTATAAAAGAGTACAACTGAAGCATTCCAAATAATTTTGCATTATTTATTAAATAATGTTAATAGACAAAATCCAATGACACAAGCACATTAAAGAATTAATGTTTAATCATTATTGACATATTGTAAATAATAAAAAGTCCATTTTCTAATTATTATCACTACATACTTAGCACTTTAGCTTTTCCATAGTTACGTGGCAATATTGAATGTTTTCGACAGCATTCCTTTCACAGCTTCAGTTATGTTTGCCAAACTATAGGTATTATTTCCATCAAATTTATTTATAAGCCTGACTTACTATACCTTCAGCATTTGCATTAAATACTTTTAAAATTGATAGGCCTATTCTTTATTCAGAACTTTCCAATGGGTGAACGAATAATCTTAATATGGATTTTCACTATTCCTTTAACTAATAGGGACTGTCTATTCGTCCGGGCACTCGGACGAATAGTAAATTGCGCTATACATCCGGGCGTAAATATACGCCCGGACGAACAGTGTGGGAGGCTATTAATCCGTGCATTCTTAAAAAAATAATAATGTTGTATTATCAAGTATAGTTCCGTAATGTGCAAAATAAAATGTGAATACTGCCTAAAAATGTAAATGACTCATTTAGTAAATAAGTTTACCTACTCTTCTTAACACACAATGCAATATTATGTTCTAAAGTGATTGCAAAAGTGTTCTAAAAGAGACTACAATATAATATGAGAAGGGAAAAGTTTACCTCCCTATAGAAGAAATCGGGATCGCCGAGTTGTACCACAAGATATCAGGTAGGTATAATCCTTCCGTCGAGTTGTACCACCGGATTTCCTGAGGGGAAAGGGCAAGGAAAATCATTGTAGAGACTATACAGAGTTAAAAAAATGGCTTCATCAATGATTTTCCTTGCCCTTCTCGATAAATTAATCAATGATCTGTTTTAATCAAGACAGAAATTCTAAATAGTGGGGCATAGAATAATCCCCAATAAAGGCGGAAATGGATTAACTCAGGTAGTCGTGGTACAACTCGGTAGTCCCCGAAGAAATAGCAGATTGTGCTGGATACCAGATGCCTGTAAACATGTTACATTAAGTATACCTAAGTTCTATATGATCTCTCTAAATGGTAAAACTATACTGAAGGAGAAAATTCATACTAATTAAAAAACCAACATTTTATTTTAAAACTAAAATACAAAAATAGTAACTCTTAAGCTAAAAAACAAAGATAAATTCTCACATAGGTATCACTTAAACTGGATAGAATTAGTGAATTAAATAGTGCAGATAAATAGAGTAATATCCAAGTGGTGAAAATAAATTAGAACTAATATACCGAGTGTAAATAAATTAGTAGACGTTGAGTATAGTGTGTATATAAATTAAGTTTAATACAGAGTGTGTGTTTCTTTAAATAAATAGATAGTAATTAGCCATAGTGTGTATAATTTATCCCAAAACAACTAAAAACTGTTTAAAGAAATAACTAAAAACTGTTTAAATAAATAACGAAAAACATTACATTATAAACTAACTTTATTTTTTTAAGAATGCACGGATTAATAGCCTCCCACACTGTTTTTCTGGGCGTATATTTACGCCCGGATATATAGCGCAATTTACTATTCGTCCGAGTGCCCGGACAAATAGACAGTCCCTAACTAATATAAGAACTTTACTATACCTGTAGTCGAGCCTACGATTCCTGTGTTTTGATCTACTGCTTCTAAAAACTGTCCAATAACTAATGGTACTGATTGAATACGTTTAACTTCCTCTTGAGCATGTAAATACTCTTTCTTAAGGTTCCTCTGTTCATCTTTAATATATTCTTCTTGTACCTCTAGAAACTCCAATTGCTGTTGGAGTTTTTTATATTTTGTATACAAATCTTCGGTATCTACATCTTGCAAAACTTGTTTTGCTTCTGAAGGGCTTCCTTCCTCCTGAAAATATGAAAGTTAGAACATGAATATTTTAAGGTTATTTCTTAACCATTTTATTAGGGGGCACCATGAAATTATTTAGTGAAAACTTAATGTCACCATGACAAAAGATTTGAGAACGTTTATAATTTGCTTACTTTTTCAGGAATAACAATATCCATAGCCTCCATGATTGATGACTTGTAAAATTATTTTCTTTCTCTACAAATTTTGAACGTTAAATTGCCACTTGTCAATGTCAACCATTGCTAACTAAAATATCAGATAGGCAACTCAATCTAAAAATCTCAAACCATATTTTCTATTAGCCCTCTTTTGGTTTGGTGACCAAACACTCCAAACCATATAGTTGTAACTGTAAACCTCACTTAGCCAAGATCAAAAGATAATAACTGTATAACTTGCAATGAAATAGACATCACATCAATAAGAGAAGATTATCAGTGCGCACAATGACTAATATTTAGTCATTGAGTGCGCAGATGCGAATTAAAAATAAAGGCGGATTAATCTCAAACGTCGATCCGACGTTGCCAAATTTCGAGAAAGTGACATTTAAAAAATGTGGAGAATAAAATGAGGTTAAGCGTTTGTTTTCGTTTTATATATCTTATTTCTTACTTTTTCATGAAGGAAGGAAAAATAACCATTCCATACACCCTTCACTTTAATGAACCTTCAAGGGGAAAGGTTAACGGAAAAGTTATTTTTCCTTCCAGCTCGCGGCTCTCACTTTCTCAAGAAGGGGAAGGAAAAATAACCATTCCATTAACCTTTCCCCTTGAAGGTTCATTAAGGTGAAGGGTGTATGGAATCGGATCGACGTTTGAGATTAATCCTTAGCACATAATGTTCTAAGGATTAATCCCTTTTTATATTCAAAGGATTAATCCGCCTCTTTAAAAATGGTCTCATGCTGTCAACAACAGAGGTACTGTCAACGATCAACTCCACGTACATTTTCACTAAGTCTTTTGTCGTGTCAAGCATGAAAATGCACCTAATAAGTATTTTCTGTGAAAATAAATATTGTATTATGATTGAAATGAAATCTTGGTTAATAATGTGAAATTATCAAAAATCAAAATATCCCCAAGAGTTTTGGTTTTCTATCAAATAAAAAAGAAGACTTTCTTGTGTCATTCTATTGTCATTGTCAAACTTTGACAATCAATGAATGAATGTTTAATGTTTAATGTTTATAACTTGTGAAATTGGTTAGCATAAAAAATGTCAGGTAAATGTATATTTATTTACCCACTTGTTTGACAAAAAATTAATAATTGAAAATTTTTAGGAATGGATCCAATCACAATATTAGAAAAGCGAATTGAAGCTTTAGAACTTCAAGTCTTTCCTTCTGGAGACCAATCTTTGATTTCAAATAAGACCCAAACCATTACAAATTTACTCCTAGAAACCCAAACTATGATAACATCAGCTCTTAGTTGTAGAGAGGCAATAACGTCTATGCTTCAGCATCTTGTGACTATAAATGATTATTTAGATCCTTCTGGGGGAGCAGATGAACTTGAAGTTGAAGCAAAACGGCATTACCTCCTGGAATTATATCCAGAGCTTAAACATACAATTCAGACCATTGGCACTTTTGAATCTTTACTACCATATATAGATTCAATCAATATTTCAAGAGTAGTTGAATTATCTTCCAAGCTAGAAGAACTTGCTATAAGCAACCTTTCATTGTATGGAGAATGTAGAGATGTAACAAAAAAAGTTGTAGTGGCTTTGCAAAATTACAATGATATATCTAATTCGATAAAAGTATTATTTGCACAATTGGATACTGCAGTATCAAATTTGGAACAGGCTCTTCAACCTAGATTTGTTACTGAAGAATAATGTGGTAGTTAAAATTATGTTGTTTACACAATGTACTGGAGAAGGATTACATTAATTAAATATGTTGAAAACACCAACTAAATTTACACATATTAAATGTTTATAATTTCCAATTTAAACTTTTTTGTAGAAAATGAGTTACCAAGTGATTTACTCTTATAACTCTAAATTTTAAAAGTTTATTATTACTGAGTAAAAAACAATCTACAAACTATTGAAAATTTTAGGTTGCTTTTTAATATTTATTATAAAGGCAGATTAGTATGATATTTATTCATCAGGTTTGAAAATAAGTCATTTTATTCAGTAATGATCACATAAGATTTGAAATATTTCAATAAAATTAACAATCCTGTACAATTAAAATATCATGTTAGTTTTAAATATTTATATTTTATACTGAAAAGGAAATTAATTTGATAAATGAGAATTTTGTATTTTGATGCTTTTATTCAAGGTATGATTTTACGAGGCAACTGTCTGTATTACAGAAACTACATATTTATAAGAATGTACACTAAAATCAGGAAATTTATAGAGTGGCCCAAAAGTTATAATTTATAAGTAGGAAGGTTACTTGCTAATATCACTTATATTATAAGACAAAGCTAAGTGTCGGGGCAATTGTATAATGATCTGTATATTATAAATACTTGAATTTTTTGGTACAGTTGCTAGGTTTTTATAATAAAAAATAAATTTTTTGTACTACCGTTGTGAATTACTTTAATAAAGGTACTCTAAAATTCTATTCATTTGTTCCTATAATTATTCTACAATTTTTTTGTTCCTTAAGCTGTAGGTATATGATAAATAGTTCCTGATATACAGAACGTAACTTCTCTGAATCAGTCACACTGAGTATATGTAATTCAATTTTAACATAATTAATAATATAAATAAAGTTGAAATTATTGGCAACTGTGGAAATCAATCATTGTAGCTATGTGAAATTACTGCAGTTGCAGACTCCAGTGAAAGGGTTGAATGCCCTCAAAAATGTATTAATATAAGTACTTTTATATTTATTTATTTGAAGGCTTTTTTAAAACAAAGTAGAGGAGGAGGTGTAAATATGGATTATCATTTTGTTTATACGGCACATCTTCTAAACGAATTGGTAAAACAAACCTAAATTTAGCGAGGTCCTAGCTAATACATTTTTCGATAAAAGTCTTCAATAAAAAATTTTTGTTAGAAAACATGTCAAAATCCCCACTTAAAATATGGCGGGGAAATATGAAATACCTCTAAAAATTAGTGAATGATTTGATTAATTGAATTTTTTTGTTGATATTGTAACATAATTTGTAATTGTCAGATGTCACTTGTCATTGCCAATTGACAGACGACTGAAGAAGCCCCGCCATTATCTTGTATCCCGCCGAGTAGGCATGTTGTGTTGAAATAATAAAAAACTAAAAGTAATAACAATCGTTTTAATAAGGTAATATAAAACGATACATGGTGTCAGGTTAGTGGTTCCGACAATTGAGATAACCACGCTTAAGATGGAATTTAGTTCGTTCAAACCACCCAAAACTATGGTATTTGATATCAACCAGCATGGTAATCTGGAAAATTTTATAAGCAATTTTAACATATACCTAAAAGCAACAGGGCTAAGTGAAAAAGATGATGCAACCAAGGTAGCTATTTTATTGAATCACGCCGGCGAAGAGGCACAAAAAAAATTTAAGACTTTCTGCCTAACAGAGGTACAAAGAAGCAAATTTGACTCAGTTGTTGAGGCTTTTAGAAATTACTGCAAGCCCATGAGAAATGAAACATATAACAGATACCTATTTTTTACAAGAGCGCAACAAGAGGGTGAAGACATTGATCATTTTATAACAGAAATAAAAGTATTAGCATCACATTGTAATTTTGACACTCTTGAAGACTCCTTAGTTCGTGATAAAATCGTAAGTGGAATAAAAGATCTATCATTACAGGAAAGATTGCTTCAGAATCCAGATTTAACGTTGAAAAAAGCTGAGACCTTATGTAGAGCTGTAGAAGTAAGCAAATATCAAGTTAAGGCACTAAGATGTGACAGAGAAGTGGATGTAATTAAACAGAGAGGCAGTAATAATAATTTAAATGAGGAATATGACTGTAACAAATGTGGAAAAAGACATTCTAGAAGAAATTGTTCTGCTTTTGGTAAAATATGTAATATTTGTAAAAAACCCAACCATTTTGCAGTGGGCTGCAAGCTAAAAAATAGAAGAACTAATGCATATAATCAACCCAGTACTAGCAGTAGGTCTAAAGTAGTAAGTAATAGAAACATGAACAGGAACAAAGGATATAATGTTGATGAGATTGACACTTCAAGTGATGAATCTCTATACATTGACACATTGTATGTAAAAAATAACACTAATATAGAAGGTAATGAAGTTAATAATGTAGAGTCTAGTAAACAAGTTAATAATATGTGGACAGTAAATGTAGTAATAAATAATTTGAATATACCTTTTAAATTAGATAGTGGTGCTAACTGTAACTGTTTGCCATTGAAAGTATACAAAAAACTAAATGTTGAAGCAAAAATTTCTAATGATCTAGTCAATGTTGTAAGTTATGGCAACAATAAGGTTAACACCATTGGGTCTATTATATTGAAATGTTATGTGAAGGGTGTTAAGTGCAACATAAGGTTCATTGTTGTTGATGTTGACAGTATACCAATTTTAGGGTTAAAAGCTTGCATGTCGTTAAATCTTTTGAAAAGGGTTGATACTGTTTCAGCAACTACTAAACATGAATTTATTAAACAGAATAAAGACATTTTTGAAGGGACTGGTAAGATTCCCTATAAATATAAAAGTAAAAAATTGTGATGTACCAACCAAAACTGAAGTTGTACATTGCATGGACATAGAAATTCATATGTCGGAGCATAGGCTTACTGAATTAAAAAACGAAATTAAAAATGATTCTGTGTTGAATGAAGTTTTGCAATATTGCAATACTGGCTGGCCAAAAAAATCTAACTTATGTAACAGTAGTACAGAGTTGATGACATATTATAAAATTCAGAATGAATTATCTGTAAAAAATGACTTAATATTCTACAATGATAAAATTGTTGTTCCCAAAACCCTTAGAAAATTTTTTTTAGCCAAACTACACAATCCAGCACACTTGGGTATTGAAAAAAGTAAAGCTCGTGCAAGAAAACTTTTTTATTGGCCAGGGTTGTCACAGGACACTTATGATTTTGTATCAGAATGCTCTACTTGTTTAAAGTATAGTAAAAATCCTGTAAAAGAACCTATGATATGTCATGATAGACCTAATATTCCATTTTATAAAGTTGCAGCTGATATTCTAACTTATGGTGGCAAGGATTATTTATCTATTGTAGACTATTTTAGTAGTTGGATTGAGTTAATACCGTTGTCCTCTAAAACAGCCTCTGAATTAATTTCCAAACTAAAAAATATTTTTTCCACTCACGGTATTCCTGCCATTTTTGTTTCAGATAACATGCCTTTTAACAGCATTGAATTTAAAAAATTCGCAAACGAATGGAACTTTAAGTTAGTAACAGCATCACCAAAATATCCCAAGTCAAATGGGATGGCTGAAAGATCCGTAGGAATTTGTAAAAACATATTAAGAAAATGCAATGATAATAATAGTGATATACAACTGGCACTACTAGAATACAGGGCAACACCTCTTTCTGGGTTAAATGTATCCCCATCCGAATTAGTATATAACAGGTTAATACGTACAACTTTACCAGTGACTAATAAAATGTTATTACAAAAACCAGAAATTAACATTGACAAAATTAGAAATCACAGACAGAGAAATAAGTTTTATTATGATAAGCAGGCAAAGGAACGTAATAGCTTCCAAAAAGGGGATAATATAATACTAAAAAAAGAAACTCATTGGGTACCAGCACAAATAGTAGATAAAACTGAACATCCGCGTTCATACATTGTAAGAGACAAATGTGGAAAACAGTATAGACGAAATTCGTCATTTATTAAACATTCTCCTATTCCATATGTAAATGAAGGTTCCTCGCAAGATTATTTTATTGAAAATTCAGACATACCACAAATGATATCTAGTGAACCTGATGCTGAACAAAACTCTTTATTTACAAATGTTCATTCAAATGATAATAATAACTCTATACCGACTAATACAGTTTCTAAAAATGATGTTAGAACTAAATCAGGCCGACTTGTTCAAAAACCTATTAGATATAGAAATTAGCAATTAAGTATTTTTTTTGTAAAAGGTAAAAAGGGGAAGATGTAACATAATTTGTAATTGTCAGATGTCACTTGTCATTGCCAATTGACAGACGACTGAAGAAGCCCCGCCATTATCTTGTATCCCGCCGAGTAGGCATGTTGTGTTGAAATAATAAAAAACTAAAAGTAATAACAATCGTTTTAATAAGGTAATATAAAACGATACAGATATAAACTTAAAATACAATATAGACTACTTGCACCAGTCACATACATATTCGTCTTTCTCCGCACCTGCGCACTCATGTGCCCACATGGAGCACATGAGACAATGCACCAATATCTCAGCAGCTTGTTGAAAACTTTTGCCCACTGAAAATACACTCTCTGCATCATTGTCATCGGGGTTTGGTGTCTTTGGCATATCAGCAACATCATCGTCAGAATAATCTGCTCTAACGTCTGTTTGATTGCTTCATGGGAGGCTTTTTAGATGAAGCGGATTCAACTTGAACATTCGGAACAAATTCCCTTTTAGCTGATACCTGTTCTGCTGCTAAAAAGTCAGCGTTGGAGAAAATATTTCCTTTCAAATAAGGGTAGATACCAGTAGCCCGAAAACCATTAGCAGCTACTTCACCAGTCTGAACTTTAAGGTATGCCCTGCCAAACAATTCTACTACCTACATCAAAAGGACTAAGAGGACGATTGTTGTTACGGATCCACAATCGAATCTCTTCACTATAATAGGTTTTTAACGGCCCCATGAAAGACTTGTCCAAAGGGCTGAAATTTATGTGTCGAATGCGGAGGTAAAGACACGATGACTACGAAGTTCTCTCTTGCAAGATATGTCGATGTTACCGTTATGGCTGTAGTGACCATCGATGATTGATAAAATCGGATCCTTCTTAGACGGTTTTGAATGCTTAATGAAGTGATGTAACCACTGAGTGAAAATATGGGCTTGTACCCAACCAGATGGATGTGCAACTCCAACAGATCTCGGAGGAGCACCTTTCATGAGCTGTATATTCATATTTTTTCAAGGAATATTAGTAAAGGCGGTATGAATAACTGGCCGGCAGCACTTATGGAAAAGATAACTGTTATCAAAGCAACTCTTTTTGCTGAAGTTAACACGTTCACTATCGGTCTATCACATAGGGGGTCTCATGGTGGACCAAGTGAGAATCTCTGAGTAGACCGTATATAATTAAAAAAAATGTAGGTATACATAGATGACATCATTTGATCTTAATGTACACATATCCGCCATTTTACTTAGCGGTCACTTAAATGGTCTTTGGTCTCTAAGCAACCATTGATACTGACATAGACCAACGGCCATTTTAATGGCCATAAGAAAATGAAATAAAATGACTGAAACGAAATTATATTTAAAAATTAGGAAGTTATAATTAAAAAAAAGTTACAAATAACGTTTAATAATTGTTATATAATGCTTTGGAGCTTGGAGCTGATGGACTTCTGCCTCTTGTCCTCCTTTATTTGTTTCTTGGACAAACTGTATCAATTATGCTATTATCAAAAAGAAGCTCAAAATATTAGGTTTATTGATTCCGTCGAAGTGAAAACAAAAGATTCCGGCTCCTCGGCTATATCGCTCCACAAATGTTCGTCGTTTAAAATACGGTTCTTTGGTTGTGTTCTTTGACTCTCGCTCAAAAACACTAAAATTCTCGGTATCATGGACAGAATCTAGGACAGAATCATCACTAGAAAAATCTTCGGACAGATTTTTTGCAGGATATTCTAGTTCTGGTCGAAACCTATCTCTGTCGCCAACGCCGACGAACCAAAGACCAGTAGAGTGGTACTGCACGCGCAGTTAGACTCACAACAGACCGACTAACTTACAAAGAAACCCTCATAGGAACCGAATACATTTGTCTAGCATAAAGTTCTATGAGAATATGAGGCCAATATAGTGGCCGCGGTTCACGGGGAGAAACCGCCATGGCCATTATAGTGGCCGACGGTATAGGTAATGAACGTGTTAAAGATGCAATCTTACGTTTACCTCGAAGGCCAATTACCGAAGAAATCTTTCTTTGTACGATATGGTTAGTCCCGATTCATCTACATTGTAAATGTTCCGTTGGAGGGAAGGAAAAGTTTTGTGATTCAGTTTCTAAGAGATCAAAAAAATCAGAAACCCTTTCTTTGCAAAAACCTGCAGCTCTAGCGAACGATGTTTCAGTAGGCTTCCTAACTGATAGTTTTGGATATCGCTTTAAAGAAAGATTAAGCCATGCTCTACCTGCCAAACCTGATGCAGAAAATGGGGTGTTCAATGTTATTTCTAGAAGCCAATTCTAGGCAAGCTGTCTTAGATCTCTCCTAGTAAGCCCATATAATTTTGACTCCATTAGTAAAATATATTGCTTTTCTATATAATCGCCTAAAATACATTTTCTTCCAAGCTTAGATACTGCCGCCTCTTCAGGTGAAACAGTGGCGTTCTGACAAAGTCAGAAGAGAGTAGTGCGAGGAACTCCATAACTTGGCTGCCTTCAAGTACCCCATCATCTTTTCTCCAACAGCTTTGATTGCTACACTCATATATTCTCTTTATCATATGTTTTTCTTTTATTTTCACAAACACGACATTCTGAAATAAAAAAATATTTTGTGTTCAACAACACCCGCCGTAGCCAACAATTTAGGTTATATCTCATAACACAAATTAAATTACGCAAAAGTAGTTACCACACCGAAAACTATAATTCATATATAGAAACATATATGTGCAAAGCATTCAATAAAAATATGCAACAAAAAATATATCTGTTAATAATGAAATACCTGCTAAAACTTTCGAAGCGTAAAACGGCCGGTATTCCATATATTTGCACCTTCTATCTATACCTGAATTCATTTTTCATTTCTTAAAACACTTCTAAAAATATGAACTATTAATTTCATAACATCCAATACGTTGGATTACAGAGTCATTCCTACATTTGATTAAATTTTATTTTGATCAATGCTTTACTAGTAAACAAAAGTTTTATTTTTGCTTATTTAGGTAATTGTCATTATATGGTACAGGATTCAGTTCAAGTGCCTGATGGGAGGTTGAGCACAACCCAAACGAATGAATGAATTTACATTACCTATGCAACTAAACAAAGTCTACAGTCTGTTTGAATTTCTAACTAGATAATATAAGCTACATCCAAACAGATTCTAAAAAGAGTCTGTGGCAAATGGAGTTCTGCAATGCCAACACACCCTTCCACACACTCTCCATTAACTTGTTCCAGAGCTTCTTCAAAATGTGCACGGAGATCTTTCATTTTACATGTGGTATTTTCCTTGCCACCAATCCTTTCACCTGAACCCATATTAACTCTAAAGGGTTTAGCTCGCAATGGTAAGGAGAAAGTCGAAGTATTATTATATATTCCGGTTTTTTGCCATTTCGTCAATAGTAGGTATATATCTTAGGAAACGATGTTTATTTATATATTTACAATTGCCGGATATATATATATATATATATCCTCTTTAAATGTAATTTCTTTATCTAAAAGCCACTGAATGATTTCCGCTTATTTTTTCCAAGCGGTGGTAGGCAATTTCTCATCACATCTCCTTGAATGATAAGGAGCGTTGTCCAAAACAAGTACCGAGCTGGGCGGAAATAGAGTTATCATTTGTAAAAAATGGTCCTCAAAAACATCAGCATTCATATCGTTGTGATAGTCTCCGGTATGAATTGACTCAAATGCTAACAAACCATATATTTCAAAAACCCATCTGTACTTCCAATATGCGTAATTATCAGTTGTTTTCCATTTTCATTGAGAAAATCCCTTATTGATCGCAAATAATTCCGTCTCCAACATATAATTTCATCTTTTTGAATTAAAAGCGACTTTCTGTTTACTTTTTCCCATCTAAAATTCATCTCTCGCAGAATTTTCCACAATTTATCTCTTCTAATTTTAGAAATAATGACGAAATCCAAATAAGCTATTATTGAGTTAGAACCATTTTTCGTGAAAAGAACTTTTAGGCACAATTATTAAGATTTTTAAGAATCACATCAGGTACGCTCTTGGAATGGTCATTTTACAAGGGTTTATTGCTCTTTGCCTTTTTCAAGTAGAGTAGATTGTGAATAGGCACTTTTTCAGTAGAATCCTTTACAGTAACTGGTTATTATTATACCAGGGAGTCCCATGACGGTTTGACAGCCTAGTATCTCAAAACTGTTGATGACAGATATGAAATTTGGCAGGCAGTGGAAACTGATGCTTATATTCATTATAAAAAATCTTCCGTTACCTATTCATCTCATTTCCGTTACCGAACACAAGTTAGTTTGATATTATTTTTCAAAATTGTGTGAAAGCTGAACACTAATTATAATCAAACAATAAATAATATACTCAGACTTGTAGCCATGGAGACTATGTAAGGAGATCGGACTCCATATATTCCACTTTCTGGTCCGGGTAGAGGGTGCCAAATAAATGCAATACCAAAAAACATCTGACAGTCGCTCTGATGAATCTGATGATAAACAAGCGTTCTTTGCACTACACGTGGTTATCTTTCTACTACTCGTGGTTCTTTGCACTATGTGGTTCTACACGATTTTGATCGTGTTTGAGTTCATTTAATTTTGATTTGGTGCTTTCTTCATCATAATTTTAATTGCTTAAAATTTTAAAAGCAATATCTGACTGTTTCCCAAACAGCACTGTACGTACAGATTACGTACATTTTATAACCGTATTTTGCCTGTATGTACAAGGACATACAATGTACACCCCATGTACGTACATTTTGGTACGTTATATGTACGTACATTACTATGTCTTTTTTATATCCATTATTCGTACAATAGACACTCCCAACGGTTTTCACCAACATAACCTTAATAAATGCATTCCCGCCTAACCTTATTTTTCTGTTTTGGTGGTTTTGTTGGCGACTCTTTACGGATTACGGATTGTAGTCGGTTTTAGTAGAGTTTTCAGAACATTTAGTGTTTTTGATTTATATATAAGTAATTGAATTTTAATATACCAAATGTGCATCGCATACTAGGAAGATACAACTATACAAGGTAAGTTGAATAATGAATTCGTCTAAAATAAGTAAACATTACAAAAAGACCACTGAAAATATTCAAGATTTCCAAATGTTTTCCAGTCATTTTCCTAATTCAGAAGACCGTTTAATTATGTCTACCATTGCATGTAATTCTCGGCCTAAATCTAATAATAATCAGATATCAGTGTTTAATATTGGGATTGCTGAAAGTCCGGCAGATATTCAAAAACATTTTAGTACAGATATTAGTATGGAGTTAGGGGTGACAAGTAATGATTATAATTCTAGTAGCACTGATTTTACTATCTTAAAATCATCAGATTTTACCCAAATAAATGATGTTTTAACAATTGATGAGATTGGTGAAGTCACTAACGAAACAGCCAAAACTCTTCAAGAGGCTACTTCTTCAAATTTCCATAATATCGGTTCCACTAATGATACTTATAGTAGCCCCTCTTCCTTTCCCAGTTATCCGAATGGGCTTTGAAACATAACATAACCCATGTTGCTATAAATGATATTTTAAAAATACTGAAACCAGAACACACTTTCATTCCTCATGATGCAAGGACATTAATGCATACTCCTCGATCTATCATACTAAAAGAGGTTGATTATCATTTTGGCTTGGAATATAGTGTTAGAAATTTATTATTGAAACAAAACAAATTCAGTATTGAGGCTAAACAAATTGAAATTCTCATCAATATTGATGGTTTACCACTATCTACTAGCTCAAGCAGTCAGTTTTACCCAATACTATGCAGTCTTTATGACACAGAAGATGTAGAAACTTATAGGAATATATCATGGAAATGCAAAGCCAAAAGATGCCAATTTATTTTTAAATGATAAAGCTAATTAGTAATAATTTTGTTTATGAAGGTTTGAGATACTCTATTAAGATCAAGGGATTTATCTGTGATGCGCCTGCAAAATCTTTTATAAAATATATAAAAGGTCATTCAGGTTATGCATCTTGCACCAAGTGTCATACCGAGGGAACATTCCTTAATGGGATTTGTTTTCCTCAAGTAAAAAATTTAAAACTTGGTTTAGACTCAGATTTCAGGAATCGTTTACAGGAGGAACATCATACTGGAGATTCAATAATTCAGAATATTCCTGGTTTAGATATGATTAAGTCATTTCCACTTGATTACATGCATTTAGTTTGTTTGGGGGTAATGAAAAAATTAATTTGTTTATGGGTAAATGGAAAGCCTTCGTTAAAATTATCATTTAGACAAGTGTGTAATCTTTCTGATTTACTTCTTGAACAGAAGCCTCATATATCAATTGATTTTAATAGAAAACCTAGAACTATACATGAGTATAAAAGATGGAGAGCTACGGAATTCCGTCAATTTCTATTATATACTGGTGTAATCGTTTTGAAATATATTTTGCCAATAGATAAATATATTAATTTTCTATCATTGCATGTTGCTATAACAATTTTATCTTGTGGAGGATATATCTCTAAACTTGAATATGCTGGAAGGTTGTTGGAATATTTTGTTGAGAGTTTTATAACTTTGTATGGGAAAAAATATGTTTCACATAATGTTCATAGTCTTACATTTAACGAATGATGTCAAAGAATTTGGGCCCTTAGACAAATTTAGTGCACTTAAATTTGAAAATCATATGCAAACTTTGAAAAAAGGTATACGAAAGCAAGAGAAACCACTTCAGCAGATAGTTAATAGAACTCAAGAACAAAATAATTTAACTAGAAATCGAATTTTTCCTGTTAGTTTCCCTTCATATTCAAAAATTCATTTTAATGGTCCAGTTTTGAATTGTCAACAACCAACACAACAATTTAAGGAAATCAAGTTTAAAGCATTCACAATAAGTATTTTTGATCCTGATAATTGCTGCACTTTAAAAAATGGGTATATTGTATGTGTGGAAAATATCATTAAAACAAACAATGAAAGTGTAATAATTGGACGTGAATATTTGTCTAAGACAAATTTCTATTCTGAGCCATGTGAATCTTCAGAATTAGGTATTCATATAGTTGGTCAATTAGGAGATTTAAAATGCTGGGACATCAATAACAGCATAGCCTATAAATCCCTAAAATTATCTTATAATGAGAAATTTATTGTATTCCCTTTATTGCATACTGCATTATAGCAATAAACAAATAAAATTGATAATTATATTTACTTTCTAGTACTATTAGATATTTTTAATTGTAAATTTTTTTGAATTTTGAAATAATTAATTTTACAATTGTATTTGCAGTAATTTAATGTGCTATTAACTTATTTGGTTTTGTAGTATATTTATTTTTTTTAATAATTAAAAAAAGGTTTGGAGCCATTTAATTTAATAATATGAATAATTAGTTAAATATTAATCATTGAATAGATGAGACTTTTACTTGATGAAGATCCATACTACTGATGAAATAAAACAAATTAATTTGTTTAAATCTTCGTTATTTAACGTTAAATAACGAAGATTTAAACAAATTAATTTGTTTTATTTCATCAGAAATATTAATCAGTTGTTCTTCTAATATCATTTAAATATACTCCAGATTCACTTTTCTTTTGAAAACACTTATCAACTCATTTCAGTGTCTGTTCTGTCTGTCTTTTTTTTTCAGAGTCTGTATTGTAGTTATACATAGTTGAAACTGGGCATACTAATTGGACATGAAGGTTCTAAATCAGGTATTATTTTACAAAAAATATTTGACATTATTATTAATCCTCAAATTGTACTATACAATTATAATCACACTCAAAAGTCATTCGACAAGATAGCCTTTTTTGGTCTTAAGAAAAAGATTCTGTTTGTGTTTATATTTTTTTGTTTTCTTTTCTCTGTCCTGAACTCCTGTAAACACACACTTAAATTGAATTTGGATTATACAAAGTGTTCAAGATATAAATATAAAATTTATTTGAAGCAGCAAAATGTTTAGTAGGTATTGAAATGGAAGGTCTAGAAACATGGTCAGTTGTGAAATTTCTGGAAGAGGATTCTGTCAGTGTGGTGCCAACCAAGTGGATAAATAATGACGAATGTCTGTGGCCTTCACTGCCTCCAGAGAAAATAACCAATGCTATAAGGTCCCAGATGATGAACTCTAGCTGGCCAATGTACAAGGTGTCTGTCTTCAAAAATTCAACATATGGTAAGCAAATCTCTAATTTGCTTTGATATATTTAGCCTAGATAAAGCAGAATGCATTAAACTAGAATATTTGTTAATATCTATATAAAAGTATGTTTTTTTTAGATGACTATAATGTTGCCAGGACAAAGGCTCGAAGGGCTGAGAAGACGAGTGACCTAACATCAGATGATGAGTTCAAGAGCAAGAGAAAAAGAATCATTAGACGGCAGTTTTCTTCTGACGAGGAGAAGGATGAGCAAGAAACTATATTTTATAAACCTCCACCAAAACTGGAAAAGAGTAAAGAGAAAGGTATTGATTTTTTATAACTGTATACTATATGTTTAAATGATGGTTAGTGAAGCTAATAAAACTATCTGATATCTCTTTAATTCTTATAGCTCATAAGAGTCGAGATAACAGAGATAACGGAGATAACATGACAAATAACAACCTGGGCGCAGGAGATACTAACTCCTTAGCAATCAATTTGCTGGATAACAATGACCCATGGTCATCACAGACACCACATGATGTTTTTTTGCAGTGACCAAGTATGTTTTTGTTTTATTTAAAAAAATAAAGGAAACATTTTATAGTTATAATTATAAAAGATTTAAGTTATAAAACAAATTTCACTTTTCAGGAAGTGAGACCATTACAGAATCTTTACCTGTGACACCAACATGTACTAGAGCAATATGTGGAGATTCCTGCACCTGCTGTCCCCATGTTGCGAAATTCATGAAGGAAATTTTAAGGCAGCAACACTTGACAAGGGCATTGTTGAATGATATATACCAGAAATTAGACCAAAAAGAGAAGGAACCGCAGGAGATTAAATCATCAATATTCAGAGGCTTTGATTTGCCAGTGAAGAGCAAGGAAGAATTCACTCAATTTAATGATTATTTGAAAAATGAAACAAATTTTTCAGAAGCTGTAAGTATAAAATAACATCTTGTTTTTTTTTTAAAGACAGGGTTTAAAAAAAAATGTTTTACGTGCATTGCATTTTTCTTCAAGCAAAATATGTCTGTACAAAATAAATTAATTAGTTACCTTTGCAGGTTGATGAAGTAACAAAAATGGGAGGCAGTAACATTTATGATTTTGTTAAGAGGGTCCTGACATTCTTCATCATAAATGATTTAGCGGTGGAATACAGTTGGTTGGGAAGAAGGACTAAGGAATGTTTTTCAGATTTACCTGTTGCGCATTATTATTTTTCTACTGCATACTTAATACTATTATTATTCATTGAGTTTGTACTAGAGAATGTATTTTTTACCTAGAGGGTCAAAACTGAAGCTCAAATATATATTTTCAGCTGCTGCTGACAAATCAAATAAAGCCTCGGACAAGAAAGCAACGGAAGAAGCCATAAGCAAATGGCTTAGGCGAGCAGGAGATCGCAAAAAGACTTTATAGAGTAAAATACATTACGTGTTATGTTTAATTTTATATTATTAAATAAATGCTATTTAACTAAACCTATTTTATGATTTATTTTTAAATAATACTTTATTTAAGAGCTTTGACACTAATTTTTCAAATTATAGTCTTAATTTTAAAAGATTGAAGAAAACCTTTTTAATGTAAGCCAGTTTCAGCCAGAGTCGAATTTTTGTTCCAGATAGAACAAAGTTAGCATATTAAACAGCATCGTGTGTTTCTTTGTAATGGTCTCAAATATATAACACTTTTTTAGCCTAGTTGAATTATCATCTACCATAAATTTGTATTATTGAGCGATGTTGACTTTAACATTTCAACATCACATTTATAAGCAAAAAAGTGTCTGTAGGAGTCCTGGGTAAGAGTGAAAGCTACAACTATGCATTGTTTTACATTGGATTTGATGTTCTTTCTTTGAAGATTAATAATAAATATAAAGGCTCATAATGCAAATCCCTGCATGTGGGGCGTAAAAGCTGTACCCGAGTGTACGACTTACGTACGTACTGTGGACGAGCGGACTGCATATACACGGGACGTACAGGCTGGACGTACATTGAACGTACTATTTGTACGTACATTTAAAGTCAGCAAAATCGGAAAATGTACGTACATTGAACAACTGATGTACATACTGTGGACGTTCTTTGTACATACACTGTACGTACATTACGTCGATGCAGTACGTACATCTGACGTACATATGATGTACAATGGCTGTTTGGGTTATAATAAAAAGTATCATTAAATCAATACAAAACAATCAAATTACAAATCAATCCAAATAATTGTTTATCCTCAGGGCGACTGTCATTAGTGTCAACTTGTCAGTTGGTGGACATGCCCTATAACAGCCAATCATAGTCACTCTGATCTCTGATGGTTTTCTTAAATTCAATTCATGTCTTCGTTTTAAATAAGCTGCACTACCAACCACTATTGCAATAATTTTTCCGTTTTTAATTTTTAAAAATTTTAATATTTCCACTTCTTACTTTGAGTTTTTGTCATAAGTAATGGTTACTATTTGACTACTGCCATTTATAAAAACTAAGGTTACTGTTTTTAGATGGTATTGGATTTGCAGTGGTAACGCCGCGGTGAAAAAACAGGTTTTGTCAATTTTTCCGTATGAGTTCAATCTCTTTATATAGTCTTCATGCTTGTTGTACCAATGGCTACTAGGACCAGACACTATTTTATATCGTATTAATAGTATTCTCATAAAAGTGTAACTCTACAACTACTTACCACTTTGATTTAAAGGTAACTGATATACATAATAGTGACTGACGAAATTGATAATTTAATGAAAACATAGTATCATTCAAATGACGAAAAGAGCGAAATTCTTGAATGTAGAAAATATGCTGATTTGACAAAAATCGAAATTATTTCACCTCTACAAATAATATGGGCACCAAATTCGACAGGTATTACTGTTTCTACCCAAAGTTATCCCAATGCCATCGTTCACAAAAAAGAGGTAAGACTGCAATTTGAAAAAATGCTGGAACAAAATATAATCAGACCAAGTAAAAGTAACTCATGGAGGAAATTTTGCGAGGACATCTCGGATGCCCCCGCATGCTCTCGAATCCACATAGCCCTGGCAAAGGATGGGGCTACCAGGACTATAGTTTTCTACATGTAGAATTCCACTGTTGATTTCGACATGTAGAATCAAGGTGTCGCAAAATAGTATATTCTGTAACAAGGTTAGAATGAAAATTCGATGCGAGAGGAAATTTCCGAGCGCGAGCCGAAGGCGAGCGTGAGGAAGCACGAGCATTAGGAATTTTCATTCTAACCGAGTAGCAGACCATACTTTCTCCACGATCAAAGATTTTCAATGGAAATGAACAAGAGATAATTTATCTTACAGAACTCAATCACAATTATATTAGGTAAACACTCAATGTGACAGCAATAATTTTGACACTTACTCAAGTTTTGACACTACGATGACAATCAACTGCGTCAAGGCTAATGATATTATTGCTAAACAGTGTGAGAATATTATTCTATCACTAGAGAGAGAATGTAAATACATTTAAATTGCATAGGGGCAAAATATCAAGTATCGATATTTGATACTGCAGAGGTGTTGCAGAATATTTCTTCAATCTCAAGAGAGAGTATTCCAGCATTCTGTAATCAAATTTGATTTCAGAATTAGCAAATTCTGTGATGATCGTGGAGAAAAGCTATTCCGTGTACCCCTTGGATTACTACTCATTCTAAAAATGTTTCAAGATATTTTAGGAACATTTTCATTTCCTCTAAATGTTTTAGGAATATTTTCTGTTTACGACTTTTTTTGGTCTATTTTCTAAATTTACCTGCAAAACAAAAGAGTTTTTCCTGTCGTCGACATCATTAATTTTCGGTTGATCACATAGATGGCTTTTCGTTTAGGATATTTCGAATTGAATCCAACCTATACGTCGTCACTATATAAGTACTGCTCGCAAAAAGTATCCCGAAAAATGAATTAACATTGAAAATGTTTTTGAAAATTCTTCGAACTTCCTGAAAAACATGAATACATTTTTATTTTTCTCAAAAATCAGGTTTTCAAAATAATATACATATATTTATATACATTTCTAGGGCGGCCGGTATATGTATATAAATATTATTCGAAGATATGATAAACAACTTACTCATTTAACGGGGTGACTAACGAATACATTTTGTCGATTTATCAGTAACGAGTTGACTTTAGAATAGGGAAGATCGGCGTGCGTGCGTTCGAAATTTATTTTCGGTAACGTGTATGGTGTACTGTAGTGAATAGTGCCTCTATGGATTACTTGGATTATAATCTGCAGTACAATTACGGTAAGTTTTCATTTTATTGACATACGAACAATTTTATTACAATAAACAATTGGTTTTTAATATATAAACGAAGTTTTTTACAATTGTTTATTAGATTTTAAATTTGCTTATAACTTTTTTTGATAAATAATTTTTGGTCATTGTATAGACGAACGTTTTTTTTTATAAATGATTAGTAGGTTTTTAATTTGCTTAATATCAAGAAATTAATTTGTTAATCAGAATTAGTACATAATATTGTTTATTTATAAGCCATTTTTGCTTTCTTTTACTATTTTCTTATACCAAAATATTTAAAATACTAAAAAGCCGTCCGTTATAGGTGTATTCCTAGCTATGACAAATTGTTCTTATATGAGTGGTTAGTCATGATAAACTGTAGATACTTCTACCTCGCATTGGGGCTCCTATAGGAAATATTAAATCACAATTTAAATGTGTATGCTTCCATTGTTTCTGAATATACCGAATTGATATATGTATATTGTTTATTTATAATCCATATTTGCATCCTTTTAATGTTTTTTTATACCAATATATTCCTCTTCCAACTTTTCTGGTGTCCATTCGTCGGTGGTCACCGTGGTTCTTCGAATCGCAGCTTCCTTAGCTTCTGTTTTGCTGCAGTGAGAGCACTCTGCAGGGCATGGTCTTCTAGAGAGGGAGTCTGCATTTCTGTGGCTTATTCCGGCTCTATGCTCAATAGTGAAATTATATTCTTGGAGCCGCTCGATCCATCTAGCGATTTGCCCTTCAGGGTTCTTGAATTGCATAAGCCACTTAAGTGCTGCATGATCGGTTCTGATCACAAATTTCTTCCCATACAGATACTGATAGAAGTGCTCCACGGACTTCACTACTGCTAGGAGCTCTCTTCTTGTGACGCAGTAGTTTTGTTCTGGTTTGGAAAGGACTTTACTAAAATATCCCAGAACTTTCTCTTGTCCTCCTTGAACCTGTGATAGCACTCCTCCAATTCCAACATTGCTAGCATCAGTATCTAGTATGAATTCTCCCTCTGGTAGTGGATAGCCGAGTATAGGTGCAGTAGTCAAGTGCTTCTTCAAGGTTTCGAACGAAGTTTGGCAATCTTTGTCCCAGCGAAACTCCCTTGCTTCCTCTGTAAGTCGTGTCAAGGGCTTAGCGATATCTACAAACTTCTTTATAAATCGCCTGAAGTATGTACAGAGTCCAAGGAAGCTTCTAATTTGGTGCTTGTCGGTGGGTCTTGGCCACTTTCGTACGGCAGCAGCTTTTTCTTCGTCTACAGCTACACCATCCTTGCTGACTACATGGCCTAGGTAATTGACTTTGTTCTGAAATAGTTGACATTTCTTGGGGTTGAGCATCAGTTGGGCAGCTTGCAACCTTTTGAAGACACCTTCCAAATTCTTTTGATGTTCGTCGAATGTCCTTCCCAAGACTATGATGTCATCAAGGTACACTAAGCATGTCTTCCAGGACAACCCTCGCAATACGTTTTCCATCAGTCTTTCGAACGTTGCGGGGGCATTGCACAGCCCAAATGGCATAACGGTGAAATGCCATAGTCCAGATCCGGTGATAAACGCTGTCTTTTCTTTATCGGCTGGATCCATTTCTACCTGCCAATATCCAGACTTCAGGTCCAAGGTAGAAAACAATTTGCTACCGGCCAGCGTATCCAGAGTGTCGTCGATTCTCGGCAGAGGATAGCTATCTTTCTTTGTAACATTGTTCAACTGCCGGTAGTCCACGCAAAACCTCGTGGTTCCATCCTTCTTCTTTACCAGAACTACCGGAGAGACCCAAGGGCTGGTAGAATGTTCTATTACCTTGTCCTTTTCCATCTCGCGAACAATTCTCTCCGCTTCCTCTCTTTTGGCCTGTGGTAGCCGTCGAGCCGATTGTCTTATCGGTTTAGCGTCGCCGGTGTCAATTTTGTGTTTGACAGCAGATGTTCTTCCTGACTTTCCTCCTTTTGGTACAAAAAGAGATTGCTATTGTAGCAAGCGTTCTCTGATCTTTTTCTTCTCTTGCAGGCTAAGGGATTGTCCAGCCACTGCTATCATTTGTTCAAACTTATTGTTGGCATCATTGGAGGTCGTCGTTTGATGAATTATCGACGCCACTGGTACGCAAGTTCCAATTTTGGTATCCTTCTTCATAGTTATTGGATGGTCATTTACATTTATAATGCGTACAGGTATTTCTTCGGCAGCCATGACTAACCCTTTTCCAACCAAGATTCCTCGACCAACCTCTTCATCGTGATTCCATGGTTCCATCATGACCGGTGTTCCTTCTTCGACGGTTCCTTGTAGCCTTGCCACAGTGAAAAATTCACTCCTTGCGGGTACAACTGTATCCTCCTGTACGGCTACCTGAACAGTCTTATCCTCGTGTGGGTGAAGGAATACCTCCTCAGAACCTACTCTAATCACTCGGTTCTTGAAATCTAGCTGGAAGCCATGTAGGTTCATAACGTCCATTCCGAGTATTATGTCCTCTTCGATATCGGCGACAACGACAGTGTGGGTGAACTTCTCTGCGCCAATTCCCAATTGCACCGGTAGTTCTCCATGGACATTGGCGCTTTCACCTGTGGCAGTCCTGAGTCGCAGTCTCGTCGGTAAAAGTCTTTTCCGGGTGTTGACAGTCTCGGGGCGAATAATGGTCCTCGTTGCTCCAGTGTCCACCAATAGTGTATACTTCCTTCCATTAACTTCACCATCCACGTATACACTATCATCGCGACATTTCAGAGAGGCTATTAGGATGAGAGGGTCTTTGGAAGGTCTTCGGGTCGAAGCTGCCCTCTGAAGGTCGACCCTTCCTAGTTTTCCTGCTGGGCGTCTTCGTTTGTAGCAGTTCTCGGTCGCTTGCACGAACTGCGTACATGTCCCATTTCTCCACAATTCCAGCATCTCACAGCTTTCAGTTTTCCATTTGAGATGCTTTTCATCATGTTGACAGGCTGGTCGAGCTTGTTCTCAACTTCTTCGTCTGCTACAGCCCTCACCTTGCCGTATACTCCGGAAGCCTGTGAAGCTGCTTCGTACTCCAAGGCTGCAGAGAGTACGTCGACCAGTGTCTTATGCCGAGCCAAGCGTAGAGTTCTCTGCATTTCATGGTCACGAACTCCGTCGATGAATGTCTGTACCCCTAACCATTCCATGACATTCTCCGGTGCCGATGGATAGGCAAACCGCACCAACCTCGCAATGTCTGCTTCGAATTCTTGCAGAGTTTCGTCGCGTTTTTGTTTGCGGTTTTTCAGCTGCGATTGGTACAGATGCTCCAGGTGTTCCAGGCCATATCTCATATTCAATCGCTTTTTGAGTTGTTCAAAATCTTCGGCCTCTTCCACTGGAATGGTCTGGAGGATATCCATAGCGTCTCCTCTAAGGGCAAGAGTTAAATTTAACGCTTTTTTCTTCTCACTCCAGCTGTTTGCCTTTGATGCCGCCTCGAATTGCTTAAGATAGTTCGGCCATGACGTTTTACCATCGAATGTTGGCAGCCTCATTCGGCTGTTAATATCGTTTTCCATTTTCGGTTTCAACTCTACTTTCTCTGCCAGTTCGTCGTTATTCGGGGCTTGCCTAGTTGTAATATCCGGTTTATTACTAGTCTTCCTTTCGATTTCTTTGATTTTTTGTTTCATTTCTTGCTCCATTCTTTTAATCTTTTCTTCCACGGCAGAAATATCAGTCTTCATGGATGTCATTTCATTTTTCATGTCCGTCGAAATTTTATTCTCCATGTCCGACATTTTGTTTTCCATGTCCGCCGAAAGTTTGCTTTCCATGGATGAAATTTTATTTTCCACTTCCGACAATTTGTTTTCCATGTCCGCCGAGAGTTTACTTTCCATGGCTGAAATTTCGTTTTTTATATCCGTCGAAATTTTATTTTCCATGGATGAAATTTCGTTTTTTATATCCGACATTTTGTTTTCCATGTCCGCCGAGAGTTTACTTTCCATGGCTGAAATTTCGTTTTTTATATCCATCGAAATTTTATTTTCTATGTCCGACATTTTGTTTTCTATGGATGAAATTATAGAGGCGGACGCTTCGTCGGTGAATTCAAACGTTTCCGGGTCCAATCCATTATTAATCATAGCTTTTTTTAGTCGTTCCACTAACACTGACTTGACCCCACTTGTGTCCAGTTCGTAATCCTCCAACTCTCTTCGAAGCTCTGAAACTTTTAATTCACAAAGTTTCTTCACCATCTTCCTGTATATTTATTTATTTATTTATTTTTTTTAACCCCACACCTGACACCAATGTAACGTTTATTCTAATTTATATTTACAGTTAATTTATATTTACAGATTTATATGTAATTCAGTCCTTATTTAATAATTTATGTAATACACTAAACACACTAATTATAATTTATATGAGAGTCACTTAATAAACACTTTATCGATGCGCGATTACTTTCCTTCGGTATCAACACTGACTGATTGACTGCAGCGATGCTTGTGGCCTATTTATACTCGTGCGCCGTGCGACCGTGACGAATTGGAGAGATTCAATGGTAAAAATGGACTCTTCGGATAGTGAAGTAAATGGATGGGCCGTTGAGGGCCATGAAGGAGGAAAAAGTTTTTTCTCATTTTGTTGGAACGGTATGGATTTATATGGTTAACGGTTAATAGTTCAAGATATGGTGGTCTAATTGTATAATATTTTTAATGGATAATATGGATATGAATCAACAAAGCAGGACGTAATGGAAACTGGAGTGGTAAATTCTAATTTTATAGTGCAAGAACAGGCAGTAAGAATTGGCAGTGAAGCTCGTATACTATGGAGGCAGTTAAAGAAAAAGTTAATGAGAAGAGCTACAAGTACATTGGAAGTGTAAAGAGGTAAGCCTACATTTTGATTTATTTTATTCTGATGAACAGTAATTTTGTTGAAAAAATTTTTTACCGTCGATTTTTATGTTCTATAAATAAAATATTGTTGTGATGAATAGGCTGAATATCGCATAGACTGTGTCTTGTTTTAGAAATTGCTAGGATTGCAATATTAATAAGTTCAAAGCCATAACATGGGATCAAGTTGAAATAAAATTGAATTATTCAGTAGCTGAAATAAATGAAACTAGTATAGTAAAAGAAAAAAAAAACAGGTAACAAAAAGTAAGGAAATTAGATATCATTTTAAATTTAATTAATAATTTTAATGCTCACACATCTGTAGTCAATAAATGTTGGAATCAGTTAGAGGAAAATCAACGGAAATTTTGTAAAGTAAATTTTGATTGCTTGAGGTATAAGGTAGTAAGGGCATTTCAAGTTTTATCCTGCAAATGTTTGATACCTACTTCGTGTGTTAAATCAATAGCGACTGAGGTGTTTGAGAAAGAGAGTGATAGCGAGGAGAGTGACGGTGTAGAAAATATGGCGCTAAACATACAAGAATTCATTATTCTGGCTAGCAATGTGATCCCCATGGAATTTGACGGGACACCGAATAAATTACGTAGTTTTATTGATGGATTGGTTCTACTCAAGGCAAATGCAGCAGGACAGGAGTTAAATGCAGTTTCTTTTGTTAAGACTAGGTTGACAGGGAAGGCGAGAACACTGATCACTAATGAGGCTTCGCTGGACGAGATAGTTTTTACTTTACAGCAGGGCATCAAAGGAGATAGTTCCAGTTTATTGATAGCAAAGTTAGGGCGGCATAGGCAGAATAATAAGGATCTAGTTAGTTACGTGTCGGATGTGGAGCAGTTAGCGGATAGATTATATGCGGCTTTCGTGGCTGAGGGCATGCCCGTTTATTTGGCACAAAAATATACCACCGAGATGACCACAAAATCATTGATTCAAAATGTTAGCTCAGAGGCAGCAAAGCTAGTCCTGATGGCGGGTAATTTTACGACTACGCAGGAGGTGCTGACAAAATTGGTATCTGTTGATGTGACGTCAGATGTAGGAAATGTACTAAGGTATCAGGTACAGAGACAAGGGCATGAATATAAGGGACCAGGCTGGAGAGTTACTAGTGATGTGAAAAATTACAGAAATTATGGGGTGCCTGGAGGCCGAGAGCAGAATAGAAGAGACAATGGTCAATATGGCAGGAGCCGTGAATTTGTGGAACGTAGTTACCCTAATAATAGGTACATTAGGAATAATTGGACCTCCAGTGGTGGTCGGAATAACAGTAGGTACACGGAGAGGAACGTAAGAATGTGCGAAAGCGAGGTAAAAAGAGACAAAAGAATAGAGCAAAAGCTAGATTATATTAAAAATGAACTCGATTTATTAAAATCAGAAAATAAGGAGAGAAAACTAGAAAATGAAAAACTAAAAGCAGAAATACGCCTACAAAACAAAAAAATAGAGATGCTTGAAAGAAATCTAAGAAAGAAAAACCTAATAATATTTGGAATAGAGGAAACCGAGAAGGAAGACACAGAAATTCAGGAACAAAAGGTTAAAGAAGTACTAGATAAGACTGGAATACGATTGGAAACAAAACATGATATAGCGAACATAAGAAGAGTAGGGAGAAAAGGTAAAAATAAAGACAGACCAATGTTAATCGAGATGACAAGCGGAAACAAAAGAATGGAAATTTTAAAAACAACAAGGAATCTTAAAGATACAAACTGGATAATTAGCGAAGACTATCCCAAGGAAATAAAGTTACAAAGAAGACACTTGCTTTACCACATGAGGCAAGCAAGAAAACAGGGACACTTAGCGACAATTAAATACAATAAACTAATCATAAACGGAACTGAATACTCTATAGAGGATGTAAAGCGATGGAAAACTGGAACACCCTACATAGCCGGAGGCAATGTTGAACAAACTCCAGGGGAAAGAATAAAAAAAAATAGAACAGCAAGAGAAAGAACACCAACGGAAAACGATAAGATGAGAGAAGAAAGGTATACAATGAGAAAAACAGAATGATATTTAAACAAACCTTAGGGGGTTGTGACAGAAACCGTAGAGTATTTAATGAGTAGTTGAGAAATTTCACAAATGAATGTAAGATTGACTGGAATAAATGGTGTAGGTTGTATGCTTTTTGTTATAATACAACAGGGATGCTTATGAACAGGAGGTAAGGTATAAGCTGCAGGTGGCACATGAAAGAGCTCGACAATTTTTTAACAAATATAAGGAAAAAAGAAAAGAAAATTTAGACTTAACAACTAGGGAATCGAAATTAAAAATAGGAGAATTAGTGCTACTTACAAATGAACATAGAAATAAACTAGATCCTTGGTATAAAGGTACCTATAAAATTGTCAAAACAGACGGGGTCAATTGCAGTATTTAGTCAACTCAAGGTAAGGTAGAAACTGTTCATAAGAATAGAATATATCCGTATGTTGGGCAGAGCCCCGTGGCACAAAGTGAAGACAGTGAAATTCAGTGAACACTATCCGTGAATTTAGAACAAATTTCGAAGTTATTTAATGTGCCTACTCACTGAACTATATAAACTATGTATTTATTTATTTTTAGGAAGGACAGTTTATATATAAAAATATCATCGGTTTTTATAAACGATTTATTGTCATAGAAGTTTTTAGGAGTGTTTTATTTTTAGGTTTTTAGGTTTTTAAATTAGTATAGACATATTTATAGTGTAGAAAATTTGAATTTTATTTTACTTATATTTTCTTTTAATTATATTTTGTAAGTGTTTAGCAATAACAATGTTGTAACAGGCCATTGGTTTGTAAACATAGCATTGTATTGTAAAACTAAAACACAATGACAAGGTCAAAGTACAGTCAGCAAAAAAAAAAAAAAAAAAGTAGGTTACAACATTGCAGACTCAACTCGGTCAGTTACCTGACTTTGTAATAACAACTTCCCTCGTCTTGTAAAGGGGGAAGGTGTGAAGTGAATTCTAACAAATATATTTAACACTCAGTATAGTGGTTTGTATAATAATTCCAAAGTATGTTTATTATTTTATTAATAAACATCACCTTGTGTTATTATAACAAATCGAGTATACGTGATGAAAGAAAGTATAAATAGATATTTGTTAGTATTCACGAGGCCCCTTTTTAACATAAACTAGAGAGTCAACGACTGCCCTACTTGATGCCAGTCGTTATGTTTTGGGGTACTTCTTGAAGTATACATATATGTAGATAATCCCCTTATCAATAAAGTAATTTGAAGTGTAATGACTATCTATTGGAAGCAGCTTAGCCTATAACCAGAACTTATTACAATTCTAGAAGTATCTCGGCGTTCTCGCGGGCGCATTGGATATTCTCGATATTCTGGCGGACGCACCCGGGTGTTCTGGATGTTTCTCGAAGTTTGGGCGGAGGAGCCATAGTCGTCTCATACGGGGATTTCACTGGGGGCACTAAGTGAGAATATTATTGCAGTAGCTCGCGTAACAATATTTTTATTTCACGAAACTCAATCTCGAAAAAAATTTGATATTAAATAAAGTATAAGGGTTGATAATTTCACTCCATTATAATGTAACAGGAATGTTGAAAAAATACCGGTGGTTAGTAATTGCGAATGCACGAAATTTACCAAATTTAAAGTTTCCATCTTTGCTTAAATTTGAGAAAAAAAAAATAAAAACTCAATTTTATTCAGGGTGATATCTTGGAAGGGGGTGGGATTAGGAGATTTTGTCATAGGAAAGACTTTTATATGGGAAAACACTTTCAGAATTTTTAATGCTGATTTTAAACATACCAGCTTATTATAATGTTACAAACTGCGTAATTTAATTCAATGCCCAAGATTCCTTTAGCTGAAATAACAAGCAAATAAATTAATATACTGGATTATCCTTTATAAAATAACCCTAGCATGCCTGTGTTTTTTTACTCGCAAATGTTTTGTCTTTTAGAAAACATGATTTTTTAAAATTATTAGTTTAGATAAATTATATTTAGAATCGTTCTTTAATGATTCTTTGTTTTAGGTTTCGTAAATTATTGATTTACTCCAAAGGAGTGTAAGTATAGGTACAGTAATTCTCAATTTCTATCAAATGACATCATATCTCAGTATCATCCTGCCTTTCTTTTACAAATGGGTACTTTTTTCAAAAGACATGGTAAACTATGTTGTTCCTCATATTTTCTAAATATTATCCAATCTTTCGTTAACAAATTGGTACTTTTTTCAAAAGACATAGGTAAGCTATGTCGTTCCTTGTCGAATGGGTATGGGTTGAAAAGAAGGGGGAATAGCTGCCCAGTATGGGCTATCAAAATATCGTAGATTTCTAAGTTGGTATATGTCAATACGAATATTTTCTAAATATTATCCAGTCTTTCGTTAACAAATTGGTACTTTTCAAAAGACATAGGTATGTCATTCCTCATATTTCCCAAATATTATCCAATCTTTCGTTAACAAATTGGTACTTTTTTCAAAAGACATAGGTAAGCTATGTCGTTCCTCGTATTTTTTCTTCTGCTTTTTCTGTCCTTTCTCCCCTGTTGGTGTCATTCGGTTTAGAATTGTGAATTATTTTTATTGCAATTGTTAAGTACGCCACATGTACCGACTTTTTTGTTTACGATTGACTATTTTCCGCACGGATGCACGCAGTATCACACCGTGAGAAAGTGCTCGTTCCTAGGTTGTCTGTAAGCCTCGCTTGCAAAACGAGCAGTCATCCAGATGGGCGAGTACGCTTAAATGTTTTCCGTTTGTCGAATGGGTATGGGTTGACAAGTAGGGGGAATATAGTTGCCCAGTATCAAAATATCGTACAAAGTATAAGTATCAAAATATCGTAAATTTTTAAGTTGGTATATGCAAAATGGCAATACTTGGCAATTTATTACTAACAATTTTTTTCAGCGCTTCCTTTTCAGCACACTAACACTCTCTTACAGGCTTCAAGATGTCATCAAATTTTTTGTACATTTTTTAATTTTGTTTGATTTTCTGTTCCAGGAATTTTTTTAGGGATGGATTTATTTGGAATATACGCATATATTTAAACTTACTGATAGGCCTGTCTAATAATTTTACTTTTTTTTATGTCCTAGGGTTTGCATTAAAAAATTTTTCTTATTAATTTTGTTTTTGTTTTAGAATTCCTATTAGGAAAGGATTTTTTAGGTTACAAAAGTGACTTTGCAGTTTGGAGCTACAGAATTTTGATTATATTCGGTAAAGTTTTCTTTGCATGATTTTTTCTTAGTTGCATGGGTTTAAAAGGTGCATGTGTTGTAGGGGGTGGTAAAGTAGTGGTAATTTAGGGGTATTAGTATTTTAATTATAAAATATTGTATGTAAAAATATCTTTATGTTGTAATTCGTGTTTCAATTTTTCGGCTCTTGTAAAATGTAAATGTTAATATTTTATTGATATTAAACATCTTTTTTTATAATTGCTAAGTTTACATTTATTTTATCCTGTTTGTAAATGTATATATCTGCACTTTACTAGAGTAAAGATAAACTCTGGCCTAGTGCAGCCGGTAGAAGACATCCAGCTTTCAGGGGGCGCATTTTCTAGTTTTGTCTGCGATTTCCTCCGCCGGCGGGGAATATTTTCTATCGGTTGTGAATATTTTAACCGGTTTATTATATTTTCTACCGATAAAGGCAATAACGTCCTGTCGAGAGGGACAACTACCATCCGTGATGGGCAACGATTGCTTATATTTGTTTATAGATACGTATTTAATTTCATAAGTTTTGTATTGGCTTGGTTGTTGTATATGATATTTTGTATTATTATTAAATATTTATCTCCACTTTTACCATAGCTAATATAATTGTTGTTTCTATTGGCCTTTTTTACAGTACTGTTCTGAATTAAACTGTTAAACATATATCTGTAATATATTCTAGACAAATCTAATAATAATTGTTAGCTCTCTCCGAACAGAACAAAATTTTATCTTCTTATTTTACTTTTACCATTGTCTAAAAAAGAGATAGTCTATCAACCATACGGACTAATAATTTAACAGTTTTTCGTAATTTTGGACTCTAAACGTATAGATGGCGTATTGAGAAAAATGGAGTAAACGTTTTAGATGGCGCTGAATGAAATTTCACTTCTAATTAGGAAAGATGTATTTGATAATTGGTAAGAAATAAATGTTATAAATTATTTTCAATGTCTCATAGTTTAAGTAATTCCTACATTGGTAGAGTGCTCCAGTCACTGGCACCACTTTTTTTCTTGTTGTTTGTAGGTACATGTATGCTTCAGTTTATGTTCTCATCCAAGAATAATTCCAAATACTTCATACTACCCACCATATTTATAATTTCATTTTCTATTTTTATCTGCATATTTACTGAATTAATATTTTTCTGCATAAAGAGCAAATCGGTAGTTTTTTTCAATTTAATTTGCAGTTTATTCTTTATCAACCATCTCTGGTATTTTTCCAAATCATTGTTCACTTCTACTTCCAGTAGTCTTAAATCTGTAGATACTTGTATACCAGCTGAAGTAAAATTTTGCGTGAAATTGTGCTTTCTCTAGCTCACAAGTAATGTAATTTCAAACTTATATGAAATTTTTATTCCTACTTTATCCTATAATATTTTAAAGTACCTTTGATAGGTACCTGAAAAATTTCTCGTTTTCTTAAACTCACGTCTCAGTTTTAAATTATAGCTGGACTACCAACCAATATTTCAATTTTTAATTTTTAAACACAACTTGCGTATTTTCAATTTTTAATCTTTATACCTAGTTTTTATTATTCAAATATTTACTATGTATGTGATGTGTGTTTTCTGTTTACTTTAGTTTTTTCCAGATTCAAAAAGCAAGGTTAACAGTCAATCTGCATTCCACATGAAAATACAAAAGCGATACCACTTTACAAAGGTGTTGTCTGTTGTCTTTGTTACCAGGCGGGGAAAGGGGTAAGTCGTGGAGAGATCGCTCCCCCCAAATGTTTAAAATAATTCAATAATTTCCTAATTACTAAACAAAAGATAAAAGAATCAATCAATCAAGTTGAAAATTTAAACTTATACCTACCTACATAATATTATACAATACACTTATTCCTAACTATATTTTACTATTAATGATCAAAAATACAAAAGTATTGCTATATTTAAAGACAACTTTATGGGAATCCTTGAAGGTCTTCAAAAACTATCAGAAGACGGCAATTCTGCAACTAGAAAAGATGGCATTTCAGCTTTATAGTGCTTCAACAAGACCGGTATTTATTATTTCTCTGTGTCTGATAGCAAAGTATACTGCGCTTTTGGAACCTGTGGCCAATATCTTGCAATCTAAAAGTTTAGATTTATTGCAATGTTCAAACCGTATTAAAGGAGTATTAGATGTAATTAAACAACATCGCGAATCTGCAGAAGAAGTCGTGAACACTATCTTAGCTGAAGCCAACACACATGCCGAAAACCTTGGAATAGAGTTACAGGTGCCAAGGATAGTAAGGCGACAGCAAAATCGTACGAACATTCCAGCTAGCAACCCGCCAGAATACTGGAGAAGATCTTTGTTAATATCTTATTTGGACTCTGATAATATCTTTGGAGCAACGGTTTTCCGATGGAAACCTACAAGATTTCGAACTATTGTCACTACATCCGTTCGTTATGCTGAACTTGTCATTGGGTGAATTTAAGATATGCGCATCAAACAATTTTCAGAATTCTATAAGTCATTTAAACGGGCTTGACGATGAAGCCGAATTATGGTACAACTTATGGAAAGACAAAAAAATTAATAAAGAGGAGTTAAAAAGTTTGGAAGTAGCAGAAGTGGTAAAGGAAGCAGACTTTTTTTCCATCAACAAAAACTGCTCTACATATTTTGTTAGCATTGCCATGTACAACAAAGTACCGTAGAACGCTCTTTTCGCAGAGTTAAAACTTGGTTAAGGTACACAATGACAGGCAATATAGATTAAGCGGTTTGTGTATGCTGAGTGTACACCGGAAATTAGTTTCACAAAAAAAGAAACACATAGAAGAAGAGGCTTTGAGCATATTTGCTGAAGATCCCAGACGTTTCGTTTTGCTATTATACTTAGATTAAGATAAAAAATGTACCTATAAATGTTCGTTTTCTCGTTTTCCTTTTTTTTTGTTTATTTCAAAAAACACCTATTTTATTTCTAACTTTTACTTTTTACATTTGCCCCCCTGAATTTAATGCTGCGTACGCCCATAAACTTGGACTTCGCAGTTTTATGTATTGTGGCCACCGACGCAGTAAGTCCTACCCATAGTACCCATGGTGTAAATATAGTATACATTTACACCATGGACGAAGGCCAAAGAGGCCATACGTTCTACAGTTTGGAAAATAGCCACTGAAGCAACTGAAGTCACAAGACCAAATAGAATTAGATGGGCCAAAAACAAATTTCAACTATTTAAATCCCCAGGGACTGACAAATATAGTCACGGTGGACTAGTTAAAAAATAAAACTAAGAAAAAAAATTCTTTTTACACAAAAATTTTTTTTCGTCCTTCATTCACGGGGAAAACAGCCAAAAACACAAACTAATTATTTCTTACTAAAGTGAACTCTTTTTATACATTACCAAGCTTTCGGAAAACTTTGCTTCCATTTTCAAGACTAAAATATTACAAGAAAGAAAACCAGGTTAAAAATTTTTAATTTAATTAGAAAAAATTTACTTTTACTTGTAAGTGAGATTATAAACTAAAACTAAAGTAACACAAAAACTCAAGAAAACTATTCATTTTTTAAAACAATTTTTAAAGTTGGTGTTATTAATTCATTATGATAACTAAATTATAAATCCATTTTACTTGAAGTGAGTGAATTTTTTGAAGCTTGCTTCTTATTGCACGACATAGGACTTTTGGGAAGGCTAGTGAACTCGTAAAACGAGTAACGTTACGAAAAAGCGAATAAGGGTACGTCACGCAACAGTGTTGCCAGATTTCTGAAAAGGCTCGTCAAACGTGTAATGTTACAAAAAGCGTTCGTCACACAACAGTGTTGCCAGATTTCTGAATAACCCACTAATCCAATGGAATTTAAATTGAAGCTTGCTTCTTATTGCACGACATAGGACTTTTGGGAAAGCTAGTGAACTCGTGAAACGTGTGATGTTACGAAAAAGCGTTCGTCACGCGATAACTCATTCAAGCGACTGTGCGTAATCTCTCTTGCCGCACTGAGCTCGCACACCTATAGGTGTGAAAAATTGTCAAAAATGGTCAAAAATTGTCAAAATTGTGAAAAAATGGTTAATAATTGCCAAATATGTTAAAATTTTTGAAAATTTGTCGAAAAATTTTAAATATGTTAAAATTTTTGAAAATTTGTCGAAAAATTTTAAATATGGTCAAAAATTTGGAAAAATGGTCAAAAATTGTTAAATATTTTAAAAAATGGTCAAAAATAGTCAATAATTGTTAAAATTCTGAAAAATGATCAAAAATTGTTAAATATTTTGAAAAATGGTCAAAAATTGTTAATAACTATAGAAAATGTCAAAAATGGTCAATAATTGTTGAAAACTGTAAAAAATGGTCAATAATTGTCAAAAATTGTCAATAATTGTCAAAACCTGTCAAAAATGCACAAAAATTGTCAAAAATGGTCAATAATTGTTAAAATTTGGATGTTCAAAATTTTTTAAAATTTGTCAAAAATGATCAATAATTGTCAAAAATGTCAAAATTGGTCAATAATTGTCAAAAATGGTCAATAATTGTCAGAACCTGTCAAAAATTGTCAAAAATGGTCAATAATTGTTAAAATTTGGAAAAATGGTCCAAATTTTTGAAAATTTGTCAAAAATTATCAATAATTGTCAAAACTGTCAAAATTGGTCAATAATTGTTAGAATTTGAAAAAATGGTCAAAAATTATCAAAATTTTTGAAAAATTGTCAAAAATGATCAATAATTGTCAGAACCTATCAAATATGGTCAAAAATGGTCAATAGGTAATTGTTAAAATTTGGAAAAATGGTTAATAATTGTCAAAAATTGTCAAAATTTTTGAAAAATGGTCAAAAATTTACGAAAAGTGGTCATTCTATTGTATATAAGAAGCAAGCTTCTGTCGGCGGTCCGACGACTGCTCACCTTTTTTTCTTATTTTATATATATATATATATATATATATATATATAGGAGACGATTTATTTGGGGATGTGGCAATAAAATACCAGAGAGTACTCTTTTTAAAATATATTCCAAGCTTTCGAATATAACATATTCATTCTCAAGGACTGAAAATTATTAGGATGGTCAAATTATAAAATAAATTAATGTTAAAATTTACTTACATTATTTAAACGAGGATGTCGGTATAATTGTAATGTCATATTGAATGTCATATTGTTTTTTGAGTTTAATATGTAATGAACGTTTATGTCAATTATAAAATTTAATTTTTATCTATTTTTACAATTATACCGACATCCTCGTTTAAATAATGTAAGTAAATTTTAACATTAATTTATTTTATAATTTGACCATCCTAATAATTTTCAGTCCTTGAGAATGAATATGTTATATTCGAAAGCTTGGAATATATTTTAAAAAGAGTACTCTCTGGTATTTTATTGCCACATCCCCAAATAAATCGTCTCCGTTACTGAGTTGGCAAATATTTCTAGTAATTTATATATATATATATATATATATATATATATATAGGAGACGATTTATTTGGGGATGTGGCAATAAAATACCAGAGAGTACTCTTTTTAAAATATATTCCAAGCTTTCGAATATAACATATTCATTCTCAAGGACTGAAAATTATTAGGATGGTCAAATTATAAAATAAATTAATGTTAAAATTTACTTACATTATTTAAACGAGGATGTCGGTATAATTGTAAAAATAGATAAAAATTAAATTTTATAATTGACATAAACGTTCATTACATATTAAACTCAAAAAACAATATGACATTCAATATGACATTAAACAAAAATTTTAATCTATAAAGGTCTGTTCGAATAAAGTTAATTTTGATTGGAATTTGAATTTTGTAAAGATTGTTTTTCAAAATCTAAGAGATAGGCATACATCACACTAAGGTTATTCAGGTCTGTTTTTTTATTAATGCAATTATTTTCTTGTGAAATAAATGCGGTTTCTAAAAATAGACGTTTTTTATAATTTTTTTCTGTGATTAATACTTTGGCTGATTGATAATCAATTGAATGGTCTTCATAAAATGCGTGTTCAGCGAGGGCACATCTATCAGGATACAATTTACTATCGCTTTTGTGAGAGGAAATTCGATTGGTTAATGTCCTTTTAGTATGACCAATGTATTTTTTATCACAGTTCAAGCAAGGAATTTCATAAACTATGTTAGTTAATTTATTTATCGGTGTTTTATCTTTGATTTTACTGAAAATTGATTTGATTGTGAGGTGTTGTTTGTTTGCAATTTTGATATTATGTTTCTTAAAGATTCCTGAAAGTTTAGGTGTGACTGTTTTTATATATGGTAAAGACAAATAAATTGGTGGGTTAATATTGTCAGTTCTAATATTTTGTGATATATTATCAGTAATGTCAGAATTTTTGTCAAATGTATTATATAATATTCGTTTCAGAAGATATGGAGGATATGAGTTTTCGTGAAAAAGATTATACAATATTTTTAGATTTTTTTGGTGGAACTTTTGATCTGAAATTTGAAGAACTCTACTTTTCATCTGTTTGATCAAGTTAATTTTGGTGTTGCGTGGATGATATGAATGATAATTAATATATCTTCCCGAACTTATCGGTTTTCTATACCAGTCGATCGAAATTTTATTATTATTGTCTCTTATGAATTTGGTGTCAAGAAAAGGTAAATATTGTTCTGAATTTTCTTTTTCAATAGTGAATTGTATATAAGGATCAAATGTATTAAAGTAGAATAGTATATTATCTATTTCATTGCATGGAAGAGATAAAATTATATCATCGACGTACTTTTTAATGAAAAACAACTTGAATGGTAAAACAGATATAACAAAGTCTAAGATATAATTCATTACATAGTCTGCTAGTATAGGTGATATTGAAGATCCCATGGGTGTTCCAAAAGTCTGTTGGTAATTTTTATTATTATAAGAAAAATATGTACTATTAAAGATAAATGATATTAATTCTAAAAAAGTTTCTTTGTTTAGTTTGCAGTTTTTACTTATATCATTCCATTTGTAATCAAGAGCTGTTAAGCATATACTTAAGTGAATATTACTGAAAAGTGATACTACATCTAAACTTAAAAGAACATAGTTCGGTGGTAATATTATGTTATTGTATGTTTTGTTAATTTCGAAGGAGTCTTTAATATAATATTCATTATCATAGTCATAAGATTTTGTTAATATTTCAGTTAACCAAAGAGTAAGAGGCTCAATTGGAGTATTTATAGAAGCTACAATTGGTCTAGCTGATAATGTGGGTTTATGAATTTTTGGTAAACAATAAAATACCATCTGACAAAGGAAATGTTACAGTTATAATGGAAAATCAACAATATTTAGAATTATCTAAAGAACTAATTGATAATAACACGTCATATAAAGAACTTACTAATGACCCAACTGCAAAAATAACTAGTAATTGTAATAAATTGATTAAAAAATTATTCAATAAAAAACAAATAGACAAAAATACGAAAGAAAAACTAACAAACTATAACGGTATTTCAGCCAAATTTTATTGTTTACCAAAAATTCATAAACCCACATTATCAGCTAGACCAATTGTAGCTTCTATAAATACTCCAATTGAGCCTCTTACTCTTTGGTTAACTGAAATATTAACAAAATCTTATGACTATGATAATGAATATTATATTAAAGACTCCTTCGAAATTAACAAAACATACAATAACATAATATTACCACCGAACTATGTTCTTTTAAGTTTAGATGTAGTATCACTTTTCAGTAATATTCACTTAAGTATATGCTTAACAGCTCTTGATTACAAATGGAATGATATAAGTAAAAACTGCAAACTAAACAAAGAAACTTTTTTAGAATTAATATCATTTATCTTTAATAGTACATATTTTTCTTATAATAATAAAAATTACCAACAGACTTTTGGAACACCCATGGGATCTTCAATATCACCTATACTAGCAGACTATGTAATGAATTATATCTTAGACTTTGTTATATCTGTTTTACCATTCAAGTTGTTTTTCATTAAAAAGTACGTCGATGATATAATTTTATCTCTTCCATGCAATGAAATAGATAATATACTATTCTACTTTAATACATTTGATCCTTATATACAATTCACTATTGAAAAAGAAAATTCAGAACAATATTTACCTTTTCTTGACACCAAATTCATAAGAGACAATAATAATAAAATTTCGATCGACTGGTATAGAAAACCGATAAGTTCGGGAAGATATATTAATTATCATTCATATCATCCACGCAACACCAAAATTAACTTGATCAAACAGATGAAAAGTAGAGTTCTTCAAATTTCAGATCAAAAGTTCCACCAAAAAAATCTAAAAATATTGTATAATCTTTTTCACGAAAACTCATATCCTCCATATCTTCTGAAACGAATATTATATAATACATTTGACAAAAATTCTGACATTACTGATAATATATCACAAAATATTAGAACTGACAATATTAACCCACCAATTTATTTGTCTTTACCATATATAAAAACAGTCACACCTAAACTTTCAGGAATCTTTAAGAAACATAATATCAAAATTGCAAACAAACAACACCTCACAATCAAATCAATTTTCAGTAAAATCAAAGATAAAACACCGATAAATAAATTAACTAACATAGTTTATGAAATTCCTTGCTTGAACTGTGATAAAAAATACATTGGTCATACTAAAAGGACATTAACCAATCGAATTTCCTCTCACAAAAGCGATAGTAAATTGTATCCTGATAGATGTGCCCTCGCTGAACACGCATTTTATGAAGACCATTCAATTGATTATCAATCAGCCAAAGTATTAATCACAGAAAAAAATTATAAAAAACGTCTATTTTTAGAAACCGCATTTATTTCACAAGAAAATAATTGCATTAATAAAAAAACAGACCTGAATAACCTTAGTGTGATGTATGCCTATCTCTTAGATTTTGAAAAACAATCTTTACAAAATTCAAATTCCAATCAAAATTAACTTTATTCGAACAGACCTTTATAGATTAAAATTTTTGTTTAATGTCATATTGAATGTCATATTGTTTTTTGAGTTTAATATGTAATGAACGTTTATGTCAATTATAAAATTTAATTTTTATCTATTTTTACAATTACACCGACATCCTCGTTTAAATAATGTAAGTAAATTTTAACATTAATTTATTTTATAATTTGACCATCCTAATAATTTTCAGTCCTTGAGAATGAATATGTTATATTCGAAAGCTTGGAATATATTTTAAAAAGAGTACTCTCTGGTATTTTATTGCCACATCCCCAAATAAATCGTCTCCGTTACTGAGTTGGCAAATATTTCTAGTAATTTATATATATATATATATATATATATAAACAAAAGGGAATTCTTGACGGTAGATAATTCAATAGGTTTTATATATCTTAGGGATTCCGTCGTAAAGAGGGCTTAATGAAACTCTTATCTACTACCCAACGTTTCGAAAAATTTTATTTTCTTTTTCAAGGGTGTAAAGTGAGTCAATAATTTACAAAACTAAACTTCTTATTCAGCAAGTAAAACATATTCTTTGTATGTAACACTCCACATCAAAATAGTGCCTTCAATGTATTATATGAAATTCCTTACATACAAAGAATATGTTTTACTTGCTGAATAAGAAGTTTAGTTTTGTAAATTATTGACTCACTTTACACCCTTGAAAAAGAAAATAAAATTTTTCGAAACGTTGGGTAGTAGATAAGAGTTTCATTAAGCCCTCCTTACGACGGAATCCCTAAGATATATAAAACCTACATATATATATATATCCCATTCAACTACAAATGGGAATCGATGTGAATACCACACGTAGGTAATCATTTCTCTATGTAGGTAACTAAGATCCTCAAAGCCAGTCTGACATGTGGATACATACCAGAGAAGGATGGCAAAAGGCTAAAGTCATTTACATACCCAAGGTACGTAAAGTATCTGACACCCACTATCTGAAACTGGACAACCACTAGAATTGTAGAAGACCAAGAATGTGACTCTGGTTAGAAGAAAATCGGACAATTGAAGAGAAACCCACCTACTTGGCAAGAAGTATCCAAATTTTCTCCCGTAGTTGAAACATTATCGGGCCCAGTGGGATTCCTTTGTTTTAGAGGAAAACGTATTGAAAAGAGTACTGGAGGATGATGATAGGACAGAAAATAGGAAGCAACTGATTATATCAAACATCCAATAAGTAGCAGAGTACTTCGACGATTACATGCACGACAGCCTATTAGGGAGACATCTACCTAAGTGTTAAAAAAACTAATAATGAAAGAGTCTGAGAACGACTTTATTAGATGAACTGTTCTATTGACGTGAAGGACTGGTGAAAGAGATGTACCTACCAACTGTGCTACCAGCGAATGACCGCTCGGAAGAATTTCCTTGGACATTACGGAACTATTACCGATCGTTTGTGTCAGTAGAAATGTTTCGATTTGGAAAGCTTTCTCACGATGTAGGTAGGTAATCTTCTAGCATGTCTTCTATTATTTAAACTATCCATATCGCGAGCGCGCACGTATAAGGCTTGTTGCCGTTTTTGCCATGTCAGCCATTTATTGGCAATTGTAATTGGTACTTGCGATGCAAGGGGCGATGCGTAGGGAAGTCGGTACAAGAAATATATATCTACAAAAACAAATGAGATCTCATCGAAAATACTTTAATTGAAAAAAATGCAAGTCTGGCAACGCAGTTCAACCGCAAAAAGTTGTGAGATTTATTGTACAACCAAGTCAATTAATTTAATCAATATCTATCAAATGGGAAATTCTATCCAATAACTTTGTTAGGCATTGTAATTTAATTGGTTAATTTACAATATTTCATAGTGACTATATCAATATTAGACATCTAATAATAATATATAATCTTCAATAAATAGACCGGCTTGGCAATCGCACACGTCGGTTCGCTAGCTATATGATTAAAAAGATTTATGTGATTATGTTTCAAGAATAAAGTTGCTTTAATATTGATGTGTACGTAACAACTTCTAATAAAGTTGTTGGATAGATGCCCCCATAGATAGGTACTGACCAAATTGACCCATGAAATTGACCATGGACATAAAAACACTACCATGCTCGCAACTTTTTGCATCAGAGCTGCGCTACGAGTTGCGAGACTTGCATTTTTTCTTATTATTGAATTTACTGTTTGGACCCTTAGGTACTTTGTTGAATCTACTCATGCATACTAGGTACTTTTTTAAAATAAATTAACTGTTTCGATTATATGCAAATATCGAAATAATTATGAATAATATTTCATAGTTTTCATTAGTTTTTCATTAAATAGTGGAATTGATTATAAACAGTTGGTTTAATTTAAAAAAGTAATAGTTTTCTTATTATGTTTCTGAGGGGAATTATTCTTCCTATTCTGAAAAATTATTGCTGATGTGCAGAAATAAAGAAGATTCTGTTTCTGTGCTCCTTATCTGACATTTTGTGTATGTTAATCACGGAATAACCCGCCCGAGTGGGTTATTCTGTGGTTATATTAACAGACAGCAGACAGGCTAAAGTCCATAGAGTAGTGATGGTAAGACCCGGCTCATTTTGGTGACCCGGGTCTTCCAGATCAATCATTAAAATGACCCGTTCTTGAAGATTCGTTCATATGACCTTGTTTATTTGTTCCATCGTTTCATGATGTGAATGAAATTAACGGCATAAATTATTATGCAGATTTTCATATTCATTTATTTATTAAACTTCACGTCTGCTTATGAACCTTCATTAGAGTGGATGAATGACTGAATTTGTAAATAACAATCCAAAAATTGAAATAGTTTGTATTTTTTGTCGAATTAAAACATAAATGTACTACAACAGCGGTGGCTTGGTTCAGTTCATTCGAACGATAGGGTCACAGAAGGTGATTGAACCAATCACGGGTCTTGGAACTGATTCGGTCTTTGAGAACGGGTCGTTCGTGACCTTCCCATCCCTACCATAGAGTAGAGACTATGCTAAAGTCTAACCTTATTTATTCAATTAGCCGTCTGTCAAATTGACTGTGTTTCTATTTTTTTACCCGAAATCAAATACCAAATTTGATTTTTTTGCAAGTATGCCTGTGAGTATGCCCTTCATCAGATAAATTGATATTGTAATCATTGATGTGTGATAGAAATTACAATTTGTTTAAATACTGAAAAAGAGGTAAGTTTCACATTTATGTAACCTAACAATAATTTTAGGTCTTGACCTTAGATTAAGTATGTTTACAACAAAATATTTATTTATTATTTCTGGGTTGTAGATATATATCAATAATTATCGAACGTTCTTTGTTACTAGTATTATATTGTATTTGGATATAATTGTTTTATAATTATTTCCTTACAAAATTGATAACTGCAATTTTATCTGCAAATAAAATTGAAATTTAATATGGAAAATAAATTTGTCAAATCTAGTTGTGTTGTAAATATGGCTTTGTTTACTTTTCATGTATTCCTTGTTTTTGAATTTTATTGGTATTAATAGATTGGAAGTTTGGACAAAAATTAAAATACATTTTATACCTAAACATGTTAAGTATTTTTATGTAGTTATTATTACAATAAATTCCTATAGGATATTTCAAATAGCACTCCTAACTATTCTTTTGGATTTTATCAACCTACAGAATTTATTGAGATATATAAGAAACCTAAAATAAAATAAGTATTCATGCTATTTTCAACAATTTAAAGTGAATATAAAGAATGGAAAGAATTTTATATAGTCCTCTTTAAGGCCATCTTTTTAGTAAAGAAAGTTACTGCTGTAAAATAAATTAGTTCTTTTAGATATCTAATTTACTTCTTTTGGTTACCAATATCAATAAGAATATTATTGATCTTTTTATAATGAGCAATATTTTAATAATTTTAATTTAACTTTGTAGTTTAGCCATTTTTCTAAGATGAAAGTAGTAGCCTTAATTAGTGGTGGTAAAGACAGCACCTTTAATATGATGCAGTGCATTGCCACAGGCCACCAGATAGTTGCTTTAGCAAATTTGGTACCTCATAGTAAAACCGAAATAGATAGTTTTATGTATCAAAGTGTAGGCCATGAGGCTATTGATCTAATTGCTGCAGCCATGGATTTACCCCTGTACAAGAGAGACACTTTAGGTGAGGAACTTATATATTATTTTGTACAGATTTGTCATAGGTATGTGATTTTGTATAATTTAATTTTTACATATTATCAAGGATTAAGAACCAAATTGATGTCACTCAAATTTCAAGGAAAGCCAAAAATGTGTTCATTAATATTTTGTGTTACTTTATAAATGAATCATACATTTATAAGATTATTGTTACTTCTGGTTCGCAGACTAACCTGTTTTACCTACCTATATAAAAAAATGAAAAAGTTGGATAATAACATGTAACTACAGTTGTTTAGTGATGTAAGCAGAAAAATATATTTCTAAATCTAAACAAATGCAAAGTTATGTTCATTAGTTTTAAACCTTGTGTATCACATAGACAACATATGCATTCAACCTTTAATGATTTTGGAGCTACATTTGACTCCACTCTTTTGTTTAACAGGTCCTGTATTTGTTTATTCTGGCACATTTGTAGGATAGCTTAAATCTCCGCGCCTGAAATACGGAGGTTTCTTTTCCTAGTGAGAAGGAACATCTTGTGTTCCTCATTTCACTATACACTCCTGCTCCTGCCCCTTCCCCAGTTTTTGACCTGTCTGTGTACCAGGTCTCACTTCAGGAAATGTCAGTCTACTTGGGTCTTGCCAGTCCTTTGAGGTGTCTCTGCCTCATATTTAGGGCCGAGGAGAGGTTTAGTCGCCATCCTTGCTTCTCGCATTATCACAAGGTGTAGTGGAGAAGGCCCGATAAGGTTAGTGATGTCTACAAGCCTACAGAGGATTTTCAGCATCTTCAAATAGTGTTAAATCAAATTGAGATCTTAATGTTAGTTGGATATGGTGATTGCAAACGTTCCCATGACGAAGCAGCTCATTTTTTTAACGATTTAGATCCTGAATGGCCCTCCTATAAGTACATCTACAATGACGAGATTAATAAACAAATTTAAAGAAACTGGTAGTGTAAAGGATATTCCAAGGTCTGGTAGACCAAAAAGCGCAACTAATGAAGATAAAACTTCTGTTCAAGAAAACCCTAGAACATCTACAAGTGTATTGCCACGAAATCATGGTATTTGTAGACAGTCTAAACAAACTATTCTGCATAAAAATAACTTAATCCGTATAAAGTTCCAAATTTCCAAGAATTGGCTGAGGATGATTTTGATAGACAATTTAAATTTTGTGGAACAGTTACAGAGAAAATTAGGATGCAAAACAATTTCCTAGATTTTTTGGTATTCAGTGATGATGCCATATTTTGCTGGAACGGTTCTGTTAACAGACATAATTGCTGGTACTGGACAAATTGTAATCCGCACTGGTTTGAGGAGGTTTGCATACAGTGTCCGTCTGTGGGCGGGTTTGGTGGAAAACCATTTGATCAGTACTTTTTTTTATTGAAGGTACTCTTACCGGTGCTAAATATCTTGATTTACTCCAAAATCAAATTATACCTTAAATAAAATCGATTATTTACTAATATAAACGTATACTTTCAACAAGATGGCGCACCTCCACATTATCAAAGAGACGTTAGGCTATATTTAAATACAATTTTCCCTCTGAGATGGATTGGTCTAAGAGGTGCAATTGAGTGGCCGGCAAGATCCCCCGACTTGACACCACTTGATTTTTTCTCTGGGGCTACCTGAAAGACCACGTTTATGTTAACAGACCATCTAAATTGAATGATTTAAAGGGTCGCATACGTCTCGAAATGCAGGGAATTACTCCATAAATGATCAACGAATCTATTCATAGCTTCGAAGAGAGATTGTATCATTGTCAACAAACAAATAGCCAGTATTTTGAGCACTTATTGTGATGGAGTATTTGCAACTTAAATGAATGTTTAGTTTATAAATTTCTGTAAATATTTTTGTTAAATTTCTATTATAATTTCCAAGTAAAGTAATTCATTGATATTATTTTTGGAAAGAATGATAAATAGTGTGTGTTAGTTAAATTTTTTATCTCCTTTTTCTCCTGTGCGATTAAATATGGTTGTACATAAGGGGTCCACTTGCCTTAGTCATTTGCCAAAGTTAAAAATTTACTTTAATAATATTGATTTGTAGTTTACCACAATACACATTACAATAGTGTATTACAAAATTATTATAAAAGACTAATTTGCAGGCATTTCTAATGAAAGAGGTAAAATTTATGAACCTTCAGAGAGTGATGAGGTAGAAGACTTATATTTGTTACTTGAACAAATAAAAAAGGACATTGAATTTGAAGCAGTGTCTGTTGGGGCCATTTTATCTGATTACCAAAGAGTAAGGGTTGAAAATGTGTAGGTATATAAGATGTAAAATATGTAAATTGATCAAAAACATTATTTTAACAGACATTTGAAATACTTTCATTAATTTTTTAGCTGCATGAGACTGGCGTTAGTGCCTTTGTCTTATCTTTGGCAGAGAAATCAAGTGGAGCTCCTTGATGAAATTATAAAATGTGAAGTAGATGCTATAATTATTAAAGTAGCAACATTAGGCTTAGAAGTTAAGCACTTAGGCAGATCTCTTAGTTTACTACAGCCTCATCTACTAGTAATGCATGAGAAATATGGACTAAATGTTTGCGGAGAAGGTGGAGAATACGAGACTTTGACTTTAGATTGTCCTTTATTCAAGAGCAGAATATTAATGTAAGTGTCCAATATAGGTACTTTTGTTTCTAAGTTTTATCATAAAATAATTAGATTGTCGCATTTTATAGAAATTCTCTTCCAATTTTGGAAATAGTCTGGTCTGGATAGGTCTGGTAAAAGTTAGTTTCTCCAATTTAAAGATCCTTTTAATATATTTTAGCTATGTCTGCACAGAAGGTATGTATAGCTGAGATCATTGGTCGCGTTCATCTCAACGTAGCGCTACCGGAGCGATCATCAATTTCCTGATGAACCTGTGTTTAACTGATCAAATGTGAGCGCTGTGGTAGCAGTCGCCATTTTTTTCATCAGAATTGAAAATTCCTACCGATCCTATATATACCCACTTAGTGGGTGGCACAGAAATATTTAGAATGGAGGGTAATTTCACCAGGACAGAGACAGGCGAAACACTTCATTAGCGGACACTCGCCAATTTTTACGGCAGACCTAATAAGCAAAGATAGGAAAACTGTCAAAGTCTTAGTAGGGATGTTAACAGGGCATCGTAAGCTTAACAGGCACGCAAAGCTAATGGGGTTGACAGAGGAAGCCATGTGCAGATTATGTCACCTAGAAGAGGAAACTGCAAAGCACATCCTATGCCAGTGCGACTGCCTGGCGAAGGTGCTGTTTCTTGTATTAGGCGATGAGTAGCCACCGGCAAGAAATTACATTAAAGATTCAGTCTCGAGCTGATTTGCTACATAAAAAGAGTATGGCCGGAGAACATAATCTAGATTCAGAGGGCCACAATAGATCTGAAAAGGTTGCAGTGGAATAGGCCGATTAGCCACCTCATCAAATCTAATCTAAGAACTATTAAACTAAATTGAAATCGAAAATGAATAAATAATTATTGAAGTAATATATCAAATAAAATTGTTGTTATATCAAGCTTAGCACTAACAGCAGAATTAAGAAACGATGGATTACTCTAAAAATCGCTACTTGATCAACTTTGTTGGGATGAACGCGACCAGTATGCTGCTGAAGACAAAATGTTCTTTAATTTTCTGAATACTGAAAGACTCCATTAAAAGTACCGGATGCGAAGTTAATGTTTTTGAGATATTTTCACTGAAAGGTGGAGTTTCTTTATTTTTAAATAGTAGAAAATTTTCTCCAATTAATTATGTTTCAATGAATAAAGTTACATTACATTTTGTAGTGAAATCTCGGAGATTGTGATGCATTCTGATAATCCTATAGCACCTGTAGGCTATCTTATATTTAAGAAACTATCACTGGAACTCAAACTACCAGCTTTAGATTTACAAAGTAGATTGGAGGGTTTGCCACTGAAGGACAGTGATGGATATGTAACCGATCAAGAAGATGAAGCTTTTCAACTAATTGCAAATGACACTGGTAAATTTGTTAATTTAACGATAAATATATAAAAGCAATACACTTCTTTCCTTTTTTAGAAGATGAATCTATGTTAAAGTCTGATTCAGTAGATGATTATAATTACTCCTCTGATCAAATAATACAAGAAGTATCTTCAGTTAGAAGCAAAGATGGGTGGATCTTAATAGGTGGCATTCAGGGAACTTCATGTAATGCTTTCGAGTCCATGTCAGAGGCAATGAGTATCTTAAAGTGTAGGTATGCATATATGTGGAACTTATATGTAAACAAATATATATTTCTGTGCGCAAGCAGTTCATAATATAAACTAAATTATATTATAAAAGGACACATCGAAGCAAAAGCCATACCATTTACTAGTATTCTCGAGTTTGACCTTCAGTGTACACTGCACGTCATATAAAACTGGCACACTTTTTCCCCAATGTAAACCTAACTTAACTAATCAAAATGACAATCAAACGTGTCAAATTTATCAAAGCGCATTATTCACGATGCCAGCCCATTTAAGTGAGTTTTATAAAATGCGAACAAATTCCAAAATAGAGGATGGTTGGTCTATTATACGACTGGCCCAAGAGTTCATTAGAAGAAAACCACGATTCAAAACATTAAAAAATGGTGGGATAACGATCAAACTGTTATCAGAAAAAGGGGAACTGGAAGACCAGTTGTAACTACAGCGGAGCAAGATGAAGCATTAACTGATTACTTAAGGGAAAATCCCTTTAATTCGGCAAGACATGCAAAAGCTGCAGTAAAATTTAATGCTTCAGTAACAACTGCCTTAAGAAGAATTAGAGAAACTAAGTATTGTGCTGCCGACTTAAATACAAACTTAATGAAGAACATAAGCAAGGTAGGTTAATCTTTGCCTTAAATTATGTTTTAAACAATACATTTTTTGGGGCATGTTAATTTTTTCTGATGAAAAAGTATTCCAATCACATCATGACGGCCATATTAGAGTTTATAGACTGCCTCGAAGTAGGTTTAATGAAAATTATATTTCTGCGAATGATACGTCTGGACGATTATCTGAAAATGTTTGGGCTTGGATGTATAGAGGAGGTTTAGGAATGTGTTGGAAACTCGAAGGAAGATTAAATACGAAAAGGTATATTTAAATATTTTAGATGGGGCGATGTTGCCATCGGTTAATTTTATTTTCCAGCATGACAATTGCTCAGTGCACACTGCGCGCTGAGTACGCAATTATATTGCTGAAAATAACATTGAAACACTTCCATGGGTCCTTAAAAAGTCCAGATCTTAATCCAATAGAAAATGTTTGGGGCTTATGTTAAAAAAATTAAAAAATTTAAATGTAATTCCACAAAACAAAGAACGCTTATGGACCCTAATAGAAGAAACCTGGGAGAGCCTGACAGAAGATGAAAATTTAACATTAAATTGAATTGACTCAATGCCTACAATATTACAAGAAGTTGTCAATAATAATAATGGAGCTATGACACGTTATTAATTATTGAATGTAAACTTTCATGGCCGGAATTTGTTTTTTGTTTTGTTTGTTTTTATTTGACGTCGGTCTGTTTCTGCTACCATGGTCTATAATATTCTTGTTAGTTTATTTGTTTGAACTGCTTTAATTTTGAATTACGTGGATCTCGTGTCCAAATTTTGTTTAATTGTAAACTTTTTTCTTTTTTATCGAAAATTTGTTGCTATTTTTGAAATTTTATGTCTACACATGCACAATTCTTCAAATCAGGTTGTTACTGAAGCATTAAAGTTTACTGCAACTTTTGCATGTCTTGCCGTATTAAAGGGATTTTCCTTTAAATAATCAATTAAAGCTTTGCCTAGCTTTATTCTAGTTGAAACTGGTCTCCTTTTCCTATCAACGGTTTAATCCTTGTCACACCTTTTTTAAGTCAGTCATCTAATAAACAAACCATCTTCTATTAAAAAAAATATTCGAGCAAGTAACAATGAAATATTTATGTATTTATTAAAATATCACAATATTTCTAAATTTAAGCTAGTTACTCTTTTTGTATAAATGTTATAAAAGTTTTTCTACCTCGTTTTATTGCTCTACAAAATTTAATTTTATCATTACATCTACTAAAATTTTTGTTGAGCTGGAATCACTGACCTAGAAATTATACCATAACAATTAGTTTAGCAATGACACATTTCAAAAGATCCATTTACACAGCTAGAAAAACACTATTTTCTATTAATACTCGCACTGTACAAGATCAAAAATTCACTTAACGAGCTAATAGATATCTGTATCTCATCCTGAACTAACCTTATACTTGGTCTCATCATCAGGTTTGTTCAGGATGAGATGCAGATATCTACTCGCAGGTCAAGTGAATTAGTTTATTATCTTGGAACACTTAAATAGTCAGAAATATAATTTCTTTAAAATTTCGTTTGTAAGTTTTTCCGTAAAATTTCCCGCCACTGTATATTTCTTACGAGAGAAGTGCCGGCCATTATAGTTGCGCGAAACGATGACGTATGTTTATTCCCTATTGGATTCCAGTTTATCAAACGTTTATTTTAATGAATATCAGTAATTAGATAAAAATAATTAATGATACCCCAATATACTTTTTTCAGTGGAATTATCGAAGTACGATCATACTGTGAAAGATGTATGCTCGGTTACAATGTACATCGGGGATATGGCAGAATATGCAGCATTAAATAAACTTTATGTAGATACATTTAGTTTTGCAAATCCTCCTACTAGAGCCTGTGTACAGGTGCCACTGAATGCTGATAATCCTGTAAGGCTTGAAGCTCTTTCCTGGAAAGAACCATCCAACATTACTGGAGACAATAACGTTGAAAGGTAAAAGTTTATAAAATAATTTTAATCCTCCAAAATTATCGCACCACCTAAATTATCCCTCAAGTTTGAAGTTATTTTTGATGTGTAACATCTTTCCGCTCGGTCTCCAGTGATTTCGTGAAATGGGAAGGAAGTGTGAAACAGGAAGCCAGTGAAGCGCGCGTTATTTGATTTGACCAATGAGCGCGAGCGGTGGTAAATTTCGCCGTCAGATGGTAGCAACGAATTTACCGAGAGGTCGGTATTGTCAGCCAACAGTGTATGAATCAGCTGTGCACTTAAGCTACATTGTTGTGAATAAAGGTTGTTTTATGAACTATTTTAATAATTTTATTTACTTAAAAATGCAAGTGAATAATAATGAATAATTAATAATATATCGAAGAAGATACACAATTTTTAAGTTTGACGTAATTTTATTGAAATGTACTTACTAATGAAACAAGCATGCTATAAAATATATATCAAAAAGTTTGATAGAATTGTTTAAAACTGCATTCAACAAATTGCTGCTTTCCGTAATTAAGTGTTCATTTGACAAGACATCTAAATCATGATGAGTGTGTAGAGACAGTTACTTTAGCAAATGAAGGAATACGTTATCGTGAAATAGGCTTGAGGTAGAGTATCTCATACAACAATCTCTCATGCCATTCAACGATTTCAAGAGACAAATAATCATAAAAGGAGGGAGGAGTGTCACAACACCACACCAAGATGTTTCTTCACGAAGAGGTTTATTAACAAATGAAAGGTATATTACAGAAATTTTTCGGACCGTGTGGTTCCCTTTGTTACATAGGAAATAATTTTTTATTAATGCTTGATAATGCAAGACCTCATGTTGCCTATACTGTCTAGGGATTGCAATCCCGCAAAACGGGATCACGCATTCCCGCGGAATCCCGCTGCTTTTATTAATCTGCTGGATCCCGCACCTTAAAAGCGCGGATCCCGCACCTTAAAAGCGCGGATCCCGCAAATAAAAAATTTTGCGCTAAAACTTCGTAAATCGCGAGTAGCAACAACAAAACACGGTGTTGAGTAACCAGTTGTTGCAGACTCTACATGAACGTATTCAAGAACGCCGAACTGATTTAACAGGAGTTTTGATTTATTTGCAAAATCCGAAAAAGTACGACGAAGAAGAACGTACTTTACATTCTTCATGCCAAGAAAAGTTGCAATACTACAAGAAATAAAGAAAATGATAGAATGAGTCGTAGTTCAAGACGATGAAACATAATATGCAGATGACGTCTTCGAAAATACTCCTATAGCTGGAAAATTTGCTACTGATACAGATCCTAATCTAACGCTAAAAGAATAATTAGGAAAACAGCATCAACAAGACAAAGAAATATTTAAGAAAAAGTTGGTATACAATCCATGTACTTGCCACCCTGTAGCCCTGATCTCAATCCCATAGACAATTTGTGGGATAATATTGGTCGTCAGTTGAGGAGCAGACATCCATCCATCCATCACCTGTCGTTTTGGATGACGTTGAGAGGTTTGCGATGCAATTGATCAAGATGAAATCGACGCCTCATTTCAAGTATGTCTCGACGCTGTAAATAAGTGATTAGTAAGAGAGGCGGAAATACACGTTAATAGGTGATTTTGAGAGAATTGTTTAGGGATTATGTAATGTTTTTTTAGTTTTTACCCACTTGTTTAAAATGTTAATAAAAATTCGTTGTCTTTAAACTTTTGTAACTTCTTTGATAACAGACATAATTGAACGAAAATGTAGAGAAGGGATACTGTGTTATAACGTAATGTAAATGGGATGTAGCGATTGTTTTGATAAATTTCACAGGGTGTTGCAAAATTAGAAGAAAAAACACAACTTTCTTTTCACACCCCGTATATGGATAAGACATTGACATCTATCAGAAACCATCAATACATTTCTTCCTTATAAATCAACCTCTGCCGCGAAGAAAGAATAATCAAAATCCATCCATTGATTCAGAAAAAAAAAGTTCATACTTAAGGCATGATTTAGGTGGTGCGATAATTTTGGAGGGTAGTGTATTTAAAAACTTATATTTCAACTACATTCACAGTTTTTTTGATCGTAATATTTTATGTGTCGAAATTTGCTGCTTAACTAATCGAGTACAAAAGAGATTTGCGAGTTGGTTTAGTCCAGTGCCACAAAAATAAATATTTCTGTATTGAAAACACTTGACTTCTCTATTATTCATTTCAATATGGAATACTGTTTGAATTATTTGGTATCCATTCTATGATAATGAATAATGATATAACCAGAGCCGAAGTTTTTAAAATATTTAGTTTCCAAAGTTAGTAGATTTTATCCATCAAGAGATGTTGATTATCAATCTCTATTGGAAAATTTTAATTTTGAAAGTCTAGTCTAAGCAGCATATTTTCATCCTTATAGTCATCATCTTCAATTAATTTTTATTATGTACCCCGCAATAGTGCGGCCTCTGGTGGGTTATTTCTGAAACTTCTGTTTGCTATGTAAATGAATTTATATCTGTTGGGTAATGAATGCTATTATTATTATTATTAACTAAAATTACTTACTTATATTTTTATTTGCAGAAAAACTATGCACGTACAGAGCAGGTCACATTGGGCACCAGCCAATATTGGACCGTACAGTCAGAGTATTGGAGTGAAAAATATTATTCATCTAGGTAAATATTCCCAATGATTTTATATCTTGTCATTTTAGAATTATTATTTTTTAGCTGGACAAATTGGTTTAGTACCAGGTAGTATGGAAATGGTGAAAGGAGGAATTAAAGCTGAATGTCGACTGGTTTTAAGACATATAAAAAGACTGTTGATGGCTGTGGATCCTACATTCAGTTTAAGAAATGTTGTACAGGTAATATAATTAGCCACTCAGTCTAAAGTATATCCATCGAACAAATAGAGCGACCCAAACAACGATAGATGCGTGATCGAAGTATGATCACCATGCGCCTTTGCATCTATTCGCTAAAATAAATATGCCTCCCTACGCTGGTCAATCGTATTTAACTGCAATCGGCTGGCAGAATTCATTGTCATTGGAACATTGGTACAGTCCGAGAGATCACGTGCACTATGCATGATACTGTTTCGGAACACTCCGTTGCTTGGATGGACAGAGTATAGTATGAATATAAAATAAATGAACTAAAACAAAAATTTAATATACCACGTTTTTAAAATGAACTAAAAAGTAAAAACAATTTTTCTTGCAATTAAAAACTTGTGGCGCATTTTTTGTTTTATTTTATTATGTGAATGGATTAGTATATTTTTTTATTGATAGCTACTTTCTACATGTTTATAGAACTGTCGCAAGCGCCCCACGTTTTTAGTTGCAAGAAAATGATTTTAAAAACGTGGTATATCAAAGTTTTTTTAATTTCTTTTTTTTTTACTTTTCAGTTCAATTTACTATAAGTTGTGTTTACGGATTAATAGGAACTATATTGAAGGTTATTCAAATACAATTGTCCCAATATAACAATAAAAAAAAATTTCACCGCGTCCAATACTCGAACCCTATGTCTACAATTCGTAATTTTTGGTATGCAATACCGTTCGGCTATCAAGACATAATAATTGATGTTGTATATAGACCATGTATGTCAAACCTAAAAAGAGGACGTTTTATCGATAATCCCCCCTTTTTTTTTTAAATTCTTTCTATATTTTCTTTTATTGTCATTCAATTTTGAATAATGTATCTAAATTTCAAGTTTCTAACCCATCGGGAAATACGTTTAAAATCATGTACAAAGTTCCATCCGGACAAGAAAGCGAGTTAATAAAAACTTGGTAAAAAAGGGAGCGAGCTTTACAGTGGTCGCATATGATGTGTAACATTTGACATAACATCTTGGTAATAAGCAACATTAAAATCAAGTCTTGAAAAAAATGATTCAGGTGTTATTTGAAATAATTTTTGGTAACGAAGAATAATTTTTTTAATGAAAATTGTATTATATTCAATTAAAACTAGGTGTAATACAATTTTTTATTTTTGTTCAATTTGGGGGGAGAGCGAAGACAATAGACTTATGATATCTAAAATATGAGACGTATACTTATGAAGTATTTAAAAAACATTGAAAAATTCCGTCAATAACAATACCTCTTTTAGTTGTTGAAACATTTCGATCCGTGTTCATTTCGAGCTTGAGTTCATCATTTAAAAAATACGGAAAATAAACAGTGACGGAAATTAATCCCAAAATTTAATAAAACTAAATATTGAAATATTTATTCGAATAATTATTCATTATTATTCACTTGCATTTTTTATTAATGATCAGTATTTTTTTCCAACACTCACTAAAAACAGTAAATAAAACCACATAGTGTGCCTTGTCGACTAAAACAATGGCTTCTCTTTATTTGACGTTGTCAGAATGACATTTTCAGTGCATTATTTCTTCAATCTGTAGTTTCAGTTAGTGAAATGCCACGTTTAAATGAGTTAGTTTCGGTTAAAATTGTTTGTTTAATCAATGAGGGGTACAGACAAGAAGACATTGCACAGAGATTGAATGTCCATCAATCGACTGTTTCTCGCATACTAAAACGTTACAATGAGACTGGAGGATACAAAAGGCGGCCTGGTCAAGGACGTAAAAGATGTTCAACGCCAAGGGATGAGCAATATTTAAGAATTCAATCTTTGCGAAATCGTACACTTACTGCTCCGCATCTAAAAAATAATTACTAAATGCAAGGCAAGTCAATGTTTCCACCAAAACAATAATAAGGAGACTTAAGGATGTCGTTTTAAAGCCAAGACGTCCTGCTAGAGTTCCTCGGCTTCTTCCACGCCATAAAATCGGACGGTTACAATTTGCAAGAGCCCATGCTGACTGGAAACAATGGGGAAAAGTTCTTTTTACAGACGAAACAAGAATACAATTATGGAAGCCTGATGGACGTAGTCGAGTATACAGAAGGCCAGGAGAACGTTTCGCACATAATCTTAGCTTTGGTGGTGGTTCCATTATGCTATGGGCTGGCATTAGTTGGGAGAGTCGCACGGAGCTCATTGAAGTGAATTTAAGGACGAATGCTGACTGGTACATACGCAACATCCTTGCAGAACATGTTATACCATATGCCGGCTTTATTGGATATGATAACTTTGTGCTAATGCACGATAATGCCCGTGCCGCAAGAACAGTAAACCAGTACATTGAGGATGTCGGGATTGCGAAGCTGGAGTGTCCACCATACAGTCCTGACGCAAATCCCATAGAACATGTATGCCTAGGAGGATGCAGGCTATCGTTAGAGCTAGAGGAAGAAATACCAAGAACTAAATTGTTATTATTTTCTCTTAAACTAATGTATCGTGTCGATGTTGTTGTTCTTTCCTAATTAAACGTTATTATCAAAAACAGGCCATTTCACATTTCAGAATCTGTTGTAAAGCTTCAATATGTAATTAATTTGATTATTAATAACGTAAAAGACTCTAATGTGACAGATTTTGCTACCGATATCACAAAAGTGATTAAACAAACAATTTTAACCGAAACTAACTCATTTAAACGTGGCATTTCACTAACTGAAACTACAGATTGAAGAAATAATGCACTGAAAATGTCATTCTGACAACGTCAAATAAAGAGAAGCCATTGTTTTAGTCGTCAAGGCACACTATGCTTCGTTTATATTGTTCCACTTATTTAACGTTATCGCTTATTCAGTTATAAAATATATGTCCAAACATTACTTTATCTGTAATAAATTGCAATATACGTAGAACACTCCAATGTAACAGACTTAGCAACCGAAATCACAAAAGTGTTAAAGGGAAAAAAATAAAGACATAAAATAAAATATGCAATAATTTTGTCCGTGAGTGTAGTTTACGCATATAAATTAGTTCTTATAACAACCAACTTTATACACAACACTGTAGCTTAAGTGCACATCTGATGCATACACTGTTGGCTGATAACACCGACCTCTCGGTAAATTCGTTGCTACCATCTGACAGCGAAATTTACCACCGCTCAAGCTCATTGGTCAAATCAAATAACGCGCGCTTCACTCGCTTCCTGTTACACATTTCCGTCCCATTTCACGAAATCACTGCCACAAACTGCAGGGAACCGAGCGGAAAGATGTTGCACATTAATAGTCGAATAATAATTTTTAATACATTATATTATTTTTAATAAGTGCATCCTGGCGTTTCTTCTTTATTGGTATTTCGTAATTTGATATAAGTAATTGATATATTTTTCCACCTCAAGTAGTTTGTTAGAATTATGGAAAATGAAAGTTCCATTTGTGTCCGTTCCATCTGCGTGCCGTTTGCAACGTGAATAGAAACGAAAAGTACTAAAACATGGACTCAAATTAATTGGTTGCATCGTTATTGTTAGAAGAAGAACTGAAATTATCCTAATATTATCCATTATTTTGCAGGGCATTTGCTATGTGTCTGACGTATCGTATATTGCACCATCTAGAAAAATATGGGAAGAAAGTACTAATAATGCAATAGTTGATTATGTAGTTGTTACTGGTTTACCAAGAAATGCTACAGTTGAATGGCACGTCTGGGCCCACAAATATAATAATTTATTTGACTGTAAGTTTGATCATAAGTTTATTATTTTAAATCTGAAGATAACTGTAAAATACTTTTGCTCTCTAGGACATAGAAGGTCTAAAAAATTGATATTTAAGTATATTGAGGTGACATTCTGAGACCTAAAAGATCTATTGTGCCCCCTTTCTTCTACTCAGTTCCCGAGGAAAGTCTCGGAGTCTAGTAGTTGCTTTAAACCTATTTCCCAAAGCAATTTTAGAATATCCACAGGCTTTAGGTAAGTGTCCCTCTTCTATCCAGTAGTCTCCTAGGTGTTGTGCCCTAGGGGCTAGGATTCTGTATTGATATGCAATCTGCATGTATGTGGGAGGGTTTGCTCAGGAGTATCTTAGATCTTTCCAATGGCCAGTTCTTCTAAGGGTGTTGCAGTCCCTCTCTTTGCTAGTGCATCTGCTATTTCATTTCCTTCTATTCCGGTATGTCCTGGAACCCACAGTAAAAAATTGATAATATCAACATAAATAACTGATTGACTTGTCCATCGAAAATATTTTCCTACTAGAAAATTTGAAAAAGAAGGATTTAATTCAATTATTTTACAATACGGGGTAGCGAGCGTTATAAATTTCTTTTGCTTCTTCAGTCGTATTAGAATAAATTTGAAAATCTGGTCCAAAAGATGTAAGTGGAGATAACGGCTTATATTGACAAGGACATCATAAGGTAGTTCATTAAAATCAGTTTATCGTGAGAAATCCAAATTTGTAACAACATATAAATTATTGGAAATATGGAAGTTGGCTTAACGTCTTTTTGTTCCTGTTCCGACATACTTAAGTTGAGGACCGATATTCTGTTTGAACAACTGCAAAGGAAGTGGAATCCTGAGTTGCCGCATTCACCACTTTTCCCATTAAAACAGTAGGTTACAACCGTTGTTAGACTATTCCTTACAATATTATTATATGTTTAGCTGTGTCACAAACTGTGAGGGCAATAGGCATGATGACTGATTTTGAAAAACTGCTCCACGATTTTTGCACGTATAAGCTTTACCAAAAAAAGTTATTTCTTGAAAAAATAAAGGTTTCAAAGGAGAAACTTTTCGCACCAATACGCTAGAATAGTGATGGCGTCTGTCTATGACATAACACATCTGTAAATACTTCAAATATTTCACAGTTTGCAAATTAAAAATTCATTTTAATTAATAATTTGAATTAGTTTGCGTGATAGTCATGAATTCTATAAAGAGTAAATATCATTGAAACGATGCAAAACTAGAAAATAAAATATAAGTTCTAACGATATACAAAAGGTTGACGTCACGATTTTCTGATCGGTGTTTGAGCTAAGATGGCCGATTGTCATATTTTGTATTTATATAAAATGAGTGATTGCTTTAGAATCTCTGTAATTATTTAAACTCATTATTTCAGTTATTCTTAGCGACTGTCATCATGCCTATTGATCTGGGTGCACTACCAATTTTTGTTGTAAGATATGTCAATGTCAGTTGGTGTTGCCGTTTTAAGTTTTGGTACACTTCTTCAAGTTTCAAAGCACCTGATTTATAAAGTTAATTTGTTCTATGTTTTCATCACGAAAAGTCAAAATTTATAACGATCATTTAAAATTCATGCGGTAGTGTCCCGCTAGGACATCTGTTAAAACTCTTAGTGAAGTTTTACTCTGGCTTATGCATTCATTTGTTCTCAACTGGTTGTGGTCACCCAGAAGTATATTTGATTGGCTAAGCCCTAATAGATCTTTCCAATGGTTAAATCTTCTCTTTTTTTGGGTTATGGCACCCAAAAGAGTGTTTCAGCCCCTTTTTTTGCTGGTTCATTGGCTATATCATTTCCTTCTTTTCAAGTGTGTCCTGGAATCCACAGTAATGTGACGATGTTACTGTCGCCTAGTTCATTGAGTTTGCCTAAGCATTCTCAAACCAATTTGGAACTGATTACAAAAGAACTTATTGGTTTAATGGCTGCTTGACTATCCGACATAATGATAATCCATTGCCTTCTATATCTTTCATCAATATTGAACTAGGCATACATTCCTATTATGTGAATTTCCGCTTGAAAGATACTTGTGGTTTTTCCCAAGCTTTGGGAGTGTTTGGTTCCTGGCCTGTCCCGTTCCCGTAAACTCCTATCCCAGTTCCTTCTATTACTTGTGAGCCGTCTGTATACCATTGGATGGCATTCTTTCCAAGTCGGGTAATAGTGTTTGGATCCCATTCCTTTTTGATGCTTATCGAATTTCTTTGAAAAGTTATACTTTTTCATTATACCATCTTGTGGCATATCCCAGGTTTTCTGATTTCTAAGAAGCGAGGAGGTGGTTTTTTAATGATTCCATCTCTACTTAGTCTTGATCTTGTTTTTTTCTGCAACACTTTCCACCACTATATGTAGTGGCTAGACTTTGAATTTTGGAGAGTTGTCTCTCGTCGTCAATAGGCTAGTCCCACTACTGCATGCAATGGCTCCATAAGTAATAACTGCTCTCACTATGGCAGTGTACAGGGTTATTCATTATAAATTACCCACCCCCTATCATCGTTATGATTGCTTTTAGAAAAAAAAGTCTTATATAAAAGTTGTTTGGTTACAGCTGAATTTTGTTGATATGCTATTAAAAGTTCAGTAGCGTGTAAATTCAAGGGATACAAAAAATTATTGTTTTTTTTTAAATGGGATACCCTGTATATTTCAACATTTTTGGAATGGTCTTTTTTTCTGATTTCAAAAATTTATAATATGTTACCCCTACCTTGTACCGTTTTTGAGGTATTAAATGTTGAAAATCTTAGTTTTAGTAATGTCTGTTGGGTGGAACGACGGACGAAAGAATAAATATTATTAATAAACTATTTTACTAATATACTTTACACAATATATAATTCAGATATGATATTACATACGTCAGAATAATCTTTAAGCAAGTGTCAAATTAGAACATGGCATTGCTGATGTGATAGCCCATAGACTTACAACACTCCTCCTCACAGCACTAATGCAGAAGACCTAGTTTGACTCTCAGCATTGTTAATCTGGGTCCTGGTAATGCCTTCGTCAAAAGGTCAGCCTCCATTTCTTCTGTACACTTGTAAGTGATATTCAGGATTCCTTGATTAACACAATCTCTTATGTAGTGAACCTTAAGGTCTATGTGTTTTGACTTAGGGGATACTATGGGGTTATATCCTAATTTTATGGCAGCTTGATTATCACTCCAAATTGTTATTTGTCCGAAATCAATGTTCAAATCTCTGAACAGTGATCTAAGATAAACAGCTTCTTTTGCAGCTTCTGTCAAAGCTGTGTATTCAGATTCTGCTGTTGATAAAGCCACGCTTCTTTGCTTCTTGGATGCCCAACTGATAGCTGCTCCTGCGTATTTAAAAATGTAACCGGAACAGGACTTTCTGTCCAACTTGTAAGCACCCCAGTCAGAATCTGCCATACCTTCTAATGGCTCTTGTGATTTGGAGTATGTTAAACCAACATCGATCGTACCTTTAAGATATCGTAATATTCGCTTTGCTGATTTGAAATGCTCTGGTCCAAAACAATCATTGAATCTTGATAAATAATTTACAGCGTACGTTACGTCAGGTCGGGTAGCAACTGAAACATACATAAGTGTTCCAATTAGGTTTCTGTAAGGCAAATTCTCTGCTCCTCCTTTCGTATTAGGCTCCAGATTTAAATTAACTTCCATCGGTGTGGTAGAAATTTTGCAATCCTGCATATTAAATTTCTTTAGAGTTTCTAGAATAAATTTCTTTTGGGTTAATTTTATTTTATTTTCTTTGTATTCCAAATCAACTCCGATTATACATTTTGGTTGTCCCAAATCTTTCATTTCAAATATTTCGCTTAACTTTTCTTTGATTTCAGCCAGTATTTTTGGACAAGAATAAGCAATAAGGAGATCATCTACGTATATGGCAATTACTGTCTTCTAAAATGGTAGTCTAGCCATCTTTCCTTTAATGCATACTTCGCAGTCCGGTAAATTTCCTTTTTCTAGTACCAATCCTTTAATTAGGTTCTTGTTTGCAGCTAACTTTAAGTCATTCTCATTAATATGTCCAAGTTTACGATGCCAAATTTCAATATTGTTAACCGTTTTTGCTATATTTGCTTTTTCTCCCTTTGTGTAGTACAGACCGTTTTCTTTTGTAGCAGTTAGAGTTACTTCACCTTTTTGGTTTTTAATGTATGCCTTATCTTTTGTGAACAATATGGTGTTTCCTTTTTCAGTGATCTTTGAGACTGACATCAGGTTTGTTGCCAGGGTAGATACATATAATGTATCAATAAGGTTAATTGTTTCATTTTGGATGTTTATACGTACTTTACCTTTACCTTCAACTTTAGTAGTGTGATTTTCAGACGCTAACCGCAAAGTTCCAGTTTCAGAATTCATGTTCACAAAATGTTCTTCCTGTGCACACATATGGGACGTGCAACCACTGTCAAGGCACCAGGTATCTGCAGAGGTAATTGACAAACAAGTAGGCGTTATACTGAAGTTTTTCTCTTCTTTTTTCTGGAATGTTTGATTTTGTTGACGTTTTTATTTTTCTTACTCCAGCATTCATCAGTATTATGTCCCTGTTTCTTACATTTCTGGCAGTATTTCAGCTTCTTTTTGGAATAGAACGCACCTTCTCTTCTTTCCTTTCTCAGATCTTGATTATCTCTAGCTTCGCTTTCTTCTATAATTTTAATTTTCAATTCTTCGGGCTTTGGTAGTGTATCTCTAGATTCTACCGCTATTCTGAAATTTTTATATGAAGCGGGTAAGCTGTATAGCATCATGATACTCAGCAGATCTGAATTTAGAGTAATGTCCATATCTGCTAATTTATCGACAGTATTCATGAAGTCATTTAGATGTTCGCGTACGTCACCGTTATCATACTTTTTCAGTATGAGATGCTTCAGCAGTGTTGCTTTTCTTGCGGGACCCGTACTTTGATAAATGCTTTTCAGTTTCTGCCAAAGCTCGTACGAAGTCTTGCAGCCTTTTATTTGTTTCAACTCTGATGGTGAAATAAGTAATAATAATTCTGACCGAGTTAGTAGATCTTTTTTCAGAAATTCTTTCTTTTCCGTCTCGTCGCTGGTTGAAATCGGTTCGGATATCTCTCCACTTGCGTATTCCCACAGGCCATTTTTGATTAGCACTGCTTGCGCTTGTAGACACCACGTATCGTAGTTTTCTTTTGTTATGGCTTCGATGCGATGGTACGACGACGAAGCGGTTGCTGTCAACGTGCTCATTTCGAAAAAATTTCAGTTTCACCGACTATATTTTTTATACCAGCAACCACGCTCTGCTACCAATTGTTGGGTGGAACGACGGACGAAAGAATAAATATCAGTAATAATCTATTTTACTAATATACTTTACACAATATATAATTCAGATATGATATTACATACGTCAGAATAATCTTTAAGCAAGTGTCAAATTAGAACATGGCATTGTTGATGTGATAGCCCATAGACTTACAACAATGTCATGTCATTATTAAAGTAAGCTATGAAAATGAAAACTAATATGTTTGATAATTGACATTTTTCTGATAAAGTAATTAAAATGGTTTACAGTAAGGAAGAAAAATCCAAATTTTTACCTGTTTTATAGAAAATAACAAAAATAAGCGTGCAGCACGAAGAGCATATAGGGTGTTGTATCCAAATCGTCCAACACCATCAGAAAAAACTTTTAAAAATGTTTACCAAATGGTAAATAATACCTTAAGTTTTAGCAGAAAAAAACGTGTATTGCTTCATTTCGAAGGTAAACTCAATCCATTATAAGTATTCGGCCTGAGTAGATTTGTTTGAAACATTTTATTCTTTTTTAGAAAATTCTCATTGTAGTATATATGTTATGCCGAATTTGAGTAATTGCCGGTTTCGTGCATTGGGCATTTGTTTGCCGAATTCGCGAAATAAGTTATTCCCTTCCCCTTATAATTTGTATTCCACATGAAGTTTTCCAAAAAGGGGAAGGGAGCAAATTCGACGTAACATATCCCTTCCCCTTTTTCTAAAACTTCATGTGGAATACAAATTATAAGGGGAAGGGAATGACTTATTTCGCAAAAAACTGCCCAATGCACAAAACCGACAATTACACAAATTCGGCGTAACATATATACTGCAGTTAATCAATTAGGTAAGAGTTATTATAAAATCCAACATACTTTAAAAAATAACAACTATAAACCCAATAAAATTTTACCGGTACAAGTTTCAACAGAGGCTCATAAAAGGAAAAGGCTTGACTTTTGCCGCCAGATGATTCAAAAGTTGGAAGAAGATCCCGAGTATTTTACAAAAATATTATGAAGTTTTTAACAGGAAAAATCGAAGGTCGTGGGAAAATCAGCATAACAGAAAAAGATTAGTGAAACAAATACAAAAATCAGGAAGAAAAACCGTTTGGTGTGTTTTTAGAAACAAAATTGTTGGACCTATATATTATTATACCTTAACTGGAGTAACCTATCCGGAAATGCTTATCCCAGAAGTAGAAAATATTCTTTTACAGGATTTTCCGGAAGCCGAACTTGACGATATGATTTGGATGATTTGATGATTTGGCGCACCTCCATTCATTCATATATTTGGGTTGTGCTCATCAGCCCAGGCACTTGAACTGAATCTTTGTACCATTTCCCATGTTATCTACTTCCATTCCAGAAGCTTCGTGTCTTCTATATAGGCCACTAGTTTGACTGGAGGGATTTTCAGTAGTTGTGATGGTTGTATAAATTCATCTCCAAAGTGCTTCGGTCTAAGTTGTTGTAAGTCCTCGCAGAAGCAGAGTATGTGAGTGGGTGTTTCATCATCAAGTTCACATTTTCTGCACATTTTCTTTTCCCCTTAGGGAGAACACTTCTATTCGTAGAAGCAACTAGTTTTTTTTTGGATTAACTGAAAGGTCCTCTGTAAGGCACCATTCCTCCACACTTCGCAGTGCTTCCTGTAGGACATTCATAACCACCTCCGCGAATTTCCCATTGGAGACAATCACTATGTCGTCCGCAAAGCCCTGCGTCCATATGCCTTGATTATTCAACCTACAGATCAAGTCATCCACAACTAGGTTCCACAAAAGTGGTGAAAGTACTCCACCTTGAGGACATCCTTTAGTTGTCCTAACGGTGTATGTTTTATCATGCATATGTGCTGTTATTCTCCTATGCTCAAGCATGGTTCCTATCCATTTGCATGTGGTACTTTTAATCCCTCTGTTTTTAAGGAATCTGTTAATTGATGACATCGATGTGTTGTCAAAAGCACCTTCGATGTCTAGAAATGCAAGGGCTACTTCCTTATGATTCAGGTTCCTTTCGAGACCTGAGACCAAATTATGCAGGGCAGCTTCACCTGATTTCACTGCTTGATAAGCCCATTGTAGTCTATGAAGAGGGATGCTCTTAAGCGCACCTCCACATAGTGTTCTACCCTTTCGGAATTATTTAAATCATGTATTCCCAGTATGGATAGGGAATAATGGAACTATTAACTGGCCACCTAACAGACCGGATTTGACCCCCATGGATTTACTTTTTTGGGATTTCATAAAGATATTGTTAATAATAATAATATACAAATGATTAAAGAAAGGATTCAACTTGAAATTAACAATCTAAATGAACATAATGAAGTCATCTGCAATGTTATTATAAATATAAGAAGGCGTTATCAATTATGCATTGACAGTAATGGTGGACAAATCGAACATCTTTTATGAGTTATATATTTATAATTTTTTTAATAAATCGTTTTCTATTTTGTACATATATTTTGACTTTTTCTTTCTTACTGTAAACCATTTTAATTAATTTATCAGAAAAATGTCAATTATCAAACATATTAGTTGCCATCTTCATAGCTTACTTTAATAATGTTGTTTTTCATATTTACAGTAACTACTAGAACTAAGATTTTCAACATTTAATACCTCAAAAGCGGTACAAGGTAGGGGTAACATATTATATATTTTTGAAATCAGAAAAAAAGACCATTCCAAAAATGTAAAAATATACAGGGAATCCCATTAAAAAAACTATTATTTTTTGCACGCTACTGCATTTTTGATAGCATATTAACAAAATTCAGCTGTAACCAAACAACTTTTATATAAGACTTTTTTTCTAAAAGCAATAATAACGATTACTTTTTTAAATGAAACTAAGTGTTTCTAATTAATTCCACTATTTAATGAAAAAATTATGAAAACTCTAAGATATTGATAATTATTTCGATATTGATATATCATCCTCAGAATGACAGAAGTTACATTTTATGTGATGCATACTTGATGTTTAATATTTTGGCTAGACCAAATAGTGAGTGACCTATCTTGTGATTGACTTAATATATACGAATAGAAAAAAGGAGAAGATATGATTTTACAATCCCCATAGGGCTAATAATACCTAAGCTTTAATATTTGTAAAATCATATCTTCATTTTTTTTATACATATATATTAAGTCAATCACAAGATAGGTCACTCACTATTTGGTCTAGCCAAAATATTAAACATCAAGTATGCATCACATAAAATGTAACTTCTGTCATTCTGAGGATGATATATCAATATCGAAATAATTATCAATATCTTAGAGTTTTCATAATTTTTTCATTAAATAGTGGAATTAATTAGAAACACTTAGTTTCATTAAAAAAAAGTAATGTACATCCAGCTCAGGATCTTTGGGCTACAACCCCAATTTCTTTCTGCCATTAGAGCCATTTTTGCTTTGTATATATAATCTCCTTTTCGTGTTTGTTCCACAGGAGTTTACTGTCTAGAGTCAAACCTAGATATTTGATTTCTTTTTTCCATTCAACCTCACTCCCATCAAGTTTAATGGTTTTGAGATTGAGTTTTCTTTTCTTAGTGAAGGCTATCAAGATGTAGGTTTTTCCTGCTTGTAGTAAAGTATCCGTTAAGAATCAAGAGAAAATACTTTCCAGTTTGAAAATATATAATTTAGTTAGTTACTTAGGGCATTTTTTTTAATACAAATATTTTCAGCGAGAGCACAAGATTTATACGTGGATTATTTTCTTTTTTATGTTTTAGATGAAGAAAGGGGAAAATGTATAGATAACTTTTCAATATCCATATATCGTCGCTGGAATCACGAAAATAACATATCTACTATATTATGCAGGGTGGGCCACCCAGAAGATGATAAGACTATCGAACTTCCGATAATACAGGAAGCCATCGATTACACTATACAGAAACTTCAACAAGGCTATGAAGATGGCACCTCGGTCATAAATTTAAAAATATTTTATTCTGTCACAAAAAACATTGACCTAAATGTCATCGTAAAATATGTTGAAAACTTTAGAAAAGATGTAGTTTTGAGCTATACTCTAGTACCTGTCATATCTTTAAAAAACAAACAAATATTTCTGTCAATTTGCGGCATTAGAATGCACTGACTATAAAAGTATTGTTAAATCAAATAAAATCGTTGTACATATAGTAACAGTGCAGCAGCTAACGAAATTAACGCAAATAATTCAATTTATCGAGGATTCTTAAAATATAAATTGTTTGTTCTACAATTTTATTTTGATACATTATTTTAATTTTACAGAAGTATAATAATGCGGGTCATTATAAAACGAACATATCAAACAAAGTTACTTCTAGAACGGAAATAAACGTATACACGTACGCAATACTAGTTCATTGAGTTCTAATACCAAATTTAGAGTTTTAAACACCAGGAAGGAGTGCTGTAAGGAGGCATTAAATACTTCAACATTTGGTTATGGCTTTTGTTCAATCCTATCCAAATAATTATGCCCAAAAAATATCCTAATCATGTTAAGTATTACATCTTACTATTTATTCAGATGACATATATATAAAACAGCGCTTTAGGCCTCACAGGTCCATAACTTCTACAATACTTTTTTTGTTACATTTCTCCATTTTATTTGATCACTTGTAATCCTTTTCCAGTCCTATTCCTCTATTCCAGTTTCCAGTCTTCTTTAACAGCATCCATCCATTTATTCCTGGGTCGTCCCCTTTTTTTCTTACCTCCTTCGCCTCCAAGAAGAATCTTCTCACACCTTTCGTCATCTATCCTACCCACATAGCCTAACCATCGAAGTCAATGTGCTTGAATTTTACTTGTAATTCATGGTGCCTTATACATGTCTTGGATTTGGTTCATAACTGTTCATTAGGCATTTTATGGTAAGTATGTAAGTATTTGATCTATAATGGAACGACCTTTGCCGAATCCTTGACATTTTCCTATGGTTTTGTTTGCATATGTGTTAAATCTGTTTCTTATTACGTGAGCTAGTATTTTATACATCACTTCCAGAAGTGCAATACCTCTATATAGCTAGGCCATATGTCTCGTGTGCACTTTTATGTCCCCTAAGTTTTGTTGCGGGTCCTTGTTAAACACTTATAGGAGTGTAAAAAAAAGTTAGTCACATGATCCAAATCTTGGTCGTTTGGTCGCCATATTGGAAAATGGCTGCCAAATCGCTAGATTGTTTCTTTTAGTGTTTCTCTGCACCCAGTTGTCGGGTTTTAATTTTGTAAAGCTTATTTTATTCCCCCTTTCAAGGCAAACAAATTTTGTTATTACACATTTTTTGTTGAATCAATTAGTTTTGGAAGTACAATAAAAATTTAACATTGGCGGGTTTTCTATGTTATGAATAAAGGAATTAATTAAAAAACAAAGATATATTTAATCAAAAATATTTATTTAGATATTACCAAACACATACATTATAGTGGATATAGTATTGATACAGATAAGTAGCATGGTCTTGAACAAAAAGAAATTGCAAATCTCAGAAGACTGACAGAGTTATATATGAGGGTTCTTGCATTGGTCCAAAACACAACTTTTACATTTGCAAAAGTCACAGCACATTACTTTGAGTCTTCTACAGGGACATACATTATCTCTGAAGCATGTCTGGCAACAACATGTCTTAGGAAAATCTTCGGGGTCCGTTGGAGCATCTGTTATTTGTGGAATTAAGGTGTCATCTTCCTCTATATAGCCATAGTCCAATGGATTGAGATTCTCAGACGGTTCCAAAACATAAATCCATTTGTAGCATTGCAAGTAGCTTCTTTTGATATGAAGACGGATAGATTTTGATCTAGGGGCCAAATCTTGAAAGTTTCGTAATTTTTTGTAATGGAACTGATGAAAACGTAATTTATTCATTGTTCCTAAGCTTGAGCCAAGTGATCGAACTAGAAATTCTTCCGCTTTTTTTACCATGTCATCATTCAGTGACTCTTTCCCAAAATCTAACAAAAGGTCTTCTGCACATGTTTCAGCTACTTTTAAAGCTGTTAACTTCGTACTGATCTTGCTTGTCGTATCGCAGCCGGTTAAAGAATGAATAGCTGGTAAAGCAGTTAAAACAGTAAGTAGTACTCTGTCTTCAAAGTTGTGGATTGGAATGTACCTCGATGTTTTTCCCACTCCAAAAGCAATCCATAGTTCTTTCAGTCCTAACCTTTTCCACTTCTATAGGTAGTGATAGAGTGCACAAACAAAAACATCGGTTTCAGCAGAACAAATAACCACGTTGCTCACTTTTGAAGTCAGTGTCATGTGTGAAATATGGAGGATGTTATCTCATCTGCTTCTTCATGATCCGATTCCAATGAAAGTTCTTCTTTTACTATCCCATTTTTTGAACTGATGCAGTGAAAGAATCTTTTTTCCTGGACATCAATTCAACAAAGTATGACGAGGCCCAGTAAGCGTCAGTATCCACAGGAAGTGGCGTGGTTGGGGATCCATATTCTACAGGTTGTGTCCGTGATCTTTTGGATCTCTCAAACCCTTTTACACTTTTTTTCTTATAAACGTCAAAAACGATCACCTGTTGTGAGAGGCTTGGCATATAGATCTCCAAATGTTTCCTACAAATTCTTCATATGTTTTCAGTTTCAAAGATTTAGCTGGAACCTTTCTTGCAAATGCCAAAAAATCTATAACTGTTGCTTTGCCAGGAGATTGAGGAGTTAAAGAATTTGGCGGTGTGTGTAACTTTTTTTCAAGTTCATGAACCAGGTGTAATTTATCAGGTTTTGTCAGAAATCCATTTCTAGTCAAAAACAATGAGGTAGAAGTTAATTCGTAAGACAGAAGATAATTTATATCATATCCTCGACTCCGTGCAATCCCAACTAAACGAAGAGCCTGGGCATTTCATTATTTACGTCCACTTCTAACGGATTTATTGTATTATTTTTTTTCTCAGTCTCTTAATGAGTTGCATTAGACTGAATGACTTATCATCAAATCTGTCTTTCCGAAACTGAGTATGTGCATCTCCTATTTTTATGCAGTTCGAAAGATCAGTGCTTGTTCCACGTTCTATCTTTTGTTTAGTAATAATGTTTTGTAGCTCTATTCTACTGCTGGAGCCAGTTGTCATGAACCTTGTTTCTTCATGAAGATAACAATTCTTCTAACGCATAGTTCATCAGCAATTGTAGTCTTGTTGGAAAACTCGTGATGAAAAGTATATTCATCTTCATAGACAAGGCCACATATATCACGCAAAACTTGTGCTATTTGGACTTTCTCATGTTTGATTAGATCGTGAAGCAACACAGCTTCCTTCCTTCGTGTTATTCCAATAATTCCTCCTTGGCCTTTAGCTGGTTTGTTGTAATTTTGTTCTAATGCTTGATCCATAGCCACACAACTGAACTTTCTCTGAGTATTTTTAACAACAAAATGTCCAGCTTTGAAATTCGCATGGATCTCAGGAAAATGTAGTGGAAGATGTAAACAATCCTCTAAGAAAACACTTGCTCACCGAGAATAGTTTGTCTTGTCAAATGCAAAGAAGAGTGGTATTGACCGCATTAAGGCACTAATATTTAGATCCCAATTACCTTCTTTCCTCTGTCCGCGTGTAAGATCCCTCAATATGGGAAATAAAGTTATCAGGAAGTGGTACCAATACCGAAAAGTCTCATTTTCTCTACCTTTTTCTTTAGCAACATTTTCTATTTCTTCCACTACATTTGGAATTTGTTGTTGAAGAGCTTCTACTTGAATTCTTGTACCTAGCAAATCTTTAGTATTAATGCATTCTGTTAATGTTGGAATTACATTTACCGTGTTTTCTGATATATTATGACTTTCTAGGATTGCTTCAAATAATAAACGTTGCAAAGCTTAAGCTAGCATAGAAAACCCTCTTATAACACGAGAATAATGCTTTCCAGCAAGTATAGTCTCGACAATGTTTGGTCCATCGTTTCAGTTTCAATGAAAATGTTTTTTACTCCACTTGCTGCTAAATATTTTCCCAAACAAGCCATAACATCTTTTGCAAGATAAAGCTCCTAATCCAAGAAAAATATTAGAAAACTCTTCTGGTCGCAACAGTTGTATCTCTTTAGCTATTCTGTACACTCTTTCATCAGCCCAAAGAGATCTTGACTTTTGATTTACTGTTGCCAGACAGCATTGAAATCTTTTTCATACATGTATATATTGAACTATATTCGGTCGCAGGGTGTGGCAATATCGGGGTGAATGCTGTTTTGGTCTGTGGATTATCTTCACTCGATACCATTCTGTTGATTGCGCTCCAGGTAGGTATGTTACATCCAAGGCATATCAATTGGTTCGCTGGGACGTTGGGCATTATCTCCATCTTCGTAATCTTCTTCGGATAGACTAGACTCGTCCTCAGAGTCGTTATCAGATGAATTCCCGTATAAACTGTCTTCGAAATCACTTATGTTACTACTTTCAGACCCGCTGGATTCATCGGAAGAACATTCCGCTCTTCTTTTAGACATAATAAACAAGTTGATGCGTGAAAACCCCTTGAATATACACGTCGCTAACAGCAAGATAAAAATTCAAAGTAAACTGACCTAAATAAAGCGAAGATCTTACGCCGGCTTGTTGGATTGCGAGTAAAAAGGGTGGGGAATCGAGTGGTCTACCGCAGGCGAGCATATTCGACATATCCATGGGGAGGACCATCGAAATTTGTTTGGCGAATATACTCGTCATGTCCATAAATTTGTGAAGTTTGAAATGCGGATATATTCGTCATGATCAGTTAAGAGGTTAATACAATCGAAGCTACGAATTTCTTCTGCAAGTTGTTCAACAGTTATTTGATTTGAAAATACCATTTGTGATACACGGATCGATTCTTTGAGTAAGTAAGAGAACTAGTATCACCAAATTGCTCTATAAGTAATCTTTTCATCCTTCTATTTGAAATTTGGAGTTCACTGGACAAATATTTATCACTAAACTCATTGCGTAGGTATGCAATTTGGTGTCCTTTGGTGCCAAATTGAAGTGTAGCCGCGAATTATGTAAAAGATTCTTTTAAGTTCTCAAAACCAGCAGTTTCTTCGTCTACATCTTTTTCAATATCTCTTTGATAATTTAAAATGTATTTTCTTATACAGTTCTTATGACAGTGGGCGTCTGCAGCAAATACACTATTTACATCTTCCAATGTGCCTGTTCGCTGAAAAACTGCATCAAGGTAAAACCGCGAGGCTTTCAGTAGTCGCTCTGCTCTGGACTCTTCACAAATTCTGTACAATTTCGAGTCTCCCTTTACTTTTAATTGGTTACACACTATACATTTTTTCAACTGTCCACTAGGGCCAGCTGTACTTTTCTGTCTCTGGTGTTGGGCAGTATTATCTTCCTCTTACAAGCTTGATTCTTCATCACCTTTTCCTTGTTTTACTTCAGCTCGTTTTCCTTTCAGTATGTAAGGTCTGTAGCAGGCAATATGATATTTTATACTGTTTTCATCTTCAATGTTTTTGAATACATCGTCCCCAATGTGTTGAGAAGCACTTTTAATGTTTTTTAAACTTTTTTCGCTTGAGAGTCTCTAGGTCTCTTCCGAGGTTTTACCAAGTTCACTGTCATCTTATTTTGCTTGAAGTTTATCTACCTGATACCTGTAACATAAAATAAGGTAAATATTGCATTACAACGTAATTACAATAAATAGACGATTAGTATTGTTAAAAAAGTCTTCGATCTGGGAATATTCAAAACATAAATATATCTCAGTAACTAATTAATTTAACAAAAAATGTGTAATAACAAAATTTGTTTGCCTTGGGAAGAGGAATAAAATAAGCTTTACAACATTAAAATCCGACAACTGGGTGCAGAGAAACACTAAAAGAAACAATCTAGCGATTTGGCAGCCATTTTCCAATATGGCGACCAAACGACCAACATTTGGATCATGTGACCAACTTTTTTTACACTCCTATAGGTGTTTAACAAGGTCCCGCAACAAAACTTAAGGGACATGAGACATGGCCTAGCTCCTGCACTAATAGTTGTCGCAAACACTGGTATCTCCTTTTTTATGTATTGGGCAGATCATGACAGTCCTCCATACACGTGGTATTTTTTCTTCTTTCCAAATTTTTTGGATTAGTTTTCCTATTCTATTTTTAGTAGGTCGCCTCCTTCTTTTAAAATGTCTGCCGTAATGCCGCTTTTTCCAGCACTTTTGTTATTTTTCATATTAGCTATTATATAATCTCCTCTATTTCTTGGTCTTGTGGTTCTTTAATTAGGATTTCATTTGTGTACCTTGGTATTTCCGCATTTCCCTCTTCATCATTTCCTATCTCTCTTCTCACTTTTAATGTTTCCTCGAAATATTCAACCTCTATCCTGTTTTCCTTCTATGCTTCCTATTAATTTTCCTTCTTTGTCTTTGTAATACTGGCTTACTGTTTTTCTAATGTTGTTATTTATCATCTAGCTTTCTGTATTTTGCAGTTTTGATTCCTAATGGACCCTCTTCTTTTTCCTTATCAATCGTTTTGTTTCTATTTACTTTCTTGTATTCACTTCTTTTTTCATCCGTATTTCTTTGTAACATTTGTAGTTTTGCTGTCTTCCTATTTTCTATTTCTGTTTTACATTCTGTATCAAACCAATCCTTCTCATGCGTTTTTGTTATTCACTCTGCTTCTGCCTCTGTTATTGATTTTTCCATTTGCCGCCATTCTTTATCGATATATTATCATCTTCTTTGTAGTTTTCTAATTTCATTGTTAGCGCTGCCTGGAAGCTATTTTTGTTGTCCCGATCATTTAGTTTAAGCATACTAAATGTTCTTGATGATATTGACAGACGACATTGTTGGTTGAAAGACGACATTGTTGGTTAACAGACTAGACACTTCGTTTGTAGCCACAACTAACATCTCAGAGTTCAGAACTTATTTATCTGTGAAACAATGTATTGCAAACACCACTTTTGCATTTTCTTATGCACACTTTACAGAGAATCAAAATGTTCTAAATACCATTTAGACGAATCTACGAAGTATCGTCAACTGATTTGCATTCAAATTGCTTCACAAAATTAACAATAGTTCAATACAAGAGCCATAAAATATTTAGTTCAAATACAAAACAAACAGTTGTCGACCAACGTAAACATTCGATATAAGCGGTGTTGGCACATTCACTGAAAATTACCGAAACCTTCACAGATTGACAGGCTGTTTTGAAGATCGTCAAAGAATACATACATACATTAATCTAAATCATATAATAAGTATTAAAGGGTATATATTAAGGAACCACAAAGGATATATCGATTGTTAATAGCCCTTATTAATACACTTGTTGGTTAAATAACTATTAATGTTGTGTATGACCAGGACTGTTCGTGATTCAATGAGTTTGTTCGAAGGCTTTTTAGGTATGCGCTATATAGATACTTTATTCTTGATTGATTAGTTGGGCACCACCAGTCAGAGGCTTCGAATTCTCAGCACCTCATCCTTTTTTGCTCTTGGTTGTACCGTTTATGTGAAGAGATCAGGTCATTCTTGGAAAAATCCTCTCTTGGGCGCTCTAGTCCTAGGAGTCTATATCTCCAATGAGACAGTGCTTCACATTCAAAGATAATGTGTGACGTTGTTTCCTCCTCTTCCATGTAGAACCGACAGATAGGTTCATCCCTATATATGCCAATTATATGCAAGGGTACAGTGACCGGTGAGTAATCCCGCCACTTTCCCCATCTGGCCCCTGCTGAGGTTTATATTTCATTAGTCAGCGACTCCGAGAGATATTTGACCAGGAGTTTGCTGTGTTCCTGCTTTGGCACGTGTCTCCAGTACGTCTGATGTTTTTTTAATCCACCGAGAAGTACAACCACGTGCTGCCGTTTTTGATATTCCAAATATTCCTAAACAAGCCAAAGACTCATAGTAACCTAAAGTTTGTAAAAATAAATAATCTAGTAAGCCAAGATAGCCAGACCCTAAATAACATGGAAAATAGAAGAAACAATTTTTTAGACCAACTTCCAATAATAATGTTAGAAAATTAAATGTTACACATGTACCTAAAGATTCTTTCCTTTTGTACTTAAACTCACAAAGTCTGCCTGCTCATTTAGATGAAATAAGTAATTTAGTAATTAAAGCTAGACCAATCATAGTTTGTTTGTCAGAAACACATGTTACACCTGAAATTTATGATACTGAATTGAACATTGATGGTTATCAGTTATTTAGAACGGATGGAGATAGCAGACACTCTGGAGGTTCTATTATATATGTAATAAAAGGTGTCAAAGTAGCAAAAATTCAAAAACATTGGGTACTTATAAATTTCTGGTTTCTTTCTTTAAGTATTACTCATTCATTCATTCATAAGTTGGGTTGTGCTCATCAGCCCAGGCACTTGATCTGAATCTTTGTACCATTTCCCATGTTATCTACTTCCATTCCAGTAGCTTCGTGTCTTCTATAAAGGTCACTAGTTTGACTGGAGGGATTTTCAGTAGTTGTGATGGTTGTATAACTTCCTCTCCAAAGTGCTTCCGTCTAAGTTCTTGTAAGTCGTCGCAGAAGCAGAGTATGTGAGTAGGTGTTTCATCATCAAGTTCACATTTTCTGCACATAGGTTCACTAACTTTGCCCATATTGTACAGATGTTTCCTCAAGGTGCAGTGTACAGTCACCAGGTCGGTAACTGTCTTCAAATGTCTCTTACCCAGTTTCAGTAGCCTGGTTGAGAGTTCCTTGTCTACCTTGTTCAGTAAACTCTTTGTATGAAGGTGCCCTCGTGTCACCCTCCATTTGAATTGGTGTTCCCTATCTAGCCAGTTCCCGATTTCCCCTCTTATGCAATCTATTGTGATTCCACAAAACGGTTCCGTACCTATGAAGTCTCCTTTAGAGCCTTCTTTAGCTAACTGGTCTGCCATTTCATTACCTGCAATACCCTCATGTGCCGGCACCCATATTAGAGACGCTTTGTTGTCTCTTGCCAGCCTGTTGAGGGATTCTTTGCAGTTTTTCACCAGTCTAGACCTAGTTGTAGGATTACTGATAGCCTTAAGCAGAGCCTGGCTGTCAGTGAATATTTCAATTTTTTGTCCGGTATATCCTCTTCTGATGTTTTCATCAATACAGGCTATAGCGGCAATCGTCTCTGCTTGAAACACAGTCGTATATCGACCAAGGCTAAAGAACATTCTCTTTCTAGGTCCTTTTATACCAGCCCCAGTGCCATGGTTTGTTTTGGAGCCATCGGTGAACCAGATGATTTCTCCAGAATTACCTGGGTGCATCACCTGTTCCCTAGATGGGATGATGATATTCACTCGCTCAGTGAATATATTCTCTGGTGTCATGCTATCAAAACTCATGTGAAATATGGGTTCGTCTAGTAATGTCCCAGTTGTATCAGTGTGTCCTTCTCGAACATTGTTCGGGGACCATAAGTTTCCCGATTTAAGCCTAAGAATTGCCATCATTGCCTCCGCCCTTATAAAAAGTTCTAGAGGAGGAAGTCCGATAAGGGCTTCCATTGATGCCGTCCCCGTGCTGTTCATTGCCCCGGTAATACCAAGAAGCGCTTGTCTTTGGATTGCAGTTAACATATTAACTGCAGAGGACACTTCTGTCCTCCTCCACCAGACTATTGTTCCATAGGTAATCGTTGGCCTTATCACAGTTGTGTAGAGCCAGTGAACCACCTCAGGTCGTATTCCCCAGGTTTTGCCCATAACTCTTCTGCATTGCCAGAAAAGCCTAGTCGCCCTGGTAGTAATTTTTTCCAGGTGTGTCTTCCAATTCAGTTTGGAATCAAGGGTCACTCCCAGATATTTGACTTCTTTGGATATTTCTAGTTCTTCTCCGAACAACAGTACTCTACCCTGCGGGAGAACTCTTCTATTCGTAAAAGCAACTAGTTTGGTTTTTTTTGGATTAACTGAAAGGTCCTCTGTAAGGCACCATTCCTCCACAATTCGCAGTGCTTCCTGTAGGACATTCATACCCACCTCCGGGAATTTCCCATTGGTGACAATCACTATGTCGTCCGCAAAGCCCTGCGTCCATATGCCTTGATCATTCAACCTACAGATCAAGTCATCCACAACTAGGTTCCACAAAAGTGGTGAAAGTACTCCACCTTGAGGACATCCTTTAGTTGTCCTAACAGTGTATGTTTTATCATGCATATGTGCTGTTATTCTCCCATGCTCAAGCATGGATCCTATCCATTTGCATGTGGTACTGTTGATCCCTCTGTTTTTAAGGGATCTGTTAATTGATGACATCGATGTGTTGTCAAAAGCACCTTCGATGTCTAGAAATGCTGCAAGGGCTACTTCCTTATGATTCAGGCTCCTTTCGAGACCTGAGACCAAATTATGCAGGGCAGCTTCACCTGATTTCCCTGCTTGATAAGCCCATTGTAGTAGTGTATGTAAAGGGATGCTCTTAAGCGCTCCTTCTTGTAAATACATTTGTAAGACTTTTTCCATGGTTTTCACCATGAATGATGTCAGACTGATTGGTCGGTAGGATTTAGCCTGGGTGTACGTTTCTTTTCCTGGTTTAGGAATAAACACCACCTTTGACTCTCTCCATGCAATTGGTATATACCCTAGAGCATGGCTGCTTCGAAGTATCAGAACTAAAGGACCCATTATGATGTCTAGTCCCTCTTGCAGAAGCTTGGGGAATATGCCATCTGGTCCTGGAGTTTTGTAGGGGTCAAATGAGTTCACGGCCCATCTGATAAGATGGGGTCTGAATATCTTATTCGTGAGTTCCCAGTCCTCTTTGGTTGCCTTTGTTTTGGTAACAGGCCTGTTGTCAGAGCTTGACTCTATCTTTACCGAACCTGGAAAGTGCACACTGAGGAGATGCTCTAGAGCCTCTGCCTCAGTTTTTGAAAACTTTCCGCTCGGCAACTGAATAGAGCCAAGTTTGTTAGAAGTATCCCTTTTGAGAATCCTGTTGATTCTGACGCTGTCAGGGACACCTTGCATGTCCTCACAGAATTCTCTCCAGGACTTCTCCTTGGATTCTTTTATTGTATGTACCTAGTTTAGCCTTATACGCTTCCCAGTTACCCGTTTTTTTCGCTTTGTTGAAAAAGCGTCTTGTTTCTTTCCTTAGCGATGTCAGCTCTTTATTCCACCAGACGGCTTGTCTAGAAGAGCGACTCTCCTTTATCGGACAGTTGTTATGATAAGAGGTCAGTGTACACTGTTGCAGCCATACGGCTGCTCCCTCTAAATCCTCAGCAGTTTTTGGTCTGCCTGAGTGTGAACGGATTTTAGAAAGCAGGTCCTCTTTATAAGATACCCAGTCAGTGCTCTTAGGATCCCTGTATGTTCTAATAACCGATTTAAGTATTACTATTAACAAACATACCTTTTTAATAGTTTCTCTATATAGATCGCCAAACAGTAGTTATGATGTTTTTTATAATTTTTTTGAAACCTGGTGTGAAAATAATGTATGCGATAGAAATTTTAGTGTAATTATAACAGGCGATTTTAACGTGGATTATTTTTCAAACTCGTCAAATAGTGTATCTTTAAAAAATCTTATAACTAGTTTAAGCTTAAAAAATATAGTTAGGGAAATAACGCATCCAACAAGTAATGACGGATCTCTATTAGACTGGGTAATAACAAATACAGATATGTTGATTGCTGATGTGATTAAAACACCTAAAATAAGTAGGTACACATTTTAATATATCTGTTAGACTGAAACAAGTTCAACCTAAAGTAGCAACACAAAGAATTGAAAGTATAGGCCGAAACATAGATTATTCTGCAATTAATCAGAAATTAGAAGCTATTACTTGGAATTTTAGGGAATCCAATATAAATAAAAAATATCAATGCTTCTATAATGAAATCATTAGTATATACAATGAAGTAGCTCCTAAAAAAGTAATGACAATTTACCCAAGATATAAATAGTGGTGGAACTATACTGTTAAGCAGACAGTGGAGGACAGAGATAGAAGCTATAAGAACTTTATAAATAATAGAACAGAAGAGAATAAAAACATTTATAAAGAGAAAAGAAATCTTGCTGTTAGGGTAATAAGAAATGAAAAACGGAAATATTACGAGCATAAGATAGATGACTGTAGAAATAATACAACGGAATTGTGGAAAACACTAAAAACGTTGGTTCCAAATAATGTGGCCAATACGGATTTTTTAGAAATTGAAATTGAACATAAAACAATAGATAGAGTTGAAGATATACCAGATAATTTGAATTCATTCTACATTGAGAGTATTGATAAAATTATGGATAGAATTGATAAAAGTGGTCCAGACTTCCCCATTTATATTAATTGGGAAGGTAGTGGTAACTTTTCCCAATTTTCTTTAATTGATTTCAGTAAGCTTAAAGAAATTATTTTCTCAATGCCCAATAAAAACAGTCCAGATGATATAGGCATGGCATTTATAAAAAATACCTAAGACAATATTGCTAAACCCTTGATAAATGTTATCAATACTTCTTTAGAATCTGGAAACGTTCCAGATGATATGAAGGTTTCCACCATAGTACCAGTTCCTAAAGTTGCAAAATCTAATAAAGCTTCTGATCTCAGACCAATAAATATGCTTAGCTGCTTTGAAAAATTTTTAGAAAAAGTAGTCTATGAACAAATTGTTGATTTCATAGAAAGAAATGAATTTTTAACCAAAATCCAATCGGGTTTTCGCAGTAAGCATTCTTGCGAAACTGCTTTACAATGTGTGCTGGATGATCTGAAAGGAAATCTAAATAAAAAATATGGGGAACAGACTCTTAAAGAAGTTAGAACGAGCCGGATTTAGTGGTACAGTATTGGCATGGATTTCAAACTATTTAACAAATAGAAGGCAAAAGGTCAAAATCCATAACTTAGTGTCTGAGGAGGTGGAAATAAAACGAGGTGTACCACAAGGAAGTGTCCTAGGTCCCTTATTTTTTTTGATTTATATCAATGACGTTGCAGACATTCAGACTAAATGTTTATTTCACTTATTTGCAGATAACGCCTTCATTTACTATTCTTCTCTAAATATAATAGATATTGTTACAATGATAAATAAGTGCTTAGAAATTGTGTATAGATGGTGTTGTGCTAATTTATTAAATATTAATTGTAAAAAAACCAAATTCATCATAATTGGTAATGAGCAGCAGTATAAACTCTTTGTTGAACAAGATCATAAAATAATTATTGGGCCTTCAAAAATTGATATGGTAAATGAATTCAAATATCTCGGAGTTATTATAGATCGACAGCTTAAATTTAAACAGCATGCAAACCATTTAATAAAAACTATTTCATTTAAAATAAATTATCTTTTCAGATGTTCACAGCATTCAAGAAAGTGGTCCAGACTGGTTTTATTTAATTCTTTAATACTACCACATTTCACTTACTGCTCAACAGTATTATATCTCTTAAACCAGAATGAAAGAAAGCGATTCCAAAAGTTGCAGAATAGAGCTATGCGAATAATATTAACATGTCCTAAATTGACCCCTTCTGTAGTAATGCGGACATCTTTAAACTGGCTCTCAATTAACCATATGTTCCTGTACCGAACATTAATTTTCATATTTAAAATAAAAATAGGTCACGCGCCTGACTATCTCCAACATAAAATTACCTATAACCATCATGTTCACACCCATAATACAAGACTTAAAAATGATTTTTATATTAGGACCGTCAGCAACAAGCAGGCTCAGAATTCAATATTTTTAAAAGCAATTTAATAACTTGCCAGAAGAAATAAATAAATTAGCAACAATTAATGAATTCAAACATAAACTAAAACAATATTTGTTATTTGTAAGCAGGTAATTTGGTTATATTGGGGTATTTGTTGTTATTATTTTGTGTGCTGTTTATTTTATTTATATATAGTATATTGTGAAATTGTATTGACTGTGTATTAGTTGTTTTTTGACTAAATAAAGCATTTATAATAATAATAAATGCTGGTTCAGGACCAGTGAATGCAGTTTCAGACCCAGACCCTAGCTTTGCTAGGGAGTCTGCCGTTTCATTGCATACACCTTGTGCCCCGGGACCCACTTAAGAGTCACCCTATTGTGGTGTGCCTGGGTTAAGTGTCCCAGACCAGTTTAGATCTCATCTGGGGGCATGCTAAAGATTTCAGTGCTGCCTGACTATCCGAGAGTATAAGGATCTTTTGGCCTCTAACTCCCTTTCGATGTTTATTTTCAAACACGTGTCGATGGCATAGATTTCGGCCTGGAATACGGATGCAAACTTCCCCAACGATGCGTGGACATTGCATCTGGGTATAGCACCGTGGACTTCAGGTCCTGTTCCTTTATCAGTTTTAGATCCAACACCAACTTTCCTATCTGACTGCATTCTTCCAACCCATCCCAGTTTAGCTGGATATTGTAGGGTTGATTGTTGTTAATAGTGGTCAACATGTTATCACTTCTCTTTTCAAGAAGCGAGATTGTGATAACATCTGTGCTTGTGGAATGGCTGTAGGTGTCCCAAGTAGCATTTATAGTGACAGAAACTGATATCGTAACTTCAATTGAGTGGTTATTTTATATTTACGTAATTGTAGTCACGTAAATTTCACACCGCTAGTAATCACTTAATAGATTTGGTGATACTAAAGGTGTTTGTAACGTTATAACTACTAAGCGGCACTACCTAAAACTTGCACAAACTTTAATGTGGAAAATAATAGTTATGGCAACCAAACGATATCACTTAACCACTACTTTAAAGTGGCAGTGATCCAGAAGTGAGTCCTTTAGTTTTAGTGACGTTTTGGGAACCATTAATATACCTTTAAAGTGGGGGCACTGTATTACATAAATATAGTCATTATTGCCAAGTTTTTGCCACTTCCATAAGTTATTTTCACATATCGCATAAAACATAAGTCACTTTAAATTTGCTACCACCTTAAAAATTCACCATGAAGTAATCATTCCCTATTAGTGACCTGTTTTCTACATCGTCCTTCTTTAATAAATCAATAAAAAATCAAGGTACGGTTGGTTGTCGGTCAGTGCATAAACTGCTTTTTTTAGTGCGTTTGTGTGTAAAATATGGGTAGTAGTCTTGCAAAAAGAAATCTTTTCGGCGAGGCGGAAGATAAGAGCATGGCTTCCATTGGAAGGTAAATAGAGACTATGAATTTAGGTGCCTCAAACTAGAATTTTGCCAACCAAAAACTACCAACGCAGCAATGTTTCTGAGCGTTCAACTGCATCAAAGCGAAAACACAGCAAACTACAGGAGGTGCTCTTCAATGTTAAATCTAGAGCGGCATTAAATAGTATATTGTGTGGCAAGGGGGTGAAACAAAACCATTTCAAACGGCAGAATTCCGTTGTTGCTATCTTCGACTTGTTTCTTCCCACACACTACTTTTTTTTTTCATATAACCTGCTTCGAAAATGCATTTTTCAATGCCTATAGACCGTTTTAACGAAAGACATCTTGTGGTAGCGGCGACCGTTGTCCACCTATAGATTTATATAGTAATTAATAGAAGCTAGCTGTAATTTTAAAAGGAAACTGTACCCTCAGAACTGGTAGATTTACAAAATTACGTTAAAAGTGTCACTGTTTACTCGTTCACTATACGAGACCTATATGTGTCCTCGTTCTCTCGTCGAGTCCCTAAAAAAAGCGAAGAAATATACCTTTGCTGTAATCTTAGATACATTTGTCCAAGATCTAAGTTACAGTCTCCTTTCAGAATTACAGTTAGCTTCTATTAATTACTATATAAATCTATAGGTGGACAACGGTCGCCGCTACCACAAGATGTCTTCCGTTAAAACGGTCTATTGACTGTCAATAGAAACGAAATAATTTCAGACATGCGACAGATAATTTTATTCTCGAATAAAATGTGAGAGTAGCTTTTGTTTATTTCAAAATCCAAGTGTAATTCTGACAGATATTATATTTAAACCTACTGTATCGATGTTTTTGGTACAACTGATTTAGGACGATTTTAATACAAATTTATCTGTGAGAGAATTTCAGACACAGAGCAGTTAGAAGTCAAAGTAGAGGATAAGCAAGTAATTCATTTTTGAATTAGCCTATAGGCATGCACCAATCTTTTTTGAATAGATTAGATTATTGCGGTCCTCTGAATTATATTCTCCAACCCGACTCTTTTCATAACTTATGTTCTAAAAGTTTTGGCACAAAATATTTATCGGATTTTTTTTTAATTAAGAAATTTATTTAAACACTAACTAGTTATCATAAATTACAACTCAATACTAAACTATACCATCGAATTATGTGGAGTGGTCCATTCTGTTCTACCAGGCGCAAATTTCTTCGAATGTCTCATGAGGTCCTGGACGGAATTCAGATTAATTTCTCTCAGTTTTTCTTAATTGTTCTTCATCTTGGGCTTCCCAGCCTCCATGATAAACCTTTCTAGACAGTAAAGCCCAAAAATCCTCCAAGTTTGGGGGGATTATAGTTTTTGTGAAAACTGAAGTAATTTGGGAAGACAGTTATCAATATAGCTCTGACTATTCAAAGCTTTACCCCTCACTCTTCACACAAAAGGTCGGTATACACCCCTGTTAGAATTTGCGCACAAGAAAAGGATTTTATCTGCAAATTTAGCTTTATGTTTGTATCTAACATTGTCAGGACAATCCTCTACGTTGTCTGTATAAAATCCATCGTTTCCCTTCATTCCAGAATTACTCATAAAATACTTTTCGTTAACTAAAATGATGATTTTTTCATTGGCAAAGTGTACCCGCCTCAGTTGACGACAGCATTTTGGTATACGAAGGAGTTGCGCTTGAGAGTATTTGGGGCACTTACGACTCTTTCGATATTTTAGACCATTCCTCCTCAATTTCGTTGATATTGTACTCTTAGAAGATCTGTATTGTCTTCTCGTTGACATTCCAATCTGGTTTTTTGCTCACCAATCTCCCTGACCTCTGAGCAGTAAATGTACGTGGTCTTCCGATTTTTGGGAGATTCAGACATGGTCGCACTCCGCTATTGTTCTATAAATGGTTCTGTATGAAATGTTTTCATTCTGGAATATTCGACATATTTCAGCTTTGGGTACCCGCCCTACCAACTTGTAGATACTTGTTCTTATTTCCAATTTATAAATCCCAAAGCGAAAACTTGAAAATAAATAAATCTCAACTGACATTAAACAAACTCATGTTTCCAAAGGCAACTTAATATTATTTTGTTTTTGTTAAAATTAAAGCCAATGAATTTTGTGCCAAAACTTTTAGGACGTACGTTAAGCCATCAAGAACAAGACTAAATCTTTCATGTAATTTCTTGCCGGTGGCTTCTCATTACCTAGTACAAGAAACGGCACACTCGCCAGGCAGTCGCACTGGCATAGGATGTGCTCTGCAGTTTCCTACTCTACGAGACAGAATCTGCACATGGCTTCGTTTCAAAGTTTTGAATCGCTGTCACTTCCGCTTGGAAAGTTGTGACGTCCTTAGATGGGCTTATTGGAATAGCTATCTTTTGTTTTAGTTCTACCATTCCGGCTCCTATACCTACTTTTGCCTTGGAGCAGTGCGTATACCAGGTTTCCTCAGCCTGTATGGGTGCACCTTTCTTCCAGTGTTCCCAACCTGGTATAGTTATTTAGAACTTATTATTGAAGCTACACCTCGAGGCCGTTGCGTCAATGGGTTGCTCCATTAAGTCATCCCCTTTTAGCTCTTAGATAGTCAGCACCCTGGGTTTGGCTTATGAGTTGTTGATTTTGCAATATTCTGTGTGCTGCAGATCTGGCTTCGCCATGTACAAAAATGAGTAGTGGAGGTAGATTCAGCAAGACTTCCATCACACTTGTGGGAGAGGTTTTCAAGGCTCCCATAATACACAGGCAAGCAAACCTTTGTGTGCGACTTAACTGCCTTACAGCCACACTTGCAGTGTGTTTGTTCACCACACTACTGATCCATAGGCTTATTGGTCTAACAACCTTTGTGTATGGCCATTGGGTCATTTTTGGGGTAAGACCCCAGTTTTTTCCACACATTCTTCTGCATCTGCCGAGGGCGTGGTCTTCTGAAGGTGAGTGTTCCATGAAAGCCTTTGATCAAAATGTTCTCCTTGTTAGGTTAAAAATTGATATTAAAAATTTTTAGTTTCATTTTCCTTTATCAAGCATTTCTGGACTGGCACTATTTCTTCATTTTCATCTTTTACATAATTCAATTCAACATCTTGAATTTGTTTAAAATTAATCTCTCGTATACACTTTTAGAGACTCATATATTTTATTTAATTACTACTTATTGTTGGCCCGTATTTCTTAGTTCTCCAGCTTATTAAACATTTTTCCGATATGTTTGCGATACTTTTGAGTAAAGAAAATTATATTGTCACCATATAATTGGAACATATACATCGATTTAAACTATTTAGACAGTTTATTTTTCCATAAAAATTAATTACGACAATAATATACATAGATTACTGCATATTTTTGCAACAACATTGATACCCACCCTGTACAGAAGATTCCCAATTACTGCCTACTCAGGCCTTACGTTAAACCCATATTCCAAACCAAGTATATTAATATTAACAAATGCAAATTTTTTGGAATTATAGACTTTCAAGCACTGAAATTTGTAAAACAATCAATAATCTTAATTCTTCCTAAGCGATATAAACTTGGTTAAAGATATATTTGTGTTAAATATTTGTAACTATTTAAAAAAGTGCTAACAATAAAAATATGTGGCAATTTAATATTTAACGTTATAAGTGATATATACCTACCAAGGTAGTAAAAAGTAACTTTGATATAAATTCGACTCATTACTGTTAAATAAACTGAAGCTCGTTGTATTGAAAAAATATATATCTAGAACCATTGTTTTCTTAAAAAAATTCAAAATGACTTATTGAACAAAGTTATTTTGTGAATTTTGTTTAAATCTGCCTTTAATCTCATTTAAAACATCAAATAAGTTATAAAAATACAGCTTGCTCAACAAATGCCAATTAGTTAAAGGCAAATATATAATGAAATATTATCGCTATACAAAAAGGATAAAATTATTATATTAAAGTGTTTTGCTTTCTTGAAATAGTTTATAATTTTACACATAAAACGGTCCTTAAAACCACGTCAGCCTTTTATATTGAATTTTTTTCATTGTAATTAATTTTAATCTTCTTTTTTCTCTTTTTCTGGTTTTTCTTCCTTTTCTCCCTTTTCAACTTTGTCTCCTGCACTTGCTGATTCATCCTCTTCATCTGAATAATTTGTAGGTTGTTCTCCTGGTTTCAGCAATCTTCCAACAAAGTCATATTTTTCTGTAAAATAAAGAATACCTATAGTAAAAGCCAAATAAAGTTGCGTTTACGTCATCATTATGAACATTTGCGGCGTTGTCAGATTGTTCATGAAATATGGAAATTAACACAAAATAACTAAGTAAATGTAGAAAATTTCACAATATATTAAATGAAAACTACAAAATTATCGATAATTTTAAAATTTTTCCATTTGTGTTTTTTGTTAATTACATTTATGAATAGATTTCACGAAGTAGGGAATTCTACAATAAAAGTGGTAAGTTATTACGGAGTTACCAAATATTTTAATAAATAAATATAATAAAAATAAAAACACAAGCAATAAAATAAAACATGTTTTAATAATGAACGTATTTTCAAAGACAAAAACTGACATTAAAGAAATCAACATCATGTAAAATGTAAACAGAATTGGCAGATTCAAATTCTAGTTCATTTTTTAAATCTGATTCAACATTAGTGTCACTCTCTTCACTATCGGACTAATTTCTCAAATCTCAAAAATCGATGACACTACGAGTAGAAAAGTCACAAACGACGCGGCAACTTGTTAGTATTTCTGGCAGTGACTATTTTACCGTCATTAATTGGTGGCTTCTTTATGAAAATTTTAACACACAATTTTACATTGAGGGACGTCTAAACCCAAAAAAGCTATATTGCAAATACATTAAGCCGTATTTATAAGAAAAAGGATTTGCTTTTACTAGCAGAAATCAAAGCATTTACTTCACATTTTATTCATAAGAAAAGAGGGAAAATATTTAAGCCAAAGGTAAAAGGTGTCTAAAGGAAAAGGTTTCACTTTTTTGAAATTTATAAAAAGTATCATTTGCTTTAAAACTTAAGTATTTGCTTAAGAAAATATGCATCTAGTCCCGAGAGGCTTTTGTAGCAAGTATTAATGATTTATTCACAATTGGATAGCAAAGCTGTTTAGTTTTATCAATTTTGTTAAATTATAATTTCTCATGGCGGATATGTTGCACGTACGCGCACGAAAAGTGTACAAAGAAAGTCGTACTCCACGTGAGTGCGACTTCCGAACCCTATTTCGGTTTGACGAAAGAAACGTGCAGTGGTTAGCTGGCTACTTCATTGGCGGGAATCTGGAGACCAGGGGAGGTGCGCTTTCGCCAGTACAAAAAATGTAAGTGTTTTTACGGTACATGGCAGATCCGGGCTTCCAGAGCGGTATCGGCGAGGAACTACGATGTTCACAGCCTACAGTCTCCAGAATTGTCGATACCACTCTCGGTTCCCATGGACAGAAAATGAAATTATGTAAGCCAAAGTCAAATGGGCAACAAAAAAGAGATTCCCGACTGCAATAGGAGTTATGGACTGCACGCATGTTGAAATTGAAAAGCCGCGTCTATTTGGGGATGAATATGTTAACCAGAAAAATGTTGATAGTATTAATGTTCAAGCCATATGTGATAAAAATAACGTTTTCATGAATATCGATGCTCGGCGGCCCGGTTCAGTAAATGACAGTCGACTTTGGAAAAATTCTTCTGCTCATGAACTCATGCGGCGGGCGACAAATACGGTATTGTTGGGGGACAGTGGCTACGGTATAATGCCCTATTTGATGAAACCCTTTTCCAGCGTGGAAAACTCAGCGCAAGCTGCCTTCAATCGACTATTAAATAAAGAGATAGTGATTATAGAACATGCTTTTGGACAGTGGAAACGACTGATAGATGGTGGAAGAAAAACAGTGAGACCTCAAAAGAAACAGAGAGCTGGACTGTCGAAAATTGGAGGAATGTGTTGTTTTCAGATAGGCCATTTTTTGGTACAATGGAGCGAAAAACTTACAGCAGCTCATATTGACTAAACAGTTAAACATCCGTTAAAGAAGATGTACTGGGGTTGCCTTTCTTATAAAGGTACTGGATCCTTTGTGCCAATCAATGGAATGATGAACAAATACAAACACTTATTAGACTGCAAAATCAGTCAAAAACTCGTGGTTCCGTATAGTTCACTGGACCCTTTTACCTGATATTTCAAAGGCAAAGTAAGAAAGCAATACTATAAATTCATGAATTGGAGGAAAACATATTTTTGGATATTCCATCTTTAAAAAGCAAGGATTTAGAAAAATTATTGTGTATGTGCACATTTATTGTACCTACTTATATTTGTACGCCGATATACCCTTAATTTGATCACTACAGTGACGCACCTATGATTTAATGAATTGTTAATGAAGATAATACGTTCAAGTAGAATTTATAAGCTTTAAATTAACTTTTTTAAAACATCCACTCGCTTCCCATTATCTTTCAATTAAATGCTGATTAGATAAATGCAACAAATTGGATTTAAAAAGATCAACTAAGTTGTTATCTTCTTACATAATAAGTAATACTTTTTTACGAGTAAATATACTTTCGTGTACTGACTGAAATTGCACTGGGTGTATTAATAAATTCCGTAACTTCCATATTATATGAAATAAAATGAATGCCATTGATTTAAAGCAGATATTGGTAAAATATATTTCGTTGTCATGCACATCTATGCATCAGAATTTAATTTTTCAGGTTTTAACGTACTGATAATTTAGATCAGTGAAATAATTATAGTATATTATGCAATGAGCATTTAATGATGGCAATTATTTCATCATTACTTATGCACAAATTTCAAGAACTCACGAGTAAACTGCAGAGAACTGTCAAAAATTAATTCAAGATCTGTGTGATATGTAGTCATAGACATATCGAAAATTGACCGAATATTGGGAGGACAAAATTAAGGTTGTAACCAAAGGATCTTGAAGTGGATGTATACAGCAATAGTGAGTCTAATTATCACTTATGGAACCATTGCTTGGAGTAGTAGGGACAATTTCTCCAGAATTCAAAGACTATATGGAATATTATGGTGGCGGAAAGTGTTACCCCCCTCCCTGATTTTTAGAAATCAGAAATCCTAGGATATTCACAGGATGGCGTGATGAAAAATTATGAACTTTTCAAGACATTCAATACAGAATACAATAACAAGAAGGAATGGGATACAAACACTGTGAAAGTTTGGAATTTCACGCCTTAGGCGTGCTCGGTTTAATATTCATAAAATATAATATATAGAAGGCAAATGATTCACATTAGACGGTTTTTTCTTGCATGTATACTTCATTCAAAGATATTTCGTTTTGACTTATGCCAACATGATTGATTCAAGACCAAAACCCACAGCAGGTAGTCGTTAATCCGATAACAATAGCACATTATCGTACTAGTTTCTTCGAAAAGCGAAAAGATAATGCCTAATGGTATTGTTACGCGAGCTACTGCAATAATATTCTCACTTAGTGCCCCCAGTGAAATCCCCGTATGAGACGACTATGGCTCCTCCGCCCAAACTTCGAGAAACATCCAGAACACCCGGGTGCGTCCGCCAGAATATCCAATGCGCCCGCGAGAACGCCGAGATACTTCTAGAATTACGGCGCACGAGTATAAATAGGCCACAAGCATCGCTGCAGTCAATTAGTCAATCAGTCAGTGTTGATACCGAAGGAAAGTAATCGCGCCTCCATAAAGTGTTTATTAAGTGACTCTCATATAAATTATAATTAGTGTGTTTAGTGTATTAGATAAATTATTAAATAAGGACTGAATTACATATAAATCTGTAAATATAAATTAATTGTAAATATAAATTAGAATAAACGTTACATTGGTGTCAGGTGTGGGGTTAAAATAAATAAATATACAGGAAGATGGCGAAGAAACTTTGTGAATTAAAAGTTTCAGAGCTTCGAAGAGAGTTGGAGGATTACGAACTGGACACAAGTGGGGTCAAGTCAGTGTTAGTGGAACGACTAAAAGAAGCTATGATTAACAATGGATTGGACCCGGAAACGTTTGAATTCACCGACGAAGCGTCCGCCTCTATAACCTCTTCCATAAAAAAACTTTCGGCGGACATGGAAAACAAAATGTCGGACATGGAAAATAAAATTTCGACGGATATAAAAGACGAAATTTCATCCATGGAAAACAAAATGTCGGACATGGAAAATAAAATTTCGACGGATATAAAAAACGAAATTTCATCCATGGAAAACAAATTGTCGGACGTGGAAAATAAAATTTCATCCATGGAAAGTAAACTTTCGGCGGACATAGAAAATAAAATGACGGACATGAAAAATGAAATGACATCCATGAAGACTGATATTTCTGCCGTGGAAGAAAATATTAAAAGTATGGAGCAAGAAATGAAACAAAAAATCAAAGAAATCGAAAGGAAGACTAGTAATAAACCGGATTTTACAACTAGGCAAGACCCGAATAACGACGAACTGGCAGAGAAAGTAGAGTTGAAACCGAAAATGTAAAACGATATTAACAGCCGAGTGAAACTGCCAACATTCGATGGTAAAACGTCATGGCCTAACTATCTCAAGCAATTCGAGGCGGCATCAAAGGCAAACAACTGGAGTGAGAAGGAAAAAACGTTAAATTTGACTCTTGCCCTTAGAGGAGACGCTATGGATATCCTCCAGACCATTCCAGTGGAAGAGGCCGAAGATTTTGAACAACTCAAAAAGCGATTGAATATGAGATATGGCCTGGAACATCTGTACCAGTCGCAGCTGAAAGACCGCAAACAAAAACGCGACGAAACTCTGCAAGAATTCGAAGCAGACATTGCGAGGTTGGTGCGGTTTGCCTATCCATCGGCACCGGAGAATGTCATGGAATGTTTAGGGGTACAGACATTCATCGACGGAGTTCGTGACCATGAAATGCAGAGAACTCTACGCTTGGCTCGGCATAAGACACTGGTCGACGTACTCTCTGCAGCCTTGGAGTACGAAGCAGCTACACAGGCTTCCGGAGTATACGGCAAGGTGAGGGCTGTAGCAGACGAAGAAGTTGAGAACAAGCTTGACCAGATTGTCAACATGATGAAAAGCATCTCAAATGGAAAACGGAAAGCTGTGAGATGCTGGAATTGTGGAGAAATGGGACATGTACGCAGTTCGTGCAAGCGACCGAGAACTGCTACAAACAAAGATGCCCAGCAGGAAAAACTAGGAAGGGTCGACCTTCAGAGGGCAGCTTCGACCCGAAGACCTTCCAAAGACCCTCTCATCCTAATAGCCTCTCTGAAATGTCGCGATGATAGTGTATACGTGGATGGTGAAGTTAATGGAAGGAAGTATACACTATTGGTGGACACTGGAGCAACGAGGACTATTATTCGCCCCGAGACTGTCAACACCCGGAAAAGACTTTTACCGACGAGACTGCGACTCAGGACTGCCACAGGTGAAAGCGCCAATGTCCATGGAGAACTACCGGTGCAATTGGGAATCGGCGCAGAGAAGTTCACCCACACTGTCGTTGTCGCCGATATCGAAGAGGACATAATACTCGGAATGGACGTTATGAACCTACATGGCTTCCAGCTAGATTTCAATAACCGAGTGATTAGAGTAGGTTCTGAGGAGGTATTCCTTCACCCACACGAGGATAAGACTGTTCAGGTAGCCGTACAGGAGGATACAGTTGTACCCGCAAGGAGTGAATTTTTCACTGTGGCAAGGCTACAAGGAACCGTCGAAGAAGGAACACCGGTCATGATGGAACCATGGAATCACGATGAAGAGGTTGGTCGAGGAATCTTGGTTGGAAAAGGGTTAGTCATGACTGCCGAAGAAATACCTGTACGCATTATAAATGTAAATGAACATCCAATAACCATGAGGAAGGATACCAAAATTGGAACTTGCGTACCAGTGGCGTCGATAATCCATCAAACAACAACCTCCAATGATGCCAACAATAAATTTGAACAAATGATAGCAGTGGCTGGACAATCCCTTAGCCTTCAAGAGAAGAAAAAAATCAGAAAACTCTTGCTACAATACCGATCTCTTTTTGTACCAAAAGGAGGAAAGACAGGAAGAACATCTGCTGTCAAACACAAAATTGACACCGGCGACGCTAAACCGATAAGACAATCGGCTCGACGGCTACCACATGCCAAAAGAGAGGAAGCGGAGAGAATTGTTCGCGAGATGGAAAAGGACAAGGTAATAGAACCTTCTACCAGCCCTTGGGTCTCTCCGGTAGTTCTGGTAAAGAAGAAGGATGGAACCACGAGGTTTTGCGTGGACTACCGGCAGTTGAACAATGTTACAAAGAAAGATAGCTATCCTCTGCCGAGAATCGACGACACTCTGGATACGCTGGCCGGTAGCAAATTGTTTTCTGCCTTGGACCTGCATTCTGGATATTGGCAGGTAGAAATGGATCCAGCCGATAAAGAAAAGACAGCGTTTACCACCGGATCTGGACTATGGCATTTCACCGTTATGCCATTTGGGCTGTGCAATGCCCCCGCAACGTTCGAAAGACTGATGGAAAACGTATTGCGAGGGTTGTCCTGGAAGACATGCTTAGTGTATCTTGATGACATCATAGTCTTGGGAAGGGCATTCGAAAAACATCAAAAGAATTTGGAAGGTGTCTTCAAAAGGTTGCAAGCTGCCCAACTGATGCTCAACCCCAAGAAATGTCAACTATTTCAAAACAAAGTCTATTACCTAGGCCATGTAGTCAGCAAGGATGGTGTAGCTGTAGACGAAGAAAAAGCTGCTGCCGTACGAAAGTGGCCAAGACCCACCGACAAGCACCACGTTAGAAGCTTCCTTGGACTCTGTACATACTACAGGCGATTTATAAAGAAGTTTGCAGATATCGCTAAGCCCTTGACACGACTTACAGAGGAAGCAAGGGAGTTTCGCTGGGACGAAGATTGCCAAACTTCGTTCGAAACCTTGAAGAAGCACTTGACTGCTGCACCTATACTCGGCTATCCACTACCAGAGGGAGAATTCATACTAGATACTGATGCTAGCAATGTTGGAATTGGAGGAGTGCTATAACAGGTTCAAGGAGGACAAGAGAAAGTTCTGGAATATTTTAGTAAAGTCCTTTCCAAACCAGAACAAAACTACTGCGTCACAAGAAGAGAGCTCCTAGCAGTAGTGAAGTCCGTGGAGCACTTCTATCAGTATCTGTATGGGAAGAAATTTGTGATCAGAACCGATCATGCAGCACTTAAGTGGCTTATGCAATTCAAGAACCCTGAAGGTCAAATCGCTAGATGGATCGAGCGGCTCCAAGAATATAATTTCACTATTGAGCATAGAGCCGGAATAAGCCACAGAAATGCAGACTCCCTCTCTAGAAGACCATGCCCTGCAGAGTGCTCTCACTGCAGCAAAACAGAAGCTAAGGAAGCTGCGATTCGAAGAACCACGGTGACCACCGACGAATGGACACCAGAAAAGTTGGAAGAGGAACAAGAGAACGATCCCGACTTGAAGAAAATCCGACATTGGAAAAAGGAGAACTGTCGACCTACTTGGCAGGAGATTTCAAGGTACTCGCCAACGATGAAATCGTATTGGGCCCAGTGGGACTCGCTGGTTTTGGAAAACGGTTTGCTACAGCGAGTAATCGAGAACGATGAGGGTTCCGAAAGTAGAAGACAGTTGGTGATTCCAAGAACAAGGATAGCAGCAGTACTGCGGAAATTACACGACAGGCCGTCAGGAGGACATCTAGGTGTGAAGAAGACCCTCCAGAAAGTGCGAGAACGGTTTTATTGGATGCACAGTTCCGAAGATGTGAAGGACTGGTGTAAGAAGTGCACTACCTGTGCTACGACCAATGGACCGCACGGGAGAAGAAAGGCTCCTATGAAGCAGTACAATGTCAGAAGCCCGTTTGAACGCATTGCCCTGGACATTGCCGGACCGTTTCCACCGACAGCAAATGGCAGCAGGTACATTTTGGTGGTGATGGACTACTTCACAAAATGGATAGAAGCGTATGCCATTCCAAACCAAGAAGCCGCAACGGTTGCCGACGTGCTTGTGAATGAGTTCATTTGCCGATATGGAGTGCCCCTGGAAATACATAGCGACCAGGGCAGAAACTTCGAAAGCCAGCTGTTCCAGGAAGTTTGTGAAAAGCTCGGCATGAAGAAAACGAGAACTACGGCTTTGCACCCACAGTCGGACGGGATGGTAGAGCGAATGAACAGAACTCTTGGCAAATATCTGTCTAAAGTAGTATCTAACCATCAGCGAGATTGGGACCAATATCTCTCGCTATTCGCGATGGCCTACAGATCCGCCATCAATGAGTCCACCGGCCAAACACCAGCAAGAGTTCTGTTCGGACGCGAAATGAGATTACCCTGCGACCTTGAATTTGGATGCCGACCCGGAGAAGACATAGCTGGTGAAGATTACGTAACCCAGCTGAGAAAAAGAATGGACGACGTACACGAGCTGGTTCGATCGAACCTCCAGATCGCTAGCGATAGGATGAAGAAAAGGTACGATACGCAAGCTACGGAAGGAGGTTTCCACGAAGGAAACAAAGTCTGGCTGCATAACCCAAGAAGACAAAAGGGTTTTTCTCCAAAGTTGCAGAAAGCTTGGGACGGTCCGTACCTCGTAAAGAAAAGAATCAATGATGTCATCTATCGTATCAGCAAGATCCCAAATGGAAAGCCAAAGGTGGTACACCGTAACCGATTAGCGCCATTCGAGGGTGACCACGATGAGGAAGTAAACCAGCTTCAGGAAGTAGCCGATCCTGCTTTTGTAGAGTTCATGGGTGCTTATGGTGGTACCGGAAAAGCGAGATTCGGCGTTACCACTGAGAGACGACAAGACCTGCTTACCGTTCCGGAGGAATACTCACTGGCAATAAACATCCCTGCCAGCGTAACCGATGCGCGCGGACTGGCATCTCTGTTTATAAAGAAGAGTGGCGCACGACCTTTGGTAAACCAGTTACCAGTACCAGGTAAAGCTCTGAAGCTGCAAAATGGCTCCCGCTACAATTTCCACCTAGTGACGAGGAACACTTTCGACGAAAGACCAACGTACGAGAATGTCTGGGAAGCATTACGAAGCCTGAGGGAGCATGTGCTTGAATTGAACGTGTACAGGCTAGCCATGCCCAAGATTGAATGTAGGCATTTAGATTGGCGAATAATCCGTAACATGGTAGAAGTAATCTTCCGAGACACCGAAGTGCAGGTACTGGTTTGCGGCCATGCTCGGGAGACACAGCCAACAGAGAAGACGGTCGCATGTTACTTCCATACAACTGGAAAATGCAACAAGGGGACCAGTTGCCGATACAGTCATCTCGTTCCAGTTTCCTAGCTAGTTCCAGGAGGAACTGTCTCTTAAGGAGGGGGCAATGTTACGCGAGCTACTGCAATAATATTCTCACTTAGTGCCCCCAGTGAAATCCCCGTATGAGACGACTATGGCTCCTCCGCCCAAACTTCGAGAAACATCCAGAACACCCGGGTGCGTCCGCCAGAATATCGAGAATATCCAATGCGCCCGCGAGAACGCCGAGATACTTCTAGAATTACGGCGCACGAGTATAAATAGGCCACAAGCATCGCTGCAGTCAATTAGTCAATCAGTCAGTGTTGATACCGAAGGAAAGTAATCGCGCCTCGATAAAGTGTTTATTAAGTGACTCTCATATAAATTATAATTAGTGTGTTTAGTGTATTAGATAAATTATTAAATAAGGACTGAATTACATATAAATCTGTAAATATAAATTAATTGTAAATATAAATTAGAATAAACGTTACAGTATGATTATTTTACAACTGAAATGTTTGGCTGGTAAAATAATATTTGAGACTAATTTTTCAATTTATTCTATTATTTATTTGTGCTTCCGAATTTTCATTTTTTAATTTGAAAGTATTTTTCACGATAAATAGTTGACCACCTTACCTATAAATATTTTCATCTGGTTTCATAAATATAAAAAGAACTTTCATTGCTTGTTTTCCTTTGTCTTACCTGTACTGCACCTACCTACTCTCGACTCCTACGCTGTGTATGCTCTGGTACCATACTTCTAGTACAGTTTCGCCAGTCGAAAACGTTAAGTACCCATACTAGGTATACCACTGTATATGTGGTATACCTTTTAGGCTACAGAGCGAGCCAAAAAAATGGACAAACATAGGTACAATCAGAAAACTTAACCTTCCTTTGGCAATTGGGTAAAATAAAATATACTTAAATATAAAATTGAATATTTTTTCCAAATTAAATGGTCCTAATTTTAATCGTGGAGATTCGCTTGGATATTCTGAATTTACTCAACATATTTTCTGAGGTTACTATATTATGAAGTTGGTTTATTATTTTATTCTAAATATAATTTCCAAAATTCACGAAATTGTAATACCAATCTGTGCCGATGATAACGAATATCAAGTATTATGTAATCCGGAATAATTTCTGTAAGCAATGAAAACATAAGATTCGTCTCAAGAGCCTTAAAACCGGATACGATAAAAACCGTTGATAAAAGTAGCAAAGTAATACAAGAATAACGGATATTATGTAAAAAAAAACCTTTGAAACTTGAAATTAGTTCCTAGTTCGAGATATTCCTGTGGTCTTGCACATTATATGCTTTGTAAGTTGGTTCGACCTGTAGGTATATTCAAATGATATGTGTAACGTAAATTTGAATAAAAAAAAATTCAACTATATTGGCATTTGTCCCCAAATTGTCAGTTTACTTTAAAACGAATAATTTATGGGTTATTTTATGAAATCATTGTATACGCAAATACATTTAATAAACAGTGGTAATATAATCAATCAATTGAAAAGTCATCACTCAATAGTTTCCGTATTTGCGTATTATAAAAACCATGTCAATTTTTTATGAAAATAATCTCTCTAATTATATTATTCCGTTGTAAACATTGTTGAGTATTGCTATAGTATTTGACATGTTTTTTTAATTCAGAGGAATAAAGTTTAATTTTAGAAGCTGTTCAATTACATTAGATGTGAAGGTCACTAAATGAATTTTATATCGTGATACGTCTACATTTGACCAACTTTTGTTTTATATAATTGAGACTCCCACTAGTTACTATTATAATTTATTTTATATTTCTAGTTTCTGTTTTATCATAATGATTTTTAAAGCACTTAAATATTTTTTAACACTATTAAAAAACAAAGTAGTATAGTTATAACACATTCTATAAAGAATAAAAAATAGAGCCTTGGATAACTCAGGGCATACCTAATAAATTTAATTAAGCATAGGGATCAATTAAAAAATCAAAAGTTTGAAAAGTAATAGTCTAAATATTCTGCATCAATATAAACAATTCTGTAATCAATTAAATAATATAATTATTAGAGCTAAAAATAAGTTTTATGCACACAAAATTCAAAATAGTAAAAATGATATAAGGAAAAGTTACAAAACTGTATATTTTAAAACCTATTAATTAATCTAATTTTTGAAACAGGTGAGATACCTGAGGAATTTAAAACAACTATTATGAAGCCAATTTATAAAAAAGGCTCTAAAAAGGATATATCAAACTATAGACTAATTAGTCTTATCAAAAGTTTTGCTAAAATTTTTGAGAAATGTTTGAAAAACAGGTTAGAGAATTATTTAATTGATAGAAAGGTGTTAAATTCTAATCAGTTTGGATTTCAAAGTGGTATAAGTACATGTGATGCCATATATCAAATATTAAAAATCATTTGGCCACTGACAAAAAAAGTATGTGTATTTATTGATTTGGCAAAGGCTATTTTATACTATCCCTCATAACAGGTTATTAAATGTTCTCAAACATCATGGGATTAGAGGATCAGTATTAAAATTTTTTGAAAATTATCTACATAATCTTCCCCAAATGGTAAGAGTTGAAAATTCTCACTCACTAGTTACCAAAATTGGTGTACCACAGGGTACAGTCTTGGGCCCCATACTTTTTATTATCTACATAAACTCCCTCCTAAATTTAAATATGAGTAGTACAATATTAACTTAAGCAGATGACTGCAATGGTTGTTTATGATAAAAGTTGGGATGAGGTTAGGCTTTCAATCGTGGATGGCATGAGAAAGGTGAAGAACTGGCTAGAAAACTTTAAATTAACTTTAAATGTTTCAAATACAGTTTACATTGATGCAAACAGACCAACATACAATCAAATTAACATAGATGATTCTGACTTTTCTATTAAAGCAGTTAATAATACTAAGTATCTTGGAATATTAATTGATAAAAATTTAAAGTGGGTGGTTCATGTTCAATACTTGACAGGTAAAATCAGAAAAATGATTTACAAATTTTATTTAACACGGAACATCTTAGAAAAAAAACTTTTAATTATGATATATCAATCTATAGTTGAATCCTTGATCCGTTATGGAATAATTGTTTGGGGTGGATTATTTACATCAACACAGTTTAGAATATCTGAATATAATTTAAAAACAATTCCTAATGTAAGGTCTATGTACTTTTATACTACTTGTATGTTCTACTTCAAATTGAAAAATAAAACATTTGTAGATCATCCTTACCTGACCAGATATAAGCAAAAGAGAATGTTACAAATACCTTTTTCTACAGTCGCGCGTAAATTGACTAATTACTATATTGAAATGAAATCGTAAAGTCGACAAATGCCGATGATTGTTACTTTACGCTCTAGCGCAAAAAAGAAATCTTTTTCTGACAAGTCTGAACAAGTCAGTAGTAGGGATGTGAAATTAATGGAAAATAATCGATTAATCTGTTTTTCTTTATTCAAAATTAATCGATTTTAATAAAAAATAAATCGATTTCTGCGAAAAAAAATTTGTTGTATTATTTTAAAAAGTACATGCTTTTCTTATTTCGATAATAAACCTAAGATATTCATTCATTAACAATTTATCAGATTAAAAATCAAATAAAATTATATGAAAATTGTCAAAAATTTTGATATATGGTCAAAAATTGTCAAATACTGTTAAAATGGACAATTTTTGTCAAAAACTGTCAATAATTGTTAAAATTTTGAAAAATGGTCGATAATTGTCATAAATTTAAAAAAAAAATTTGAAAAATGGCCAAAATTTTTCAAAAATTGTCAAAAATGGTCGATAATTGTCAAAAACTGTCAAAAATGGACAATAATTGTCAAAATTGGTCAATAATTGTCAAAAATGTTAAAATTTTGAAAAATGGACAATTATTGTCAAAAATGGACAATTATTGTTAAAAATTGTCAAAATTTTGAAAAATAGTTGATAATTGTCAAAAATTGTTAGTTTTTGAAAAATTCTCAAAAATTGTTAAATTTTTTGAAAAATTGTCAAAAATTTTGAAATATGGTCAATAATTGTCAAACATTTGGAAAAATAGTCCATAATTGTCAACAATTAGCAATAATTATCAAAAATGGTCGATAATTTTGAAAAATTGTCAAAAGTGGTCAAAAACTATCAAAAATTGTTAAAAATTGCCAATTATTGTTAAAAACTGTTAAAAATGGACAATTATTGTCAAAAACTGTCAAAAATGGTTAAAAATTGTCATCATTTTGAAAAATGTCACTAATTTTAAAAAACAGTCAAAATGGTCAATAATTGTTAAAATTTAGAAAAATGGTCAATAATTGTAAAAATTTTGAGAAATGGTCAATAATTGTCAACATTTTGAGAAATGGTCAATAAATAATACGAGCCGTTTCCGAAAATCGATTTAAACATGTAATTTATAAAATCGATTAATATTACTATAAAAATCGATAACTAAAAATCTGTAGAATTATCAAATAGTAAACACAATATTAGTCCAAGTCACACGAAATATCAAAGGGTAACCGTATCGTTGACACCTTGGCTAAGAATGTTGCCTATAAACAAATAATTTACAATAGATTCTAAGCTCATCCTCCAAGCTACAGATACAGAAAAACAATCAGAAATTGTTAGTCTAGTATTATCGTGAATTCTTCCACTCCTTTAGTGCAATGTATTTTTAGTATTCCAGGTTTTTTTTGAGTATGTAGGGGTTTAAGGAAACGTGTGCGTATTTTTTTTACTTGTCCGGTAGACTAATATTTTCTAAAAAAAACCAAACTTTGATTTTAAAACTCAAAATTATTCTGGCTACCGGAGCCAATTGGATAAAAATGTGAATTATTTAGTTAAATCAACATCAAATATTCAATAATATTCTCAAAATAGTATACAAAAAAGGAAAAAATAATTAACAATTCTATTATACACAATTGAATTGCGTATTTGACCACGATCTTACGAAATCTGTTACATTATTCCGTTATTTAAAATTCACTGTCTAGCGTTTTTTTGTGTTGAATGGAATAACGTCGCATTGTGTTTTGCATTGATTTAGACTCACTCTATTTGATGATGGTGATTCTTAATAGAATTTAAACTTAGTTTATCGATATCTTGTTTTCAGAAATTGATGAACACTTGATGATTAATACATATTATTACTATTATTTATTTATTCACGGGCTGACGTCCATTAAAATACAACAGAATAAAACACAATTAACAATTAAATTCATTTGAAAATAATTGAATTACATAGCTAGAAAATTAAAAACAAATTAAAAATATAGATCATAAACTTACACATATATAAAGCAAATATCATTTAAAAAAATAGTTATTTATGCAACAAGTGCATTAAGTGGTGCTTTTTTTTCACTTTTTTCACACTTTATGCACTTGTTGCATACAATATTTTTTCTACGTACATGTAAAAACCAAAAAATGTGTTATTTAGGTTGCTCTAAATGGACTAAAAATGGCGTCGATTTGAATGTATGTTTTTCATGAAGACAAAACGCTAAGTAAGATGCCATATGAGTGCAATCTGCAGAGCCATTAGCGGAAATATTTAAAATTAGCGTTAGAAAAACTACTTTTCCGCCTACCTCTATCCAAAGTATACATTTCCTGGCTTCATTGTAGGGAGGAAAAGTAAAAGTGAGGTTATGGTACGTCATCAATGAAATAACTTATACGGCATTGACAACCTAAACTATATTCTATTATATAAGTATAAATTTTACCATTTAAATAAAGTATTTTGCAAAAAGGTAGAAATTAGTAAATTGTTATTTTAATTTAACGATTTTTACATTAATAATTTGACTTCAGCAATACATTATGTTCATGATTCCGCAAAACTTTCCTACGAGTCGTGTTGAAGCACAGCTCACTGTTCGTGATAGGCCTGTAGGTGTTGGATCGAGTTCCGGCTAGGATAATTTTTTTTTAAATAATTCTTGCATAAATAAATTATTTGAAAATGTCTTGTTATTTGAGGGAGGCGGAAAAATCATATGTATAACATGGGAGTAAAGTGCCTTTTCCTCGGGAGGAAAAGTAGCACTTTCCTCCCTTGTTATACAAATAGCTATTATCTCACTTTAATGTCACTTTTTTAAAAGATTGTAGAAAAATAAAATTAACAGTTTAAAAATTGCAAAATTGAAGTAGCCGGTGAAACTAAGCAGATGTAAAAAATCAAGATTCAGACGGTTGGCCAATGTTGTATGAGCCCTAACAACTATATGTTGGAACAAGCAGTTACTTTGTGAATAAAATGCCAGTTTACCGAAATTCTTTTATTCTAATTTTTTTCAATTGTAAATATGAAATTAGCAACAACTTTAATAAAAATTAATAAGGTGTATTAGGCATTGTATCTATTAAGCATTCACATAGTTCAGGGGTGAAACTCTCCCATATTTCTTGTGGTAAAGAACGCTGAGGATTATTTGTTAGGCGTTGTTTCATTTTGTGCCAAAGTGTCTCTATTGGATTAAGATCCAGGCTGCTAGAGGGATGTGACAAAACCTTAATGTCATGTTCTCCCATCCATTTTTTGGTGGATTTAGTCGTATGGCATGAGGCTCCGTCCTGTTAAAAGATGAAATCTTCGGATGGATATAACTTTGCTGTACTTGGCAGAAGCGAATGTTCAAGGATATCTTGGCTGCGTTTAGTGTGCCTTCAATAGAGTGTAAAGTTCCCAGTGGAAACTTTACAGTCCTTTTGAGGCAATCCTTATGGAATGCTTCTGTTTTTTTCCCGAATCACACGCTTTCGGTAATCTCCCACATAGACATCAAATTTGCTTTCGTCGCTATAGATAACTTTGTACCAGTCATGTTTGGTCCACGAAAGCTTTGATTTGACCCAAATGTAACAATTCCTTTTTTGAGTTTACGTCAACAATGGTTTTTCTTCGGCTTACGGGTATAAGACAAAAAATATAAAATTTATACCGCAAAGAAGTACCTATCAAACATACCTTATAAAAACTAAGACCGCTCTTGTGGATATATTATCTGGAAACATTCATCCCAATTTCTCTATTCCACCTTGCAGTTACTTATCGTAGTGTATTTTTCTTCCCGACTTACATATTCTAATTAATTACCCTACACTCCTTTGAGAAACAGCTTTTGGACGTCCTGAGCTTTAACCGCGCACATCAAAACCGGCAGTTTCACCATATTTTTTAGTTATATTAAAAACAGTAGTTGTTGCTATGGTAAATTCACTGGAAATTTCATGCATTGTTTTCCCTTTATGGAACTGATTCACAATAATTTCTCGCACCTATGGATCAGTAGGTTTTCCATGAACCATTATTGTATTTTACTCGTAATAAAACTGATAATACCTACTTACTTTAATTGATCTTTTCCAAGAACGTCATCGTGACGAATTACTTTCACCAGATAACCTTCACACTAAATTATAATATAACCTCAAACCGAATAATACAACACGATAACACTCCTAACAATTGCCTTTTTACACTTTTAAATTATTATAGTATCCAACTAATATACACATTTACCAAAACCAATTAACTCTTGTTCTCGATTTATATTTAAATCAGTAAAAATGCTATTTCCATCCATCTTTCTGAAAGTTGTCCGTGATCAGCTGACAACATAGCGCGGGATGACGTCACTTGGAAACGCTCTATTATTAATAATGCTCAAATGACTCGTGAGAATCTTTGTTGACAACACACTTACTCGTATGTTTCATTTCACAGCCTCCTTCGTGTCAGTCTGATAAAAGTCAAGAAATGTGAGGAACAGCAAAACGTGTTTCAATATTTAGTTGTCAGCATTTTTTAAAATATCAAACAATTAAATAGTAATCAAAAAAATATATATAATTAAACCGTGAAAATAATTACATGTCATAAAAATTTTTGCCAATTTGATATTTACAACTGAAAAAAATTGAATAAAAGAATTTCGGTAAACTGGCATTTTATTCGCAAAGTAACTGCTTGTTCCAACATATAGTTGTTAGGGCTCGTAGACCTGGTGATGAAGGAATTATTGCGATAATTAATATTGTAGATTTGTTGAAAAAAAGTAACACTATTTCTAGTAGATCTAGTTGGTGCGGTCGGTGTCTCAGAAATGCTAGGTTATGTTAACTTAGCTCAAGAGATTCACTTGACAAACTATTTACAGCCGACGTGTAACGTTAATTTCGTTCACTTTACTTTCCTCCAGATAATTAATAATAAATTATCGTATGGGCGGCGAATAGCCAGTCCTTTCTCATACCCAACACCGAGAAATGTTTCAAGGCTGAATATCTTTACTGTCGAAACCAACGTTTCTATACGGGCCGATCGAGTTCCGTCTGTCGTGAAAATAGCCACTGCTATGTGCTATTCCAACTTCGTCCTCGTTCTTATCTCTTCTTCTACCACTTATTAATTAAATATGAATTAAGAATTCACTATTGAAATGTAAATACTTTTCCTGGTCAAAGTGTCTGAGCTTGACATGAACATGAGACGTAAGTCTGTTATCTTTCACATGATTTCGTGTATTTAAATAGTGGCAAAGAGGTTTTCATTATTCTTTCCTGTGAACATGTGCCATTGAAGCAGAATTTTATTTTTATCTTATCTTATCTTTGAAAAGTGCATTCATGTGAATACACTTCACCTGGGACAGGAACTTTACCTGAGACACTACCTGGGTCAGGAATTTTTACCTGGAACACTCTACCTGGGAATCTAACCTGGAACAAGAACGTTAACTGAAACCAGAACTTAACCTGGGACTTCAAAGGGACATCATCTCTTCACCTTCACTCCAGGAAAGTACCCTCTACATATATTCAGCTCATCAACATAGAACAACAACCTAATAAACCTAGTCAATTTTTTTTCCTATTTAATTTTTTTTTGTAACAACGTCAATATACAACTTGTAAATTTAATAACGCTGTTCATATAGTTTATTTTCCCTTCCAATCTTACAGGATTTGTCGTTATAAAGCTGATGTGAATAACAAATAAGCTAGTATTATTCAGGGTGGCGCCCACTTACCTTTCTTAACTTTCATAATTTACCTTTATCTAATTTCAGTACCTTAAATAAATTTCAAGTAAGATTACCCGAGAACCGGTAAGACTACTGTCTGAATTTGTACTAGTTTGGTCTCAGAATCTACACCTGAGGTGCTCTCTAAACTGAGTAACTCCGGCTTGTCTACCGCACAATAACGCGCTTGTTCAGACTCCAGTCTATCTGCAAGGTATCGTCATGGGATAATGCAAAAGTGCTAGAATTCTTGGAGCTGCATTAAACCGAATAAGTATTATGGGACCAAATGGTCAACCAATATATTATCATGGCATTCGCATTAACAGCAATTTCTGCATCAGTAATGTTGATATTGGCTCTGACGGAAACAAACTGAAATACATAAATCTTCCCCCAATGTGTGGAAGCCACAATAAACATAAAACCGAATGTCGCCGCCAACGTTGGCTTGCATGTGTGGAGTCAGCCCAAACGCAAACATGCTCGTATTTATGGGTCTGCTTACAGCTAACTAACAGTTCCCATTTGTATAGTAACAATTTTTTGATATATAAGAGTTGAAACATATCATCCAGGTTTCTAGTACATTTTTTTTAATCTTTTTGTTGCTGGGCTAATAGCACCCGGAAGTTTGGATATCAAGTTATATTTTTTAGTTCTGCTTTAGGGAAACACATCCGTATTCCAATCAAATCTCGTCTACTGTATCACAGCGTTGATCTCTATTTTCTGTGATCTTTACTGTCAGAATAGTTTTTAGATTCTATATATCGCACCTTTGGAAAAACAGTGACACAATTGCAAAATTTTTCAAAAATGAGTTGATGATGTCGAATTATTCCTAAAGCCCAATTCTATCAGTTACAGCAAAGACATAATTGTAGCTCGTCCTATTTGCGCTAGATGGCGGATATATCTTATGGCTTGGTCATAACAGCTGATACTTACCTTTACAAAGCTAGCTATAGTGGCGAATGGATGCCAGTAAAAATAAAATTTGGCCGCTCATTCAATAAGAAAAAAACCTTACAACAGATGATTTAAAGTAATTAGGCACTTTCTTAAAAAAAAAAAAAAAAGAAATTGGTACAGAAATGTGACAAAGTTTAAATGTCGACAGTCGCAACGGTATGTGACGGATCGAAAATAGATTTGCTATAAAAGAAGCACTGTTGTCACATTTATTCTCATTATTACGATATCAATCATTGTATAGGGAAATTTTAAACAGGGTTTATATCAAAAACTTGTAAATGTCAGTTATACAGTGTGGAAAAGCCAAATCGAATAAATTAATAATTTCGGTTACTGTATTCTTCGTTCCAGGATATTTCGTTTTGACTTATGCCAACATGATTGATTCAAGAGCAAAACCCTCAGCAGGTAGTCGTTTTTTTAATTTACTTAATTATTCTATTATTTTTATTTTTCAAGTTAAAAGTATTTTTCACGATAAATGGTTGACCACCTTATCTATAAATATTTTAATATGATTGTGTAAATATAAAAAAAGCTTTCATTGCTTGTTTTCCTTTGTCTGACCTGTACTGCACCTACCTACTTTATTTCCAATTCCTTTTTTATATTTACCATATAATGGGATAAAAATATTTATAGATAAAATAGAAAGTGGGGATTTCGGGATAATCATTTTTAATATTGTCTCAGAATTTTAGTTTGTAATAAACATTTCAATCCGAAAGTAATCTTGTCTTTAAAACTAAGTAAATGGCGTCCTAGAGCAAAAAAGTGCATTTATCGCCGGATGCGAAGCGAATTGTGAAAAATGTGCTAGAATCATTGAAACATCGAGGTTATAATATAACCGATGCAGCAAAAGAAACATGTAAGTTGACCAAAACCCCAATATCCACAGTAAAATACATTATCAATATGCCCATACATTAACGAAAAAAACGAAATGACGCTAATAAAACCAAATGTGTTGACTAAATGCAAAAGGATATAATCCGAAGAACGATATATGTCCTATACCAAGAACAAATGATACCAACCCTAGATTGTATAAAAAAGCGGTTAATTAAAGACGAAACGAGAATTGTTTGTAGACGAACAAGTTTGTGGAGAGCTATTTCTCAAATGGGATTTAAATATTGTACCATCAATAAGAGGCAAGCGATAATGGAGTGATATCGTTTGTACCATCAATAAGAGGCAAGCGATAATGGAGTGATATCGTTTGTACCATCAATAAGAGGCAAGCGATAATGGAGTGATATTGTTTACGAATGTGGCGTCATGATTACTTACAAGATATTCAAAAATATAGATGTGAGAATCGTTCAATTATCTACCTCGACGAGTCATGGTATGACACCCATGATTCTCCAACGAAGGGTTTTGTGGATTCATCGGAAAATGCAAAACAATAGATCCCTCAAATAAAGGACAAATAATAACAATAATACATGCTGGATCAGAAACAGGATGGGTTCCAAACGCTTTATTGTTGTCAGCAAAGAATAATAAAGATTCAAGCTTAGATATCACCAAGGTACAACAGCAGAACCTTTCGAAGATTGGTTTGAAAATTATTTATTGCCGAATGAAAAATCAAAATGAAACATGTTATAACATTACAAACAATATAATAAGCACGTAACAACCTTTGACATAAGAACAAGTTATATTTTAACCTACTTTTTGATTATTTTCATGTTTTGAATAATACAATATTGTATAGGAATGATAGAAACCAAAGTGGGGAACAGATATCAAAGAATAAATATAGTCATTTTACGCTTTACAAACTAAGTTTTGAAAAATATTTTTCGTTCGTTCGTTCAACGAAGAAGAAAGCACTACTTCCCGGGCTACATGCCCCGTAGACATTGAATTACACTTCTAAGTCAAACGGGGTTGGTAAATCTACAAGATCTATACCAACCATTCTGGTTTGTAATTAGAAGGGACAACATAACTTGTAGACCGGTTTCGGCGTTTTGCGCCTCATCAGTACAAGGTATATGTTATCGTCCGAGAGTTAATCCCGGACTGAAATATTTCTACAACCACCAACTATACATACCTTCCAGTTACGGAAATGTAAAAGTTGCGACAATAGCAACATCTTCACCTCCAAATCACAAACCAAAATTCGAATGTGACAACAAGCCCGTGAGCTTGAAACAATAATGAAATATTACAGTTTCCTGTAAAATTGTCGTATTTAGTTAAGCGTGTTACCCCGGGGCATGTAGCCCGGGAAGTAGTTGTTTCTTCTTCGCTGAACGGTCACTGTTTTTGAAAAATATGTTTCAAAACTTAGTTTGTAAAGCGTAGAATAACTATATTTATTCTATGATATCTGTTGGTAACAACTAAATACGACAATTTTACAGGAAACTGTAATAATTCATCAAAGTGCAGAAACCCAATTCAAATGTTATTCATTTTATTTTGTTATGTTGGACATGAAATTCCATTGGTAATATGAAATGTTACGTTCCGCCAGCTACCTTAAAACAAACAACTGGTATACCTGTTATTTTAGTAATAGATATGTATGTCACAATAAAAGTAACATTATTCGTCTTTTATTTAAACAATACTAAACATTTTGCGTTTCATTCTATATGCTTAACTCAAAAGATAAAGTCTACAATCATGTTGGACTATCATAAATTTTAAACGATGCAAAAATATAAGATACCAAGTTCAAGTTCATGTTTAATTTAGCAGTAGATTATGCGCATACTATCTCGAACGATTCGGTACAAAGGTTGCATTTACACCTATTAACACTGACATTTTTAAATTCATCATAAAATACAAATGGCCTATTTTGGAAATAGAAATTCGTTGAGAACAAAAGTAACTATATTTTCGATTCTAATATTTCAAAAATAAACCTCTTTGTACCTAACCAGGGTGGGTAAAAATCCCACGAGTGTATGTGGAATCAACAGAGCGGACAGGATTGGCAAAAATCCATTTTTTTGCAAAATTTTATATTTTTTATAATTGGTTTTTTTTATTTTGTTTTAGTTCTTAGAAGTGGCTGATGCGCAGATGTGTATTATCTTTTAATATTGTGTTGTTTATTTATATTCTATTAAGTAACAAGGAGGAATGGGATCCAAATACCTTTACCAGACTGGGAAAGAATGCCATTCAATGGTACACAGACGGCTCAAAAGCAATAGAAGGAACTGGGATAGGAGTGTATGGGCCAGGAACCAAAGCTTGGGAAAAATACCAAGTATCGTTCAAGCGGAAATTCATGCCATAGGAGAGTGTGCCAAGTTCAATATTCATAAAGAATATGGAAGGCATTAAAGCACTGAGTTCTTGTGTAATCAGTTCAAAACTGGTATGGGAATGACCAGGCAAACTCAATTAACCAGGCGAGAACAATATCGTCACCTTACTGTAGATAGAAGGACATACTGGAATAGAAGGAAATTAAATAGCAGGTGAACTAGCACACCTTTTGGGTGCCGGAGCCCTTTTGCGGTATCAGCTCCTATGTATTATTGTGAGAAATAGGCGCAGAATCGAAAAAAGTAGAAGATCTGACCATTGGAAAGATCTAGTAGGGCCAAGACAATCAAAGATACTTCTGAGTGACTACAACCTGTTGAGAAGAAATGGATGCCCCAGTCAGAGTAAAACTTCACTAAGACTAAGAGTTTTAACAGGTGTCCTAACGGGACATTTTTGCCTGAATGGGCTCCTGAAAAATCTCCAAATAGTGGAGGAAGAAAAATATAGATTCTGTGTAATGGATTCTACATATAGTAAATTTTATACCCATTTAGAATAAGACCATCCTTATTTATTATTAATAAATCGGTTGAAACAAAAAATTACCAACAAAAATGAACGTCGTAACTAATTTATTAGATGTCACGTTTTTGAAGTTACGTCAAATTTTGATTTCATGTTAATGTCATAACGCAAAATAAGATATAAAAATGCGATATTCTGATGAATCCAAAAAACGTATGCTTAATGTAGTAAACTATTTTCAAAACGATTTAGGATCCCGATTTAAGGCAATTCAAAAAGCGTCCGAAGCACTAAAAGTTCCAGAAAGCACATTATATAATCTTGAAAAACCAAACAGAGCTACAGATTTCGAATTTAGAAGAAATATGTCTGCAAGCGTTTCCCGGAGCAAAACCCGAATTACAAAAAATACCCTGCATTGTTTGAGGGAAGTAATTTATAAAATGTATGCGCGAAAGGATAAAATCACAGTAGAAACTATTTTACAGCAATTTATCGAAGAGTCTCCAGAAACTAAGATTTCCAAAGGTTCGTTATATTTGGGAATTAAAAAAATGGGTTTTCATTTCAAAAAACAGGATGGAAGAAAACATTTATTGGAAATGCCTGCAGTCAGATTAAAAAGAATATTATTTTTGAACAAATACCATGCTGCTAAAAGCGAAAAGCTCTTTACACCTGTTTTTCTGGATGAGACATGGGTTTTTAGTAAAAGCGGGGACAGAAGAATGTGGCAAGATGGTACTAAACACAGTGATTTAAAAATAACTGGAAGTGGGACACGATATGTAATTGTTCATGCCGGTAATAAAAAAGGTTTTGTGGCAAATGCTGTGGCTTATTTTTAAATGCAATAAAAAAACAGGCGATTACCATGATAACATGAACACCGAAAATTTTGAAAATTGGTTTAAACAGCAACTAATTGTAAACTTGGAAGAACCATCGTTAATTATAATGGATAACGCAACGTATCACAGTCGCATGAAGAAATCCCAAGAAAAAGTTGGAGTAAAACACGCATGTTAGAATGGCTTAAAAAAAAGAATATTCCTTTTCCAGATCACATTTTAAAGGATGCTGTTTGGAATATAATTGAAAAGCAAGTTTTGCCAGAAAAAAATTATCATTTAGACAAATACGCTGCCGAGCATGGTCATTGTGTTCTCAGGCTACCACCCTATCAATGCCATTTTAATGCCATCGAAATGGTATGGTCAGAAACTAAAAGGCATTATGACCAAGCTATTACGAAAACTGCAAGGTCACCTACTGAAGTCTTAAAAGTATGGAATTACGTTGTAAAAAATGTACCGGAGCAACACCGGCAGAATTACATAAATCATACAGAGGAAATTATTTCTGAAGCATGGGAAGTAGAAAACAAACTGGACCTACTAATCATCGAACCTATGGTGATCTCTGTATCCAATGAATCCGATGATGAACTATCACTTTCCGAAAGTTATTCTGATTTAGAAACTAATTAAACTTTGCCTTGAAGATCACGTTGTCATTTTTTTAAAATCTAGAATTTGTACTTAATCGAACTCTGAATTGCCATATTTTTTTAAGAAAACTATGTATCTAGTTAATAATACAATGTTTTTAAAATTAGTGCGCTTCTTTTATATTCTTTTATTATGTCAACATCTTTAGAATTTTATGAATTTCATAAAATTAATTTGTATTATTACAAACCGCCACTGATAATATGAAATTTCAAGTCACTACGCCAATGCAATAAGAAATATGTCAAGCATTTGACATGACAAAGGTCATAACCTAATTTTTTTCATGCGGGTTCAGATGGTTCAAGAAGCCGCATACGTTAAGTTACTAAAACGGCTGGTACCTCTAAATAGGTATTAATTTTACTATACTTGCAGATTGCACAGCAATTCATAATCCTAGTGCACCACACCTAGTTCACTACTGGATAGAAGAGGGACACTTACCTAAACTAAAGCCTGCAGACATCCTAAAATTACTCATAGGAAATAGGAGTTACTCGTCGAGACTTTCCTCAGGAACTAAGTAGAAGTGAGGGGGCACAATAGATCTTTTAGGTCTCAGTGAATGTCACCCCAATATACATACATTATATTCTATTTCAAGAAGGAATATTATTTTCTTTAGTAAAACATTTACAAATTTTGCAAAACATCAATAAAATAAAAGTTATAATGAAATATTGTGTATATCCTTTTTTTTCAATACTGTCCACTTGAATCTTTTAAAGACTTCATACAACTAGTTTTAATGAAATATCATCAGCAATCTGAAATAAGATCTTCACTAATTTATCTACAATAAAATCCACTTATTCAAGCAAGACAATGCCAGTTAGATCTCATTTATCGTAGGCGTACGATAAAATATTTAAAATGGATTTTGATTTGCAAAAATTTCCATCTACTATGGGCTAACGATAAAATTTTTATAAGGGATTCATTTATTTGTAAAAAACATTTATATCATGGACGTATGATACATTTTTAAAGGGGTAATGTAAACTAGAATACCTAAGAGTAGAATTTATAGGTTCACAAACCCAACATATTATTGTATCTTCACATCGCCCAAAAACCGTTGTACAAGGATCTGTAACGAATTGGATCAGGGAGCAACAGAAAAAATACTGAGAAAAGATCCCAAAACAGATGCATGGGAAAACATTAATAAAAGAACTATGCCTGAAATGTACAGCAGATCTGTTCACACTGTGCAGGAATGAGCTAAGAATTATATATAACAAGTTTCTCGGCTGGTCATGCACTAGTAAAGGAACACCTGAACCAAATAATACGATACAACGGAGACCTTACATGCCAGAAACTTGATCATCAAGACAGTCACTATTCGGTTAACCGCAAGGTGACACAGAACTATTTAGCAAACACCCAGCTAAGAACTGGTACAAACTGGTGTAGGGAACAATGGTGCTATGAAAATGCATGAGCAAAAATACACATCACAGGTAGATGAAAATCAACCCCACCAAAAAATAAAAAGTCAAATAAAATAGAACACTATAATATACGTATATAATAATAATAATGTTTATTTACGAAATATATGTATAGATAATAAGCACCAACATAATTTAAAAAAAAATACAGAATTCTCTTTAAAATGATATTACAATAAAAATTGACTATTTTTCTGAGACTGTCTTCAGGAACTAAGTCGAAGAAAGAGGGCACAATAGATCGATCCTTTAGGTCTCATTGAATCTCATCCCAGTATACATACATATATACACACCTCTCAAATTTTTCTTCTAACACATGTTTCAATAACAAAGATCTCTGCAGACGATAACTTTGATATTTGAGTCAAATAGCAAAAAGTTAACAGTTATTGTACTTTGTTTGCAGAATTTAGTTGAACTGCAAGATCAAAATCACATGCAATAACCAGTAAAAGAATAAAATCTTTGGATTTAAATTAATGAAATCAAATTCAAGGTAAATTAAAAAATAATAATAATTTCTATTGGAAATAAGTTGTCATTGTTGCAAATACTTTAGAGAATTATCGAAAAATTTGTTGTAGTGATAATAAACATGCATTCTACCATGATGACGCATCCCTAATCACATATTTTTGTTTATTTTATCAATTTTAAACACTTCATAATTAATTGTAAAAAATTTAAAAACTATTTTACATCGATTTTCAATATTATTCACGAGATTATTTATAATAGAACAACAACACGATAATTTTTTTAAGGAGTTAAATATTGGTTTAGATAATGATTTTCAGTTATTGTATGTCAAATTCAGACTTTATCAAATCATTACAAATATCTTTGAGGTAAGTATATTAACTTTTTGTTAATTTTTGGATAAGTAAACAACTTTTTTTTCTTTAATAAAAGTTGTAGTTTACTTTTCCAAAAAATTAACAAAAAATTAAATAAACATTATAAACATGCAATTTTAAGAATGGAGCCTACGTCTATTATTTGATCCAATCCAATCCAATAATTCCAGACAGTTTTACGCAAATAGGATGACAGAATGGATCATGGTATATTGATTGATAAATTGAATCAATTCGGATTTTCTCCAAATTGGCGAATGTTTTGTCGATCTTACTTAGAAAGTCGGAAGCAATTTGTTTTTTTTATAGTGGATACTCCTCACAAAAATATACAGCTAAATCAGGTGTTCCACAGGGATCAAACATCGGACCTTTGTTATTTCTTTTATTTATGAATGACATTGATCGATTCGCGGTTTTATGGTTTAATTGTGAGGAACTGTCGAGGTTTTCAAAATATTGCTGAATTACAAACACTCTACTTTTCTTTTATTTGTTCCAAAATAGAATACTATTCAATTATTTGGTATCCCATCTATAATAAACGTATAAACAGAGCAGAATCTGTACAAGGAAAGTTTCTAAAATATTTAGATTTTAAAGTGAGCGGATCTTATCCATCAAGGGGATTGATGGATTATCAATCTCTCTTGCACAAATTTAATTTTGAAAATCTAGGTTTTCGTAGAGTGTTGTCATCCTTATCTCTTTTATATAAGATTTTTCATGGTGTAATTATGTGTCCAGAGATTCTAAGTAAGATCAGTCTTAATGTGCCCAATTACGAAACTAGAAAACATTTCCTATTTTACGGTGAAGGATCTAGAACTAATATTTTATTTAAATCACCAGTGAATATTATGTGTAGTAATTTTAATCATTTATGTAGTTTATGTGACTTGTTTGTCGAAAGTCTGAATTTTATTAAGAAAAGGGCTCATTGGGACTTTATGATGTGATCTATTCTATTTTATTGTTGTAATTCTATTGCATTTTATCATATGCTCTGTAAAGAGATTTATATCTGTTGGACATTAATAGCTATTATTATTATTTCTAATAATTTTACTTTTTTCAATACAACTGTACACAATTAAATTTAAATATAAATAATGAAATTTTTTAACCTATTAACACTAAGCCCTTTATCGTTAACTGTTTGGACTTTTGAACCTATATTTTCAAAACTTATGGTTGGAAAGTTTATCCATTTTTTATGTTAATTACAGTCCTATATAACTGATTTTTTAAATTACAATATTTCTTTTAGCTAATGCAGCTCCGAATACGAAATATTTTATTTGCTTTAGCTGTTCGCCAGTTCTATATTTTTAAAAAAAGTATTAGTATTTAAAAAAATAGCCAAATTTTCAAAATTAGTATTCTCATTCAGTCATACCTACTAGTTTAAAATATTTTACACATTTAATTTTTTTAATTAGTTGGGTACCTTCATTAACAACAAAACAAACAATACTGTTTTATCATAAAATATAATCTTATCAAGTGTCATTTATTAACAGTTCCTTCACTTTTACTGACCTTGTTTAATGCCGAATTAAATAAATTACAACCTACCTTTGAATTGTGACTCCCATTCCCTAATTGAATCCATCTCCATAGTACTCAAATCACTCAGATCATCATATCCTTCACCGGCAGCTGAGACATCAAAAGTTGCCAGACCTCTAGAAGCATCTTTTCCCCCAAAAGCTGCATATGGACCACCTTTAAAAAAAGTGTTTACTTTTAATATATATATATATATATATATATAGATTATTTTTCAACTAAAAATAGATATTTCATTTAATTAGTTTCATATCATAAGTGTTTTCGTTTTCAGATTCACAGATTCTTACTTAATGTATTTTTTTTGTAGTTAGCCCACATACTTATAAAAGGTTGATTGCATTTCGTATTTAAATTCTATTTTTCATAAGTTCTTTACCATGTATAATATTTAATCTGTAACACAGTGAAGACATTTTAAATTTGAAGAAAATCAAATAAATATAAATTTGTGACCAAGTTTGTTCAATAGATTCCAGTAATAAGTTTGTAAAAATGAAGTTCATCAGACAACAATGGAACTGGAAAGCTACTAATATTTTTTATGCTTATGTCTTTGTTGCTTGCTGTCAAATTGTTATAAGATTCTTGTATATTATAGTAGATGATCTGGCATAAAAAGAGCTCTCTCTTCATCATTCCACCTGATGACTTTTTTTTATAATAAAATTTATAGATAATTACAACATGGGGTGATTGACAACAAGGCTATTTTTAGAAGAATTACATAAAAGATGGCAAATATACTGTTGGGGTTTTCTTGGATATGAAAAGAGCTTTTGAAACCATTGATGGTCAAATTTTACTAGCTAAAATTCAACAATATGGATTTGGAGTTTCAGTTGCTTTGAAGATCATCTGAGTAATTGCAGACAAAAGATATCTTTTGATAGTATTGTATCATTTACTTAATTACAGTTTCCAGTAAAATTGTCATATTTTAGTAAAGCATATTACCAATAGAATTAATACTATTATAACTCCTTACAAAGTTATGAAAAATATTTTTCAAAAAATAATGACCGTTCAACTAAGAAGGAACAACTACATATACACATGGAAAAAAGTTAGGGATATTGAAAAAAAGTTGATGTCGAAGATAATAGTTTAATACTATTATAAGGCCGTACAAAATTTTTGAAAAATGTTTTTCAAAGAACAGAGACCGTTCACTAGGAAGCAACAACTACTTCTCAGGCTACATTATGCCCTGACAGACACTGAATTACACTTCTAAGCTAAACGGTGTTGGTATATCTGCAAGATATAACCAGTTGGGAAGGATATTTTAGTTGGGGTGTCCATGACCACATCTCTTTATACTGTATAAAAATGATATAGATTTGATTTTAGATTGCAGGTTTATCAACCTTTTTGCTGATGATACTATGATTCCATGTATAGATGTTAATTTAGAGAATGCTGGGTGAACAGAATTGTCTACTTAGGAGTAACTATTGACAATAATTTAAAATTTAAGGAGTATGCAAACCAAGTTATTAAAACTGTGGCCTATAAAATTAACTATTTAAGACGATGCTCTCCACATCTAAGCCAATGGTCCAAATTAACTGTTTTGAACAATGTAATATTACCACATTTTACTTATTGCCCTACAATTTTGTATCTACTCAAACAAAATGAAATCAATCGTCTTCAAAGGATGCAAATGCGAATAATATTGAAGTGCTCTAGGTATACTCCTATAACCAGCATGCTAAAGACACTTAACTGGATGCCAATAATTAAATTAATTCGCTACTTCACATTAATTTTTATTTTCAAAATTAAAATTGGACATGCACCAGTGTATCTGCAGGATAAGCTCTCTAATAGTCTTGGTGTACATAAATATAATACAAGAAATAAGGAAAATTCAAGAATTGAAATGTGTAGGAGAAGCAGTACATACAACTCTGTATTTCACAAAGGTATTAATTCTTTCAATAGTTTACCAGAATACATTAAAAAAAGTTCATCTGTACATTCTTTTAAAAGAGCATTAAAGGATTATTTATTGTCGGAGTGAGCAGTCACAGCCTAATATTATATGTTTGTTTTATTCTAATTTTAATTTATTTATGATGTACCTAATTTTTTGTGCTGTAAACACTATATGTTGTACTGTTCTTTTATTTTATATTGTGTACTTATATTATGTAAACAGAATTAGTTATTTTTGACTAAATAAAGAGATATATATATATATAGAATACTTGATTGAGTGAGTTGATAAATACCTTGATAAGAATAAATGAAAACTGAATATTGATAAAACCAAAGCTATTATTTTTTCTACTGAATATAAGTGTGGCTAAATAAATTTAAATATGATGAATCTACATGTTAACAATAAAAATATAGAAATTGTTAAAGTTGTAAAATATTTAGGTATTCTGCTTGATAACTTACTATCTCTTTATCGATATTTTGAGTATATAAGTGGGGAAATTTCAAAAAAATTATATTATTTCACCAGAATAGGTTGAAATATATCGATAGAAACTAAAATAACTTTAGATCAAAGATAATAGAATTAATACTATTATAACGCCTTACAAAGCTTTGAAAAATATTTTTCAAAAAACAATGACTGTTCAACTAAGAAGGAACAACTACTTCTCAGGTTATATGCCCCAACAGACATTGAATTACACTTCTAAGCTAAATGGGGTTGGTATATCTGCGAGATGTAACCAACCATTCTGGTTAGTAATTAGAAGGGACAACCTCGGGGACAACATCACTTGTAGACCGGTTTTGGCATGTTTATGCCTTATCAGTACAAGGTAGATATCCTCCATCCAAGAGCTCCGAGAGCATAATCCTGGACTGGAGACAATGCTGAAATCACATCAATATATTAACCCAAGTAAAGGAAATCTTAAAAATGTGATAACATCCCTGTTTAGCTTAGAAGTGTAATTCAATGTCTGTCGGTAAATAGAGCCCGAGAAGTAGTTGTTCTTTCTTATTTGAACGGTCATTGTTTTTTGAAAAATATTTTTCAAAACTTTGTAAGGCGTTATAATAGTATTAATTATATTATCTTCGATCTACTGGTAATACGCTTTACTAAAATATGACAATTTTACAGGAAACTGTAATTAAGTAAAATAACTGTGTATAATACAATAATACAACCCCACTTACTGTACTATTTTCAGAATTATATGAGGAAAGCTGAAAATGTAAATTTTGTATTATTGGCTGTAACATGTTCAATTGCATTGCATTTTATGCAAATTTTCATAATTTTTGAATCTAACTTTTTATAAATGATTATTTTCAATTGTTTATATCTCAACAAATATCATTCTTACCAATTCAACTTATCGAACCATTTTTAAAAGAAATTAAATTTCCTATAAGTTTGTTATTTATATTTTTTCTATAAATCCAGTATTATATAAAATATCTTCAAAACAATGTGAATTTTTCAGCAAAATCTGATTGAGTGACCCGTACCATTTTACAGGTGCAGATACAGCTATGTCACACTTCCTTCTACACTTACAGATTTGTGAGTAACATTTGACCAGAGACTTTCTTTTATCACTCAGACTGAGGGTATTGTGATGGCTGCTAACATATTGTATGTATTTATCACTCAAAACTTGTACTGCAATGCCTATATTATACATTTGTTTGATCAAAACTGGAATATGCATCTGTAGTTTGGAACCCACACTATCAAAATATCAAAAAAGAGTCAGTTCAGACAATTTATTAAACTGGTTAGTTTCAAAATTGATGGATTATATCCAGCTGTTAGTACTTCTTATGATAATTTATTGGAGAGTTATACTTTTAATACCATAGTGGAACAGAGGAAATATTTCTCGGAAACTGTTCTCTATAAGACAGAGACTACATGTAGACATATTGTCAATATTTACTTGAAAAATAAACTTTTTGATTTATATATTATGAATATGGTCCGTATATCGCCCAGAATTTCAGTACGGTTTCTAGCGAACCACTTGTCATTTATCAATATTACTTTACCACTGTTTCTGGCATTTCTGCAGCTTCTAAAGACATTTGGATGAATGCTTTTTAATTTTTTCCTGTTCAGATAATTTTAATTCACAATAAGCACACAAACAATAAACAGAAATGACAAATGACCAATAGTTACCAAACTTCCCAGAATAAAAGTACAATTGCTTTGGTGACAGATAATTCACCGAAGTTTCAGGAAATGATCACCGCTTTTTCAGGAATTTAATATATATGGACCGCCCAGTTACTAACCAAACATATATACGGACCATACTCTACGTTTAGTCCGATTTTCAATAGTTTTGTTATGATGATATACACCATGAGAAAATTAACAATTTCTATGTAAGTTAAGCTGAGTAAAGAATTTTGTTGCCATTATCCACAAAGCACCTTTATTCACTGCATTAACAAAAATTTGATGCATACATGCAGATTCAAAAAATATTGTTGAAGAGAGAAAACTATCTATGTTTCTTTAAAGAATTATTTCTATTATTCTAATACAGAAATATATTGTATGGGAATTATATTAATTTCACTTATTATAGGATTACATTGGCTTGGTTGGTAGGTACTTTGTTTTGGTAATATCCCTGTGAGTATCTCTTCTCGTGTGATTGTGTTATGGTTAAGTTATACACTAGGCGACATTTTTAGTAATGAACTTTTTAGGAAACAATAGTGTGGAGGACTTTCCAAGTAAAAAGCTGCAGCATATAAATAAATTTTATACATCCAAAGTACTTATTTTTTATTCATTTCAGTTTGATATTTAAAGAATTGAGAGTTTATAATGTGCATTAATGCCTTAAATGTTTTTAGGTACATAGGTATCGTAAAAACACTGTAAAATGAACAATTAATTATAATTACCATTACCATTTCTACTTACTCATGCCTAATGACATCAGCAGTATTTTTACATTAAAGAAATTTACCTGGACCGTAAAACCGCTTTCCTTTCGTAACATCATAAACATTCCCATTTACAGCAACTAAAACTCTACCGTCCTCTTGATTGCCATCAAATTTTTTCAATTCTTCAATGGTAAAGTCTTTTTTCTTAAGTTTAGGTAACCCTGGAACTGGGGCCGGAACGGAAACACTACTATTGCGACTCATAAATATTTTATACACTAAAAACACTATAACACCTACGAGGGCAATATTCAGTGGACTTTGCATTATTTCCAGAAATATATTGGTAAGTATTCCCGGTGATACCGCTGGTTCCGCCATGTATAAAACTGCGTTGTGACTTTTATTAATTGACAACTTCACGTAGGTATGTGTTCTGAGTGCGTTTTTGATTTTGCACTTGGTTGCAATTTACTGGAGTTGTAATTGTTGTCAATACAAACCCAAACTCAGAATATCACGAGCTTAATGCGAGTGGTTACTTTACTTTACTGGTTTGCCAAGTGGCATCGCACGATCACAACATAATTTATGCTGTGGTTTCACGTTCATAGTGTTACAGTTAGATGTCACTTCTCACTGGCTGTTATTCTACTCCCGTTCAGCTTGCTCCGTCTTTTGTTATAGATTATTCTGTGCTTTAAGCAGTTATCTATGGTTCAAAGTTTGTAATTTTTGCACTATAATTTAAGTAATAATAAATAAACATGAAATAAACATTGAAAACTCTTATTATTAATTGTTATTGATGTTCAAATACTGCATTTAGTTTAGGGGTACCAACGTTATTCAGTGAGAGTAGAGTTCGATAATTTTTCCTGTCGTTGAGGTCTTTAATTTTCGGTTGATCACATAGATGGCTTTTCGTTTAGGATATTTCGAATTGAATCCAGCCTATTCTATATACTGCTTGCAAAAATTATCCTGAAAAATATATTAACAATAAAAATTTTCTTGAATATTTCACTCGTACATGTTGTATCAATGCAACGAATGCTAAATTATTAAATGGAAATTCAGCGGAAATTCCACGTTGCCATGACAACCCAGCGGAAATTCCACGTTGCCATGACAACCGTTGTCAAACAACGTTAAAATGAATCGATTCGGAGATATAAGAGAACGGGAAATTGACAAAAATGTATTACGTTACTGTTTCAATAAATAAATAATTTGTTTTTATTGAGATTTTTAAGTTAGAGACGTTTCATTATCTATCTGAATATAGTGGAGATATACAGTAATTTGTATTTTTATTCGAGAAATATTCTCCTTAAATACCGCTTGTGCTTAAAAATTAACCGGATAATTTCCATTCAAGCTTGTTGTCTAATTCCAGGAGTTCGTCCACTCGTTCTTCGAACTCGTGGAATTATTAACAACAAGCTTTCATGGAAATTATCGGTAATTTTTAAGCACTCGTGGTATTATCCCCGAAAATTTCACACTTCTACTTTTTAACCAATAAGATGCCTTAATTTTGACTAGTTTTGATTTTGATTAGCTCTGCGTGCCTGTTAAGCTTACAGTGCCCCGTCAACACACCCACTACGGCTTTGACAGTTTTCCTATCTTTGCTCATTAGGTCTGCCGTAAAAGTTGGCGAATGTCCTCTAATGAACTGCTTCGCCTGTCTCTGTTCTGTTGAGGTTACCCACCATTCTAGAGATTTCTGTGCCACTCATTTCTTTGTGGCCATATTTATTGTCGACTTTGCGACGCCGCAGAAGGGTTCCGGTACAATGAATGGTATTGATGAGCCTTGTCTGGCCGTTTCATCCGCTAATTCGTTGCCCTTATGACCCTCGTGCCCTGGTACCCAGGCTACCATGACCTTGCAATGGTCTCCTATGGAATCGAGTGCCTTCAGTGCAGCTTGACTGTCGGTGAAGATCGCAACTGGACGGTATGTCCTTTCCTGCCTTTTAATTTCTTCAACGCAGTGGTGAATCGTCGTCACTTCCGCTTGGAAAGTTGTGACGTTCTTAGATAGGCTTATTGGAATAGCTATCCTTTGTTTTAGCCCTACAATTCCGGCTCCTACACTTACTTTTGTCTTGGAGCCGTCCGTATACCAGGTCGCCTCAGCCTGTATGGGTACACCATTCTTCCAGTCTTCCCTACCTGGTATAGTTATTTGGAATTTATTATTAAAGCTATATCTCGTAGCCGTTGCGTCCATGGGTTGCCCCATTAAGACATCCGCTTTTAGCTCCTCGATAAGCTTTCGATAGTCAGCACCGTGCGTTTGGCTTATGAGTTGTTGACTTTTCAGTAATCTGTGCGTTACAGATCTGGCCTCGCCTTGTATAAAGATGTGTATTGGAGGCAGATTCGCACTTGTGGGAGTGGTTTTTATGGCTCCCGTAATACACAGGCAAGCAAGCCTTTGTGTGCTACTCATTAGCCTTATAGCTCCCACTTGCAGTGTCTTTGTCCACCACACTACTGATCCATAGGTCTAACAACCCTTGTGTTAAGCCATTGGGTTATTTTTGGGGTAAGTCCCCAGTTATTCCCACACATTCTTCTGCATCTGCCAAGGGCAATGGTAGCTTTCTGTGTGGTCTTCTGAAGGTGAGTGTTCCATGAAAGCCTTTGATCAAAATGTACTCCTAGGTACTTAGTTTCTTTTGCAAATGGAATCACCTCTCCTCCTAACACCTCCTAACATTGGCTTCAGACCTTGTAGTGCCGTCTTTTTCGTGAAATTGATAATTTATGTTTTCTGAGCATTGACTGTTAGTCTCTCTTTTATGCACCAATTATCAACTATATTTAAGGCTGTTTGCATTCTTTCCGATATCACCCCAGCAAAATTGCCTCTGACTACAATAGCGATGTCGTCTGCGTATCCAAGACAGTAAAAATCTGCTGTGGACAGTTCTGTAAGGAGGTCGTCTACTAAGGTTGCCCATAGTAGAGGTGATAGCACTCCCCCTTGTGGACATCCTCCACCCGTCCTTGCCTTGATGGACTTGCCCCAGAGTGAGTGGAGCTTATTATCCTATCCTATTGAGGCCTTAGATGAGGAAGATATTATACTTATTAATACGTCAGTTGATGACGAAGAAAATGAACAGACTAGCGATGTGTCACTTGATGAAGAATTTGATATTTGTTTAAGTTATTAATTAATGAGGTAAGGTAATTCCACACAGCTATGGCAGTATTGATATCAGTGTCTAAGACATCAGGTTTGACACTGACATTCATGGGAATGACATCGATATCAAGATGAAGGTACCGGCGCACCAGGTGTTCAGGAGGTCGTTTTCGACGTGAAATTTGGATTCAGCGCCCCAAAAAACGCCCCCACAATGATTTTCGGGTTGTTTTTGGCAATCTTGTCAGGAAAACTCTCGGAGATGACGTCCACGTCCAGTTTCCGGCGCACCAGGTGTCAGGGGGGTGATCGCCTTATTTGAATTCAGCATCCCAAAAACCCCCTGGCGCCGAGTTTCTCTTCTTCCCCGCGTGCATTTTTGGGAGAGTCCCACGGAGATGACGTTCATTGGCGTTCCTGAGCTGCAGGTCGGCTGTGGGTCAATTTGAACATCATAATCGTGATCAGCGACCTTGAAAATCCCCGAGAGCCCGATTTGGGCCAGTTCTGACTCTTATTTAAAAAGTTATTGAATCTTCCAAAAGCCGTCTCAAAAAATGCATTTTTGGCTGCAGCAATGCAATTTCCGGTTTGTATAAAATACAAAGTAGATACATTTTTTACAAAAAATTTTTGAAAGCGATTGCAAAAAACCGCATTCCGATCCGTCTTAGTGCAAAAAATTCCGAACTTTTGGCCTTTTTAGTGCTTCATTGTCTCGACTACGTGTAGCGTAGTGAATAGTGCCTATATGGATTCCTTGGATTACAATCTGATACATTTACGGTAAGTTTTCATTTTATTTACTGGTAGTTATTAGCATTTATGTTTTTTTTACATTTTAAATCACACTACGAACAATTTTATTGCAATAAACAATTGGTATTTTAAATGAAACTAACTGTTTCTAATTAATTCTACTATATAATGAAAAAATTGATGAAAATCATAAAAAACTTATTCATAATTATTTCGATATTTGCATATCTTCGTCAGAATGACAGAAGTTACATTTTATGTGATGCCTACTTGATGTTTAATATTTTGGCTAGACCAAATAGTGACCTATCTTGTGATTGACTTATATGAATAGAAAAAAGTAGATATGATATTACAAATATTTAAGCTTAGGTATTATTAGCCCTATGGGGATATCCTGGATATATTTTCCCCATTTAAGATCAGTATGATATGCAAATATCGAAAAAATAATCAATAATTTTTTAGAATTTTCATCAATTTTTTCATTAAATAGTGGAATTAATTAGAAGCAGTTAGTTTCTTTTAAAATCGTAATATGAGTAGCTTCCACGAAGTAAGGGTCCAAATAGTAAATTCAATAAGCAATTGATTTTTAATAATGTAAGCGAAGTATTTTACAATTGTTTATTCGATTTTAAATTTGCTTAGAATTTTTTTAATAAATACTTATTGGTCATTGTATAGACGAGCTTTTTTATAAATGATTAGTAGGTTTTAAATCTGCTTAATCTTAAAAAATTAATTTGGTGATCAGAATTAGTACATAATATTATTTATTTATAATCCATTTTTGCTTTCTTTTACTATTTTTTATACCAAAATATTCAAAATCCTAAAAAGTTAGCCGGTATATATTCCTAGCTATGACAAATTGTTCTTATATAAGTAGTTACTCATTAGTCATCTACCTCGTATTGGGGCTTCTATAGGGAAATATTAAATGACAATTTAAATATGTATTTTTCCATTATTTCGTAATATACAGAATTGATATATATTGTTTATTTAAAATCCATTTTTGCATCTTTTTAATGTTTTTTTTATATTCAAAAATACTCAAAATTCTAAAAAGCCGGCCGGTATATACTTATTCCTAGCTATGACAAATTGCTTTTATCTAAGAGGTTAGCTCTGATAAACTAAAGTGTACATACTTCTACGAATAGATTCAGAAAAATATTTTGATTTTTGTAAAAATGTTTAATTTTTAATAACTAATAATCTTAACTTGTGTTATATTTTTAATAATACAACTGGTTTATTTAATTTTTAAGACCGATTTTCAAAACAAACTGTTTTGAATAAGATTAAAAAGTCGCCCTGTATAATATGTATTCAGTAATTCATGGGTATTTGCATTTTAGCGAATTCTCAGACTTTTCTTATACTTTTACTCAAAATAAAAACCTACAGTACCACAGATACTTAAAAAAAACAGATTAGCTTTACTCTTGTGTATTCTCAAATTTTCTTAATTCAAATAAAGTACCAATTATTTTTAATGTTTCTATTTTATTTTATTTAAAAAAGATCAAACTGAATTTTTTTATCGAAACAATATTCTGAGAACTCGATAAATTGACGAAACAATATCTAAAGGAAAACTTATTATTTATTATATATTTGTATACTTTCTTAAATCTTGATAAAAGTTTTCAAAAACCAAATAAAAGTTGAAATTTTATTTTTGACATACCTCGTAGGAGTACGTACAGTTCCTCGTGACTCACATTATATATCAGAAGACAAGTTTCTTTAATATTTTATACTACATACAGGGTGTTTCCAAATTTTTCATATGAAAAAATTTCCTCACTTCACTCCCTTCCGAGATATCAACCCTAAAAAGAGGCACAGTGAAATTTTTTTTTCTCAAGTTTAAGTAAAGATGAAAAATTGAAATTTTGTAATTTATTTAATATCAAATCTTTTTTTCTAGATTGAGTTTTGTGGATTAAAAATATTATTTAAAATATTTGTTGTTTTAAAAAACTTTTTCACTCTTGAGGTTTTTTCCAAGATCCAATAGATTTAGAAATTTAATTTTTTTTCTCCGACAAAATTTGATAGTAAACAAAGAAAGGATGACTGCCTTATAATGTAACAGGAATGTTGAGAAAATACCGGTGGTTAGTAATTGCGAGTGCCCCGTGTGGTGGTACCCATCGGTCGCGTCCCCAGTTGGCTGATAGGGGAACCCAGCGTCCGGAAGGGCTGCTTGAGCGCTTAAAACCGCAATATGGCAGTTCTGAAGAAGGGCTGGGTAGTGTGGGCGGTAGGGGTCGAGGCTGGTATGAGCGGTTTGAAACCCGCAAGATTATCAGCTGGACTCTGAAGGCCCCACCGCGGACCAACCCCCCAACCCGGCTGTAGTGTCGTGGCTTAGGGTTTGCACTGGGGTAAACGATGCCGGAGGGCCCCAAGTGGGACCTCCGCCAGACCGATAATCTGGCTGTCTGTGGTCATGTCTCGCGGGCTAGGGAGTCGGGGGTCTTGGCCTAGGCGCCTGGACCAAGAGGTGACAACCTCATCAGAAAATTGAATCCTGTGGTAGGAGGACCGGGCCCATAGGATGCGTGGCCGAACAGAGGATCGGCAGCTACTGGTTCAGACCTTGGGGCACCGGGCGACACCCCATTGTAAGTAGCCTTACCTCCGCATGCGGGGCTCTGCGGGGGTGGACCGAAGATTCCCCTAGCTGCTCGTGGGACCAGATATGGACACCACAACCAAGAAGACGGAAGGGGAGGGGACCTCGGAGGAGACTCTTGAGATGGGCGACCTTTACAGGGCCCGTCAGACGGAGTCTCCCGAGAGGGGCCCCGAGACCGGGCCGCATATTCGTATCGGACGTATCTTACTGCACATCGAATTCAACCGAATCAAACCGAAGCTACTTACATTATCGAACGAGCGATACTGCACAGAATTGTGCAATATCAGTCGTCCGCTAAAGAGCGGCTACAGTTCCTAGGAATACCAACGTTGCCAATACCTTCTTCAATTATTTTCCTTGCCCTTGTAACATGTCTATCGACCTGTTTCGATTTTACAGAATAAATCCTTTTAATTCGCGCTCGTCGTCACTAGCCACATTCAATTATAGTTCTGTGATCCCAAACTCTTCTACCCCGAACGTAAGACAATTGACGTCTGCCAACGGACGCTTTCATTTTTTGCACAACGCCACGTTAAACACCCCTTTTTGTTATCGTCCGCCTAAGGAGGCAGATCGTCTTTCGCTATCTTTCATATCTTAAGTATCTATCTTAGGAATTTTGCTGTGGTAAGCACAGCCCCTAGGCGAGAATATAAACCAAGAATACAACCCTAGGCGAGAATATAACGCCGAGGATATAAACCGAATAATTTAACCGGAGAATATAACCCCAAGAATATAGCCAAGGATAGAACCCCCAAACTACCGCCCTAGAACAGAACTCATCAGTTCGGATCAAGACCTGACTTCTTCTCCAGGAAACCACTTCATCTAAGCTAAGTACCTATAAAAGTACAAATTCCTCTATTAAATTCCGTTATTCATTTCCTGTGGCAGAATAAATTAAAATTTTGTTTTTAATTCTTTTTTTATTAAAATCCTCAACTATAAAAGTTGAGGGAGATATCGCCCGGGGTAATTTTTAGTAACTTTTTTACAACCCTTCTGTTACCCTTGTGCAGCATAAACTTGGGGCCGAATCACCCTTGAGAGGAGTCTCTAGCCGGAGCCCTTCGAGCTGGTGCCCTGTGAGGTACAGCATTTACCGTTACAAATTGGCGCCTTTACCGTTACAAATTGGCGCCCAGCTAAAAGCATACTTTTACCGTTACAAATTGGCGCCCAACTAAAAGCAACTTTTACCGTTACACCCTTATCGATAAATTAACCAATGATCTGTTTTAAAACGTAATAATAATCCCATTAAACCCATGATAAAACAGATCATTGGTTAATTTATCGATAAGGGCAAGGAAAATAGGCATTTGTTTACTCATACGAATTTCAACAGCGTATTAGACCGTATCGAACAACTGATATTGCACAGTATTGTGCAATAAGGCGCGTCCGATATAAACATAGTTCGTGCATTTCCACTGTGTATTAAGCTACGTCCGATACGAATATGCGACCGGGCCCCCGGTGGTGCAGGACGAGGTGGAGGGAGCGGTGAGGGCCCAGGCGATGCCGGGAGCAACTGCCCCTTCGCCTGAGGGGCCGAAAAGGCACCGCAAGGCCATTTGCGGTGCCGAGAAGAGGCGGAGACGCCGGGCTGCAAAGGCTGCAGAAGGGACACCGAAAGGTGGCCCAACTGGCACTTGCAAGGAGGTGGCGGCACCGGGACCAAGCCGAGCCATGCACGATTGTGCTGGTCCCAGCGGGGTCAAGCCTGCTGCCACCAAAGGGGGGACAAAAAGGCTTCAGGTGGCTGACACGCCGCTAGAGGCCAGACTGCCCCCCAAGAAGGCGTGTACTGCGCCTAGTGGGCATGAGTCCTATGGGGACGCTGCTAGCAGCGACCTCGAGGTCACCATCATTTGCGATGGCTACCCGGACAATGTGCTCACCAAGGAGCAGTGCGCGCGAATCCATGCGCATCTCCTCGGGGAGATGTACAAGCCTGGCACAACAGTACCAAGCTTTGAGGGACACTCGTTTGCCCGGGGAGTCTTTATGGTGACCTGTACAGACGGGGGCTCTCTGGCTTGGTTTAAAAAGGCCGTGGGCAGGGTTAGACTGGAGGGCTTGACGCTCAAGATTATTGAGCAGTCGGCTCTCGAACGCCTTAGAAGGGCGACGGTTTGGGTACCGGCGCCGATCGAGTCGCCTCCCCAAGAGGTACTCAGAAGAATCCGGGCGGGCAACCCGTGAGGACCGAAGGGTGGCTGACCGATGGGACGCTGTCTCTCAGAGACAGAACGTTGTATTAGGGCTCGATCCTCGGTCGGTGGAGGTGCTCGAACGCAAGAAGGGGGAAGTCCGGTATGGGCTCGGGAAGATAAAGTTTATCTTCTCGGGATCTACCGAGATCCCCCCCGGAGTAAAAAATGGGTAAAGGAGGTACCCCGTCAGATCTTTGAACCCCGTCAGATCTTTGTAATAAAGTAAAGTAATAAAGATGAGATTGATTGGGCCGTAGCGGAGCTGGGCTCGAATATAATCTCGTCTTATGAAAAGATCTGCGCGGAAAAAATGAGGAAAGGGGGTAAGGGCCACAAGTGGTGGAACAACTCTCTGAACTCGCTGTGGAAACAAACCCGGCGCCTATTTAATAGGGCTAGGAAGACAGAGTCGGATCTGGACAGGGAACTATACCGCCAGAAATGAAATGAATATAAGAGCGCTATTAGGCTGGCTCGGAGAGATGCTTGGCGGGCCTTCTGCGAGGATATCGTTTCGGTACCTCAAATGTCTAGGCTACGTCGATTCTTAACGAAGTCTCCTGACAGTGCTCCTGGCTGCCTGGAAATCGCACTGGGTGTTTTCACGGAAACTCCGGGGGATACATTGCAGCACCTAATAGAGACTCACTTCCCCGGTTGTAAGGTAGTCGGGCAGGAGGGTCCTGACATGGGGCGTGTGGAAACAAAACGACCATATAAGAGGGACTATATTCTAGCCAAAGAAATAGTTACCTATGAGCGGAGTACTTGGGCTATACATACGTTTAGCCCCTATAAATCTCCGAGGAAGGACCAAATCTTTCCGGCTCTGCTTCAGCAGGGCTGGGAGGCTATTGGTGCAATCTTAGTGCATATCTTTTATTATTATTATTATTATTACAATAAATTATGAGCTGAGAACCGAAGTTCTATAAAGCTCATATAACAAAAATGAGATAAAAAACAAAAAAAAAAAAAAAAATAATAAAAGTAAAAATTATCGCTATCGGTAGCACATGCTATGAATAGGCGATAGCTCATTATAAATTGAAAAATGGAAAGAAAACGAAAATAAATAAAAATAAAAAATAAAGATACATGTACAAAATTAAGAATTAAGAATGCTGAACAAATTGGTCTAACTGATTTTTAAAAGCATTAACAGACGGTGCACAGACCACACTGCTAGGTAAATTATTCCAGTATGGAAATATTCTGTTGGAGAGAAAATTCTGTCTATTTCTAGTTTTAAACATTTCCTTCTTCAACTTATATGGATGCCCCCTTAATCAAATATCAGGATTTAAAGTAAAAATGGGTGACATATTAGCACCAAACATGTTAAATATGGCTCTAAATAAAACTATCAAGTCGCCACGTTGTCTGCGTTCACTAAAATACGTTAGTTCGGCTGAATCAAGACGCTGCTCATAACTAGGTCGTATTCGGCCGTAAGGAAGTCTTGTGGCTAACCTTTGCACATTTTCAAGTCTATTATGATCAGATGTTAAGACAGGACACCATACAGGTCCGCAGTATTCCATAAGAGGACGAACGTAGGTCGTGTATAACTTGATAAATGTTGACGGTGATACTTTACCAAAAGATCTATATATTAAAAATATTTGAGAGTTACTCTTCTTGCACACTGAGAGAATATGCTCAGACCAGGACAAGTCTTTGTTTATAATAACACCGAGGTCACATTGCGATGATACGGTCTTTAACACATGATTGTTCATGTAGTACGACAGATTCGGATTGTTTTTACCTATATGTAGGACGACACACTTATCTAAATTTAGCGGTAATAACCAGTCGGAACACCATTCATACACTGCACTTAAGTCTGATTGAAGAGACAGGTGTTTTGTTGTAGGGTTTGCATATATTTTAGCATCCTCTTCGTAAAAAGAACAGTTATTTGTTATATGCTCAGGGAGATCAGCTGTATATAACAGAAATAGCAATGGTCCCAGAACTGATCCTTGCGGAACTCCACTTAAAACAGGTTTCAGCGGAGAGAATGTTGTATTGACGCGCACACAAAATTGTCTTGAGGTGAGAAAGTCAGCTATCCATCTCTTCAAATTTCCTCTGATACCATAATGTTCAATCTTATGTAGTAATCTACGCGTTGGAACCCGGTCAAAAGCCTTGGCAAAATCAAGATAAATAACGTCTGTGGGTAAACCGTTATCAAAGGCTATAGTCCAATCATTTACACACAACAAAAGATTTGTTAAAGTTGAACCTCCTTGTATGAAACCATGCTGCTGAGATGGAAGAATATGTTGTTGAAGAAGAAAAGAAAACATTTTGTCACATATAATTGATTCCATGACCTTGCAAAGAATAGGGACAAGACTGATTGGCCTATAATTGTTTGGGTCAAGTTTATTGCCTTTTTGAATATGGGGTTAACTGAGGCAGTTTTCCATATCGGAGGTAGTGTGTGAGTCTTGAAAGAAGCATTCATTATACGTGATATAGGATGACATAGAGCCTCGGCACATGATTTCAAAATATGAGATGATATATTGTCCAGACCAGGTGACGAGTTGGATTTTAGTGCCTTAAGTTTACCTTCCACCTGCTGAGAATCAAAGGAGATGATGGAAAGTGAAGCATTTATTCTGTTTACAGAAATGTATGGCAATGGTGTAGTTGGATCTTCTTGTGTGAATACTTTAGAGAAAGTATTCGAAAGTAGTAGTGCTGATTCTGCATTGTTGGCACATTTATCACCAGTTTCGTTTTGTAGAAGGGGTACGGAACATACTTTTGATGTTAAATTTGATCGGATGTACTTATAAAACTTTTTACTATCTGCACTAGAAAAAATGGTTTCTTGATAATAACGTTTTGCATTATTAATTTCGGTACTAAGATGATTGGAAAACTGACGATGAGTAGAAGAGTCACTTGGATTATTGGTTCTCTTAAATTTTCTCCATAATTGTTTTTTGTGTCTTATCATAGACAAAAGTTGATTATTTATCCATGGTTTAAGTTTAAGTTTTTGGGCCTGTTTGGCAAGCAGATATGTTCCTGTGCAGTGGAGACAGGTAAGAGTTGTCTTCATACCCAAGAGAGGTTGGTTGATAGGTATATGAGGTAAAAGGTTGGGCTTAGGTATCCTTTGCACAACAACCAGCATGCGGGCCGACCTTGGGCCTCACAAGACAAACAATCCGTAAGGAGACGAGGAACTGGTTGAGAAATCAGGACCTCGCTCACTGGAGGGCTCTACAGGGTTTCAGGCAGTCCAAGCTCCTATTGAGGGGATGGACTGATGGACATGCTAGAGCTGCTCTAGAACTACCAAGGAGTAGGTTGAAAAAGATAGCAGGGCTCCTAACAGGGCACTGCTGTCTGAGGAAATACCTCTGTAACCTAGGTTTAGGAATGCCTAGGCAAACTAAATGAACTAGGCGAGAACAATATAGTCACCTTACTGTGGATTCCAGGACACACAGGGATAGAGGGGAATGAAATAGCAGATGAACTAGCAAAGAGGGGGACTGGAACACCCTTTTGGGGGCCGGAACCCTTTTGCGGTATCAGCTCCAATGTAATATTGGAATAAATAGGAAAAGCCGAAGAAAAGAGAAGATCTGACCATTGGAAAGATCTAGTAGGACTTAGGCAATCAAAGATTCTTCAGGGTGACTACAGCCTGTTGAGATCAAATGAATGCATAAGGCAAAATAAAACTGCACTAAGAGTTTTAACAGGCATCCTTACGGGACATTGTCGCCTGAATGGGCACCTGAAAAAGCTCAAAATAGTGGAGGAAGAAGAATGTAGATTCTATGGAATGGAAGAAGAAACTTCCATCCACATACTTGCGAACTGTACAGCAATTCAGAATCCTAGGGCACAACACCTTGGAGATTACTGGATAGAAGAGGGACATTTACCTAAGTTGAAGCCTGCAGATATCCTAAAATCCTCCGGGAAATAGTACTAAAGGAGCTACTAGTCTCTGAGACTTTCCTCAGGAACTAAGAAGAAGTAAGGGGGCACAATAGATCTTTTAGGTCTCAGTGAATGTCACCCCAATTTACATACATACATACATACAACCTAGGTTTAGAAGAAAGTCCCTTATGTAGGGGTTGCGGCATGGCTGACGAATCGTCGGACCATGTTATTCTCGTATGTCCATATTGGGCTGTGCTACGCAGGCGAATCTTCGGAGTCCCTGTTATGGCCCCCGGGGACATAAGCAGGCATCCACTAAAGAGGATTGAGTCCTTCATCGAGGGACTCGGCTTCATGGATGCATGAGTAGCAGGAATGGCACAATGGGCCCGCCAGTGGCCTCAGTGCCGGAACCTTGGCTTGAGTTTTTCTTGGCCAAGGTTCGCCTGTCTAAATTAGTAGTAGTAATTGCGAGTGCACGAAATTTCAAGTTTCCATCTCAGAAAAAAATAAATAAAAACTCAATTTAATTCAGGGTGGTATCTTGGAAGGGGGTGGGATTAGGAAATTTTGTCATAGGAAAGACATAATATTATATCATAATTTTATACGGGAAATCACCTTCTGAATTTTTTTCGCTTGAATTTAGGAACACCCTGTATAAATAAATATTTTTAATGCTGATTTTAAACATATGTAATATATATATAATATATTAATAATGTTACAAACTGCGTATTTCAATGTAATGCCCAAGATTCCTTTAGCTGAAATCACAAACAAAAAAATTATTATACAGGATGATTCTTTATTCATTATTTTAATTTATAATTCTCAATCTCTATCAAATGACATCAAATCTCAGTATCATCCTGCCTTTATTTTAAAAATAGCTACTTTTTTCAAAAGACATAGGTAAGCTATGTCGTTCCTCATATTTTCTAAATACTATACAGCCCTTTTTTTACAAGTGGTACTTTTTTCAAAAGACATAGGTAGGCTATGTCGTTCCTCATATTTTCTAAATACTGTCCAGCCCTTTTCTTACAAGTGCTACTTTTTTCAAAATACATAGGTAAGCTATGTCAATCCGAAAGTTTCCTAAATATCTTTCGTTAACAAGTAGGTACTTTTTTCAAAAGACATAGGTAAGCTATGTCGTTCCTCGTATTTTCTGTTCTGTTTTTTTCTTCTGCCCTTTCTCCTCTGTTGGTGTCATTCGGTTTAGAATTGTGAATTATTTTTTATTGCAATTGTTAAGTACGAGACATGTACCGACTTTTTTGTTTACGATTGACTTTTTCCCGCACTCACCCAGATGGGCGAGTACGCTTAAGTGTTTTCCGTTTGTCGAATGGATATGGGTTGACAAGAAGGGATTCCCCCAGCTGCCCAGTATGGGCTATCAAAATATCCTAGTTGGTCAATCCGAATATTTTCTAAATATTATCCAGTCTTTCGTTATCAAATTGGTACTTTTCAAAAGACATAGGTAAGCTATGTCGTTCCTCGTATTTTTAACACGCTTATATTAGCTTCACCTGTATGTGTGTGAGCTTGTTTGTAACTCTCCTAGCAAGTGGCTTATATTATTACTGTCAGTATATCCAAACAATTTAAGTACGTTCGTTGGCCGAGCGGGCTAAGGCGCGCGTCTTCGATGTCGTCGGATTCACTGGTTGTGGGTTCTAATCCCGTTCTCGGCTAACAAAAAAGATTTTTTTTGCATGTTGAAAAATATATAGGGTGTTTAATTTATATTTTTCACTACTAGCCTCTAAACCTAACTTTATTGACTTTTGTTGAGGTAGTAAAGTTGTTCATTATTAACCAAGGTAGAAAAATACAGAGCCTACTTGATTATAACTAAATCTCAATCCATTTAACAGAATGTGCACAGATGTCATGTCATGTGAAACGGTAGTCGACAAACTAATATTCAAAAAAATAAAATGCCAGTACTGAAGTAGTGAAAAAAATGCTATATGAGCCACGGTAGAAAAGTGTATTAATGTCTCGGATCCATTAAAGACCTCGAAGCTTCGCTTCTCGGTCTATAATGGACCTCGAAAATAATACCTCACTTTTCTACCTTGGCGCATAATTACTAAAGCAGCCTTTAAACTCGATTTTTAGTCAATTTAAACGCTCAAATTAATTCGAAATTTTGCGCACACGGCGAGCACCGATGACAATACAATATAGTAGTAAAATATAGGGTGTTTCATTTATAATGCAACCTTTAAACTCGATTTTTACCCACTTTAAACGCTCAGATTAATTCGAAGGTTTTTTATATAGTACAAAAAAGTGAAAAATAAATTATAGTTCAAAAAAACTGAAAAACACGCTTTAGAGGTAATCGAACTAAAAAGTTGAAAATAATTCTTAATTTAAGAATAAAATGATTAACGAGAAAATTAATGTCATTGTGGTAATAGCGTGGGGTGCTCAATATAAATTGTTACAATTTCTTACTAGTTCTATTCCGAAATGCAGAGTTAGTGTATAAATGTAGTACAAAGCACCCCACCCTATTACCACAATGACATTAATTTTCTCGTTAATTATTTTATTCCTAAATTAATAATTATTTTTAACTTTTTAGTTCCATTTCCTCTAAAGCGTGTTTTTTAGTTTTAAGTAATTTATTTTATCTGTGTTTTCTCTCCTTTCGCCCCTGATGGTGTCATTCGGTTTGGAATTGTGAACTTTATTGCCAGCCCTCGCTATCGCTATGTTACTTATATCCCTTATAGTATAAACACAGTATACCAAATGTATACTGCGATATAAATAACTATTATATATGTCAGGGGTAACATTTAGGAGTTTCCTAAGAACTGTAATTTCCATAACACTACTCTACCAGATTTGGTGATAAGTTCTGTATTCCTAGGCATTCAACAAACCCTTATGAAGGTTTCAAAACTCATTTAAAAAAATATCTTATTTGACCAGTGTGTGTATGTTACAATAGTATATTTCATTAGGAGTCTGGAAAAATCCATTGCCGGACGTGTAATAAACGATACTTTTTATTATACTTATCTGAAAACAACGCAAAAAAGGATAAGAAGTAAATTTAGAACATTTTATTTTCAAAGTAATCATAATACATCTTAATAGTACCAAAGATGATTAACATTTCCATAGCAACAATATATTGTAATGTTTTTGTTATTTATTTAAATAGTTTTTATTTGTGGGATAAAATTATACACACTATGGCTAATTACTACCTATTGATTTATTTATTAAACTTAATTTATATACAGATTCTACTTAATGTCTACTAATTTATTTACACTCGGTATAATAGTTCTATTTTATTTTTACCACTTGATTATTACACTATTTATCTTCACTATTCCATTTACTGTCGGATTACTAAGAACTTCTGTAAATTGTTTGTGAACTAACTTTTTGTCTTCGTTTCACTAATTATTTCGAACTAACTGTTAACTCGCTCAAAAACCCGCGTATATATAGTCCTTCTCGACTCCAGAAAATTCTAGTACCTTCCGCGCTCGTCCTATGCACAAACAAAACCTTATTCCAGAAAGTTCTCGAATCCCCAGCGCAGCCACCAAAATTTATAATCGAGAGACAGGGCCGGCTTTGAGTTGGTGATCTCGCAACAATATTTATTATCGGCATTGTTTTATTTTCTGTCAGTTTAATTCATGTTAGTTTTAAAAAATGTACTCGGAAGAAAATTCAGATATTCATATGAACATATTAGAGCTAGCGGCACAAGCCAGTGCTGATTTGTTACCAGCAAAATCCAGGTCGAGATATGAACACGAGTATCAACTTTTTATGTAATGGCGAGATTTAAAAAAAGTTAAAACTGTAAGTGATGATATTCTTCTAGTTTATTTTGTCGAAAAAGCCAAGAATAGGAAATCTTCCACGTTATGGAGTCGGTTCTCAATGCTAAAGAGTTGTTTAGCTATGAAAGAACATGCTGGCAACACAAAATATCCAAAAACTATTGCTTTTTTGAAGTGTCAGGCTGTGGGTTATATACCAAAAAAGTCCAGGGTACTAACGGCAGAACAAGTAACCACCTTTTTATGCGAAGCTTCAGATGAACAATATCTACTGGCATAAGTGATTTTAGTGTTTGGGATCTTTGGCGCATGTCGTAGAGATGATTTAATACGTTTGAGTTTAGACGATGTAGAAGATAATGGGCGCTTTATTGTTGTGTTTTTGCGAGATGAAAAAAATCATATGTCAAGAAGTTTTACCATTATCAATGAGGGATGTACATTCGAGCCCTGTGCACTTTACCGTAAATATGCAGATCTACGGCCTGAAAATATGAACAGCAGAAGATTATTTGTTGCATACCGAAATCGTAAGTGTTACGTACAACATGTTGGATGCCATCTCATCAGCGCTGTCCCGAAACTTGTTGCAAAATACCTGAAACTGAAAAATCCCGAAGAATATACCGGACATGGGCTAAGGCGTTCTTCGGCAACCATGTTGGTGGAAAGCGTAACCATGTTGGTGGAAAGCTGATTTGCTCACCTTGAAAAGACACGGAGGATGGCGTTTTTCCAACGTAGCAGAAGGATACATAGAATACATAATCCATACAAAGAAAAATAGAAGTATCACAAAAATTGTTTAACATTCCATGAGGAAAATCAAAACTTCTGCGAACCGTCTGCTTCTACATCTTTAGTTCTAATGAATGAAATACCGAAGGGACTAAACTTCTATACAATAATACAAATTGTACCTACAATAAATGTTACTATTAATACCAACGATTCCTAAATATACTAATTATGTTGTTTTCAGAAAAGTGTTATAAATAAATAATTGTTTTTTCTTATAATTAATTTCAATTGTATTTTTTTATTCAGCGCACGGAAAAAAATCGGAGCTCGGGAAAAAATTTCCGTGCGCTGTTCTGAAAATGCCACCTTTACGTCTTTGTAAAAACAGATGAAAACAAGTTGTTTTCAGATAAGTATAATAAAAATTATTTTTTCACTTAATTATTTGTGAACTGTATATATTATGTTCTATGTGTTGTTTCTATGACTTGTCCTATATCATGTAAAATATGATCTGAAGAGATGAATACATTTATTATTATTATTGTTATCAATGAAGGTCGCCCTGAGGATAAATAATTATTGAATAGATGAGGCTTTTACTTGATGAAGATCCATACTAAACGATTTTTTTTTGATAAATCTACTGTGCTAGCGAAGCGCGTCACAAGTTTAAATTGAACGTTAGTTCAATTTATAATTTAAACATATTAAATTGTTTTATTTCATCGATAAATAATTATTATAGATTTGTAATTTGGTTGTTTTGTATTGATTTAATTATCATTTTTATTAAAAAGAGTCATATATAGCTTTTAAAATACCTAGGCAATTAAAACAACGTCGAAAGAAGCACTAAATCAAAATCAAATAACTATTAAGAACCACGTGTTGTGCAGAAAGCGCTTGTTTATCTCAGGGCGACTGTCAGATAACGTAACGTGGACTTCCCCTATTCTCTTTGTTATTGATGTTATTTGGATTATTATTTGTTTTTGTACTATTTTCTTCCAATAATGTTCACAAACAAAATACTAGCACAACGAAGTTCGTTAATAGGCCAAGCAATAGGTAAATATATTTTACAAAAGTCCTAGTAGAAAATGGATGTTGCCATCATATAAAAGACATTCCATTGTATAATTTTGATATGTTTCGGACACGCAAATGTTTTTCAGTAATTTGTTATACACATTTAAAACGAAAAAAACTTCATTTTTCTAGTTTTTTTCCTATAACGTCAAAATTACTGAAACAATCTCATTGGTATGTGAAGATAATCGTAGGCAATTAAAATACGAACAAAATGAGGGGTCGAGCAAGTTAATCGGATAATTAGGAACCGAGAAAATTTGGAAAAACCGGAATATTGGTAATTTTTTTGAAAATTCATATTTTCGTCATTTTTCAATTGTAAGAGCTGAAACTTGGTACAAAGGAAGTTCTTCATATGCAATTTATATGTGCGAAGTGCAGAGGCCAGGCGACGGTTACTTTTATCGCAATTGCAGTTGTAATTTTTTGATACGATAAATTTCAACGTGTCTGGTTGCGTTATAGATTGTCCGATTTTAAATTTCAAAGCGGTTTTGAAAAGTATAGATCTAGAGCAACAGAACTTTTTTTTTTCGATTTGTAATAAAATGATACGAAATTGGTCAAAAACGCCCAAGAACACCGCCGAAAATGACTGGTTACGGCGCTCGTCAGTACGATCGTATATGTGTACCGGCAAAGTCCGTTATGCAGTCATACCTAGGTTTGGCTAGGCTAAGTCCGCATTGCCGGAAAACTAATGGTATATTCCCTTCCCCTTTTCGAAAAAATATCGAATAATTTGTATTCCACATGAAGTTTTTCCAAATAGGGGAAGGGAAAAGGGGAAAGGAATATACCATTAGTTTTCCGGCAATGCGCACTTTGCCTAGCCAAACCTAGGTATGACTGCATAACGGACTTTGCCGGTAACATATGTATATGCCTCTCCTTGATCCCCGCTCCCTTCTACCCCGTTACCATCCCGCAATCGGTCATTTTCGGCCTTATTTCCAAGCGTAGTCACAAATCAAAATACGTTTTGTTGCTCTACATCTACACTTTTCAAAACCGTTTTAAAATTTAAAATCCGACAATCGACAACGCACGTTGCAAATTATCGCATCAAAAAATTACAATTGCAATTGCGGTAAAAATAACCGTCGCCTGGCGTCTGCTCTTCGAACATATACAGTGCATATGAAGAAGTTCCTTTCTACCAAATTTCAGCTCTTACAATTGAAAAATGACGAAAATATGAATCTTCAAAAAAATGACTAATTTTCCTGTTTTTCCAATGTTCTTGGTTCCTAATTATCCGATTAACACACTCGACCACTCATTTTGTTCGTATTTTAATTACCTACGATTTATCCGTACATACCATTGAGATTTCTTTAGTACTTTTTACGTTATATGAAAAAAACTTAAATAGGGAGGTTTTTTTCCTTTTAAATGTTTATAACAAATTACTGAAAAACATTTGCGTGTTCAGAATATATCAAAATCATACTACGTAATGTCTTTTATATGATGGCACCATCCGTTTTCTACTAGGATTTTTGTCAAAAATTACTATACTTGTATGCTCTATTGTTTGACCTATAAGTGAATCGATTCAATCACAAGAATAAAAAATAAAACCATGGAGTCTTATCAACAGAACCATGAACATGATGATGCAGTTCTTACAAATGCTGACACTATAATTACAAGCTACGTTACGTCACTTAGACCCATAAGACAGGCGCAAATTTAGATGTACATGCTTGCGATTGATTGCAACAAAGCAAAAAGTCAATTTTAGTGACAGAAATTTTCTAAGGGAGTTTATAAAATTGGCACAGAAGTTTCTCGAGTTTTATTTTTGGTACTTTGGAAGAAGGAAATTAAAGCACTTCACTTCACGTTTATTTGAAAAATAGGAAATTTCTGCGAGTTTGCATTCCCTAACTTTGTTTTAGACGGTACAAATTATTTTGACCTTTTTATCAGTACCTATCAATCACTACTTTCATGAATTATTTCATTTTTGTTTTTGGTTATTTGCACCACCTTGCAAAATTGGATACATTATATTTTTCGAGTTATTTATGAGTAATATTACATTTTTTGGTACTTTTAGGAGATCTACATTCAGACACGTTTTAGTACTCGTTGTACAGTACACCCAGGACATTTTTTAGATTGTTTAGTTATCTGCGCCTCGCTAAGTTGACTCTGAGGAGTTGGTAAATTGATACCTCGAGGACAACTGGCACTAGTGAAGTAGGCAGATTGAGACCACGTAATCGTACTATTTCTTGATAATGACTCCATAGCGGAAGTCAAAATGTCGAGAAAACATCCTTCTGTTCTCGGAACATAAATAAAAGTATAAAAAACAATTTTATTTCAAGTCACAACCCTTTATTAAGATAATTTCTGCTATATTAAAGGTACTACTTTCTAGTTATTACCTACATAAGTACTTAAAGATTATAAATATGAAAGTTCATTATTATTATTATTTATTTTGGATCCAGCTTCAAATGGAACTTTTAAGAAGTTGCAATCTTCTTCATCATCTGTACTACTATCTTTATTTAATGATTTCTTCATCTGCTTTTTTAATTTTGCTGACTGTATCCTTTGAGCCAAAATCTGCAAAGACATATAAGAATATAAAAAAACATAATCACAATCAGCCTTATTCATAGTCATTGTTAGTGGCTACTAAAACTCTAGTAGAATAATCATGGACGAATTTAGCATCATACTAACGCTAGTAACGTTTTAAATATTTAGTAGCGTAGTTGGGTATGTTTAGGTGCATACTAAAATGACATAAACTGCGTTTTTTTGACAGAATGTGAATTTCGTGTTCGGTTGAGATTAATGATTAAGGTATTTCAATTAATAATGGTTTTGTTGTAATTTTACCACCTTGTATTGTGGATGCAAGTAAGTAAACAGAACTGGATTCAATCTAATGTAATATATTGCAACATTAAACATATACAGGGTTGGGATAAAGTATGGAACCAAGTAAATATCTTTTAAACGAAAAGAACGATATTTATTTGAATTTGCAAGTGCAATGGAACAAAATGCATCTGATGTACATTTTTTTGTTAATAATATACTTCCGGTTTAACCGGAAATGCCATCAAATTATTTAATTTAAATGGGACACCCTATATATTTTTACAGATTTTGAAAGAGCTTGTTATTTTGAATTCATACATACTGAGTTTACCGTAAAAAAATTTGTAAAAACGAGGAATAACTCACTGTTAGGTGTACAATAGGTGTACATTTCACTATTTTAGAATAATGAGAGACAAAATTACTTTAAATGTTCAAAATGCTCGCCGTTTACTTGCTGACAATATGCCATCCTATTAACAAATTCTTGAGTCACTCTTTCCAAGACTTCTCCACGTATTAGTTCACATTCATCAATAATTCTTTGTCTCAATTCCTGTAAGTTTGTTGGTCGTCTAACGTAAACACGTAATTTTAGATAACCCCCAAAGAAAAAAATCTAGCAGGCTAAGATCCGGAGAACGAGCAGGCCACTCTATGAATCCTCTACGTCCAATCCATCGATTTGGAAAATTCGCATCCAGAAAATCCCTAACCCGTCTATCATAGTGGGGAGGTGCTCCATCTTGTTGAAACCAAACATTTTGTGGTAATTGCCCATTCTGTTGAAGTGCAGGAATAATTTCGTTATTTAGTAGATCCAAATACTTGTCACCATTCAAGTTTCCGTCGATAAAAAATGGGCCTATAAGCCTATTTTTGACAATTCCCATCCAAACATTTAACTTCTGTGGATGCTGGGTATGTGCTTCATGAATCCAATGAGGATTCTCATTTGACCAATACCTTGAGTTCTGGCGATTAACTGTTCCATTTAAACAAAAAGTTGCCTCATCGGAAAAAACTATGTTAGAAGCAAAATTATCGTCGACATTACAGATGTCCATTAGCCGTTCGCAAAAATCCTAGCCGTCGGTCAAAATCATCGTCTGACAATTCTTGAACCAACTGTACCTTATACGGATGATACTTTTCACTTTTTGATATCTTTCCTACAGAACGTCGACTGATACCATGGTTTAGTGCCAAATTTGTGGTGGAAGTTTGAGGTGATTCTTCTAAATCGATTGCAATATTTTGTTTAACAGTTTCGTTCGTTGCAGTCCGCGGTCTTCCAGGTTTTAGCAAATTTTTACCATCCAAGTTGTATTAAAACGTTGTAATGTTTTAGTTACTGTTGAGCGTGATATACGATTTCTCTCCGGATGCAAATTATTAAAAATATGACACACTTCTTCATGAGTTCTAACACGATCACCATAACCGATCATCATTAAAATTTCAATACGCTCTTTTTCACTTAATTGAACCATTCTAAATTGTAAAATTTATTTCCGTCAATTAGAATTTGACACTTGGAGAACAAAAGACGTACTAAACAGTACTCGTTTATTTATCACTATGCATACAAACAACACCAATTAGATTATCTAAATAGTTTTTTGCTCTAATGCAAAAAACTCAAAGGAGGTTGATTAAAGTGCTATATTCCTCGATTTTACAAATTTTTTTACACTAAACTCAGTATGTATGAATTCAAAATAACAAGCTCTTTCAAAATCTGTAAAAGTATATAGGGTGTCCCATTTAAATTAAAGAAGTTGATGGCATTTCCGGTTAAACCGGAAGTATATTATTAACAAAAAAATATACATCAGATGCATTTTGTTCCATTGCACTTACCTGCAAATTCAAATAAATATCGTTCTTTTCGTTTAAAAGATATTTACTTGGTTCCATACTTTATCCCAACCCTGTATACAAACTTGTAAACTTGAAGTATTAAAGAAAGGCGCCTTTTATAGTATAAGCAATACCGACAGAGTATATAAATGCTTATCACTGACCAATTCTTGTTTTTAATAGTTCAGACCAGACAGATTAAAAGAATCTTGTGCAATGATTATTTTCTCTGACATTTATTCAAAGTATAGCATTGGCACATGATTTTTATAACAAATTAAGTTGGCCGAAAGCATTTGGCCTTAAGGCAGATAGTCTACACAAAATAATTATACTTCAATAGGTTTTAAATAATGTAAATATACAGTGAATGTACATATAAAAGTGTTTTAGATAATTTGTGCAAGTAAAAAAGTAATAAAAGCAAATTTTTTATTGAATATTCATACATATGTATTTATAAAACCTTTAGAAATAAAGTACCCCACCTTGTATAAATCCATTTATTATAATTCTCTTCGTTTTCTAAGTCTCTCTCTCAACTTACAAGTTGTCCTGTAAGATTTGCGACAAGAAAAAGACTGATTGATTGAATTTATTGGTATCAATGTTTTAATGCAACAACAGCAAATTGCTCTGATACTTGATATTTGCTAGAAAAGAAAAAATTACCAGCCACGAAGCTACGGAATTAAGAAACAACACTACTATCTTCCACAACAATAACAAACTTCCCCCTGTTGAAACAATTATACATTTAAATAAAACAATCTAAGTTTTTACTTATTAATTTTATTTATAAAACACTTTATTTCAGTATTTACTTAATTACAGTTTCCTGTAAAAATTGTCATATTCTAGTAAAGCGTGTTATCAATAGATGTCGAAGATAATATTTCAATACTACAGCGCCTTACAAAAATTTTGAAAAATACTTTTCAATGAACAGAGACCGTTCACTAAGAAGCAACAACTACTTCTAGGTCTATATGCTCCGACAGATATTAAATTACACTTCTAAGTTAAACGGGGCTGTTATATCTGCAAGATATAACCAGTTATTCTGGTTTGTAATTGGAAGGGACAACATCACTTATAGATATACCAGCCCCGTTTAACTTATAACTGAATAATTCAATGTCTGTCGGGGCATATAGCCCGAGAAGTAGTTATTGCTTCTAAGTGAACGATCTCTGTTCTTTGAAAACTATTTTTTAAAAATTTGGTAAGGCGTTATAATAGTATTAAACTATTATCTTCGACATATATTTTATTTCAGATTCATAAATCGGGGATCTTTTATAGCATGATTACAAATATATGAATATATTTGCAATTCTTCCTTCCTAACTGCTCTTAAGCACGGGTCACATTAGGCTGGCATCAGCCGCGAATAAAAAGAAGCCGCTACTATCAGCTTAATGTGACCACAAAATTCGCAGGTGGCATCGCCAGCCTGCGAGTATTTGTCAGCGGATGGTGAAGTCAGACATGTTCAACTTTTGGCAGCCAGGCAGCGGCTTCTAGCAGGTCATGTGATCACTCGCATCCGCTGGCACCATCCACCAGCGTAGTCTGACCACCCCTCACCACCACAGTGGCAAGCCAGCAGCGACTAGTGCAACACGTGGTTCAATGTGTACATGTTTGATTTGGCTCTCTTTGTTCAGTGTTAATTGTTTATATTGTTAGTTTAACGTGAAGAAATGACTGAGTTAAAGTGGTCAGGGAAGCAGATTATTGACTTCTTCTTTTAACTCTTGGGAGAGTCTTGAAGATGCTCCTAACTGTTCCCTTCTTTGAATCCAAGGCCTACACCACCAGCGTCTCTTCTTGCGGTTAACCATTTTTATACATAGCTCGTTCACGCACATCCTCAATAACCGATTAAGTACTCGTTTCCGTGGACCTACAGACGACATGACGACTAGAAAGAAATGAGCTAATAAAAACCAGGCGAGTAGGTTGTTCAATGTGACCGGGGTGCCAGCCGCTGATCGCTGGTGCTACTGCCAGCCGCTGATTATCAGCGACTGGCAGCCAGCCTAATGTGACCCGTGCTTTATTTTCGTTTGAAAAACATCAGTAATAGTAAACTATCTTTATTATATCCAATATATAACTTGAGATAATATTTTAATCCAACTATTACTGCATTTAATCTCATCTCATACATTTATATTCAACAGGCACTGGCATTGTCAACTTTTAAAATAACTTATTATTCTATAATAAATGCTTTATTACGTTGTTTATAATATTTTCAAATAGGAAGGCTTCGGTTATTCACAACATTTGCTGTATATCTGATCTTGAATAAATTGAATAATACATTCTCTAAATGATTTTGTAGCTTCAAATACACTTTTAGATTCCGATATTTCACCATTTCAGCTGCTTGTAACTCAACTAATTCTTCGTTAAAGTTTATCTGGTTTGGATCTCTATGTCACCTACTATGAATATGACACATTTAGTAACATGTTAGTGGCTACTTGTTAGTAGAGTATTTAATAGCTACTAACGCTGTGACTATGAATAAGCAATATTTGGGAGAGATAAAACTTTTGGGTTGGTTTTCTTTTATAATAATAATAATAATTTTATTGTTCACACATAAAGAGATTACATGAACAAGGAGAGCAACAAAAGCTATGAATAAGTACACTGTGAAACATAAAATGCATACAAATTGTTATAACATTCAGACATCGAACAATCATGATGTGTATAATGGAACTATGACAATACTTTAATTTCTTTAATTTCCTAAGAAAGTAGATGCTCACATCAGCATAGAGCTGGTAGGGACTTTTACTGAGATCTCATTCATTCATTATGAATGATCTAATTTTCATTGCTCCACATATGAAACGATATATTTGCATTAGCGTAGGTGGATCTATTGAGGATAATAGCGAGTCTAGATCATCCGAAAATTATCCAACCTTAATAAGCTTTTCTCTTAGGATTTTATACATGGGACTGACCAGCAATATGTGTTCAAGATTTTCAGGCATTAGGAAGTTACATATTTAGCAAATATTGGTCATTTCAATTTTATAAGAATTGTTATTGACATATGTACAAGTTTTCTAAATTTGTGGTCCTAAGTTGAGCTATAAGTCTCTTAATATGTAGGGGAATTGTACAGGTTTAATAATTGTCTTCATTAGGTTCACTTTGTTGTAAAAGAAATTTATATGAAGCGTGATGAGTGCTAAGTATTATTCTATTTTGATCTTGTTCAAAAGTTTTATTTATGTAACGAGATAGTAATAGTTTCTTTTGTGTTTAGGTCGATATTATTTATATTAAGTTCTATGTCGCATTACTTTACCATATCCTTGCAGAGTTGGTCAGCCCAATTGTATTTTGAATTTCCAACAGTAGATTGCTGTAGTTTAATAGAGCGGATTAGTGCCCTATTAACATATCGATTGGGATTTTTACTTTTAATTCGTAAAATAAGCTCTAAGGCCTGCTTTATTATGAAGTACCCTATCCTATATAATGCCAGTTCGGACCTAATTATATATGCAGCTGTTGATCTTTGCAGAAACCATAATTGTTTCCAAAAGTTATTTTGTGTTTTTTCTGCTTCTTCTAGATGACAGAAGCCCCATATACCGCTTGCATAAGTGAATGTAGGTATTGCGACGTTATTATACAATAGTTTTATTGACTCTAGTGACGAGATTTTATAGCAGACTATATTTTTAATGAAAACACCTTGAGAGAATCGGATTTTTTGTTCGCGTTGTTTAAAATTGTTCAAAAACAGCCCATTGAAGGTGAAGATAACCCCTAGATATTCATATGTAGGTATTTGAAAGACAGATAATATTATTTTTATATGTGAATTCCGATATTTGAGCTTTTGCGAAAAATAACTATTTTTGTTTTTGTCGGATTAATGTCGAGTTTGTTGTTAGAACAATAAGATTCAGGAATTTGCAGGTTCTGTGTTTTCTTTTATTGGATAATACACCAGTGGATAATTTGCTCAGCTTATAGAAGGGAAAATATTGTTGTCTTATTTCAGGCAATCGAATATCTCCCAATGGGATCACTTGAACTAAAACTTGACTAGTTAATGGCGTTTATAGTACTAAACTTGTTTAACTGAGCTCACTTGAATAGTTAAACGCCCTTAATGTTGCCTTAGTATGCACCTAACGAAGTGTAGTTTAACTTGAAGGAAGTATAACAACGTCGAAAAATTTAGAAACTTTTTGTGAGCAAAACTTTTGTTGGTGGCAATGCTTGCCCAAGCAGCATTATTCTGACTTCCGACATAATGTTTACTTAAATCAACGTTGGTTTTGGGTATTATTTAGTTGTTTGCATTAACGTTCACCGACAACGTCAGTTCATAACTTAATCTGACGTTGGAACTTCGAAGTCGATTGGGCCAATGACTACTCGACGTCAGCAAATCGAACGTTATTTTTAGTTAGACAGAAAACGTTTGTTCAACGTTCATTTTTACCTTTTTCGTGTCTTTGGACTCATCTGGAACAATACGACGTTCTAAGAACGTTTAGATCCGCATATTACAATTTTGGTCATAAAAACATGCCTAAATCTTTTTGTTCCTATTATTTGACCTACGGGCGGACGTTTAAAAGTAGTTCAAATATTCGAACAATCTATTGACATAAGATATAATCTTTATATGGCACAATCTCCAACCTAACCTCATTTTTTATTTATGTATTTGTAATATTTGTATATTTTCGTTCTACCCTCCATAATTTTTGTCTTATAAATTATAAAGATGTCCGATTCACGAAAAATCAAAAAACAGAAGCCGCTTAGACATTCATCGACTTTTTACAGAAAGAAATCCGACCTTATGGATTTACCAAATAACCATGTGAGTTTGGTATAGTTGTTTTGTCCCTGATGGAGTTTTTAATTTATTAAGTTTATATATTATTCAGTAACTGTAAACCTTTCTAGAAAAACATATTTGACAGTGTCACCTATATTCCGTTTTGACACAGGTTTGGTTTCGTGTTTACCTCCAAATTGACATAGTTCTGAAATTCTATATACCTTAACTTGTTTGTAAAGTATCTTGTCTCAAGAAGTAATTATTATAAACCAAGGAACCCAAGCCATCATCAATGAAACAGAGAATAACTTCACAAATAATTATTTAAGCAATGACAGGTCGTCTTTTCGTCGCATTAGCCACGGTCCGCAAGGCTGGCCTTGCGTTAGTTGGACTATTTAGTCATTGGGCCGTCGAGCCAACCTTCAACAGACGTTGGATTTACATACCGTCATTTGAACGTTTACCAATCGTAAAACGAAAAGTAAAGTTGGGAAAGGTCGCAATTAGGTGTGGAAGAAAGGTGTTCTTGTCCAAATAGGTAGTATTTGGGTATAGATTAGGTCGCTTAACAAAGTCCACCATGTTGGCATGTAACTGATTTGGCCGCCATTGTATGATTCACGGATTTATTTAAAAAAAAACATACTCTAATGCACTTTTGAAAGTTTTGTGACCAGCATTTGTGTTGCTGGAGACTTTGTATACCATTTTTAAATATGCAGCCATTAGGAAAAATAATAAATGGTATAATTTATTTATTTTTTCGCTTTTTACTAAAAATTATTGAGGCGCGTTTGTTTTTTGCCACAATATTGGCCGTGGTTTATCAGAAAACTGAACTTCGTTGAAGATTTTTGTTTTGCTGGTAATAAAAATGTGTATATTTTACTGTACATAAATTGGATGACTCAAACTAAGACATCAGATTGTTAGTTAGAAATACTTCATCCATCTTTGGTCGAGTTTCAAAGACTTCCACATTTCTTCCAAAATAAATTACTTAAGTTATACTCTTAGTTGTGGTGGGCAAAGTTATCATTTCAATACTTAAAACGAAATTGGTTTGCTCGACGTTCGATTTGGTCGAATACATAAGACATAAAAAGTCAGTGCCGACATCGTAACGAATGGAATTTAGGTGCAAATTTGGGTCTTGACGTGGTCACTACAACGTTGGGTGCCAACGTCATTTGAATTTTGGGTACTTACGATCATAGTTACGGAATAGTATATTTCATTACGAGTCCAGAAAATAGCTTTTTCCCGTGTGCGCGCGACGGGTTTCCGTATGAGGCGTAGCCGAACACGGGAAGTCGTGCAAGCACGGGAAAAGCATTCATGGATGTGTAATGAACGATACTTTTCATTATACCTTTCTGAAAACAAAAACTAGTAAGTATTTACTATACTGTAATGTTTTTGTTATTTATTTAAATAGTTTTTACTTGTGGGATAAAAACATACACGCTACTAAGGCTAATTAATATTTATTTATTTAAAGAAACACACACTGTATAATTCATATACACACTTTACTTAATATCTACTAATTTATTTACACTCGGTATAATAGTTCTAATTTATTTTTACCACTTGAATATTACACTATTTATCTTCACTATTTCATTCACTGTTCGATTACTAAGAACTTCTGTAAACTATCTGTGAATTAACTCTTTACTGTCCGTCTTACTAATTCTGAACTAACTGTTAACTCGCTCAAAAATCCGCGTATATATAGTCCTTCTCAATTCTAGAAAATTCCAGTACCTTCCGCGCTCGTCCTATGCACAAACAAAGCGAATGTTCTCGAAAAGGGCGCAGCCACCAAAATTTACATTCGAGGGACAGGACGGGCTTTGAGTTGGTGACCTCGCAACATTGCCCCCTCCTTAATAGGAAGTTCCTCCTGGAACTTCTATGTAGCCGGGACTGGATGTTTAAATCGGCAACTGGACCCATTCCTACACTTTCCGGTCGTATGGAAATAACAGGGCACTGACTTCATTGTACACTGATATCGGGGGGTATAGCTACAGATCTTCGAAGATCACTTCCATAATATTCCTGATGACTCGCCAATCCAACTGGTTGCTCTCTATCTTAGGCATAGCTAGTTTCTTCACGTTGGATTCCAGCACATGGTCTCGAAGGCTACGTAGCACTTCCCACACATTCCGGTAGGTGGATCGATCTTGAAATTCTTTCTTTGTTATAGGGATGGCTGATCCAAACATTTTTATGGATCAGTTCCAGCCTGATCCAGTCCAGAGTGATAACTAATTCAAAGATCAGTTCCAGTTACCAGTCCAGCCGTCCTTTTTGCGAGGGGTAGGTACGCTTTTACAGCAGTAGGTAAACAACCGTAAACGAGTACAATGAGTACATACTAGACTTGAACTGATCTTGGACCGCTCGCATTTAGCGTATTGTTAATGTTGTACGAGTGCTAGGTACGAATCTGAGTATTTACATTTGTATGTTAGTTCAGTTCAGTTGATTTGAGAAATTGAGCCGCGACTGATTTATAGGGGCCTGAGAGTGACTGTGTGTAGTGCATATTGTATATTTTTTGTTAGGAGGATGTCAAATAAAAGAGGCCCGATATGGCTTTATTTCACTATTATAGACAATGATACAAACATTTAGTCCGCCGTTTAAGATCTGTGCCCGAATCACGGTAGAACAGTCGCGGGCCGTGCAACGCTACAATGATTGGACTAATACTCGTACCTGAATAAATTGTCGGTTCGGATCAGTTCCATGAGTCCAACCCTACGGATCTGATCCAATGGATCAGTTCCAGTTCCAGGTTAGCCATCCCTACTTTGTTATCAGGTAGAAGATGTACCGTGAATTATGTTTGAGTCTCAGTGTCTTACCAGGGGTTGGAATCTGTTCTTTAAGTTTTTCTGGTTGTCCAAACTTCTTTCGGAAGACGGTTGCCAAACCTCGTGCGTTTTTGATACTGGCTGGGATGTTGTGTGCCAGTGAATATTCTTCCGGGAGTGTGAACAAATCTTGTCGTTGCTCTGTAGTGACTCCAAATCTAGCTTTACCGGTACCTCCATATGCGCCCATAAATTCTTCGAAGGCAGGATCAGAATCTTCCCGGACATGGTTCACTCCTTCCCCTATGCCATGGTCTCCTTCGAATGGCGCTAGTCGGTTTTGGTGGACTACTTTCGGTTTTCCATTGGGGGATCTTGCTTATGGGATAGATGACGTCATTGATCCTCTTCTTGATCGAGTACGGATCCTCCCAAGATTTTTGTAATTTTGGAGAAAATCCTTTTCCCTTATTTGGGTTGTGTAACCATACTTTGTCCCCTTCTTTGAAACTGCCTTCTGTAGCCTGCGTGTCGTACCGTTTTTTCATTCTGTCGCTGGCAACTTGAAGATTCGTTCGGACCAATTCGTGCACATCGTCCATCCTTTTTCTCAACTGGGCCACGTAATCTTCTCCAGCTAGATCTTCTCCAGGTCGACAACCAAATTCCAGGTCACAAGGAAACCTCATTTCGCATCCAAATAGGATTTTCGCAGGTGGCTGACCATTCTTCATTTACTACTGTAGTTCTTGAAACTGCAGCTTCCTTAGATTCTGCCTTGTTGCAGTGGGAACAGTCTGCTGGACACGGGTGTCTAGACAGGAAGTCGGTATTTCGGTGGCACACACCAGCCCGATGTTCGATTTTGAAATCGTACTCTTGAAGTCGTTCAATCCATCTAGCGATCTGGCCCTCTGGATTCTTGAACTGCATCAACCACTTGAGAGCTGCATGATCAGTCCGTATCAAGAATTTCCTTCCATACAGATACTGGTAAAAGTGTTCCACAGTCTTCACTACCGCCAAAAGTTTTCTTCTCGTGACACAGTAGTTTCGATCTCCTAGTATTGGCGCCGTGGTTAATCGCCACTTCAGGGTTTCAAAAGCAGTTTGACATTTTTCATCCCAATGAAAAGTTCTGGTTTCTTCGGTGAGTCGAGTTAGTGGCTTGGCAATCTCTCCAAACTTCCTTATGAACCTTCGATAGTATGTGCAAAGTCCAAGAAAGCTCCCAACTTGATGTTTGTCGGTAGATTGCGGCCATTGCTTGATGGAAGCAATTTTCTCTGGATCAACCGCCACTCCTTCATTGCTCACAATATGACCCAGATAGTTGACTCGGTTTTGGAATAACTGACATTTCTTCGGGTTTAACATGAGCTGGGCAGCTTGAAGTCGTTTAAATACGTCTTCCAAATTCTTCTCCAATACTACGATGTCGTCCAAATAGACCAGACATGTTTTCCAAGATAACCCTCTCAAGACATTTTCCATGAGTCTTTCAAATGTCGCGGGTGCATTACAGAGTCCGAATGGCTTTACGTTAAACTGTCATAATCCAGATCCGTTGGTAAAAGCAGTTTCCTCTTTGTCTTCTGGGTCCATTTCTACTTACCACCGGACTTCAGGTCCAAGGTGGAAAACAGTTTTCTGTCGGCCAAAGTGTCTAGCGTATCGTCAATTCGAAGCGGAGGATAGCTGTCTTTCTTCGTCACGTTGTTTAGCTGACGATAGTCTACGCAGAATCTGGTAGTTCCATCCTTTTTCTTGACGAGCACTACTGGAGATACCCAGCGGCTAGTGGATGGTTCTATTACTTTATCTTCCTCCATCTCTTGAATTATTATTTCAATCTCCGTGAACATTGGCACTCTCACCTGTTGCGGTCCGGAGTCGCAGCCTTGTTGGCAGAAGCTTCTTAGATTTTATTATCTCTGACCGTATAATGGTCCTAGCTGCTCCAGTGTCTACCAGCAGAGATACACTGTCGTTACGGCATCTGAGAGAAGCTATCAGTATGAGAGGGTCTTCGGAACGATCCTGGGTCGGTGCTGCCACCGCATGGCCGACCCGTTCTCGTTTTCCTGGTTCTGGTGTTCTTGGTTTGCTGGAGTCCTAGGGCGCTTACACGAACTTTGTACATGCCCTAGCTCACCACAATTCCAGCATCTAATCTTCTTGGGCCTTTTGTCTACCATGCTTTTTATCAAGTTGACGATCTGGTCAAGTCTATCTTCGTCACCTTCTTCATGAATGGTCCTGACTTTGTTGTACTCGAAGCCTTCGTGGCTGCTTCATATTCAAGAGCAGCAGTTAATGCTTCGACTAATGTTTTGGGATGCGCCAAACGAAGCGTCCTCTGCATATCAGGGTTACGCAAGCCATCAATAAAGGCCTGGATGCCCAGACATTCCATCATGTTCTCCGGTGCTGATGGTTAAGCAAATCGAACTAGTCGGACGATATCCACTTCAACCTTTTGGAGAGTTTCGTTTCGTTTCTGCCTTCGGTTTTTCATCTGAGATTGGTACAAGTGTTCTAGATGTTCGTGTCCATATCGCATGTCCAACCTCTTCTTCAGCTGCTTGCAGTCATCCGCTTCTTCAAAGGGTATCGTCTGAAGCACATCTAAGGCATCTCCCCGAAGCGCGATGGTCAAGTTCACTGCCTTCTCCTTATCGGACTAATCATTCGCTCTAGCGGCTGCTTCAGACTGTTTAACATAATTGGTCCACGACATCTTGGGGTGTGCTTCTGGCTTGCATGTTTTTATTTGTTTGATCTTTTTTTCTTCTGCTGGTGTGCCTTGTGTTCTTAAATCTGCCATTTACTCTCTAACTCCTGGATTTTGTCGTCTATTGTTGTTATCGTATGCTCCATTTTCTCGTCCATCGTTGTGATCTTATTCTCAATATCTGATTTTAGGGACGAACTTTTATTTTCGACTTCAGCGGCAATGTCATTACTCATTGATAATATATCGGCAGAAATATCGTTCTTCATATTAACAGAAATCTTCTCGTCCATATTAGAAATCTTCTCGTCCTTAGCGGAAATGTTGGCAGAAATTGACGAGAATAAGGTGGAAGTCTCGTCCTTAAATAAAAATGTTTCCGGACCCAAGCCGTCATCTTCCAGTGCTATTTTCAATCTTTCAACTAATTCACTCTTCTTTCCGGACGTTTCCAGCTCGCGATTTTCCAGTTCTGTTCTCAGTTCGGTCATTTTCAGCTCACTTAGTCTCTTAGCCATTTTTACGTAATTATTTATTTATATTATCCCACTTCTGACACCAATGTAATGTTTTTGTTATTTATTTAAATAGTTTTTACTTGTGGGATAAAATTATACACACTACTATGAATAACTTTATTGAATAACTCCTTATTGGCAGGAACCAAGCGCGATAACGATTTAAATTTAAGATAGGGACATTTATTGGTGTCTTTCGTCAATAATTATGTAATAAACAATCGTATCAATATTCCCCCATTTCCGCGATCGTATTGAAATAAATTTCAAATAAAATCATTTAAATTTCTTCGAAATGAACGAAAAGTGAAAAATCGTATAAATCATTAAAATATGTAATAGTTAAGGTGGGTACAGACATACAAAACTTCGTACCGTAGCGCCGTCGCGTAACAATTGTTTGTTACGCATCGAAGATACGGCGTGTCAACAAATATAGTACAGTTTGGCAAATTCACCTGAAAGTGTGAGAACGCTTTCGGAACGAAAAGGATAACCTTTTTCGCTCGGGCTATGCTTGTTTAATACAATCGGAGACACAAATTTTAGGTAGTAACTTATGTGAAAGAAGTTCAGTAGTTATTTAATATAACTAGAACTTGGATTATATGTATGCAAAATATCATTGTCATTTTAAACTGAAGTAACTTCAACATTGCAATATTTTTTAATTGTACCTGCATTTTACCAGGAAATTACAATAATTTGGAAATTTTGCTGGTCTGACCGTATGTAGGTAGGTAGGTATTAAGGGGATTAAAAAAGAGCTATTAGCACATAATGGCTCCTTAAATTTACCTGATCATTAATTAACTATAATTAATAATAATAATTTGTTGTATACGTATCAAAGTTGGAACTTGTTTTTCAGTTATATCGAAATCGTCCAAATTAATTTTTGCAGCACTTGCTTTTATCTTTTTGTTTGGTGTTACAAATGATGCGAATTCACCATCTTCAATCAACTTCATTTCACGAGCAATTTTTTGAACACTGCTTAAACTGACACCCGTTGCCAATACGGCACGATCCTGAACTTTTTTAAAGTCTTTTAATGGTTGATTACTTACAGCCTTTTTTCTCATAAAATGAATAACATTAGCTATAACTTCCCGTGTTTGACTATTTAAAATCTTGCCTTTGAGACTTGAGTGAAACTCCATTATTTTATTAATAATTTTTCCTAGACTGTACGTAGATGTTTACGCGCTGAATTTCTCACAGCAACTGACTGCTCCTGGACAGTCTGTCCGCACGACGAATACGCATCGTGGGCTTTAACGTTTTCAAACTCTCAGGTGTTTGTGTCCTACTGTAGTACAATACATATATAAATAACAAGTGGTGCAACAACAACATGTTGTACCCACCTTTAAGGTGGGTACAGACATATTGCTTGTTACGCATCGAAGGTACGGCGTGTCAACAAATATAGTATATAGTATGTACTGTAGTACATCGTTTTGGACAAGTGGTGCAATGTCAATGTGAATCATTTCTTTGATGCGGCGCGAAAAAACCGACAACCGATGGAACGCCTTGATGTTACTATGTTACGGTGTTGCGCTGTTACGCAGTGCCGTCCAGACTTGTTACGCGACGCGGAATTGAGGATATTGCGATAGAAATTGAGCTGACAATAGTTGCATAATATATTTTTCCACAACGAAGTCAAAATCAGACATCTATTGGGCGAGGAACTACGTTTCAGATACTGGAGTATGCGTTACTGCGTTCCATCTTTCGCACAATCCCTGCAGGCAATTTAATTCACCCACGCAGTTATACTGCGTCTTTACGTTCGCCCAGCCTTTAACTCGGAATCTGATTCTGTTTTTGTTGAGGAAGGAATAGTGTATTCCATTATACTTAAGAAAAACTCCCAAAAAGTTGTTATTTAAAAAAAAGGACTCATGGAGAATTCGTCCTTAAGAATAAGTTTTGGGAAAAAAAACATCATTATCGAGTAACTCGTGCACAGTTTGCAGAAATTCATGGATTTGTTCAAGAAGACATGGAATCTGAAGGGTGCTTCAAAACCTGCCGGAACGGAAAAAAAATAGCCGTAAGTATTTTAAGGTGAGTAGTTTATTAACTTTAAACACATAGGTAATATCCCTAAAAACAAAATGAGGTGTAACTGTTTTAGTTTTTACAAAAAATTCGTTTATATAGTTCATTAAAATAGTCACTAGTTATATCACAAGAGGTGAATATTTTTTTGAATATTTTTTGACATTTTTGTGTAAAATTCTTTTTAAAAAATATCCCTCCAGCTTCGCTGTCGGGATATTTTTAAAGAATTTTTGTCTCGCGCAATTTTTACAGAAATTTTGCGGAAAAATGTCAAAAAATATTCAAAACAAAATATATACCTCGAGTGGTACATGGTCAGATTATATACCGAAAAAGACGAAAACATACAACGAAATGGAAGATTTTCAAAATAATTTATGTAGCTACATAATAATTTATATTTTTATTGGGAATATAGAATTCTTCAAACTGGGTCCATACGTACTTTTTTGTTTTTATCGTATTTGTTGGTATGGTCGTATGGGCGTTTTTTCGGATATTTTCTATTGAAACATCACCAAATCGATTGAAATCCATGTTAATTAACAAAAATATGACGTTAATGTGACAACATTAAAAATTGGCTGTGGCAGGTGGGCCGGGGTATATTCACTTATGTCAAAAAATATCCAGTATAATTTGCTTCTGATTGGTCGCAAAATGGCATTTGATTGGTTAGAAACGGATGGAGGTATATAATCACTGTTACTCTGTATTTGTTTTGCAAAATATTCTGTATAGGTGCTTCAATGCTTTCAGAGGAAAAGCTGCTAACAAGGTGTGATGAATTATCAGGATAAGTTGAGAAATGCGTAGACGATGAGGAGCGTTGATAATAATCATTCATATAATCTAATCTAAATCTATCTTGAATACAAATAATAAGCATATAACTACGACATTATGTATTATCGGCATTCTTTTTGGATGTCTAAATTGAAGTGTTTGTCACCTTACCTGTTGCCGTCGAGTTTCTGCTTCGTCTAGTTTTTCTTGGAGTTTTTCTAACGTAACAGGTGAGGTAGATGAATCTTCCAGTCTTTCTAAAATTCTTTTAGGTGGATGTTTTTTTACAATGCTATCATCAGTATCCTCTTCTTCGAAGGCGATTTCAAAGGACATTCCATTCACTGTAATTGAAATTTTTGTTGTTTTACAGAACAGTGCAGCACTGCAGAATAAAAGTGATATTTCATGCCTCTATATCACTTAATTTATAGGAATAAAAGTTGCGAATACCTATTGCAAAATGTACTTTTTGAATAATTTTTGTTGTTGATGGATCTAGAAGTTTCACATGAAACTTTTTATTTTCACTTTATTAGTCAATTAAATTTCAACTCTTACAGCTCCAAACTTTACATCATCCAATCAATATTGGTCGCGCTCATCACAAGCTAGCGCTACCGGAGCGATCAGCAATTTCCTGCTGAACGCGTAGTTTGTCAACTGATCAGATGTGAGCGCTCTGGTAGCAGTCGCCATTTTTTCCATCATAATTGAAATACGGTCTGTTACCGATCAATGATTCATTAACTGTCATTCATGCCTAAGGTTATGTTAATTAAAATATAAAATATTTGTATCTTGAAAATGAATGTTTACCAGTGGGAACCAATAAAATCGAAAATAAATATATAATTATTGAAGTTATATATCAGGTAAAATTAGGTTATGTTGTTGTGTGATGAAGAAATCGCTACCTGATCAACTTTGTTGATATGATCGCGACCATTGTTACTTAGAAAAACAAATGAGGGAACTGACATTTTATTTATTGTAGCTGAAATCTGCTCAAGAATGATATCTTGTCCACAATTTTGTAAGTTTACCTTTGTTTTATGGTGTTTTCAAAGTTTCAAATTCTCACCTCCGTGAAATATATTATTAACAGATCCATTCTCCAGTAGCTCTTCTTGAAGATCTTCTGCCTCCAGCGGTGGTAAATTAGGTTGAGATCTTGGTGTTAATGGTAAAGCTCTCGTGGCCGCGTGACCATTTGTGAAATTACCATCTAAAGGTTCTACTGTTAGGTTTTTTGCAGCACTGCAGCCCATATCTGTGAAGCAAAAAATACCAATTTGTAACTACAACACTTAAGCCAGAGTATATAAATAGAACTAGTAGGGTCACTAGGAAATTCTGTCATACCGCGCATGAGGTCACGCGCATAGGTAGCCATTGTGAAATGTCCACAGCTGCTGAACGAGATTAATTGGGGATTGAGTATGGAAACTATATTTTAACTGAGCTTTGAAATACTAGCATGTAAAGAAGGTATTATACAACAATTAATTGAACTTTTTGATAATTTACAATTCCAACACCCTTGTTTAAATCTTTCTCTTGCCTATTTAAAAACACTGTATTCTCGATTTTCTATCCATTAAAATTTATTAGAAATTTCCAATCTCCTCAAAATAACCAAAAAAACAATAATTTGGACCAATTTGTAACAATTAATTGTTTAATTTGTGAGTCCTATACATATTCAGGGAGCGTTTTTTGAACCAAATTTTATAACAATCAGAATAATAACGAAGAAGATAATATCTCCACAACTAGTTCCAATAATTAGTACTGCAATCGCCGTCAATAAATAAACAATAATTCTAACCTTGTCACTCAAACCAAGATGCACGACTACTCAACTGTGGGTTGCGCAAATTTATTGAACTGTGGGTTGTACAATAATATTGACCGTGTATGGGGCCCTTTATACGCAATCAAGGTCATTCGATGCGTCCGACAAAACTTTAAAGGAGCCGCCCTATCCTACTTGATCTATTTATATACTATGCTCAAACTTAACATGTACCAAAAGTGCTATTGATCTTACCGTAACCCAATATTCTAAAGAAAGACCTTCAAGTATATTCAAGTAATAATAAGTATGGATATCGACGAATAAATATATTATTCTAACGCTTTACAACAGATTTTACAGGAAACTGAAATAATACTTTAATAATAACTACCCTGAAAAATAATTTATTAGACCTAAAATGAAAAGGATTTTAAACATAACCAAGTTACACAAAGACCCACACATATTTCAAAAGTATGCCACAACTTAGTTGAATTCTTCGTAGAACGCAGAAATTTCATTCAACATCAAGGAAAAAAAGGTAAAGAAAAGGTTGGGTTAGAACATTATGAACTAAATGAGCTACACATTTATCTTTGGTTCAAAGTCAGGTACAAAATATGTGAAATCAAAACCATCAACTAGCCGTCTAAATAAATCTGCATGTTTGTATGATCGAACATGTGAAACTTGGAAGCTACTTTTCACTCAGACACGTAGAGTCGACGGAATAGTTTTGTAACTAATAGGCATAGCTAATAGGCTAATCGCATAATTTTCCTCTATTGGGTTTCATTAACACTCGTCGTCTGAGCATGATCTAAAAATTATTAAAATAATTGTAAGACTTGACAGTAACAGATATTGCGATGATGTACGTTCAGTTCCTATATTTGGTGACTAATACCAAGATCTTTTTTAGTAATAGACGCATATAGCAGCTCTTTTGTCATCATTAATATTCAATAATATAGTTCAATATTGCAATATAAATATTACAGATACCAATACATGAGACTGGATCAATTGCCATTAACTATTTCATATAGGCCCAGCCCAATTTAAATAGTAAAAAATATATATATTAGGAAAGTGCAGGTAAAATCTTGGGGTTGATAACCATGGATTGAATCACCAAAATATCGACGAGAAAAAATGCTATTTGACAATTATTAATACTATATCCATTATTTTCGTTTATTGAACTTGGCCAATGAGATTCTGGAGTGTGATAATAGTTTTTCCTTCTTCTTTCAATGGAGGATAAGGTTCTCCCTAGGTTGGGTCGTCGAAGGTATAGAATTGAAGCTACGTGTTAACTTCACCAAAAAAAGTTTATCAATAATCGTGATATCAAATGAAAATATGATCATCAGCGAATGTTCAGAAGCATCGTGAGTTGGAGCAGTTTTTGTACGCTATCAACCTGCGTTCTAAGCATAAAACTTGCAGACACGCAGAGTCGTGTATTAATAAGGGCTAATCGATTGACTATTAATAAACAATTTTCCTACATTGGGTTTCATTAACAGTCGTCGTCTGAGGATGGTCTGAGCTTAATTATTCGTCATCTGTCAATTGCTATTTACTTCACGAGTTAAGACGGACTTTAGCTCATACGCAGAATGGTGATGTCGCAGGATGTCGCACCATATGTATTGCATTGTGTCCGTTCCAAGCTGTGCTTATACCGGCGCGAAAGTGACTGCTTGTGCCTAATGCAGAATTTCATTGCAGCTTGACATTTCTCATTATTGTGGGTTGTCCGCAGCTCGAGGCTGTATATCTCGGTGGAATCAAACAAACCACAAAATGTACTGGAGCAACGTGCCTACACAGCAACACAGCAAACTCCTGGTCAAAAAACCCCCGGAGTCACTGACCAACGAGATATCTGAGCAAGGGGTTAAATAAAATGAGTGATAGGATCAGTCACCATACATGTATACAATTGGCATATACAAAGATTCGCCTATTTGTCGGTTGTGCATGGAAAGGATCACATATTATCTCCGAATTATAGTCTATCTCCAAGGGTGAATTTCTCCAACAAAGATCTTGTGAAAAGTCTCTTAAGCCTGATATGGACAACTAGTCTCTTTACATAAACAGAGCAGCCAAGAGCACAATAGCTGAGGTGCCGGAAAATTGAAACATTGACTGGCTTCACTGATCGAATCAATCAATCAATAGTGACTTACGAATTAAAACAAATTTAAGTAAAGTAATTCCAGCCAATACTTAAAAAATTGTATCATCAAATTATTAAAAAAAAATAGAGGTAGTTCTACAAACTTATTTGGAAAGCCCACAGATTTAATTTAATTATTGTAACAACAACTTATACGCCCTACACCACTAAGTGGTAGAAGGGCTTTAAAATTATATATAACAACAACTTATTCGATATCTTTGTAAACGAATATAACAAGTCATCTAAAATTATCATGAGGGTAAATATAACTGTAAGGGGTTCAACGAAACTGAAAATAACATAAAAAGGTTATACTATTGGCAAATCCTTTATTCTATGTGAATAAACTGAATATAATAGAAAATCCATGGAGCCACTTTTTAACATCCTGAAAAAAAATACATTAATCAATAATTCATTAGAAGCTTATAAATAAATCACAAACCAAAACTCTATATCGATGTCGCCGATATCGCACTCTTAACATTTCCTTTACTAAGGCTAATGTATTGGTGTGGTATCAACGTAGTCTCTAGTCCAGGATTATGCTCTCAGAGCTTCTGGACGAATAGCATCTACCTTGTGCTGATGAGGCGCAAAAACGCCGAAACCGGTCCACAAGTGATGTTATTCCTTCTAATCGCAAACCAGAATGGTTGGTTCTATCTTAACAGATATACCAACCCCGTTTACTTTAGAAGTGTAATTCAATGTCTGTCGGGGCATATAGCCCGAGAAGTAGTTGTTGCTTCTTAGTGGACGGTCTGCTCTTTGGAAATTAATTTTTCTAATTTTGTAAAGCGTTTAATAGTATTGAACTATTATTTTTTGACGTCTATAGATCACGCTTTACTAATATGACAATTATTTACAGGTAACTGTAATTAATTTATTATAAGGTGTCAGTTCTTATACCAAAATGGGTTATACTGCAGAAGAAAAAGTATGATATGGATGGAGCACCGCCACATAATGTCGTAGCCGTTCAAGAACATTTAAGTAATGAATTTCATGTGTGGATCGGCAATACCATTAAATGGCCGCCAAATAGTCCCGACTTAACACCATGTGATAGCTTTTTATGGGGGTTTTTGAAAGAAAAAGTGTAGTTTGTTTCAAATACCAATACAATCATTAGAAAATTTGAAGATGGTACTTGTGCATTGATAACAATGGAGGGCACTATTGTATCTTAAGTCATTAATTTAGTTGACATTCTAAATATATAAGTTGTTTTTGAACTATATGTGAATTTATTTCTTATCTTATACTACCATACGCCATTATAGAACAAAACTAATATTACACAATATTATATATTTGTAATCAGGAAATGCAGGGCTACTCAAAAGTATAAAAAAATACAGGGTGTCCCATTTAAAATATTGAAGATGCATTTTATTGGACACTCCCTCTATACAAAATTCGGTCTTTTTTTACATTTTTGGTAGGTACAGATAAAATAATACAACTTTTATTTGAAACTTTTTTTGGTATTCCCGAAATTAATCAAAATAAGTGGGGTCAAAATATAATGAGAAACCCTGTACATTAGTACTTGCAAAGATAATCGAAATAATATTACCGAGTAATTTTATCAATATACATCTATTTTACTGGCTGCATCAGTATCAATGTGAGGATTGGTAATTTTGACAAATTCTGATAATTTGAACTATAAACTCGGATTAATTTTATTTTTGAATCGGCAACAGTGAACTGCATTCTATTTGATATCAGCTGTCATTTAAAATATTTGTTTTAATACATGTGTACGTTATTATTTGCTTCATAAATTACAGAACAATCTGTCGTTATCAAGACTTATTCATTTTTGAAATTTGTTCTTTTGTAATGTGAAACTTAACAAGTTTGTGGATTAAATAGATATCTAATATCTAACTAAAATAGGTACCTGAAATTTCAGAATATAGATATTTAGGGTAGATGATAGTGAAATTTTTAGCAAGTTTGAATTATTATTTGTTCACTTTGTTTACATATATTTGGACAGTTGACATTAATGGTATCGATATTTGGTTTTCGATTCAAAATATCGATTGTTACTAAAAAAATACATATGGACACGCCAAGCCAGGGCTCTTGTTTGCTTTTGTCGACTTTAACTGTATTACCGAACTTACATTTTATGATATAGTTTATAAAACTTAAAATAAACTCTGCACAATTAGCACATAGGTAATATCTGTATTATCAAAGGTAATACCACGAGTGCTTCAAATTTTATCGATAATTTTTTCTTTTCCACGAAAACTTGTTTATTTGGCAAAAATATGAAAACAAACTGATTGATAAAATCACGAGTCCGTTAGGACGAGTGATTTTATCTAAATTCGGTTTGTTTGAATGTTTTTGCCTCAAATAAACAAGTTTGAGTGATGAAAATAAAAAATTATGTGATAAAATTTGAAGAACGAGTTGTATTTGGGAAGATTATTTTTTTCAACAATTTAAAATGATTTTGTATTAAATGTTCAATATTCTCTTGGGTGATGGCACTGAATCGGTTTGAATTCATTTTTCAATAAACTTCGAAGCACTTTTAGTTGTCAATAATGACAAATTCAAAGTAAAATTTTGACGTTTCAATGTAAACAAGGTATTATCGATGAGGAAGCAGTATTATCAGTATAATATCGAATGATTGGCTAGAATAACGTATTGCTATTGGTTAAAACCACCAAAATGTCACATTTTGACAAGTGAAAAAAATAATCTCTGTAAACAATAAACTGGCATAAGCATCTCATTGAGTTCAGTCTAACCAGCACTTAATATCTGGGCAGCTAGAAGGGTCATTGATTTAAGTGTGGAGAGAATGGAGGAAACCAATCTCCCAATTATTTTTTATTCAATAATATCATTAAGTGGCGACTCAAAAACCTAATCCCCAAGGATTTTTTAAAAATCAATATTAACTTGGAAAACATAGTTTAATGTTTCGTGTTATTGAAAATTATTTCAAACGACCTCTATAGCGCACCAAAGCTGCTGACGTCAATGAGTATGATGCCCACGAGAGGCTATTTTCCCGACCGACTCCCCCACTATTTAGAATATCGGTCAATTTCTTCAAAGTCATAAGTCATAACCTTATTTTTTCATGGTTAAAATAGATTATTGGTTAATTGTATCGAGAAGGACAAGGAAAGTTATTGAAGAAGCTATACAGAGTATACAGTGTTGAAAAAATGGCTTCACAACCAATAGCAATGCGTTTACAAAAGCTTCAAATAATTTGAATTTTTCGGCATGTTAAATTCGTTATAGTGGATGTTTGTGCCAAAAATAGTATATTGTGTAACAAGTGAGAAATTAGCATTTGCACACTGTATTTTTCCTACGACCACCATCCAAAACGACCACCATCCAAAACGACCACCATCCAGAAATCAAACAAACTTCTGTGCTGCACACTTTTTTATAAAGCAATTTTTCTAGCGTGACATAGCTTGTGGCGGTGAAAATCAGTACAATTTCTGTATTTCATTTAAATAAATTACTAAAGATCATATTTAAAGATTTATTAAAAATTACAGTAGGCAACAAATTTACGTTTTAAGAATATATTTTAATTTTAACTTTCCTTGCATGGGATTTTTCACTTAAAATTATAATGAATTGTAAAATGGGAACAGTTCTGAATCTTCATCCCTGGTGTTGATGAAACAGGAACAGGAACAGAATCAAATTTCTGTAATGTTTCATCGACCCTACTATAGTTTGGCAAGTCTAGCTGAAGCTACAGGGCATCCGTAAGTGGAGAGGAAACATGGCCGATATCTGTCATAAACGTACCAATAGCGTACGGTACCTATTTTATAAAAGTATTAAAAATAATAGTTATTATTATATAATAATTATATATAGAAACTGATTTATGCTTTGCTTTAAAGGTAAGGTATTTTTCAAAACACGGTACCTATTTGTTAAAAACCGTACTTAAATTCAATAAGGATACGAAATAATAAGATACCAAGTAAAACTGAAAATACGAAGGAAAATATTGACATTATAAACGCCACTGGATAATCAATGTCAATCAATTGTCGAAGTGAGAGGGAAGAACACACGCACGCGCTTGCCAATAGGAAGTCAGGTGGTTACCTAGCAACGGAGGCTCGATAAATATTCACCAATAGAGTTAGTAGGAGGGCGTGGTAATTATGATTTTCACACGACGTTGCCGGCTTGAAGGAAACCCATAACATATTTGGAAAAGTGTTCATCTTTTAATATTCAGAAATTGAAAAAATAATGTTAATAGACAAAATCCAATGAAACAAGCACATTAAAGAACAAACGTTTAATCATTATTGACATATTGTTAATAATAAAAAGTCCATTTTCTAATTATTATCACTACATACTTAGCACTTTAGGTTTTTCATAGTTAAACGTGGCAATATCGAATGTTTTCGACCGCATTCCTTTCACAGCTTCAGTTATGTTTGCCAAACTATAGTTGATTGCACTGAATGCATTATTTTTCGAGAAAGTCGGACTGTTTTGTGGGTTTATTGTTTAGATACCACAGACTACAGATAAGCAGAATGATAATTTGCTGTAGGTATTTATTTTGGGTATGCCTAATGTCACTTTGGCTATGCTTTATGTCACTTTGACTATGCCTTATGCCACTTTTCCCACAACTTTTGTTGCTATGAGAAATTGTTAATTTTGCGTATTATAACCAATGTGCAAAATAGTGTTTTGTATGGTGGTCGTAGGAAAAAATAGTTTTTATCATGCCAGTTCCTTTCAAGAAATATATTCTTATGACTAACACATTTTTGCTAATTAAAATTTTAGTCAAGTTCCCTATTGGTATCAAACTGCCAACAACGATTTTCTTCAATAGGAAGACTATATAAATTGTATCTGGATCCTTAGTCACTCTGGTATGGATGACAACAAAAGGGCAGACTCCCTTGCAAGGGATGGTGCCGCAGGTGATTTTATCGGAGCAGAACCTGCAATTGGCATCTCACCAAGTTTTGCCAAACCAACACTTAATACCTGGACTTCTGGTATAATCTACAGGGGTTTGTTCATTTTATACATAATTCAAATAATGTCTCCAAACTAGTGCTAGACTACATCAGGCAACTGTTGTCTGAATCATCATAGGTTAAGACTTGGACTATCGGATTACAATTTATTTTACAAAATTTCAAATTTCCATCTTTACTTAAATTTGGAAAAAAAACTCAATTTTACTCAGGACATTTGTGATATGTAGGAATGGGGTGAGCTGAGGTAATTTTGTCAAAGGAAAGACCCATTACAATTTTATACGGGCATTCACCTCCTGATTTTTTTTGCATGAATTTAGAAACACCTAGTATTTCCCCTGTTTTTGTCATTTATGTCACAGTGGTAATAGAAATTGTAGAATTTCCAATACATTTTATAATTTTGTGGTATCATAAGAAATTCTTTTATAAAAATCTCTGCTTATATTTTCGCACCCCAAAAACAAAAAACTTATTAATCAGTTTTTAATTAATCACTCAATATTGAAAAGTTGTCTGTGCTTTTGTAAAATAGACTGAACGAAAAATCGATACTGTAATTTTTATTTATGTTGAAGCAAAAAACATGTAGTGTATACAAATGAATAGCATGAAAGTTACTGAAATCGATAAAAGTGTTGTCTGAATTTAAGTTAATGACCTTTGATACATTACATGTAAATCATTGTAATGCGTATTTTTTTAGTTTAACAAATTTTAGAACAAGTAATCCCATTGAAGTATTCATATATTTTTTAAAATTATATACCTTTACTGGTTATGTACTGATCTTAGATATTATTTATACTGAAAATGATTGTGAGAACTAATGAATAAAAATAGTTGTCAAATAATACTTGTTTGTCATGGTGCAGTGTAAAATATTCAAATCTAATAACTTTGTATAAAAAGTTTCTAAAATGGACTTCAAACCGCCGTGTGAGCTAGTTTGTGAAAGTGAGAATCAAGCAGATATATGGTTCACGTGGAAGGAACGGATTAATTTCTTTTTGATAGACTCAGAGAAAAATGAAAAAGATGACAGCGTCAAAATTGCCATGTTATTGAGCGCTGTACAATGGTACAATAGAATGGTATAGTAAGGGTGTGCAGTGATCCCAGGGAGTTGAACAAATCAAACATCAGAGAAGTTTATGAAATTCCTACATTCTGTCGAAATTGTAAGGAGCTAAGTATTTCACAGTATTGGATTCATCATCAGCATTTATGCAGGTTACACTAACCAAGAAAAGTTCAGCTCTTTGTACTGTTACGACACCTTTTGGAAGGTACAGTTTCCTGAGAATGGGTTTTGGATTATGTAGTGCACCAGAAGTATTTCAGAGAATAATGAACACTATTTTTTCAAGCATAAAAGGTATACGTAATTATTTATTTCGATGACATTCTGATTTTTACAGACTCCAGAGAACTTCATGATGAAAGACTGAAACTAGTGTTGGAAGTAGCCAGAAGAGAAAATTTGACTTTCAGTTCAGAAAAAATGCAGTTTTGTGTCAAAAAAGTCAAATATGCTGGACATTCATATCAGAAAATGGAACTGAGGCAAATGAAAAAATAAAAGCAATTACAGAAATGATAAGTCCAAAAAATATAACAGAACTGCAGAGATTCATTAGATTGATCAACTATGTAGCCAAATTTATTCCAAACTTGACTGAAGAAACATAAATCCTAAGAAAATTGCTGTCAAACAAAAACGAATGTATTTGAGGAGCAAATGAAGATGAATGTTTTGTGAAATTGAAAAAACTAGTCACCAATGTTCCAGTTTTGAAACATTTTGGAAGAAACAAGAAAACTGTTCTATCTGTAGATGCCAGTAAAAATGGTTATGGAGCAATAATAATGCAGGATTCTAGACCAATCGCTTTTGCCTGAACGTTTATTCTTTTTGGGAAATTCAAGATCAGCTTTTTGAAGTGGAAACCGAAAGTAAGATACACGAAGTATTGAGTCAACTGCATAGTGCCCATCAAGTAATTGTTACTTGTAAAAACAAAGCAAAAAACACAATGTACTGGCCTGGAATGTCTAAGAATATTGAAGAATTTATCAGGAAATGTGATGTTTGTATGAGCTATTGCAGACTGAATACAAAGCAACTACTAAAAAAACATTAAATTCCTCAGAATCCTCGGATGAAAATAGAGATAGATTTTTGCTTTTATCAACCAAAAAGACTATCTTATCATAAGAGATTACCATTAAAAATTTGTAGAAATTAGAAGTCAACCATAGAAGCTTTGGAAACAGTGCCCGAACCCACGAAATACCCTGCGAAATAGTGTCAGATTGTGGCCCTCCATTTACTTCTTTTGAATATAACCACTTTGCAGAAAAATGTGGTTTCAAGATCACAAATTCTAGCCCACAATACCCAAAATCAAATGGTATAATAGAAAGGACCATTCAAACTATGAAAGACCTAATAGAGAAAGCAGCAGGTTATTCTAGAATATAATAGCAGTCCAAAGGCATCCTTATCATCTCCACCAGAAATACTCCGCAGTAAAAATATGTGTTTAATAGAGAGTCTACAACCACTTTTTGAGTCTGAAACTACTTATGAAAAGCTATTGGAACAGCAAATAAAAATGAAAAAATATAATGATCAACTTGCAAAGCAGCTGGAAGAATTTCAATTGAATGAAGATATATTTTATCAATAAAGTCATAGAAATTGGAAGTCTGCAATAATTTTGAGGAAATAATTAAAACGAAAAATGGTTCAGTGTTGCGAAGAAACAGAATCTACTTGCGTCCAGATAATTCTCCTAATTTTCATGATGAGGATAAAGCTGAAACAATGACTGGATGATTTCTAGATGAAAGTAGCTGTAGTACAGATAAAAACAGCTCAATAGAAAAGGAAAGCATCGAGGGTTTAGAAGAAGATCCAGTAGAGCCTGATATACTTGAAACAAGAAACGGACCGTTCATTAAAAAACCAAAGAAGTACTTTGATTAAGCTGGATATGTTATGTAATGATCTTAGATATCATTTATACTATCATTGTCAGAACTAATGAATAAAGATAATTGTCGAATAATACTTGTCACCTATACAGCGTGTCCCAAGTTATAGTTTACAGGCAATATCTCGCCTAATTTAAAAGATTATCCAATACTGTGAAAACTGTTGTGAATGGCTTCAACATTCCTTCCTAATGACGTATCAGAAACTTTACTTCATTTAACAGTCCTTTGGCAGCCACTCCTCACTTTCTATTTTCAAATGGCACCCCCTGTATATTTTCGTTGAAAATTGCTTGTTACTCTCCTTGGAATACAACGATGTAACACTTGTTGGTTATTTATTATTAGCACCAAAAAAATTAAAATTTTGTAATTTCTAAATTTCCTTATTAAGTGTTCAAAATTATTCCTCGCAGATTCCATACAAGCTTCAAAACGTCTTAAAAGCGCTCTTGTGCACGCAGCCTGAATCATAGCTGGTGTAATACTACGACATGCTTCACGAATGCGTTCTTTAAGATCACCTAAATCTATAGACTGTGTTTGATATACTAATTCTTTAAGATAACCTCACAAAAAAGTCCAGTTGCGTTAGATCGAGCGAGCTGGAGGCCAAGCTATAGATCCGTAAGTACCTATCCATCTGTTGTGAACAGACTGATTAGGATACTCCGCAACAATGCCTGCATTAAGAGGTGGAGCACCGTCCTGTTGCCAGAGCATTGTATTTCGCACTGCCAAAGGAATGTCTTCCATAAAATCAGGTAATTTATTTTCAAGAAAATCTAAATACCTGTGTCCAGTCAAAGTCCGTCAAAGTCCGTAAAAGTATGGCCCAATCAAATGACCATTGAATAACTCACACGATATAGTTCATATAACAGCCTTTTTGGTGTGCGTCATCGTTTGTGACGTATATCCGGGTTCTGGGTATGTCGATATTTAATTTGTTATTTTGACATATAGCTAACCTTTAATTTGATGAATAAAATCATCAGGATCGTTTTCAGCGAAATTCGAAAAGGCTATGAAATTAATAATACTTGGGATATGAAAACACTGCAAAATAAAACAAATTGTATATTTAATTTACATATTAAAATAATTTAATATTAGTAAATATAGACCTGCATTTGAATAAATAAAATGCTAACAATAAGATCAATATTCACTTTTCATAAATAATAATTTACCGTAAACAACAAAGTACAGACCTGACGAGAACTGTCAGTTGGACATTAGAAAAAGACGTAAGACACATTGCAGCTACGAAAGGAACGTCTGCATCGTATTTTGAACGATGTAATTTCGCCAGATTGATAGGTCGCGTTTGCGCGTAATCTAAACATCAACCAATCAAATTTTTGTAAGTCAAAGATTAGGGTTAACGTTTGTACTACGTTTACACGGTTCATTATTGTGATATTTTGATTAGGATTAATCACAGACCTGCCTTTTCTTCCATTTCTTCCAACGTAATGTGTTAGAAAGACATTAACAATCAATGACGCACACCAAGAAGGGTATTATATGAACTTTACATCTGTATAGTTCATATAATAGCCTTTTTGGTGTGCGTCATCGTGTGTGACGTATATCCGAGTTTTGGGTATGTCGATATTTTATTTGTTATTTTGACGTATAGCTAACCTTTAATTTGATAAATAAAATCATCAGGATCGTATTCAGCCAAATTCGAAAAGGCTATGAAATTAATAATACTTGGGATATCAAAACACTGCAAAATAAAACAAATTGTATAATTAATTTACATATTAAAATAATTTAATACTAGTAAATATAGTCCTGCAAAAGAATTATACATCGTGTTCAATAAGATTAATATTCACTTTTCATAAATAATAATTCACCGTAAACAACAAAGTACAGACCTGACGAGAACTGTCAGTGGGACATTAGAAAAAGACGTAAGACACATTGCCGCTACGAAAGGAACGTCTGCATCGTATTTTGAACGATGTAATTTCGCCAGATTGATAGGTCGCGTTTGCGCGTAATCTAAGCATCAACCAATCAAATTTTCGTAAGTCAAAGATTAGGGTTAACGTTTGTACTGCGTTTAAACGGTTCATTATTGTGATATTTTGATTAGGATTAATACAGACCTGCCTTTTTTTCCATTTTTTCCAACGTAATGTGTTAGAAAGACATTAACAATCAATGACGCACACCAAGAAGGGTATTATATGAACTTTACATCTGTATAGTTCATATAATAGCCTTTTTGGTGTGCGTCATCGTTTGTGACGTATATCCGAGTTTTGGGTATGTCGATATTTTATTTGTTATTTTGACGTATAGCTAACCTTTAATTTGATAAATAAAATCATCAGGATCGTATTCAGCCAAATTCGAAAAGGCTATGAAATTAATAATACTCGGGATATCAAAACACTGCAAAATAAAACAAATTGTATAATTAATTTACATATTAAAATAATTTAATACTAGTAAATATAGTCCTGCAAAAGAATTATACATCGTGTTCAATAAGATTAATATTCACTTTTCATAAATAATAATTCACCGTAAACAACAAAGTACAGACCTGACGAGAACTGTCAGTGGGACATTAGAAAAATACGTTAGACACATTGCCGCTACGAAAGGAACGTCTGCATCTTATTTTGAACGATGTAGTTTCGCCATATTGATAGGTCACGATTGCGCGTAATCTAAACATCAACCAATCAAATTTTTGTAAGTCAAATATTAGGTTTAACGTTTGTACTACGTTTAAACGGTTCATTATTGTGATATTTTCATTAGGATTAATCACAGACCTGCCTTTTTTCCATTTCTTCCAACGTAATGTATTAGAAAGACATTAACAATCAATGACGCACACCAAGAAGGCTATTATATGAACTTTACCCCCAACTGTTTGAAAACCTGTTGAACGAACCCAGAGAGGATTTTCGTTCGACAAATAATGAGCATTGTGTGTATTAACTACAACATTGTTGTGGAAGCTTCTTTAATCACTCCAAAATATATAATTTAATAGTAAGGGATTGTCGGCACTCATAACATCGACTAGAGATATTAATTCTAATCTTCTGTCGAAATCAGTAGGCCTCAGTCATTGAACTAAATGTAGTTTAAATGGGTGATATTTGTGTTGCTTCAAAATCCTCTGTATGGTGCTCTTGCTTATTCCCAGTTCTTCAGCTATGTTTCTCACAGAAGTATGAGGAATGATACCTGAAGACGTTGAGGAAAACGTTATTGGTATAAACGAGCCGCTCGTCGAGCATTTTTCCTGCATTCACCATAAACCAATAACATATCAATGTACTCGTCTGGACTGAATGTAAATGACGTTGTGCTTATAACAAAATTAATAATTTGGAATCCAAATTTGTGGATAGTATAGGTACTATTCGCAAATGATTGTTGTTCTACACTTATTATTATTAACTGTCATAAATTTCGCGAAGTGAAGCTTTAAAAACAATGGCGTAAGCAATAAGGAAAATTAGGTAAAGCAAAATATCATAAAATGTTAATTTTTTGGTGCTAATAATAAAAAACCAACAAGTATGTTACATCGTTGAATTCCAAATAGAGTGACAAGCAATTTTCAACGAAAATATACAGGGGGTGCCATTTGAAAATAGAAAGTGAGGGGTGGCTGCCAAAGGACTGATAAGTGAAATAAAGTTTCTGATACGACACTAGGTAGGAATTTTGATGCCATTCACAACAGTTTTTACAGTATTGGCTTATCTATTAAATTAATCGAGATATTGCCTGTAAACGATATCTTGGGACACGGTGTATAATGCGCATCAATCCTATATTAGCGATCAACAAGAATATACCAAAAATTACATTAGTTACAAAAGTCAAACATGATAAATCAAATTACACATATAAATTTGCGAAAAAATAAAATTATAGGAATGGAACGTCAAATTTTATTTAACATCTGTATGGATTTTAAATAGTTTATTAAGTGAGATACATCACAATGTTCACCTAGTGCCTCTCCTATTTAGTTGGGGATGCTATGTGTTTGCCGTTGAGTTATAACAGCTTCAGATAAAAATGCTGTACCTAGTTATGTAACACATAGAAGTTGGAACATGTACAAATGAATAGTCCTTCTGAAGTATTCTTCCTGTATTCAATTACCATAATCAATAAAAATTATGGAGTCATAAATTTCTTAACTATAAATTTTCTTTTTTTCTAGATTCACGAATGGCATCTTTGCTTTTGGCACTGCATGGATTCTTGCACACAAACAGAACAGTTAAGAAGGACGTACTAGGTGGGAAGAACAAATCCACAAAATATACTAATCTATGTTTTTATCTGGATGCTCCAGCAATATCTACAATGTTTTATTATTTTCTATAAACATATGTTCTTATAATTAAATCCAAGAATAACTTACCAAAAATGTATATATACTTGTAGAGTTTTTAGATTCACCGACCGTGAAGTAGGAAAGGTTGAAGATTGAATAAGTTTAAGTTACTTTAGTTAGTTTATTAGGTTGTGTATATTCTTTGCTGTGTAAAATAAAAAATGAAATCAAACATCAACTGTGTATTATTATTCCTGGAATTCCTAAAAAATAGGTGGCAGGCTACGGCTAAATAAAAAATTATACTCATAATATCAATAGAGTGGCTATTCTGCCAATTATTTAAATTGATCACGTTAACGAGAAGTATCATTGCGCTGAAAATTTCATTCGTTCTAGCTATAATCGATGTTCATAAAGCAATAACTACATTTATTGAAAGAATAAATTATTTTCACTGTTGCAGCGAATAACATTAATTGAATGCATGAAATATAGTTATTAGACAAGTTCGGTGTTCGTTGAGACAATTAAAGCAATCGTTAAATGAATTGTTACGAAGTCACCAACTCAAAGCCGGCCCTGTGACTAAACTATAAATTTTGGCGAATGCCAGTTGAAGAACTGAAGGCAGAAACGTGACGAAATTCTTCAAGAGTATGAAGTGGATATTGCCCGACTAGTTCGATTTGCTTATCTATCAGCACCGGAAAACATGATGGAATGTCTGGGCATCCAGGCCTTTATGGATGGGTTACGTGACCCTGATATGCAGAGGGCGTTTCGTTTAGCCCATCCTAAAACATTGGTCGATGCATTAACTCCTGCTTTTGAATATGAAGCAGCCATGAAGGCTTCGGGATATAACAATGTTAGGACCATTCAGGAAGAAGGTGACGCAGATAGACTTGACTAGATCGTCAACTTGATAAAAAGCATGGTAGACAAAAAACTGAAGAAGATCTAAGAAAGATGCAGTTTAAAGAACTACGGTAGTCGACGAAGAATGGTCACCCATCAGGATCAGACAATATCAGGAGAATGATCCTCACCTCAAGATGATCCGGCCATGGAAGGAAGAAAATCAGTGACCTACCTGGCAAGAAGTGTCAAGATTTTAACCGACACTCCAGGCATATTGGGCTCAGTGGGACTCCCTTGTCCTGGAAGAAGGCCTGTTGAATCAAATCCTTGAAAACGATGATGGTTCCGAAAATAGAAGACAGTTAGTTATACCGAGAAAGAGAGTTACTGAGAAAGTTACACGACAGTTTATCAGGAGGTCATCTGGGAAGAAAACCCTTCAGCGAGTCCGTGAAATCGAGGGGACACAACTGTCGAGGATGTATTACCTGTCCAAAGTAGCTTCCAGCCACTAGAGAGATTGGGACCAGTATCTTTCCCTATTTTCATGAGCTTATCGATCTGCCATCAATGTCCACAGGTCAAACACCTGCGAAAATCTTATTTGGACGTGAAATGAGGCTTCCTTGTGATCTGGAATTTTGTTGTCGGCTTGGAGAAGATCTGGCGGGAGAAGATTACGTGATCCAGTTGAGAAAAAGGATGGACGATGTGCACGAATTGGTTCGTACGAATCTTCAAGTTGCCAGCATCAGAATGAACGCAGGCCACAGAAGGCAGCTTCAAAGAAGGGGACAAAGTATGGTTACACAACCCAACGAGGAGAAAAGGCTTTTCTCCAAAATTACAAAAATCTTGGGAGGGTCCGTACTTATTCAAGAAGAGGATCGATGACGTCATCTATCGCATAAGTAAGATCCCAATAGAAAACCGAAAATAGTCCACCAATACCAACTGGCGCCATTCGAAGGAGACCGTATAAAATATTTAAATAAATAAGAAAAACATTACAGAATTTTAGTCGTGTTTATTGTTTAATGCAATTGGTTATCAATTAATGAAATGTTTTACACTGATTCAATAAAATTGGTAGTTGGACCAATTTCAATGAAGTAAAACATCAACTCAACGGACTTTTTCATTATATTTATGCTTGTTTTTGGTTCTGTGTAAAGTTGTCGGTTTGGGTGAATTAAGAAACTATAAAGACATGAAATAAATATTATTCCTAAGAAAACCATAAAAAGAGCTAAGCAAGAGTTATTGATCATCTGAGATCATGTTAGAAAGTAAAAAGTATTGTAGATTGACTAGGTACTTATTTTTGTTCATTTTGTGGCAGTTTAATACTATGGTGGAATTCACATTCGGATGGCAGCGCTAGGAAGGATGGTATCTTTCCCTGATACAAGGCTCTGGTACCTTAAATTCTCACCTAAGCAATGCCCATGCATTTCAAGTCTTATGGTCGATGGAAAAGGGAACTGGCCAATGCAGTCACGCAATCTGTTAGTAAAAAATCACACTAGTAATAATTTTAATAAATAAAATGAAAATTGAAGTTGATCGTTTGGTGGTTATAAAAATTTATTTTGTCAATCAAAAAAGTCGAAAAATGTAAAGCGTTGCAATCAACATATTAATGATATAATTTTTCCACGTTTAGATTGTGGTTGTAAGCAAAGTGCAGTCATTTCTCTGGCATCTTTCATTTTTCACGACTTATTCCACACAAAATTGATCGTCCAACAGATAAAATTCGTTCTGCATCGAATAATGGTTTTCTGATTTTTGATATCTCCCTTCCAAGATAATATTTCCATAATGTTCAATTGCATTTTGTTTATTCATACTACTATCATATTAAGTGTGATAATTCCAAAAAAATTAGTGTGCTTTAGAGCCGTATTACACAGCAAAGAATTATGCCGAAAATTACTCTGAAATTTACCACGATAATTTTGTCAGAAATTTCTCCTAAAATGTTAAGAAATGTTTAATAAATTTTAGGAGAAATTTCTGACAAAATTTTCGTGGTAAATTTCAGAGTAATTTTCGGCATAATTCTTTGCTGTGTAATACGGCTCTTAGACCAACTGCACAACTGAAGTAAAACTTCTAAAATATTTAATGTATTGAACAAAATATTAATTTATAAAATTGTTCAAGAACGAAATGAAATTACAAAATTATCAAGAAATCACCGTTCGCTTAACGCTAGCAAACTTACAAACGAGCTACTGACTGAGATATATATATTTCATGCACTGGCTATGAGAGGACGAGAGAAAGAAAATGTGCGCGCGTACTGCTCTCTCTTGCCCCTACAGTAACTTTTTCTCTTTCTATCTCCACTAACTCATATCTTCCTCTCAACTTTCGTTCGCCTCGCCCGATCACACTTTTCGTAACGCTCTCGTCACGCATTCACCAGCTTACTCCCCAAGTCAAGCGGGGGTGAATAAGTTTTACTTCAAAAAATATTCTATTTTCCGCCATGTTTTTTAGGCAATACCCTCACATGCCATACCGGAGGAAGATACACTTATGTCAGCCATAAATTTAATGTCTACTTACATTACAAACATGACATAAATATAATGTAATATATGTCAGATGTAAACAAATTTAATCTCTTACCTTCCAGGTTCACGAGTAAAATTTTCCGTCACTACTGTTACTTCGGTTTTGGCAACAGTTATTAGCAGTCTCATCTCATCACAATCACACTCATTCAATTGCATAAATAAAGCACTACGTAAACCAATCAGCGCAAACTAAATTGAATTTAGGGAGGGACGATAGCAGTTCTTACAACTCTAGTAACTATAATAATCATTGTAGTTTAAGAATTCAGAAAAGTACATCATCGGCAAAGTCACGAAACGAAATACGATTCCTGGCGACGAGTTACACTTCTGGTTATTATTTATTTTGTGTATTTTATATTCTGTGATCTGGATTTGTAAAACATAAGTGCTTTTTCTTGTTTCGTGTATCAGTTTTTGTCGGTTTTCTAAACTCTGTAATATTTTCTATTTTTACTTAACAACTAGTCTTTTCTAACTGTTCTCATATCGATTGTAATTGTCTACTATACTTGCATGCAATTATTTTAATTTGAAAAATGATAACTTTAAATATTTATAATTTGGATAATGGTTTCTTTTATCTACGATCGTTAAATATTGATAGTAATACGACATTCAATTCAATATCATAATGAAGTTGGTTATATCATTAGTGTGATATAAATATTATATCGCACGCATTCAAAAAAAAAGAAGCCAACTACTGTATCACGGCTTCATAATGTAGTTACCAATATCGTGTTTTGGATGAGGATATTGGAGATCATCAGGCACTCTATATTAAGTTAGTAAATTTCTTTGGGCAGATGAAAACTCGACCGCTCAAGGATTTATAAAAAGACGCCCCAAAATACGATATGTAATCTAGGCCGATCGTATGTTATAATTTGGCTTTTAAAAACGATCATTGGTTAATTTATCGGGAAGGGTAAGGAAGATGATTGAAGAAGGAATACAGTGTTGATGCGGCCGAGTTTCATACCTGAAATCGGGTAAAAAATTTTGGCCGGCCGAGATTACATAATATTTTATTAGTGAGCATTACCTGATAGCTGGCCTAGTTTACAATCGCCGATTCCTTTAATCCGGATTTGCCAGTTGTGAAAAAACATATAGTTAACACAAATAATATCAAATACTTTACAAACCAATTAAGTAAAATTAATTGGCTTAATTACCATTTACAATGTCTAAATTCAAATAATCGTGCTAATAATACATTGAGTACATTACAGGAAATTGCGTAAGAATATTTTCCATTAAAATAAAAAATTCAGAATCGCAAAACAAAATGGTTCAATGATCATCTCAGATAACTGAGAAAATTAGTATTCACTTTAAAAAAGAAATTTAAATAAACAAACTGCTTATCGGACTGCAGTGACTACACAGCTCTCCAGTCGTCATATAAGAAATCGCTTGAAGAACATAAGAGGGCAGCTTATTCAAAAATTATAGAACAAGCCGAGAACAAAAATAAAACAATCCGGAATTTGGTTATACTCGAAGAGAACAGTAAAAAATAAAATAAAAACCAATACATAGCATACACCAGGAATCTTCCTTTTTACTCTTCAAGCAAAATATTTTTCAACGCTGATAAACATAAAAATTTGTTCTAATCGTTGAGTGAAAAATATACGTTCTAATCCAATAACGAACCAGTTATTTCTTCAGGGAGATTTAAACTCTATCTCGCTGTGGTGTTCAGAATGGCTGTTCCCTCTCAATGCTGCTAAGTGCGTAGTGCTTCGAATCGGTAAAAACAACCCACTTCTGCCGTACTTCATAAACGGTCAAACTTTTAACTCCCTATTCTCTCAAAATGACTTAAGAATTATTATTAACAGCAGTCTCACTTGGTCCGACCCTATTTTATCAATAACCAAACGTGCTAACACCAGGCTGTATCTTATACGGAAGTGTTTTTCGAGAGTTACGTATCAATCGTTTTGTAAACTTTACACCATTTATGTAATACTCATTCTTGAATATGCGGGGCCCGCCTGGTATCCTGACTTGATTCATGATAGAAGCTTATTAGGAAATGTTCAAAGTCTTCCCTTAGGATTGAGAAGACCTTCTTATCAAGAGAGACTTGTTATGGCCAACTTAACATCATTTGAACTTCGACGTCACCGTGGAGATCTTATCACAACATTTAAAATATCAAAGTTCAACGTCGGAAACCTTTTCGTGATATTTCCATTAAAGGAATACAACCGGCTCAGAGGACAGGAATTAAAACTTAAAAAAGAAAACTTTGTGACCAGATCAAGGCAAAAATGTTTGACCAATAGAGTGTTTGACGCCTGGAATAATCTCGATGTTGACATTATTTCTGCTTATTCTACCAACATTATTTAAAAAGAGACTGGACCGCCTTATGTGTATATCAATAACTTTTAATTTAATATATTTATCTTAATTCGAGTTATTGTACTTTTGTTTTGTTATCTTCTCTTTTTTTATTATTTTGTTTATTTCAATTTTTGAATTTGCTAGTGGATAATCGATTTGCATATTATTTTCTGCTTTTGGGTATAATAGGGACTTGTCCCTCTGCCCTTGTTTATATGTAGTAATGATATTAATAATAATAATAATAAATACATTTTACGACAGATAAATTTAATGAATACTTTAGTACAGTTGCGCAAAAAATTACTAACAATAATATGGCAAAACCCCCAACTTAATTTTTCATGGAGCCAATTTTGCCATCTGATGTACGGGAAGTTGTGCTAAGTTTGAAAAATAACACATGTGCAGATTTCTATAATTTAAATAGTTAAATAGTAGTTCTATTGAGTATATCATAGAACCATTGACAGCTTTTTATAATCAATGTCTTGTGAACTTACTAATATTTTTCCCCTGCGCAATTTGAATTCCGTTAAAAGAGATCCACAACTAAAGCATTACTGGATCTGATTGAGTATGCGACTGAGGCACTTGACATGAAAACAAGTGTTGATATTACATTTTGTGATCTCAGCACAACATTTCACTATGTAGATCCGGACTTACTAATAAAAAAATGTAATATTACGGGATGAGATCTACAGGATTATTCTTATTAATCGCTCAAACAGAAGACAATATGTCCATTCAGATGGTATTAATTCGAGTATTCTTTCTGTTGAAAAATGTGTTCCGTAGTGGTCAGTTTTGGGACCTGTACTATTTATTTTATGCATAAAGGACCTGCAAGCCGCAGTGGAGTATTCTAAATGTCTTTTGTTTGCAGGTTATACAACAATTAGCTTTCGCACGAATATACCGGAGTGTAGGGAAAGTATTAAATCAGTGAAAAATCGGTTCTCAGCAAATCATCTTAAGCTTAACGAAGGTAAAACTCGATCCTTATTAGTAAGTTACAGTAGATTAGTTGAGAAGTCAGATCCCCCGGTATATTTAGCTTTAATACTAGACACTTTCCTGGATTGGCAGCCTCATCTGAATTCCTTATGTTAAAAATCGACATCTCAAGTTTTTGCACTGCGACAGCTGTGTTATTTTTTTTAATTGAGAAAAGTTTGGGCTTTGGTAAGCCACTGACTGGGATGAAAACTATCCCCCAGCTTTCGCGCTAATGCAAGCAATAAGTTGGCAAAGTTTTATCGCAATCAGATGAACGGTACGGCAGCTCATGAAATACGAATAAAAATCCTTTTTTATATACAAAATAAGACTAGTGGTCCTTTTTTTCTAATTTTTATATTAGGTCCCACTTTTTTTGTTGTCCTTGGGTCACTAATATTTCAAAACTAGTCGCAATTGAACAGCGTGTTCCAGAACGCTGTGCCAGATCAAAGGTACAAAGATGCTCATAGTGACCACCCTCTACATCCATGCAGGTTTGAAGACGGTTCAAAAGATCGACATACATCTCTAAGCATTTGCACATTGACATTTTGAAACGCTTGCTTCATCCTATCTTTCATATCGTCTGGTGTAGTGAGAGGTACTTTGTACACCTGATCTCTAACATAACCCCAGAAGAAAAAATCGAGTTTATTTAACTTTGGTGATCTCTGCTCATGAAATGTAGCCTCGTTACCAAATAGCACGGAGTCGAAAGAATGTCTTTGCGCCTGCATTTTTTGAAGTCCCTATTCACAAAACTGTACCCTCCTCTCAAAATAATTACCTCTTATTTCCTGGTGTAATTGAATAAGATAAGGATGCATATGATTTCTTTGCACTCAGCTGTAAGTTATTTCTTGTTCCCTTGAGATTGTACGAATGTTCGTATGGGGATTTTCAGTAACTGCTAGTAAAACATCCATTGTAGTTTCTTCTGTAATAACAGTTTTAGTTCTGTATGTCTTCTCATACATCACCGATCTGGTACGATTGAATCTTCCTAATAACCTTGCAAAAGCAATTTGATTTGGTTGTCGGCATTCTGGATATCGTTTGTTATAAATTTTCATTGTCAGCAGGCACTTTTAATCTCACTTGAAATCCAAAACATTTCTATTGTAATGTTTTTTTGTTATTTATTTAAATAGTTTTTACTTGTGGGATAAAATTATACACATTACTATGGCTAATTACTATTTATTTATTTAAAGAAACACACACTGTATTAAACTCAATTTATATACACACTTTACTTAATGTCTACTAATTTATTTACCCTCGGTATAATAGTTCTAATTTATTTTTACCACTTGAATATTACACTATTCATCTTCACTATTTCATTCACTGTCCGATTACTAAGAACTTTTGTGAATTCACTCTTTACTGTCCGTTTCACTAATTCCGAACTAACTGTCTCAATAATTCTTCACGCACTCAAAAACCCGCGTATATATAGTTCTTCTCAACTCTAGAAAATTCCAGTACCTTCCGCGCTAGCCCTATGCGCCCTATGAGTTGGTGACCTCGCAACACTATCAAGATTTCACGAGGAAAATTTATTTTATTCCAAATAGCTATGAAAAATGTCATAAATGTAACCAAGAGAAAAAAAAAAGAAAGTTCGAAAGCCCTTACAAGACAAGCATTATTGGAAATGTTAAAAATTAATGACGAAGATACCCCAGACAGCATACAGAAAAAAAGATTTCATTTATTCTTTTTTGAATTTGCCTGGCGAGGCAACGAAGCAGTGAACTGCAAAGTACATTATTTGCAACAAGAATTAGACCCAAAAAGAGAATTTACGGTACGTATCGAATACAATCACATATTTTCAAAGACCACACAAGGAGGTGCAAAAGCATTGGACAGTAGCAAATGGTTGGTAAGAAACAAAACTAACAAAAATATTTGTCGTCTATTTTTAAAATTATTGGAAAAAAGAAATACCAATCCAGAAATCACAAATGACAGGCTTTTTTTGACAGTCTATCCAAAAAAGGAATTCGGTACAAAAACATGCCTATTGGAATCAATAGCATGTCAAAATGGACCAAACTCTCGACAGAAAAAATTGGCGTGAATACCAAAAAATTTAAAGTAACAAACCATTTACATCGCTCTTCCACTATTTCTGCCCTTGCAAAAAAGGTGTTGGTGAACAAAAAATTATCAAATTAACAGGACAATGCCCTGCCAATTCTTTGAAACCTTATTTGCAGTTGGACTCTGAACATCATTTAAAATTAATTGAAAACTTTTCTTTCATACCTCTCGAAAATTTTGCCGAAAAAATTTTTCTCTTGTGATATTATGTATGAAAATAGAATTGTTGATCATAAAATTGAAATATCACAAAGACTATTCAGTTTGGGTATAGGGAAAAATTGTATAACCGATGGGTTTCAGTTTGGACTCGTCTTGTATACGGTTTTTTAGTTATGGAAACAGGTCTGGTGAACTATGATAATATACGACCATCACAGACGTATAGCTGTGAAATATTAATTTTAAATTGTGCAGTTTTAAGTTTATGGGGCGTTGAAGTTATTACAATTTTCGGGAACAAGTGGTCAGAACTTTTTAAATACACTCTATAACCTATTACAACCTCATATCATTGCAATATCGAAGTCAAGTAGAATTCAAATTTGAAGTGAAGTCCCATTAAAAAAATTTACCTTTAATCTGAAACGGCGTTTTGATTTTAAACAGTGAGTCTTCATCGGTCAAAATTTTATTCAAATATCTTTGAGGGATCACAAGATATTGGATTTCATAGCACTAATGAAAACCTACCCTGTATATTTAAAAAAAAGTTTCTTTCGGGTAAAAACAATTCGGCGAATTGATAGATTTTGATTTTCTCTGCACACTTGTCGACTTACAGCCAAAGCTGAACAAAGCTTATTACCGGAAAAAAGTAAAATTCAACAATTGAGCATTTTCCAATTTGGATAACCTAAAAATGTAGTCGTTGCTTTTTCCTATCGAAATGTTAAAAGTAGCGTTTAATTTACAAACCCAGTAATTCACACGTCACACAAAAAAAAACACTACTTACTGTTAATATAACGATGCAAACCCTATGAGAACCAAAAACACTTTTATCTAAATTTTGTGGAAACCACTTTTGTTTGAAATAAATCATGCATGTTAACTGCTATACTGGGAAATCGTAAGAGGTTTTCACATGAAAATGAACACAGGGTGTGAAGGTACATGCGCCCCTTATATGTTTACATTCTAGATTCCCGCGAAAATTATCCGGTATTAGATACAAACAGGGATACTCTTGGTGGTAGTTTAAACTTCGTAAAGGTCAGTATAATATTAAGAGGTGAACTGACAATATTCATTGATAGAAATTGAAAAACAAACTGAAAACTGGAAAATTATATACCAATATACTATCAATAAATGAGAGGCTGTTTTTGATATGTGTATTTCAATTATGTAGGAATAATAGTTCCTGTTCATATTCATGCCCGTTTCTAGTTTATTTGCCAAACATAAACTAGCTTAGAATCCCCAAGAAAGTTGGGAATGTATGGAGAAACATTAGCAGACCAGGCCTTAATTGAAAGATCCTGAGAATCCTGCGAACATCTAAGTCCAGACGATTGGCAAAAGTACACATAAAAAAAATTGTTACATGATGTTTCTACCTCATTTGCCAGCATGGCGATTTAGAAAGCAGTCCTCAATCATTGGATTCTTGGAAATTATAGCAATAAGCATGTCTCTGATTTACTAGTGGGAGAAAATACCCTTCTAGCTTAAATATCATCTCATAAGTTTGGTTATACCGTACATTACGGCAAATAAGCTAGGACAAGTCCGTAACGAAATGTCCTCAGTAGCTGATCTCAGTGGCGGAACTTCAAATTTTTGGCCCCGTGCAAAAACCGGTGTGAAGTTGGTAACCCCAAGGCTGAAGATCTTTTGCCGAACAATGCCGAACGATCAGTGGCGTCGTTAATAACATTTTGACTACGTAGAAAATAGTGAAGTAGCTAAAAACAACAACACAAATATCTTGAGGATTCTCAAAATATTCAGCTGGAAGAAAAATCCTTTAGATGGTGGAAGGGGTAGTTTCAGTAATTTATTTTGGATACATGTGATTTTCACAGGGAAAAAATTATAGCGAAATTTATAGTTGAATATTCTAACGAGGGAAGAAAATCACCGGTGAAGAAAATGAGGGAGCAGCTTAAAATTTATAAATCAAATACCTTGTTTTTAAACTAAGAGGAGCATTTTAAGAAACTTCAATCACACCACTAAAAGTTACTAGATTGGGAGTGTTTTCAGTGTTCAGACTTTTTGAGCTAATTGATAATAACGTGAAATTTGTCTTGTACTGCTCACTGTTGCCGTTACCAATGAGGGATAAAGGCATGTCTAAATATCGAATCATCATTGTCCACAGGCCATGGCGAAAGTATTAACCAAATGTGACATTATTGTGAAAAAATATATGGTTATAATAAGTAGTTTATGTAAAATTTGTTAAAAATTTAATGATAAATAAGTATGTAGAAAATGCAATTGTATGTTTAAATTAATCCTTAATAACATTTAGGATTAGGCATAGCACAAACTAAAAGTAAACAGCAGTTTTGATATCGAAAGATACGATAATATTGTACTGTAATGTATGCAAAACTTGATGTAGAAATATTTACAAAAATAAGATTTTACTTGTAAACTTATATTATTAACAAAAAAATAAATTATAGTTAAAAAAAACCTAAAAAACACGCTTTATAGGTAATGGAACTAATAAGTAAAAAAAATCTTAATTTAAGAATAAAATGATTAAGAAAATAAATGTCATTGTGGTAATAGCGTGGGGTGCTTTGTACTACATTTATACACTAACTCTACATTTCGGAATAGAACTAGTAAGAAATTATAACAATTGATATCGAGCACCTCACGCTATTACCACAATGACATTAATTTTCTCGTTCATCATTTCATCCTTAAATTAATTATTATTTTTTTACTTTTCAGTTCCATTACATATAAAGCGTGGTTTTTAGTTTTTTTTAAACTATAATTTATTTTTTACTTTTTATTTCGATTTACTATAGGGTGTGTTTTTTAGTCTTTTTCAAACTATTATTTATTTACTTTTTAGTACTGGATTAACTCAAATTTTATCACATAATTAGAGGAATTAATAATTTTTTTTGGGAAGTTCATGAATATTACAGAAGAGAATTTCACAGCACTCAATTCATTCATTCGTTTGGGTTGAGGAAGTTTTACAAATCCCACTTTTTTTATAATTCAATATACAGGGTGATGGATTAGTTTGATAAAGCTCAGTAGGTCTGTTATAATAGAAGATACCGAAAAAAGTAATATATCAAAATTGTAGATAACGGTGGGTACGGGGTGGGGTGTTCCATAACTCGATGCCAGATCAAATTTTTTTTTCAATGGGACACCCTATATTTTACTTCTATATGGTATTGCCATCAGTCCTTGACGAGTGGGCAACATTTTTTTTGCATTAATCTGAGCGTTTAAAGTGGGTAATTGCGTATTGCAAACCAGAATGGTTGGTTTAAATCTTGTAGATTTACCAACCCCGTTTGACTTAGAAGTGTAATTCAATATCTGTCGGGGCATGTAGCCCGGGAAGTAGTTGTTTCTTCTTCGTTGAACGGTCACTGTTTTTGAAAAATATTTTTCAAAACTAGTTGTGAAGCGTAGAATAATATATTTTTATTCTTCGACATCTATTGTTAAAACGCTTTACTAAATACGACAATTTTACAGGAAACTGTATTAATTCATTTTTGTTTCAAATCCACGTGGTTTGTTGTCTCATTCGAATTTTGGTTTGTGACTCAGAGGTGAGATGTCGCTATTTTCGCAACAAAAATATTTCCGTAACTGGACAATATGTACCGTTGTTGATTATAGTCACATTTCAGTCCGAAAACGCTTCATCGTCTCGGACAAGAGATGGATTTAATATTCGGCAAATGTGTCTAATATGTAACAGATCTGGAAAGAAAGGCCAACAGCGCTTAACATCTGTGCAGACAGGTGAGTTAATTTTTTTTTTTTTAATATTGTAAGAATATAATGATTAATAACTGTAAAAGCTAAGTTTCGTTCGTTTAAAAAATCTTGCTTCACATTTTTAATAGGAAATTATTAACTAAACTGAGAAATATTGATTTAGTTAAAAAACTTTTTTCTTCGTAATATTTTTTTCCCATTAACAGTTATAACCGTTAGATATCTAGTAATATGCTGTTATCTGTTTTTTTTTCGTATTTAGGGACCGGCAAAAATACGTACTCCAAGATAATCAAAGCTGCCCAAGAACGACAAGATATTGACATGGTTTCTAAATTAGCTGGTTATGAGGACCTTTTTGCTTATGATGCTAAATATCACAAAAGCTGTTATTGTCAGTACATTGGTAAACGAAACATCACAGCTTGTCAAAATAAATCTGATAGTACCACAACTTTGCAACCATTAAGAGATGAAAGTGTATTATCAGACTCAACCAGCTCAGACTCCACTGCCTCTTACAAAATCAACGCGAACGAAGATTTCCAGGTTATTAAAGAGAACGAAATCCTAATTTTACACAAAGCGGCGGGTATTTTAAGGAAAAAATTTGAAAAGAATTTGATATCCCACAAAGCAATTTTCCAAATCCGGATGATATGAATCAGGCAGAGTTTAAAAAGCAAGTACCTAATGAGTTGCTAAAATTTGTATCATGGTTAATAGATGATGATTGCTACGAGAGTGTAAACGATAAAATTATATCACAAGCGGCTATTCCTTGTAACATTATTATGAGCCCGGCCGGCGCGGTGGCCCATGGAGGTGCGGAACCTTTTAACTTCAAGTAACTACTGCTTGAAAACTATGATACTTAGAATAGTGATTCTTGTTTTAAAAACTTCCTAGAAGCTTTAGATTTATTTGGTACGCAGATAGTTTGGTGAAATTTTGAAAAATAAAAAAGTTTCTCGATTACTGAAAATAGTGCTGCAAAAAAAGTAAAGATTAAAGTTTTGTCTAGCTTTACAAAAAAACTAGGTTTTCTATACTAATGAAACTAACACAGTAATCTTCGCTTACGTTTCTTCTGCCGATTAAAAAAAAAGTTGAACATATCTTGTTTAGTTCCGGAGATATCGCGAGGTATGTGTGAAAATGTGATAAAACATCATTTTGACAGATTTTTGACAAATTTCGCAATAAAAAGTGTTGTCCCTATTAAAAAATGTTGTAATTGCCAATTTCAGATGGCCAGGGACCTACTCTATCATTTTGTAAAGACCACATGTGGTTGTACCTTCAAAAAAAAAATTGAAACCTTTTTGCCCCTTTTTCAGTCCACTAACGTCAAACGTCACGTGCCACGTCAAACGTGTGGGCTCATTTGTAATATGTCTAAAGAAAAGTACAGACATAGAATTGAAGAGTTTATTGAGAACATTGATAAAATAAATACTCCTCTTATAGCTAGAGTGCTGAGTGACATCACAAATTATTCGGTTCGATCAGAAATCTGAAGTCCGTTTGGCTATAAGTGTTTTGGGAGCAAAGACAGCTTTATTGATGTCAAAAAGGCATTTGGTCGCTTAAATAAAACGTGCTTAGTGTGCATTTCAATCAACATTTGCCGTTAAATCTTTCAGGAAAATACAACAATTGTAATTTTACATTTAATTTCCAATCTAAATAAATATTTGACAAGTAATTTGACATTTTATTTGTTCGTTGTCCAGGGCACGAAAGTTTTTCATACTTAGCTACCGATAACCTAGCATGTTTTACTTTCGCTTTCGCTTGCCTATTTAAAATAAAAAAATATATTTTCGCAGGGGGGAGAATGAAAATAACTATTTCCTGTGCGCTAACATGCGTTGCTAAGGGAACAGAACATAGTTCCCTTAGAAACACTATACCACAATTGTATTATGACAGCCGATGTCAGTGTTTTGGATTATAATTGTACTATGACAGCAGATGTCAATGTTTTGAATTATAGTCTAGTATAGTATATACTCACTGGTTTTTATATTAAGAAAGGTATAATGAAAAGTATCGTTCATTACACATCCATAAATGCTTTTCTCATGCTTGCACGACTTTCCGTGTTCGGCTACGCCTCACACAGGAACCCGTCGCGCGCACACGGGAAAAGCCTATTTTCTGGACTCGTAATGAAATATACTATTTTGATCCTATCGAGCTACGGATGTTACAATAAAGGTGATTTAGAAGTGTATCAAGCATTGACGTATGAAGTTGGTACATGGTAATCCGTTCCCATAATCAGAACAGAAGATCAGGTGATCGCAACGATTCCAACATGATTCCAACAAGAAAATAAGGTCAGACTTTTCCATGTCTTTAAACTATTTCCTTTAAACAATTGGAGATTTATGCATGATTTGCTTCACGTGCCAAAGTGTGACATTGTTCAATTTATTAACAAATATCGAGCAAAACACAAAAATCGATAAAAATCATAAGAAACTGTTAACATACAAACATAAAATAAAAAGAACTTTAATTTCTACATATTTTAGCATACAGTCAACGGTTTCAGCTTTAACATAGTACATTTCATATGATTATTCAAACAAGAAATCAATATTTGCATATTATAAAAAAAACATCGACTTAATTTCATTCTTCAAATAAACTTTTGAAAATACACAATGCCAGATATATTAACAGACTCACAACAAAAACAGCTCAATGATCTAAAGACATATTTAAAAAATTTAGTCGCAAAAAGAGGGAAACTAACTAGATTTGAAACGTCAATTCAAACATTTATTCACAACAAATTATCATTAACTCAATTAAAATTACGCGTAGATAATATCATTTCAGTTTTGAAAGAATTTGAGGAGCTACAAGATCAAATTGAAATACTAGCGTCAAGTTATCCAGAAATGTTAAAACTTGAGGAGCATCATGATGTGAGAATTCAATTTGAAAACGCATATTTTAGTCATCTCGCCACCGCACAAGGTGAAATAAAAAAAGCTGAATCTTTATTCACAGACATTTCCGAAAATAAACCTAACACTAAACAAAATATTAAATTACCTCATACAGAGACAACCTTGAGACGCACAAGTGCATAGGAAAATTAGTTCGGTGAGAACATGAGAAGACTCCTTTGTCTGATACATTGGAACTGCATAAATATGTCTTTGTTTAAAAGCTCGCAAGGTGTAGACAGGTGGCGGAAGCAGCGCTGCAATTCCATCTGACATTTGCTGTGTCGCCTGTCGCCATATTTGGTTCACGTTTGTGTTGCTCTGTATCTGATTTTTATTTTTCTCGTTATTTGTTACTTTTTGTTTTGCTAGAGTTATTTAATTTTATTAGAAGCCCTACCAGTTTGAAGTGCTTAGAAGTTAAGATGTCACTAAAACTTTGTTCGCTGTGTGGAAATAGTGAAGAAGAGGTTGAGAAAATGCATTATTTCCCATCCAATGATAAAAAGTAAGAATATTTTTGGTCTTTTTAAAGTAAAAAATAATAATAGATGTCGAAGAATAAAATAATAGTTCTAATGCATTTATAGGTCAAAATTGTGACAAGAAGCGGTGGGAATGAAGTACAAGATAGTTACCTGAATTTGAGTACATGTAAACTGCGAGTCGATGTTGTTCCGAGTTTATTCCCTAGCAATACACTTGCAAAAAATCATCAACAAGTAAATGGTAAATGAAACATTGGAGAACAGTAAAAATGAAGAGCATCTTGCATTGAAGGTATGTTAACGGGCTAATTTTATTTCTGATAACCTACCTATCAAATGCATGAGAGAAAACTTGTGTACTTGTATTTTTTTCTTCAAATACTGCAATTTAATTATAATAATATAACTGTATTATGTTTACGCACTTCCATATTTGTCGCTGTATTTATCAATAAACAATTTTTTGTGTTGATTTGTCTTATTATTTTTCAAACAACTCTGTATTACGAACGAATTTTTAAACCGCTTCGTAGTTCGCGCTCTTTTTTAAACAGTTCTAGGAAGGGGGTGCCGAGTCGGGAAAATAAGCTCTCGTACCCTCCTTACCTCTACATGTGCGCCACCTACCTACACCTTGCAACACAATGGACCAGTGGAGTATTGCGAACTAAAATTTTGCATGCACTTGGGCGTCTCAGGGTTGCCTCTGCCTCATATAGAATTACCAACTTTCTACGGAGATTTTGATAAATGGGTTTCTTTTCGAGATATGTTCGTTACGCTAATAGACAAAAGTGATATACCTGACATTGAGAAACGCTATTATTTGTGCAGATCTGTTAAAGGCGAAGCCGCTGAGGTAATTGCATCCCTAGAGGTGACAAACGAAAACTACAAAATTGCTTGGGATTTATTAAAGCATCGATTTGAAAATAAAAAGGCAATTATTCATAAACATCTTAAGTCTATTGTCGATTTTGAAATTATCAATAAAGAATCGTGTAATCGTCTAAAGGGGATACTCGACACCTTGAACAAAAATTTACGGGCTCTAGAAGCACTTCAAGTCTCTACCCAAGATTGGGGTCCATTACTTAATTTCATTATTTCGAAAAAACTAAGTACCAGAAACTACTCAAAAAGAGTGGAAAAAATTCACGCAAAAATTAGATATGCCATATGTTGAAAATTTAAAAACTTTTTAAATGAACGAATTCAATTCTTGGATGATTACGAAACTATAAATAATTCATCATACCAATTGAAAAAACCGTCTAAACATTCTTACGAACGAAGTGATACACAAACATACAAAAAGAATCATTCATTCTTGAACACGGACGCAAATAAAAATTCAAATTATACATGCCCTATTTGCAAAAATTGTCATTACATATATCAATGTGAATCACTTCAGGCCATGTATACAAAAACTAATTATGAAACTTTGCAAAACTTGAATATTTGTACTACCTGTCCTAGACTTGGGCATAACAATAAATCATGTAATTTTTCAGGTTGCAAAAAATGCAACAAAAAACGTAATACGTGTCTACATGATAGCAATTTCAAAGGTTTCCATAATCAAAGGTCAAATGAAAAGGTTGCCTTGACTACTAGCGTTGCCACATCTTCGGAAATTCACCAAAAAATATAGAATATTCCAGAGAATAAACAAAATAGTTCTTTTTCTGCAGTATTTGAAAATGTAGTCGAAAATAATAATCAAGTACTTTTATCAACTGCAGTTTTATACATATTGGATAAAGGAGGCAAACCTCATGAAACTCGCGCTCTCCTTGATTCAGGTTCTCAAATGAATTTTATCTCCCAGAAGTTGAGCGACAAGCTGCAGCTACCATTTGAATTTTCTGAACATTCCATATCTGGCATAAATCAAGTTAAAACCAATACTTTATCCAAAACAAATGCAATTATTCAGTCCAAACATACTTCTTATCGGTCAGCCCAATCTTTTTTCATTTTGCACAAAATTGCTGACACTCTTCCGTCAAACTTCATTAACATATCACATTTAAAACTTCCTAACAATATCCAGCTTGCTGATCAGACATTTTACAAACCAGGTCCTGTTGATTTGCTTCTCGGTGCTTCTATCTTTTGGGATCTTTTATGCCCTAATCAAATAAAACTTATTGCTAGATCTTCCATTTCACAAGAAACCCAACTTGGATGGATTTTATCTGGCCTAATTATTCAACGTAAACCAAATCAATCACAATGTTATTTTTCAAGCATTGAACTACAAAAGCAGATGGAAGCTTTCTGGACCATAGAAGAATGCCTACCAAGCAAACTTACTCCCGCATATTCTGAAGAAGAAAAAACATGCGAAGAGCATTTCACACCTAGTCATACAAGAGAGCCCGGAGGCAGGCTTCAAGTATCATCACCATTCAAGGAAAACCCAAATGTACTTGGTAAATCACGAGACTCTGCACTTCACCGATTGATATCAATGGAAAGAAAATTTGTCAAACTACCAAACTTAAAAACTGAATACTGTAACTTTATGCAGGAATACATTGACCTGGATGACATGGAGATGGTACCTGAAACAGACGACAAAAAACTGATACATTACTTACCTCATCACGCCGTTTTTAAAGAAGAAAGTACTACTACAAAAATAAGATGTGTGTTTGACGGTAGCCACAAAACATCTACTAACCAATCTTTAAATGACATATTAATGGTTGGTCCGGTTATCCAAAGAGATCTCTTTGCCATATTGTTAGAGTTTCGGCAGCATCAGTATGTTTTAACGGCCGATATTGCGAAAATGCACAGGCAAATTAATATTGAGCCTGAAAATCGCGACATTCAACGAATACTATGGCGTTCCGATGTAACCGAACCTATAAAAGAATACAGACTTAAAAACGTCACATATGGTTTAGTTCCATCATCTTTTTTAGCGACACGTTGTCTTAAACAATTATCCTTTGAAAATCAGGAAAGGATGCCCGATGCTTCAAATGCCGTGTTAAATTGTTTCTACGTAGACGATCTGCTATGCGGAGCATCCACTTTAGAAAAAACCATACAACTAAAAAATGACATAACTTCAATTTGTAACCAGGGAGAACTTCCGTTGAGAAAATGGAGGTCAAATCATAATTCAATAATTACTTCTAACACAGATGATCCATCTTTAAAAATTTTGGACACCAATGTTGATTCCAGGCATTCTACAGATGATGTCTTCTTTTACTCTTACAAAGATAAAGATCTCAATTCTACTTCGTTCACGAAACGTATAATACTGGCAACGATCTCCCAGATTTTTGATCCTACTGGCATGTTGGCTCCTATAACAATCAGGGCCAAGATAATTATGCAGACATTGTGGAAACTTGGAGTGGACTGGGACGAACACATACCGGACAATGTTTCTCAAAAGTGGAAACACTTTCAATCACAACCCAAAGGCATAAACAAGCTCAAATTTCCAAGGTTCACTGCTTGTCCCATCACTGTCAATATACAGCTTCATGGTTTTGCAGATGCCAGTGAACTGGCATATTATGGTGCTGTTATATACCTCCGAACTACAAACTCAGAAAATCATCACTCTATACGCCTAGTTTGTGCTAAAACCAAGGTCAGCCCCATGAAAATTCAAACAATTCCTCGATTAGAGCTTTGCGCAGCCCTTTTGTCTACCACTCTACAAAAAATTCCCTTAGTCTACGCATTAACCAACCATTATTTTATACTGACTACAGCGTAGCATGCTGTTGGATAGAGGGTGAACTCAGCCAATGGAAAACATACGTCAGTCACAGAGTATCTAAAATCCATGAAATCATGGATCCAAACTCATGGTGTCACATTTCGACACACAAGAATCCTGCTGACCTATTGTCTAGAGGAACAACTCCAGACCAATTATTACAAACACCCCTTTGGAAAAATGGGCCGAATTTCCCTAGCTGCTCGTGGGACCAGATATGGACACCGCAATGAAGAAGACAGAAGAGGAGGGGAGGGCTCCGGATGAGGGGACCTCGGAAGAGACTCTTGAGATGGGCGACCTTTACAGGGCCCTTCAGACGGAGTCTCCCGAGAAGGGACCTGAGACCGGGCCCCCGGTGGCGCAGGACGAGGTGGAGGGAGCGGTGAGGGAATAGGCGATGCCGGGAACAACTGCCCCTTCACCTGAGGGGCCGAAAAGGCACTGCAAAGACGTTTGCGGTGCTGAGAAGAGGCGGAGACACCGGAATGCAAAAGGGACACCGAAAGGTGGTCCAACTGGCCCTTGCAAGGAGGTGGCGGCAGCGGAACCAAGCCAAGCCATGCATGAGTCCTGGTCCTGGTCCCAGCGGGGTCAAGCCTGCTGCCACCAAAGGGGGGACAAAAAGGCTTCGGGTGGCTGACACGCCGCCAGAGGCCAGACTGTCCCCAAGAAGGAGTGTACTGCGCCTGGTGGACATAAGTCCTATGGGGACGCTGCTAGCAGCGACCTCAAGGTGGCCATCATTTGCGATGGCTACCCGGACAATATGCTCACCAAGGCGCAGTGCGCGCGAATCCACGCGCATCTCCCCGAGGAGATGTACAAGCCTGGCACCACGGTACCAAGCTTTGAGGGATACTCGTTTGCCCGGGGAGCCTTTATGGTGACCTGTACAGACGGGGGCTCTCTGGCTTGGTTTAAAAAGGCCGTAGGCAGGGTTAGGCTGGAGGACTTGACGCTCAAGATTATTGAGCAGTCGGTCCTCGAACGCCTGAAAAGGGCGACGGTTTAGGTACCTGCACCGATGGAGTCGCCTCCCCAAGAGGTACTCAGAAGAATCCGGGCGGGCAACCAGGCTCTGAGAACCGAAGGGTGGGTGATTCGGGCCTCCCGATGGGACGCTGTCTCTTAGAGACAGAACGTTGTATTGGGGCTCGATCCTCGGTCGGTGGAGGTTCTCGAACGTAAGAAGGGGGAAGTCCGGTATGGGCTCGGGAAGATAAAGTTCATCTTCTCGGGAACTACCGAGACCCCCCCGGAGTAAAAAATGGGTAAAGGAGGTACCTAGTCAGATCTTTGATGTCTGTTTGCAGGGACCTTAAGTTTACCCAGATAAATTTGCAGCATTGCCGGGCTGCTGCGGGAGTAATCGCGCAGCGGATGGCAAGTCTGCAGACAGGCATATGCCTCATACAAGAACCATGGGTGTATAGAGGTCATGTGCGAGGTCTGGGCACACCCGGGCGTAGTTTATTCTATGCTGTGGGTGAACCTAGTCCTAGAGTGTGCGTTTCTACACATAGCATTGTAAATGCAATACTGATGAGAGAACTTTGTTTCAGGGTTCTAGTTGCGGTAAGGGTGGACTTCTCGGGCGGGAACAGAACGAGACGTAGTTTAGTCGTATGCTCTGCTTACCTGCCCTATGACTCACCAGAATTACCGCCTACTGAGGAGCTTCGCAAGGCGGTGGACTACTTGCCTCTCCTTATCGGTTGTGATGCTAATGCGCACCACACTATGTGGGGCAGCACTGGCGTCAATAGCAGTGGGGAGGCTTTGCTTGACTACCTGGGCACCACTGATCTTCAGCTACTCAACCGAGGGACGACGCCGACATTCCGGAAAAGGATGCGCTTGCGTCAAGAACCGTGGTTAGTATGGTGAAGGACTGGCATGTTAATGATGATCCGTCATTGTCGGATCACAGCTATATATGTTTCAGATACAATGCTGATGTTGAAGAACAATCAGTAAAGTATAGGGACCCTAGGACTACCAACTGGGAACGGTATAAACTGGATCTCACGAGGAGGCTCGACTCCCTAGGAGTTTCAGTAATAAAGATGAGATTGATTGGGCCGTAGCGGAGCTGGGCTCGAGTATAGTCTCGTCTTATGAACAGAACTGCGCGGAAAAAACGAGGAAAGGGGGTAAGGGCCACAAGTGGTGGAACAACTCTCTGGACTCGCTGCGGAGACAAACCCGGCGCCTATTTAATAGGGCTAGGAGGACAGAGTCGGATCTGGACTGGGAACTATACCGCCAGAAACGAAATGGATATAAGAGCGCTGTTAGGCTGGCTCGGAGAGATGCTTGGCGGGCCTTCTGCGAGGATATCGTTTCGGTACCTCAAATGTCAAGGCTATGCCAAATCTTAACGAAATCTCCTGACAGTGCTCTTGGCTACCTGGAAATCGCACCGGGTGTTTTCACGGAAACTCCGGGGGATACCTTGCAGCACCTAATAGAGACTCACTTCATCGGTTGTAAGGCAGTCGGGCAGGAGGGTCCTGACATGGGGCGTGTGGAAACAAAACGACCATGTAAGAGGGACTATATTCTAGCCAAAGCAGGGCTGGGAGGCTAATGGTTCAATCTTAGTGCATATTTTTCGGGCCTGTTTGGCAAGCAGATATGTCTTCATACCCAAGCCCGGTCGTACTACGTACACCGTGGCTAAGTCCTTTAGGCCTAACAGTCTAACATCCTTTGTGCTAAAAACACTGGAGATGTTGGTTGATAGGTATATGAGGGAAAAGGTTGGGCTTAGGTATCCTTTGCACAACAACCAGCATGCGTACCGGTGTGGCAAGTCAACGGAAAGTGCCTTACACTAACTGGTAACACAGGTGGAAAAGGCGCTGGAAAGTGGCATGATCGCCCTGGGCGCATTCTTGGACAGCACCCCTGTAGAATCAATATGTAGAGCTGCAGTAGATCATGGAATAGAGCCAATGGTAATTCATTGGCTTGAAGCCATGCTACACAACCGCACAGTAGAGGCTGCATGGAAGGAACATGTGGCTAAAATGGTCGTCGACATGGGATGTCCACAAGGGGGCGTACTTTCGCCCACATTATGGAACCTAGTAGTCGACGAATTAATATCCTTATTAAACGGTGAGGGCTTCCTGGCAATTGGGTATGCCGATGATATCGTTGTCCTTGTTGTTGGAAGGCATATCACCTTCTTCAGGTACTTAATACAAAGGGCCCTGAATAGGGTACAGGGGTGGTGCAACAATCACGGACTTGCAGTTAATCCTGCCAAAGCTGCCGATGCTCACATACGCGGCTCTGGTCTAGTGGCCAAGGGTAACCCTGGCCACGGCTAGGTCAAAACTGGCACGCCTCCAAAAGGTGGTCGGTTTGGGGGCGACTGGCTGCATGAAAACTACGCCAACTGCTGCGTTGGAAGTGATTCTTGGACTTCGGCCTCTTCACCATGTGATCGAGGCTGAGGCTGGGAGGGCACTCCTACGCTTGGAAAGTTTGGGCGAATCTTCGGAGTCCTTGTTATGGCCCCCGGGGACATAAGCAGGCATCCACTGAAGAGGATTGGGTCCTTTATCGAGGGAAATAGCAGGAATGGCACAATGGGCCCGCCAGTGGCCTCAGTGCCGGAACCTTGGCTTGTGTTTTCCTTGGCCAAGGTTCGCCTGACTAAATTAGTAGTAGTTGGAAAAATGGTCCCTCATGGCTTTCTCTTAATGAAGACGAATGGCCTTTACATGAAATTCCATTAAATAGAGAAATTCCCGAAAAAAGAAAAGAAAAACAAACGTTGCCTGAAGGTTTCCGAAATCTCTAATTTTGACTTATTCAATAAATTTTCTTCCCTTGCAAAATTACAACGAATCACAGCATACATATTTCGATTTAAAACATTTCGAAGATCCAACCCTGTATTACTCTCTTTCGAGCTGTCTGAATTACAACACTCTTCTAACATGATAGCTCAATCGCAATGTTTCTTCGATGAAATCAACGCCATCAATTTGTCAAATCCATCTCTTTTAAAAGCAAAATTCGTTCCTTGAACCCCTTTCTTGATGAATTTCAATTGCTCAGGGTGGGCTCAGGGTGCAGCGGTTCCTTTTTCACATAAGCATCCTCTTATTCTACCAAATAGACATCCACTCACTGATTTGATAATTTCCCATTTCCATAAAAACATGCAGGCTCTCAAGCTTTACTTGCCGCTATTAGAACAGAGTTTTGGCCCATACATGGCAAAAACAATGTAAAGAGAGTGTTACGAAAATGTACAATTTGTTTTAGGTGTAGCCCTCTTAGTATCGAAAACTTAATGGGAAAATTACCCCGTGAGAGAATTAACCCCTCTAGACCATTTTTAAACAGTGGGCTTGATTATGCCGGCCCACTCATGATTAAAATGCATAACACGCGCACAAAAACATTTTTAAAATCATATCTTTGTGTTTTCGTTTGTGTCGCCACAAAGGCATTACATATAAAAGTGGTAAGCGATCTCATTTTCAAATGCCTTTAAGCAGAGACAACCCTGAGACGCCCAAGTGCATGCAAAATTTTAGTTCGCAATACTCCACTGGTCCATTGTGCTGCAAGGTGTAGGTAGGTGGCGCACATGTAGAGGTAAGGAGGGTACGAGAGCTTATTTTCCCGACTCGGCACCCCCTTCCTAGAACTGTTTAAAAAAGAGCGCGAACTACGAAGCGGTTTAAAAATTCGTTCGTAATACAGAGTTGTTTGAAAAATAATAAGACAAATCAACACAAAGAACTGTTTATTGATAAATATAGCGACAAATATGAAAGTGCGTGAGCATAATACAGTTATATTATTATAATTAAATTGCAGTATTTGAAGAAAAAAATACAAGTACACAAGTTTTCTTTCATGCATTTGATAGGTAGGTTATCAGAAATAAAATTAGTCCGTTAACATACCTTCAATGCAAGATGCTCTTCATTTTTACTGTTCTCCAATGTTTCATTTACCATTTACTTGTTGATGATTTTTTTCAAGTGTATTGCTAGGGAATAAACTCGGAACAGCATCGATTCACAGTTTACATGTACTCAAATTCAGGTAACTATCTTGTACTTCATTCCCACCAAAAATATTCTTACTTTTTATCATTGGGATTTTCTCAACCTCTTCTTCACTATTTCCACACAGCAAACAAAGTTTTTGTGACATCTTAACTTCTAAGCACTTCAAACTGGTCGGAATTCTAATAAAATTAAATAACTCTAACAAAACAAAAAGTAACAAATAACGAGAAAAATAAAAATCAGATACAGAGCAACACAAACGTGAACCAAATATGGCGACAGGCGACACAGCAAATGTCAGATGGAATTGCAGCGCTGCTACCGCCACCTGCCTACACCTTGCGAGCTTTTAAACAAAGACATATTTATGCAGTTCCAATGTATCAGACAAAGGAGTCTTCTCATGTTCTCACCGAACTAATTTTCCTATGCACTTGTGCGTCTCAGGGTTGTCTCTGCTTTAAGCGATTTGTTTCACGAAGAGGCTTAGTCGCAAACATCTATTCTGACAACGCCACAAATTTTATATAGGAGCAAAGAATGAGATCTGTAGTATTTACGATTTTTTAAAATCAACAAATAGAAAATCTCCGATGAATTGTTGAAATTAAAAATAATGTGGCATTTCATACCACCCCGCTCTCCCGATATGGGTGAAATTCGGGAAGCATCTATAAAAAATGTGAAGTATCACTTAAGACGCGTCATCGGAAATGAAATCCTTACTCTTGAGGAATTGCGCACTTTGGTATGTCAGGTCAAATCTTGTGTAAATTCACGTCCTATTTCTTCAATATCTGATAATCCCGATGATCTTTTACCATTAACCCCAGCCCACATCCTCATTGGAGGCCCGTTTTATACTCTGCCAGAGCTTGACCTAACTGATCGGAACATTGGCAAACTGACAAGGTTTCATATGCTGTCAAAGATGTTTCAAGATTTTTGGTCCAGGTGGACTTCGGAATATCTCCATGGACTGCAGTCCCGAAACAAATAGTGGAGGAAGTCATCTGACATCGAAGTTAATCAACTCTTCATCATTAAGGAAGGCAACCTACATCCCCTTCAGTGGACCATGGGGCGCATAATTGACACTCATCCCGGTAGTGATAGTGTTGTGAGAGTTGTTAGAATGAAAACCGCTAACGGCACATTTAAACGCTCCATAGTTGAAATCTGTCCACTTCCCATTGAAAAGTGAAATATGGACACTGCTATTATTGTAGAATGTTCTTTAAATTACTTTGTTCATTTTTTATTTTGATTACCTATTTATTTACACTCTTGCTTATTTGTTTATTGAAACCATTCAACGGTTATCAAGGTGGGCGGTATGTTAAGTACTTATGCAAATATCATGGACTTTCCCAGATAATGTGCCCAATCGCTTATTTTCCGGAAGGAAAATATTCCCTGATCTTCAAAGGAACAATCAACGTGAGAAAGGCACAGCCTGCCAATTCCTTTGAAATAATCGAAAACTAAGAGAGAGAAAGTGATTTTTTTAAAGACATGTCTGTAATTAAGCGTTCCGACGATTTGCTGGTAGTTATTAGGGAACTGCACAAAATTTTGTTTGATAAATTTACTGCAAGAGATGCTGAAGTCTGGTTAAACCGATTGAATAAACAAATTAGAGCTTGTAATTAATTACAAATAGGGAATGGCCCATCTTACAGTAAATTACCGGAACAAATTAAAAAAAAACAAGCATGTATAAATGTCAAAAACTCAGATCAAAATTGCTTCTATTGGTCGGTTGTAAGTTGTTGTACCCTGCTAAAGCTAACGCTGAATTGACTAGTTCTTACCCTTACTACAGCACAATTTAAAAACAGAGGACTTGGATGGTCCAATGCCACTTCATAAAATTGAAAAATCTAATAATATAATAACGTTGTAAAAGAAAAAATATTTTACGAAGTAGTGCCGGTTAGGCTAACAAAAAATAAACTTGAAAGCCACGTACATTTACTTTTAGTTCAAAATAAATATCATCCCAAATTAAATTACTATGAGGCTCCACCTACAGATAGCGACAACTTTGAAATCAAATTCCATTATGTTTGGATTAAAGATTTATCTCGGTTACTAAATACTCAGGATTATAAAAATAGGCATCAAAATAGGCATAAAAAATTATTTGTGACTGTTGTTTAAATTATTTCATGCGAGAAGATAAACTGACTGAGCATGAAGAATTTTGTTCTTATTCCTACATAAGATCACGTTGAATTTCGGAATTTCACATATAAACAAACCACACCTTTTATAATTTATGCCGATTTTGAATGCCAATTGGAAGATTTAACTGATGCTGTAAAAGTTACTAAAACAACTAAATACCAAAAACATGTGCGTTATAGTGCGGGCTACTAAGTAAAATGTTCATATGATGATCGACTTTCTTATTTCAAAAGCTACCGAGGATCAGACTGCATGAATTGGTTTGCAAATGAAATGGCTGAGGTTTCTAGACTTGTTAATTCTAAAATAAAAACGATTATGCCTATGAGTGAAAAGCCCTTCAATTTTTCGTATGCTCCCGTATTGTGTTATGATAGAAAGGCTCTTTAAAGAATAAAAAATTTACAAATAGTAAAAAGAACAACTGTTAACAAGAAAAAACTGCTATTTAATCATGTGCCAAAGTGACCACCGTTAACATTCAGGCAATAAAAGTTGAAAAAGAGCCAATTTTAAACAACGATTAAATAACAATGGAAGGCTGGTAATATTAAGCGTGGGTCCTTTTCAAATGAACACAGTGTATGTATTTTTTTTAAATAAAAAGCATTCGAAAATAAAAATCTATTATCTGTCCAAAATTCTTGTCCCAATTAGGGATAACATTAGATAAAAAAAAATAAAGCAATATATTCATTTGCTAAAACAGAAAATTCACAGCTCATAATTGATCCATCGCATAATCGTGCTTTGGCACATTCATATTATTAAACTTACACATAACATAAAACTACTTTGAAATAACTTTAAACAAATTATAAATGGGGTTATTGTGAACATACCACAAGCAGGAATCCAAAAAGCATATCTAACCTAGAGATAATTATTTGTTCTCTAAACTAGAGAATTCTAACAATTTTTTTTTAATCAGGAATGGTAAATTAACAATAAAAGGCTTCTAATAAACATTTTAAGCAAATTTCTGAGGCAATTTCTTCTATGGAATCAGTTGATCTTTCTTTAGCAGCTGCAGATCTTTCTTTAGCAGCGGCAGATCTTTCTTTTGCTGCTGCAATCCTTTCAAACAAAATTTGTTTTTTCTCGTAATACTTAGATTTTATATCATTTTTCTTCTCTAGTGATACCCTGTAATTTTCGGCTGCCTCAGATGCATGCACCATTTTTTTTCGTGGTGCACAACAGAACTTTTTTTCTTAATCCCATATTTTGGAACTGTTCAGAAACTGTAAATGTACTCGTTGTTGAGAGGATATAACACAAACATTTTTTTCTAAAAGAGGAATTTTATCAGTTGTTTTATGCTATTTTCATTTAAAAGTCTACAAAATTTGTATGACAATCAATAGTTTCATTCAGAGAAGTGGAGACGAACTCTGTTGATGACTCAGCTACATCATTGTGCCCTTGTATGGAAACTAACTTTATTGTTTCATGCAGTTCCTCTTCAAACTTTGTGTGTGAGTTGTCTTGGCAAGGTCCACCACCAGTACGTCTTCGTTGTAGATTATATTTACTGTTTTTAATTTTGGTTCTGGAACTAATGTCCTGCCATGTCTGGAAGAAATTTAAAATGTTATCTTACTGAATAGAAAAGCTGTCAAAATACATATAATACCTTTCGCCACGATTTCCACTCCTTATTTGCTCCACAACTATTTAATATATTTGTCACCTCTTGCCAAAGCCCTTGAGCATATTTTTGGGTGAACTCATTTGAAAAATTTCCGGAAACTAAGTTTGGATGCTTTTTCATGAATTCCAATAATACTTATTTGTTTTTGATCTATGAACGCATTAGTAGTATTTTTATTTTTAATGAGAGGATTCATCTGAGATTGATGCATCGTATCAAAATAATGGAAACTTAACCTAAGCTACGATCTAACCATAATCTGATGACACAGAACCACAGAGAACTACTAAAAAATATAAAAATTGCGATGCTGTCAAATTCATTTCACCACGCGAATGAAAATGTTCGCACATCTCTACGAAGACAGGTCAAGAATACCATTTTAAGAAAGTATTCACAAAATGACCATTCGTAACCATGCGCATTCGTACAATTGCGAAGGATGTCAAGAATAACGACTCTGAACTATAGAAAATTGTTTGTTGTGCCAGTCGTCTTTCATAACTTGAGTGGATATGATAGTAATTTTATGATCGTTAATCTTTGTAAACAGGGGCGTTTAAGCGTACCCATTAATAAGAAGAAATATATATCTTTCACTTTGCATTGCGATGAAAATGATATCAAATTAAGATTTATAGATTCGTTTAGATTTATGGGAGCTTCACTCGATGAATTGTCATCAATTTTAGATGTTAAAGAGAAAAAAATTTTAAAACAAGAACTTCGGGACGTAAGTGACGAAGCTTTTAAATGACTTACATGTAAAGGGGTTTTTTGTTATGATTATATTGATAGTTTAGCTAGATTAGAAGAAACTTCATTACAGGTATGTATGGATAATCCGAACCCCCTATAATCCGAACTTCTCTATAAACCGAACGTCCCAATAGTGTAAAATGATATCCATAATCTGAACACCCGAATTCCGTAATCCGAACTAATCAGTGTAAAGTCTTTTATAACCATTGCCCACCACTTTTTGTGGTGGAAATGTATTTTTTGTATGGTTAAGAAAAGTATCTATAAACCGAACTAGTTCGGATTATAGATATCACTTATTATGAATTCTATAATCCGGAAGTTCTGGTAATCCGAACGGGGTCTGCCAACTTTATGTTCGGATTATCCATACATTACGTACTACCAATTGATAATTTTTATGATAAATTATGTGATGAACATATTAGTCAGGCAAAGTACGCCCATACCCAAGAAGTTTGGACCACTTTCAATTGTAAAAATTTAGGCGAATATTCAGACATTTATCTAAAGACAGATATTTTGCTTCTTGCCGATGTTTTTGAACAATTCAGGCAAAAATGCCGAGATACACACTGTTTAGTCCCTGCATGGTACTATACCATGCCAGGGTGTACATGGGATTGTATGCTTGAATTTACAAAATGCAAATTGGAATTACTCAAGGATGTAGATATGATTATGTTTATCAAAAAAGGTATCAGAGGCGGAATATCTGTATGCAGCAACCGATTTTCGGAAGCTAACAATAAATATATGTCAGAGTATGACCCAACAAAGCCCTCAAAATATCTAATGTATTTAGACGTAAATTACCTTTATGGTTGGGCCATGAGCAAGCCCTTGCCCTACGGAGGGTTCAAATGGAAGGATGACGTTACCAAATTTGGTGTTGGACCAAAATCCGATATTTTGACAATACCTGATAATGCGCCAGAAGGCTATATTTTTCAAGTTGATCTCGAATATCCATCTGAATTACATGACGCTCACAAAGATTTCCCATTTGCTGCCGAACATCGCAGCCGCCCGGATCAAAATCACCGAAATTAATGACACTTTATAATAAAGAAAAATACATAATGCACTATAGAAATTTGAAACAAGCTTTAAATAACGGATTGAAATTAATTAAAATTCATATAGTTTTCCGATTTAAACAGCCTTACATCGAACTAAATACCCGCAGCCGCAAACGACTTTGAAAAAAATCTTTTAAAACTGATGAATAATGTAGTGTTTGGCAAGACAATGGAGAATATTAGACGACACAGATCGGTGAAATTAGTAAAACAATGGGGGGGGACGTTATGGAGCCAAAAATGTGATTGCTAGTTTTCGGTTTCATAACAGAACAATTTCAGATGAAAATCTGGAGGTTATTGAATTGAACAAAGTCGAAGTCACTTTTAATAAACCTTTGTATATTGGCATGACAATTCTAGAAATGTCCAAAGTATGCATGTATGATTTTCATTACGGTCACATGCTACCGAAATTGGGCACAGACAGTTGTAAATTAATGTACATGGATACTGACAGTTTTGTCTACGAATTGCAGTGTGAAGATGCATATAAAGAAGTATTAAATGCAGATTTATCTAAATTTGATACTTCTGATTATGCAGAAAATATCATGCCTCGTGTTAATAAAAAAATCATTGGTCTCATGAAGGATGAGTCAAAAGGGCAAATTATCATGCATTTTGTTGGGCTTAGATAAAAAATGTATACATACAAGTTACAAGTGAGCGGTGAAGATGCAGAAAAAGAGAAACTGCATCTAGAGCGCAAACAACTTGGCAAAGCAAGAATAAATAACGATTTGAAAAATTTAGGCATAACGAAAAAATCGAAGGGTGTAAAATTGAATGTTGTACCTAAAACATGAAATACGTATGAGGATTATGAAACATGTCTAAAAGATTTTAAACTACAATCATCAATCCAACGATGTATTCGGTCATACGCACATAAAGTTTTCAGTATAGAACAATAAAAAATTAGCCTAAGTCCTCATCATGATAAACGCTATTTAATACCGGGCATGTTTGACACGCTTCCTTGGGGGCACTATAGTCTGAAGTACTTCTTTAGCCTCGCAAAAAGCACCAGGTTGATTCGATGCTGTATTGGAAACGACTGGCTTCAAAAAATTCTCTCTCTCTCTCTCTCTCTCTCTCTCTCCCTATCTGCTTTTTATAAATTAAGTTTTATTTTTGTATTTATTGTATTTACTATTAATATGTGATGTTAAATTTAACTTTTTTTTTAAAATTTTGTAACCCATTCAGGCGACAATGTCCCGTTAGGATCCCTATTAAAAATCTCAGTGCAGTTTATAAATAGAGTGAACAAGAATAAAAATTGCATAAATAGAGTAAACAAGGATAAAAATCAGAAATTACTTTTAATTTTAAGTTGAATATGTTACTTTATCTGATAATTATAATTACAGACCTATAACATTAATAACACACTTCTCCAAGGTTTTTGAAAAGGTAATAAAAACACGACTACAATCGTTTCAAGATAAATACAAAATCATTTCTAATCAACAATTTGGGTTTAGAGAAAAAAAATCATTAGAAGAAATCATTCTAAATCTGACCTTAATAATTACTGAATTACTGAATGAAAGCAAGCCTTGTCTGTGCATATTTATAGATTTGTCCGTAGCTTTTGACACGGTGAGCCATCGGTTGCTTTTACAATCCTTGGAAGATATCGGTATCAGAGGTAAATAATATATTTAAATTTATTTGAAAAAAATTATTATTATTATTTAACCGGTAGACTTCAGGCTGTGAAGGTAGATGATATTTGCAGTGTCGAGGAAACAATCAATGACGGTATTCCACAAGGATCTATACTTGGTCCATCATTATTTAATATTTATATTAATGGTTTTTTTTCTTTGGGAAACCAAACGACGACACAGCTATATTTTATACCGCAAATACCTGGTCGGATTTGAAAAATCAAAGTGAGAAAGATTTTATTTTAATTAAAAAATATCTTGATTCTAAACTCTTAACAATTAACTTTGAAAACATTCATCTGGAACCCCATCTTTTATTGAATTAAAAATAAGTACTGGTACCTAAACACTCCCTATTTTACCTAAAACAAAAATGGAATTCCTAGGTGTAATAATGGATCCATATTTCAAATGGAATTTACACATTCAATATATAGTAAATAAACTGAGAAGCATTTTGTATGCATTTAGACAATCTGAAAATATTTTACCTGTGAAGAATTTGAGAACTCTCTATCATTCTCTTGTTGAAAGTCATATTAGATATGCTGTAGTTGCTTGGAGTGCAGCATCAAAATGTCACCTACAATCTCTAGAAGTTACCCAAAGAAGATTTATGAAACTTACATATTCAAACAGTTATAGATATTCTACTGCGACTTTACATTTGGAAACAAGTATATTGGATGTGAGGCGATTGTATTTCTTCTGTTGTAGCATGAGATTTCAGTTTAATAAACATTCAAATTTGTTATTAAATCACGACTAAAATTATATAACATTATACCAAATGATTTAAGAAAAATGACCCATATACCGCTTTTTAAAAGGAAATTGAGGGAATATACATATTACAAATAGCCGATGTATTGTCCATACATATTTTGATACCTAGATAAACATAGGGATGTTTTAGGATGTATTAAATTATATTTTTTTAACAATTTGAATCAATTAATTAACAATTTTTAAATAATTAACTGTATATATACGTTTGAATTTATATTAAGTTACTATTTTAAGTTTTAGTTATATTTTTTTATATACCATACCTATTATTATTTATTTGTAATGTATTGTACGTACTTGTATTTTAAATTTTCTCGAATCAAGCGTTTGCTCGCTTATCGAGTTTGTTTTATTCATTTTATCCTATTATTATAGTCAACTCTATGTATCATATGAGTATATCTTCGAGATTCGTATATATATTTTTTGTGATTATGAATAAACTAGTATTATTATTATCTGATAATAAAAGCTTTTGTTAAAAAAACATTTTTTATTTAATTTCGGTTTTTACTTAATCGAACACCATAAAAAAAAGATATTATGAATCATTGAAATGCAAAAATGCAGTAAGGCATTCTCTCTAAGCACGAGGAAATTAATTAAAATTCAATACTTAAGAAGAACGCATTATCCAGCATTTCTAGAGTAGGTAAGACATTTTTCACCAATATAATATGTCAAAATGAATTCTGAGATCTCAATTACATGTCCAAAGCATGCATCAAAATAAAATTCTGAATAGATTACAACGGTCAGACAACTAAACAATAACTGATCCTACCCCATTTTGCCTTCTCTGCAGATACGGCGTTTTGGCTAAGGACGGCAGTATAGGGGTAAACTATCGGTAATCAAGGTATCTAATAAAATACAGGAGTAAAACTATTTTCAGGTTAATAATAGTCAGTTTTTCCCAAGCATCTTTGTTATACATATTTAATAAATTCATATTAATATGTTTATTCATCTGTAAAAAGGTATCCACAAATACTGGGGTTTTTACCTTACATCTTTGATATAAATATCTAGTAAATTTATATTATGACTATTCTTGTGTTGGTAGTGCGTAAAGGTCTTTTTTACAATGTATATCGGAGATCATTTACAAAACAACTCGGTGTGCAAGTCCAACAAAAATAGAGTAATTAATGCTACTACTTACTTGGTGTAATATAGCCCGTACAGTATTAAAATCGTTGCACGTGTCCTCTGTTATATCTGGACTATGTTGCCAAGCCCTTAAAATAGTATGAGAATCTAGTATATGTCAAATGAAGTTTATCAAATGTTCTTCTTTTTATTTGGTTATAGGTTGGGTTTAGATATTGATGGTTATTGTGAGCAAATAAACTTCGACTTATTTCAGTAGCATATAAAACTTTTATTTGTATGCAGCAACTAATGAATTATTTCTAGGACTAAAAAGGTATGTATGAAATAGTTAAGAATTTTATTTGTATGTTTATACCACAACACTTAATTAGTTAGAAATTATGGCTGGTTAATTGTTTCGGCATATTTACTCTAATAAGAACAGTTTTACAGTTTTTAATAACGCACAAATAAAAAAAATGAATGAGCGAAATAAAATACGTCGGAGGTAACCACTAAAATTTCAGAAACCAGCTGAGAAATGTCAAAATTTTACCTAATAAAGCAATTTAAACGCGGCAACAGTGCGCACTATTGCCAACATATAAACTTTTATTAATGTTAAATTGAGACTGCCGTTAGTTTGAATTTGATATTTAATTAACCCCAACGAATTATATTTCATTTGAAATTAATTAAAAAACGTTTATTCAAATAAATATTTATATTTTTTTAATACCATGCGACATACAAATTTCAATATTTATTGAGTGTAGAGAGGCAAAACATAGTGATTGACAGTGGATTGACAGCAGCAAACGAATGACATAATATAAACGAACGTCTCTGCTAACGACACTTTGGTGACGTGCAACAGTTTTAATTCTGTACGGGCTATAGTACGGTTATTGAAATTGACTTATTAACAGTGGTAAAACTATCGTTAATTTTTATTATGATCGTTATTATTTACGTACAAATTTGAAGGTAGATCAAAACTATCTTCGGGTGAAGGTACCTAAAAATACAGGGGTAAAACTATTTTCAGGTTATTGTATTAATTAAAGTCAGGTTTTCCCTTGCGTCTTTGTTATAAATACCTACCTAATATATATTATGACTGTTCTTCTATTTAAAAATGAAGGGGTAGATCAAAACTATCTTCAGGTAAATGTATCTAAAAATACAGGCGTAAGAATATTTTCAGGTTCTTTTATTACTGATAGTCAGTTTTTCCCTTGAATTTTTGTTATAACTATCGAATGCATTTATATTATGATTGTTCTTAAGTAAAAAGGTATACAAATATAAAAGGTATTCGACAATTTAGGGGTACCCCTATTTTCAGGTTAATTTGTTTCTCGACGCCGATTATGTAATAGGTACCGAAAGAGTTTAATATCGTTTGAAATGTCATGTATCACTTAAAGGCCAATTTACGTACTTGGTATCCAGTGGTGTATACCAACTAGAGGTCAATTAATTTGTATTGTTATATAATCTCTTTATTGTCCCAAAATTTTGTTTATAAATTATACATATACAAATAACAAGAAGTACTCGAGTACCGATTATGTAATAGGAAAAAGTTTAATATCCTTAGATATAAATCAATTGATGGTCAGTCAACTTACGTACTTGGTATCCAGTGGTGTACACAAACTAGAGATCAATTAATTTGTATCTCGCTACCGATCATGTAATTGGAAAGAGTTGAATATCCTTAGACATAAATGAATTAAAGGTCAACTTACGTACTTGGTATCTAGTGGTATCTAGAGGTCAATCAGTTCCTTTGACGTATATAAATAAAGTGAAAGTCAGCTACTAAAAAAATAGGTTAAACAGGTTCAGATAACCGATTTGTGTCACAGAAATGGTGTAGGTTATCTACTCGCCCTGATAGTAATTTTTTCCAGGTGTGACTTCCATCTTAGTTCGGAATCAAGGGTCACTCACTGGATATTTCTAGTTCTTCTCTGTGGGAGAACTCTTCTATTCGTAAAAGTAACTAGTTTTTTTTATGGATTAACTGGAAGGTCCTCTTTAAGGCCATTCCTCCACAGTTCGTAGTGCTTCTTGTAGGAGATTCAGAGCTTCCTGGGAATTTCCCATTGGTCACAATCACTATGTCGTCCGCAAAGCCCTGCGTCCATATGCCTTGATCATTCAACCTGCAGATCAAGTCATCCACAATTAGGTTCCATAAAAGTGGTGAAACGGTTTGCTCTTTTGTTTGTTCAATATGTGACACAAAGGAAAGTTGATTGTTGTATGTAACGCCAAGATCTTTTATTTCTTTACGTCTTTCCAAAATTAGATCATCCATTTTATAATCAAATTTAATATATCCTTTCTTCCGTGTTATTGATGATATGAATTTTTTTTTATATTCAAGCTTAATTTATTAGATTTACTCCAAGCGTGAATGGCGGATGTACCTTTCTGAAGCGTAATGCAGTCTCGAACTGTAGTAATCGTTTTATATATTTCAAATTCGTCAGCATAAAGTTGATATTTAGAGTGTTGAATATAAGATGCTATGTCATTGATAAATAATATAAACAATAATGGCACTGACCTCGACCCTTGAGGCAATCCTGAGTTTGCATGAAACTCACCAGAAGTATTGCCATTAAATTTTACCATGAACGGTTTTGTAAATAATTTTTTATTATGACAATGTCATCGGCATATTCTTGGCAGGATAATTCGAGGTCAGTCAAACCACAAAGGAGTTCATCAACCGTCAGACTAGACATTGAAGGGGATAGGCACGTTTTTTTTTACATCATTGATTTACCATTGGATGACTGACGTCAGTCTCCGCTGCATTGACATATTAGAGTCACCAGTGGCACATAAAAAAACGCAGTTGTTGTTTACAGCATTCATCATTATCTGACAAATGACAATCGATACCACTTGAAATTTCTTCAATTTCTGACGCTGAGTGCAGTCAATACTTTATTATCACATTCTAAATTGATTTCTATTTATTCGTCCATTTCTTTAATAATTTGCTATATCCGCTTCAAATTTTTACTTTTTTGAGGTTGAGCTGTCATTTTGTAAGCCACCAAATTTATCCACCACCTCGTTACAGCGGTGGAATGGTTTGCAATTTTGGTTGATGCAACAGTAATAAGTGAACGCGTCATTTCTTCAATCTGAAATCCACCAATGAATATAAAAACGCAGTTGGTGAATTGGTGGATCTACCGGCGAATAAAAAAACATGCCTGATACTAGTCCTCGTCTCCGGTATTCTATTGATGAGCAGTTCCGACATCCATTTGGATGACACCTCCTCTATTTAATGTTCTTTTGACATCCTCATAATATATGAAGTATTGTCAAAAGCTCCTTTGATGCAATTCTGGCACTCACCCCGAGGTCAAAAGTGTGTTGAATTTTTACCGTAATATATGTTTAATTTTTGTATTAAACTATGTGACATTCATATTCGAAACAAAGTTGTATAATGTCACTTTATATTTATTTTGGTGCCAAGTTCGGAAAGTGTTGGTAGCGAAAATATTTCGACTAAGTACATACTCTGCTATCTTTATTAACTTAACAATAATGTTTTTTAGACTATTTATTGTTTTTTATTATTTCGTCACTGAAATGTTCTCTCTTTAAAAGTCTCTTCTTCACCACTTGTTCGGTAACAGAAGATACAGTTTTATCATCTCCTAAAGTTTTGTTGATTACTTCGTAGTCTGATTCGTTCCATGTTTTTGTTTTGGCTAAAGTTTCTCACACATCAACGAAGTAACAATGTCTTAAAAGTCTCTTTATGTTCGTACGTTTTTCCCAATCATACTCCACCATTAGGCCGATTATGTTTTTGCCGTTTCTGGTTATATAAGGTAGTAGCTTACACAATCCTGTACCTTTGATGTTGGGAAAACAAATAAAATTCCTCGATCGAGATTTTAATCTTGTAAGAAGTTGAGTATTTGGAGATCCCATGATGTGGTGAATTTTATACAGTTGATCAATTTCGTTGCTACCAGGAAAGAGCGGTCTTAGCGTTAGAATTTCATAGAAAATGCACCCAGCAGCCCACAAATCCATTTTAGGACCGTAATTGCCGACGGCGAGATCTGTACCATCTGGTGGATATATATTCTGTATATGGAGGGGAACTGAAGATACCTCTAACCAAGGTCGCCCAATTTGATAATCACCTCGGAGTTTGCTTGCGATAGTGGAGCGTACAATATTGACGGAAATTTGATAAGTATATTTTCCGGTTTAATGTCTCTGTGAAAAAGTCCGTGATTATGCAAATGGTCGAGTCCTTTCTATATTTGATACAAATAGGATTTGACGCGTGTCTCGGATAAGCCTCTTCGTTTACTTTTCAAATAATCGTGCATGCTAATATCAATCAATTCGAAAATGAAAGTTACCTGACTGGTAAATGTGTCGTAATGATATTCCAACATATTTACAATATTCGGATGATTCGATATCTTTTGGGCGGCTACAATTTCGGCGCATGCTTTTATGTTCGATTCCGATTTATAAGTATTTTTCAGCCTCTTCGCAGCGTAACAGATTTTGGTTACTCTGTTTTCACATTTCAATACATCGGAAAATAATCCCTCCCCTATTTTTTCAAGCACTTTGTATTTAGATTGGAAATGGTTCATATCCTAAATTAAAACAGTAAATTTATAAACTTGACATTATACATTAAATTTTGATATTGTCAAACGTACGTATATTCAAAACCAGAGCTATCTGCATCATGTTTATAATATGTCTGTGTTTTCTCCGTTCAGATCGAGCCAATAGGAGCGAAGTTATAGCCTACTGCCCTTCTAACTTTACATACTACACATGTTTTTCTTTGAATTTTGATATCTAAGTTAGGTTTAGCGTACGCTAGTCTTTGTATCGTTCAATCTGACTAATAGCAGCGGAGTTAGGCGCTAATGCCCTTCTGGTTTAACGATTGTGCATGTTTTTTTTTACGTGTATGCCTCTAGGATTGGAACATGTTAGATTGGGATATGGAAACTCTATTTGCAACCGTTTAAACCATTTAAAGTAGAAAAATGCGATTTTCAAATGTCTATTTCATACTTTTTACAATAACTCATTGGATCCGATTAATGTTCACCCTGTGTGACTGTTGTGTGTGTGTTAAACACTTAATGACGTTAGCTTTTTCGTTACCGCACTGGTGTTAATGATTTTTAATATTTTTCCCGTACTCCTTACGTCATTCCCTTTCCAACGATATGTCAAATGTCCCATTTTAACGTTATTTCGTTTCTGCGCATGTTTTTCTCTTACAATGACAGATGGAATTTTGTAATGCATGGCTACTTGCCTACCCATCTCAAGAAGCAGAAAAAAGAAGAAGAATACGCAGGTAGCGAATTTTTCGTATATGGCATGTATATGGTGTAGAATTTTTTATTTTTTTCTCATGACCCTTGTACTGTAGGCTTTCATTTGATACCTCGCTAGTGGCATTTGTATACTTCTAAGTCTTGGAATGGTGGTTCTGCGCATGCTTTTTCGATGTCACAATAGCTTTAATGTTTTTTTCCTCAATTTACACGTTACCACTTTTCTCATTTGATACGTCACAAGTGGCAGTTGTAAGTTGAAACAGTACGGAGAGTAGTGGAGGTAACAGGGGGTAGATAGAATTATTATCATATTTTTTCCTTACTCTAAACGTTAATACCTATCCAACGAGCTGTCGCTTGCCTCTAGTGGATGATTTTCAAATACGTATCGCATTTTTCTACTCTGCGAGGGATGTTGGATGTGGTAAGTTAGTATTTTTTGCTTAATTTTTCTGTAATCTAGGCGTAAAGACCTTTTCAAGGAGGTATCGCATTTTTTACTCTACGAGGGATGGTGGGGGTAAGGGGGGGCTGAGTTAGAATTTTTTACCTAATTTTTCTGTAATCTAGGCGTAAAGACCTTTTCAACGAGGTATGGCATTTTTCTACTCTACGAGGGATGATGGGTGTGAGGGGGTGAGTTAGAATTGTTTTGGTTAATTTTTCTGTAACCTAGTCGTAAAGACCTTTTCAATGTATTTTTTCTACTCTACGAGGGTGAGGCACTATATGATGGTTGCAGCAGAGCGATGGATGAGAGGGCTCGTATTAATAATTATTATTAATAACAACAAACTTGGGTGCTAAGTTACCGAAGCAAAAGATGTTCGTGAGAACATGTTTATCCTCTCATAGTGGGCGTGATCCTTTAATCTATAATAATTTTATTTAATTTATATATTGCTATCACAACCGCAGCTCGGAATGATCAAAACCGCGCCTCGGCGTTATTTGCCGATAAGCCCAACATCGACTGTTAGTTATCAGCTACGATGTTGCCTCATCGATCGGCGCTAGCGTGTGTGACCTTAAAGTGGACCATTTTTTGCAGAATGAACCTTAGATTTTAGACAAAAATTAACATAATATCCATAAGACAGTGCTGCCATTTGGGCCAGAACGTACATTATACATTTACTCCCCACCAAAAAAAAAATGTTTTTGTAGAACTATAATCAGTTACTCGCCTGAAAATTTTGATAGTAGGATCGATCTATTCACGCTATTGCCAAAATGTATGAACTTCATTGCTACTTTTGACATCATCGTCGATAACTGAATTTAAATTATGATCTGCACAGTGTAGATATATAGGCATTGGGTATAGTAATTTTTTTTTGTTACTTGCTTGATAATTGCCTATTTATTTATAAAAAAAACGAAGTTTAGATCATGGTTCTATTTAATAAGTAAATCTACATTCAGGTATAGGTTTCATTGTAAGATTTAGAATCATGTACATTTTCTTGAAGTATCTACAAATGTAGGTTGTTTTTCCGGAAACGCCCGTAAAAAAGTCTTATAGCTACATTATCTAAGACGTTAATTAAACTGTATGGAATTTATTTTTATATTTAGCTTTATTATCTCAATCAGTTTTATACATTCTTATTAGTAACATTATTTTTATAATACCCGTATTTTTTTCAGTAATTCTATTTACTCCAGAAAAATTAGACTAATCCGATGAAACCTATTTGAAAAATATATAATTGCTTGAAAATAATTCATATTATATCATAAAGTACTTACAAGAAAACTCAAATTTACAATGTATAACATAACATTAGCAATAGTAATTAAATATATTTTTCTAACAATAGGTTATATTTAGGACAATATTATCTGAATTTTGAAAGTTTTTTAAACTGTATGCGTCGAGTACTACAATAAGTTATTTTTATTGCATAAAGTTCAGGCATTATTTGATAGTTTTGTAATAATTCAATAACAATTCATTCATTTGTTAAATGAGAACTAACATTTTTGAAACCAAACTTAACACAATAAAAATGAAACCTATACTTTTTATCAACGCTGTATATATCGTTTAATTTTACTGGAGCGTAATGGATATTTTTTATAATTTTTTCTTTAAATTAGTATATAAAACAATTTTTTATTTATTAACATCATTTACAAACTAATTTGTTATCGGGAATGGTAAGTTTTACAAACAGTCTTTCCATGCATATATTTGCATATTACAGTAACTCATAGACGTAAATAGGAAAATTAGGAATTTGGTAAGGATTCATTCAGTATTTCAGATTTATCCGACCGTTTCCGAAGAAGTCTGAAAAAAGTAGGGTCAGCTGTTATCGCTCGGGAAGTCCCGGGCAGTTTTCAGGCTTCTTCGTAATCGGTCAGAAAATTTGGAATAATGAATGAATGTTTACACGTGAGGATACATTTTGATGTAAAATTTCACGCTCTACAACATTTATCAGAAACTCTTTCCGTCATTCTTTATGGTTATCGAAATAATTTCGAAAAACATAAATGCCGAACGGGTTTTCCGTGATTTTTACTATTTCCTGGGCGATTTAGACTCTGCGAATACACTCATTCGATTCCTCATGCAAAATTCACTTTATAATCTCGATCATAGACGCGGAGGAAAAAAGTTTAATCCCCGGCCTTTTTTACTGGAATATACTGAAGGCTGCCAATTTTAGGTCTATAAGTTATTTGCCTAAATTTATTTTGCATCCCATATTTTCGTAAAAATGCCTTGTTTCTGAGTAATCTTCGCAATGGCAGCATTGTTCCTATGAATATGCGCTGATTTTCAATTAAATTGATTTACAATCTAACTAAATTAATGCAACTAATATCATTAATAAGGAATTTTCACAATTTTATTATGAATTATCCATCACAATTACAGTATCATTAGATAATGTCTGAAAAATATTGGAAAACCAATTCCAATTATTCCAGTAATTCTCTCTTTTCAAAATGGTGTAATTTAGGCAGCATAAATAATGAGAGTGTCTGCCCTTTTCTGGAGGGTTCTTTCGCCCCGAATACATGGTAAATTATTACTAAAAAATAAATACCCTTAGACTAGCATGCTGAAACATTTTGGATGTTTTTGGTGTCAGCTCAGCACAATTTTTTTAAATTAAATATTGTTCCATTATACTTATTTTTTTCGGTTATTTTTGGAATTTGGGAAGTAACAACAATTTTTATATCTTCTATATGTTTCTTGTGGTGTAGGTATTCTTTATTCTTATTGTTAATTATTTTGGGAAATTAACAATAAGAACAATTTTTATGTTCCTATTTGTCCATTATTTGTATAAAAGGTTTCATCGGCCTATTTAAATATTATGTACATTGTAGTAAATATACTTGACTATACAATGAACATATTTATAGTAAACTTCACCTTGTGTGATGAGTCAGGACATTATGTCGCTATTAATTTCATTTAAACTTGAATTTTTTGTGCTTTACCTAATACTCTTTAGCTTCAACCCCCTTTTTCTTTTACGTTCATCCATAAATCACCAGCAGGAATGATTGTAGTGAAAACTAAACTCAGTTTTGTATTACAATCAATATAAATTCTACGTACAGCTTCCTTGTATATTTTCCTAGATATGTCTATGTTAATAATTCACATTACTCCTTAAAAGGTGTTTAACTGCACTGGTCAAAAATGACAAATAGAACAGTTCAGTTGAACACACCGTACTTTGTGCGCGTAAATAGTTACAAGATAGAAACATTGTGCAATATATTTTTAACGTTTCAAATTGTTGGAAGAAGTTATACTTTGTTAAGTATCTTAGAACAATCCAAAAATAATTAAGACATAAAAATATATGAAGTGGTTTTTAAACATTTTAGATGAAGATGGAAATAGCTTCCGAAATCTTCAACAGCGGTTTCGTGTTTCAAGACTTTTCCAAAATTTATACCAGCAGAAGTCTGCGATGCAATTTTCGATGTCTTGAAAGAATTTATTAAGGTAAGTTAAGTATTTGTTTTTCTAATTAGCATACGAGGAGTGCAAAGGAAAAAAGAGGTGAGCCATTTACTATTTTTAATTTTATAATAATTATGTTACCAAAAATGGGCAATCGTTGTGTCTAGTGAAAAATTAGAAATTTCAAAATGAGAATTTAAATGACTTACCTCGTTTTTTCTCTTATATGTACGAAAAAAAATGTATTTTGCTTTACAAAAAAAGAGGAAAGCTAGGATTGAATAGAAATAATTTAATCACTGTTCACCTTTGGGAGTGTTGAAACAACTTCTTTTATCAACCTATTGAATAAATGTCACTTTTTCGCACACATGATATATGTCATTATTTGGTTGACGTATATGGTCAATTGCCAAATTTGAATAGAAAAGTGTTCTTAGAATAGTGGCTGAAGAAAAACATGTTTTTCAATATATTTGCAGCTCTAAGCTAAAAAGGCCTTAGCTTTCCCTCGTGTCAAGTCTTAATTATCCAACTGAAAGTGATGTTGTTTTTCAATGATTCACATATTTTTCATCCGAACCAAATTTGTTGCTCCACTTGAGTCTGATCAATATATTGTTCTGAGGTGTTTTTCTCTATTTTTTGATTTATGTTTGAGGTACTTACATTGAAATTGAAATATTGCACAATGTTGTAAAACAATTAGTCTTATCTTAGTAGAAAATAAAATGGGGTGAGAAATTTAATTTTTTTGGTGATATTCACATATTTTATTCGATTCCAAAATAAAAAAAGCATTAATGATATACAAATATACAGATATTACATTAGTCAATATAACTGTTACTTCATATGTAAACATTTATATTATCAATATAATTTAACTAATTGTAGGATGAGCCAAAAACGTTTATAGTTAGTAGTTTTGATTTATTATTCTTTAATTTTTGAGTATAATTGATCAAAAGTCCATAAAAAATCTTATTTGTTAACTCGATTTTGCAGTAAATCGTTGAGAAAGTAATGAATATTCATTTTTTCACTGAAAAGGTATAAAAATATGTTGATCCCTTGAACTACATCAAAAAAACTCCAGAGCAGACAGAAATAAAATTTGTTGTCTCGCTATTGACTAGTAAAAAAGGTTTTTACGAACACTCCTTGGTAGTGAGAAATACAAATAGAAGAGATAATTTAAATTTTTCACTTGTACTAGATTCTAGTAGTTTACGGGTATATTTTCATAAACAGTAGAACCCCGATTATTCGCGATTGCCACGAAAAAAAAAATTTCGTGCCGCGGATCTTCCTCGTAGAGATTTCTCACCGCTGACCTTCCCCTCTACGTACATATTTTTTTAAAAAGGCGTAAGTGAACACTTTTATTTAACAGTACAGTTTATTGGTTTTTGTTAACTGATCTTCATTTTAGTGATTTAGATGTAGAGCAAAGGTTTCTGCTGTACTGTAGGTAGATATTTTAAAAGTTTTATATACAGAGCATTTCAATCAAAAATATCCATCCCAAATAATTCTGAATGCACCACTTTTATGAAAAAATGATAAAAACAAAAATCAAAATTATATAAAGGGTGCTCATATGTAGAAATTATAACCTTAACCCCCTCCCCCCTATGGTCAACACACCCAATTTTTTAAATAATTTTAAATAAAAATGATGTATACTCTGCAAGATAGAATTGAAATTGTAGGATTATACTACAAAAACAATAAATCTGCGAAAAATCACTTAAGTAACTGGCTAGAAAGTTGCTTTGTTGTGGGTGTCAGGGTATAAAAGAATTGTCGGAAATAAGATAGCAGATTGTCTCGCAAAGGAAAGAGCTTGTACTCCTTTTATCAGACCAGAACCATTTTGTGGTATCCCAAAAAGCCGCATCGTATAAGAAGACCAAAAATAGAAAAAGGAACTTGGTGCAGCCTACAGGAATAATACTCCAGGCCTAAGACAGGCAAAACGGTAAATGCGACCTTCTGCTCATTACGCTATATTGCTCTTGGACCTTAAGAAATCTGTTCTCAGAGCAATCATAGGAATTCTTACTGAACACTGCTCAATCAGATACCATAAACGGCGGAACAAATTATCTGCAATTGCTGGGAGCCTAATCGTCCGTCAACCTTGATCTCTTGAACTAAAATATAGATGTAGGGTATACACAAAAGATCTTATAGGCCGAAGTGTGGCCTAAATCGACCCCTTGAAATCTACAATCTACGTACTCGTTCCTAGGCTTGCAGAAACAGCTTAATTTACTTAATCATTGAAGTTACGGCGAGTCTTAGCTATAAGGTTTGCAGTAGGACCACATATAATTTTTTGAATACAATAAGCTTTATATAAACTTTAAAAAATAAATATACACATCATCTTTTTAAAATAGAAGATGGAATATAATTCCAATTAAAACTAAAATATCAATGAAATTGTATAAACATGGTTATATTAATAATAATTATACTCAAAGATGTTTACTTTTAATTTATGGCTTATCCTGATACAATAATTAATGTTCGGATGTTTAATGGGAAAAATACATCTCAACTCCAATAACCATTTGACAATTCCTTTTAAAAAGGCCATTTTATGAAATTATTGATACAAATAAGTAATTTGTTGAAGAAAAAAAGACTGGTGGCAAGGTAATCAGATCGAATAGTTAAGAATGATTTTTTTTTCAAATCTAGAAATGTATACGTCAGCGTAATTACGTGAACGCGTCTTGGGAAAAGTAAAACTATTTTGGAAATATTATATCACAAACATTGGTTAAAAATCAGTCGGGCTTACAAAATTAGCAATAATCATGTAACCATTTATACTCTTTCAAGGGAAAAATATATACCATACAATTTTGTTGTTTAGCAATTTTTTTTTAAATTACTAAATCACAAAATATTGAAGCAAGGGAAAATATTAGATAAATTGAACACTCAATTGTAAACCACGTTGCTTTCCATATATATTTTACAATGGTTCTACCATTTTTTTTCTGCCTTTACATGTTTATTACAATGAGCCCAAACACCGCAATGGTAGTAAAATATACAAGTCAGATATACATCATACAATTTTTTTTGAAATGTACCTAATGTTTGCAGTGAACTTGTTTAGATTTTTATTATTTTTGATGAATATGTTTTTAGCAGAATTGGGATTTAAATAGTTGACTTAATAGTAATAGCGGCAGACGTAATTGAATTTGATTTTATTAACTATCAGATCTGTTATGAAAAATCCGATTTAGGCTTGACACAAGTTTACAAAAAATGTCTACGAATTTGATTTAAAAGAGGGGGAATTTTTAAAATTTTCTGGTAAGTGAATTAGGAAATTTTCATACGTTTTTGTGGGACAAAAAAATGTGATTAAATTATAGAATTGATCGGAGAATATTATATAAAACGCTCTACAAACAGAATAAATACGATTCTACCTCGGTAAGAAAAATAAATGCTCAGTAAAAATACAAGATGCATGGTAAAAAATTAGGCTACATGTTCGGTAAAAAGGAAAAATCTATATATATATATAAAAGAAAGTCCTGTTAGTAACACTGTTTATAACTCAAGAACGGCTGAACCGATTTTCATGGTTTTTGATTTGTTATTGCACAATAAAAAATTATTTAAAAAAGTCCTACTTTGGACAAAAAATGGCGGTAAATTAAAATTTAAAGTTTCTCTAAAGGTATCGTTAAGTTTGAAATAAACAAAAGCTACACTGTACTCTGACACTCCTCTCAGCGGGTAAAAAACGACAGCTTGCATAATATCTTATTGACAAGACAATGTTAGGACAGGACAACGTCTGTCGGGTCTTCAAGTGCTTGATAACTTAACGCCCATATAAAATGTGTCATTTAATGTTGACAGTTTTGTGCATCCTTTTTTATCACCGAAGAAAACGCCCCATGAAAACGCCTGTGCCTCATAACGAGACTACATCTACTACGCTCACGTCACTTTAATGTCTGTTCTGTCAATTGTCAAGTATTGTGAAACCAGTTCATAAAACGAGTTAATTATGGATTTGCAAATGCGCATGAACTGACAAGAGTGACAAGACTGGCAACTGATAAGTTTCATATTTGAATTGTTTGTGGTTGTGTTGGAAAGTCGGTTATTTGCAATTATTTGGTAACTATGAGGTTCTCACGACAAAATGTTGTTGGAATCTTATCAGCTTCACTAATTTTGAAACTATTAGTGGTTGATCGAAATAGAAGGATGCGATTTCATAATTTTTACTAAAAATATAATGTAATTATAATTTATAGTTGAAAGTAGACCAACTTATTAATGCATTAGTGTAATTGAAATTCAATAATGTGGTTGCATGAACATTATGCAGGAAACTATAGTTATCAACTTTTTATAATGTAAATATGTAATTGTAATATAATGAAAATGTAATGATAATGAACGTTGCATGAATCCGCCTTAACTCCATTACAAGAAGTAGCAGAAATATTAAAGGATTGGGCCTATAATACGAAAAAGAGGAATGGAGGAGATTATAAACAATATGCAGTTCAATAAATTTTGAATTTAACTACGAAGATGATTCAACGAAAATATTTCAGTGGGTACAATATTAAATTCGATCGATTCTTTTGCCAACATAACTTTTAAAAAATCTCGTGATGCAAGAAATAGTAAACCGAAATAATTACAAGCTATTCCAGAGGAAAGGAAAGTATGTTCTGTAGCATTGAACAAGAAAGATATACTAAAAATGGCAAAACTGTGGAATATGGACGAATCAGAGGGGTTACAAAAGGGATTCTTTCATGTGGGTTCCTGTGAATTAGCTTCGAGAGGAGGAGAAGCTGTAAATTGTAAATGTACTATTTTAAAGAATAACAGAATCAAGTTGAAACTCTAGCAGGGAGGATTGAATACAATTCAATAATTTCAAAGAATGCACAAGGTGGGTCGAAGAAATTGGCAGACAGCAAATGGATAACAAAAAATGAAATAGATGAAGATATTCGTTCCTTTGTATTGTTAAATCCCTAAAGGTTGGTACATAAATGTTCCACTGGGTATTAATACGATTTCTACTGGGACAAACATTGTGCAACTAAAATTTGACTCGATATCACAAATGATAAAATTACCAATCATTTAAACCGTGCTAGTATAGTTTCCCAGTAAGCCAAAGCAGGAGACCAACAACTTATACATGGGACAGTTCATCTTCTTCTATCAAATATTACCTCCAAATTTACCCCAAACATCACGAAAATCTTATTAGTTCCTTACGAGCCTCGAATAAGAAAGATCAAAATGAATATTTTACATTCTACATACCAGAGAATAAAATTTTTAAATCAGTGTACCAAACCTAACAATTTATGAAAATTGTGTATTCAATAACTGTTCATTCAAATAATTGTTGTTCATTCATATATTCGGACCTTAATTTTTCTTGCCAAAATACACTGGAGCTTTTCTTTTAAGGATAAATTTTGCCATCAGTAATTTTGCTCGAAAAACTGAAAAATTTGACAAAATCGCAGTCAGTTTTTCTTGAAAAATTACTGATTTGCAAAATTATTTCATAAAAAAATTTATCTGGTGTTTTTACTGTTGATAGATACATACAAGATGAATGATTGCTCGGTTAAAAGCACAAAAAATGTTCGGTAGGCATAATAAATGTCAGTTAAAAAGAATAAACTCTCGTTCAAGAACAAAACGCCAATTGATGATTATACAGGTTTTGTCAAAAATACCAGTAATATAAGTTCTTCATAAATAATAAACGTTCTATAAATAGGTAAAAATTAGCAAGCATTCATTTTATATAAACGAAAAACTTTTGATAGGAGGAGTTTTTTCTAAACAAAAAAGTAGGGATATGCCCGAACAGACAGTTATAGAGTTAAAATATAAAGCAATTTCATTAATGCTCATAGCCAAGTCATTCTCAAAAGTTCAATGAATGATGTTTAATATACTATAATGGTAACCAAAATTTCGAATTAGTCACAATTTAAGCCACACATTATTACAAGTTCACTACAAACTGCTATCAGTGTTCTGTGTTGTATAAATATATAATTTTACTTCAGGTATTCCTTAGGAAATCACCAAATGTGAGCAAATGTAATTTTCTGACTTCTCAGAGAATACCTCGAACGAATTCATATTTAAATTAAATGCATTGAACTTAGTTAAATAGTGAATTTATTGAAACTCTACATGTTTATTGAAATGTATATTTTTATTCTATGTTTTAAGTGTCCACTTTATTGTGTCCACAAATTGGTCTTACCACGTTCAAGTAAAACTAAATCTAACACACAGCCTCTATAATAATATATCATAAAATTTGTAGCAGACTCGACCAAAATATATTTTACTACAAACTTCTTCATTCAATTTAACAAAAACAAACTTAAGAGTCGAAATTTTTTTACCAGGAGTTTAGTAGATAGGATGGTCCTTAAGTGGTTGTACATAAAAATAAGTATAATTCATTTTGACAAACTATTTAGATTTTTGCCAACTCGCCGTATTAAAATATGTATATTATAGAAAGTGAGAGCTGGAAATTATTTTATGTTATACGAGTAGGTACATTATTGTATTTTTATACCTTAGATACCATCTACATAATGGAATTCTTTATGCCCGTGTGGGCATAAAGTAAACATTATGGCCCGACCGGGCATTAAGGCGCAAACAACAGTTTTCGATTAACTTATTCTTTATTAATAAAATAACAAAATATAAATTTACGTTTATATTTTATTTGGTTGTATTTACATAGAATTGGCAATTCTGGAAGGTTCCGCTGATAGCTATATTTCCTGCAGCAAAGGTTGACTCATGATTCATTGTCTGGGTCTCTAGTTTCTGTAAGGAAATGCGAGATAGAGATGGTACGCCTGCCAACATTCTTGAAACCCCATTTTTTGAGGATATGCAGCCCTCTAAATATCCTTCTGCAACAGTGGTACTCTTCTAACCACCATGGCGCTTCAGCTTAGTCATACTTGCCCCAGCTTCTGCTAAAAGAGTTGCAGACGTTCGACGTAAACAATGACCAGTGTACTTTTCGGGGTTTTTCAATCCCAAATATTTTGCAATAATACAGAGAATTTTCCCAAATGTGTTTATCCAACAGGTTGTACCGTACAGCGGCCTTGTCTGTAGCTCAAAAATAGTCTTTTTTCTGGGCAGCCATGTGGCCACAAAGAAATATAATCTCTTATAAGTTTCAAACTCTTCATTTCGTCTTCATCAACAATGGTGAAAACTCGCTTTTAGTCAGTTTTGGTTTCTGGTACCGTTACAACAAAGACTGATTTTCTATCTTCCACATGTGTGACTAACATATTTACAAGTTCTTGCCGCCGACATTCACCAAATACACCAAATAATGATGCGACCTTGTTCATTAAAAACGTTTCATTTGGTGCCTCATGAATAAATTTTAGGACATTTTCTCTAGATAACAGACTGTATTTTTTTGGTTGGTACCTTTTTGACCTTTGCTTTAAATACTCGCATAATTTGTGTAAATTACAAATATTAATATTCTTATTTGCCACTAGTCTTTATCATCGAATATTTAGCCCATAGTGAGCTCGGGGAAAATTTTTCGGATGATTTTTAATTGTTGTATTGCAAGCCCACTTTTCTATTTAAAAATTTTATATTGACGTTATCACGCTCACATAGATGACGTCAAAAATAAAAAATTGATCTGACGAAGCGCCCATTTGAAAATAAAAATCGATGGGATTCAGGATTCCAGGGTTTTCCCCTAAAATCACTGGTTTACAAAATAATGAATTTATTCCTTTCTTTTGGACTATACTGTATATTCTTGTCAATGTGTTTTTTTCCTAAAAAAAAAACAGCGAAATGTGAAAAAAATAACTTTGATTACATTTATGTGACCTTTGTAATGTAATTCGAAAATTCATCAAGTTGATATCAAATTATGATTTTAAATATCCAGAATCCTCTTTCTTTAAATTTTTATTTGTATATCTTAAACTTTGATTACAAAACAAACATTTTTAAATTCCACTTTCGACGCCACGTTTTTTTTTATCAATACCTTAATAAGGCAGGTTGGTTAACATTTCATATCTAAAAACTACTATACTTCAATGTTCAGTAATTTTGTTACGACAGTGTTACTTATTCTACTCAATCGATTTTTCTAGTCGAAAAAATTGTTTTCAGCATCATGTTTAACAATAATATGAAATTATTTTCATACTCACAATACATTCTTGCAAAAGCCGAGTTTGTTTTATAGAGTTGTCATGTACATTTCTGTAATAAGAAGTAATAAAAACACACCGGAAATATTCATGAAAAAGTTATAAACAGCCTCTTTGAAGTTTATTCGTGGAACACTGTTTATTTTTAATAAGTTGAATAAACCATTGCTCTTTCGTAAAAATATTTTTGGTACATTAAATTTTTAAATGTTTCGACAATATACTCCTGTAGTCGATTTTGGTTTGGATTGAAACTGGAAAAAATTAATCACAAAGTACAGATCAATTCCGACCTTCCAGAACGTTTGAAAAAGTATAATTCAGGTAAGAATGTTGGCCAAAAGTTGTATGTGATTCCCAATATTGTGAAACTTTTTTAGCTCGTGATTATACTTTCATTTTCGCTTAACAATGGACCGTTTACTTACTAGTATAACTATGTACGAGTAGCTGAGAAATCAAAATGTGATATGTTTTTTTTTGTATTTAAGATGTAGAAGCAATAGATATTTTCAAGTTTTTATGTAGTTAAGCGTATCAAAAAAACTGTAATGAATCCTCCAGGATTGAAATACCCTGGTAGAGTGGTAACCTCCTACCACACTAAAACCAAGAGCTCGTAAACTGTTCGACAGTGCGAATGGGATAGGATGATGGAAAGAATATTATAATGAATACAGTAAGCATATTAGAAGTGCAAAAAAGGAATCTTGGAGAAAATCAATGGAGAGACGAAAACAACATCAGAAACGACACGAATCCAGAAAATCTAGTATTACTAGTATAACTATGTACGAGTAGCTGAGAAATCAAAATGTGATATGTTTTTTTTTGTATTTAAGATGTAGAAGCAAAAGATATTTTCAAGTTTTTATGTAGTTAAGCGTATCAAAAAAACTGTAATGAATCCTCCAGAATTGAAATACCCTGGTAGAGTGGTAACCTCCTACCACACTAAAACCAAGAGCTCGTAAACTGTTCGACAGTGCGAGTGGGATAGGATGATGGAAATAATATTATAATGAATACAGTAAGCATATTAGAAGTGCAAAAAAGGAATCTTGGAGAAAATCAATGGAGAGACGAAAACAACATCAGAAACGACACGAATCCAGAAAATTCTAGCCAAATATACTGTCAATTCATTAGGAAATATATTCTACTGCAGGCACACCTACCGGATTCAGTCATTCCTCCAACTCCGCTAGATGGCACGAAAACAGAATACTGTAACACATCCAGTAAATTAATAACAATATAAGGGAAAATCAAAATATGCATAGACAGTCGGGCTAGGCTGAAGGCTCTTATGAACCCAAAAGTGGCATCAAGACTGATGGAAATGCCGAGAAGAACTCAGTGTTCTCTCAGAACACAACAAAATAACTTTGATGTGGTTTCAAAAACACTGTGACATCGCGGGTAACGAAGAAGCTGATTAACTCGAGAGGTCGTATCAACTCCATATATTGGCCCTTAACCAGCACTCGTTGCTACTAAATCTGACATGGGTCAAACGAAAATAAAGATTGAGGTGGAATGAAGATCCTCTCATGCACTATGGGAAAACATTAAATAAATAGATCAATGTGACCTTTTCAGATCTATTGTGGTCTCTCTGAATCTAGATTACATTCTCCAGTCTGACTCTTTTTAAGTAGCCAACCAGCCTCGAGTCTTAATCTTTCATGTAACTTCTTGCTGGTGGCTTCTCATCGCCTAGTACCATTCAAGAGATTTCTGTACCACCCACTTCCTTGTTGTCAAATAAATAACCGTGGGAACAGAAAACTAAAGAATTACTCAAAATTACCAGAAATCAAATAAGAATAATAACAGCTCTTCTCACAGGCTACACTCCAATGAGATGAGACCTGCTCGAAATGGGGCTGTACAGCGGAGAACTTTCCTGCAGACATTGTGGTGAAGGGATAGAAACGGCCAAACCTGTACTGCCAGGATGCGAGAAACTAGACCGCCTTGGCTATCTACCGAAGAATATCATAGCTATGTATAGACTGGTACAGGAGAGTATAGTTACGGAGCGGGTGGTGTGAAACTCAACCCGGAAGACACATGAAGCACAAGAGACTGATGTGTATCTGGTGATAGGACCAGTGTCCAAGCAAAACAAAAATAACCCAGAACAAATTAAAGTGGCCCATTGCTGTCGTCAAGTCGTTCAAAACTCCTGGACCAGATGGAGGCCAAAAACAGATCAAAGCAAAGCTGATCTAGAGCAATTGAACCTGCCGTGGCTACCTGTCATTGTATAACGGGTGTTATAAGAAGCAGGTATTGGAAGCCATACCAAATTTTCCGCCTTTTGCTGTACATATTAAGGCGGAAGCAAGACTGACCAGTACCTAGAGTCATTTGAGAATAATAAATGTAATCACGAACTCGACAATTGTCTGCAAATGAACATTGAAAGGGAGTTTGGAGGCCCGAAGATCCATTTGCTCTCTGATAGTCAGGCAGCGCTGAAAGGCTTAGCAGTGGTTCCCAGGGGTTCATTCCTCTATTCTACTCTACTCCTGTTCTCTTAAGATCATAATTTCGTATTCTGGAACATCAAGGAGGGAGTATGAAACAGGGAACAAAAGCGGTATACCAATCATAAAACTGAATTTTTTTATAGACACAATGCGCGTATTTGAATCTATCATGTGAATTTTCATCAGTTTTTAATTTGAAATTTTTAATCATTTACAAATACAATTATTGTTATATTATAAAAAAAAAACAACCCAGTGTTGAAGTGATAATAATAATTATGCCATAATATACCGATCGTCGAACATCTTCTAGCATTTCTTCTCACAACAAAAATCTTTGAAGATTGTTATTTATTATTATTTCATTGAATATTATATGAATTGAACAGCAAATAATATAAAAAAGTGAGGTTAGTGATCCGCAACGTCAAATAAATTCACAAAACAGTCAAATTATTTCATGTTCCCTGGCTGATCCTTTCAAATTTCCCAGTAGAAGCATGAGGGAGTCATCCTTCTATTGACATTCCATAGAATGACGTTCAAGAATACATTTATCCATTCTTGATAGAATCACACGCCTCCTTTCTCTCGGTTGTTCTACTCCCCGTTTTTCAAGAATTGGGTCCCTGATAATTTCACATATAAGAGTCTCAATTGTAAAACTTTTCTTCGCTGTCTTTTTAAAATTTATATCGCTACATTATATTAAGGTGGAAAAATATTTTTACTGCGGAATTGTGGTTTACCCGTCTCAAAAAATTACAGCTCCACAAAATTTTCATGTTTCTTGAATTATTGAAGTGAAGTGAAATGTGACACTTTTTAAATTTTTCATCTGTATTTCTGATTTTAAATCAATCAATTAAATTTGTTGAGATTATGGTGTTTTTGGTTGCATCTTTCCAAGAGAAGCTAGATATAGATTCTATGTACTACTTTATGATTTATATTCAATTAGTTTTAAATATTTTGGTTTAAAATTGCCTTTATATTCAATTTCATTACGTGTTGTCAAGTGTCAATTAATTCAAGTGGAACTATAAAGTTCTGTATTTGCAAATTATATTTTCATTAATTGATATCAACGCCAAAGTATAATAACCAACTCTATATTATTGCACAATAATGTTGATAAACTACTTATATTTAAAAATAATTTATTCAGGGTAATAAATAAAACTAATTCTTGCGAACAAAGAGAAATCATAAAGTGGTACAAAAAAAGTCTATATAATTACTTGTACCGATTAAACACCCTTTGAAATTAGAGTTAAATTTAAAAAGTTAAAATGATTTAATCAAATAAAATAAATACAATAAAATCCATATAACCAGCTGTTCAAAACATTTGCAAAAATTGTCAGTAATAATAGTATGATAATAATATTCCAGAAAGATCTGGTAAATTCCTATTTCTAATTTTGGAACATCTTGTCAAAGAAAAATCTTGTTAGCATTATTTACTGATTAATCCAACTTTATTGGGGCCCATTCTGGTAGCGAAACAGAACGGACGTAAACATCGACAAACCAAATTGTTAGTGTCGAAATTTCTTGTAATTACATATATGAAAATCAGTAGTTATAAACAATAAATTCAAGGAAAGATAATCCACAATAATGGAATTTGGAAAAAAATTATAGAAATGGAACATCGTATTTGTAGATTGAGCCAATCGTTTCAAAAATGTGCAGCCAATACCAAAACAATGTCTAAATTTTATTATAATGCACTAATCACAACTATAATTAGATTTTTTTCTAAAATTTACATTTTCTGTGTTCCGGCCTGAAAGCATCAACTTTCGGGCCTCTGAGCTAAACGAAGTTGTCGCTTTCCGGCTCCGTCGAACAGAAAAATAGTATACAAATCTCGGCCAGTACGTAAGAAAGCCTCAGATCACATGTTTTTCGATGTTTGTGATCTGAGACATTTCTTACTTTACTGGCCTTGGTCCGTAATATACTATTAATGCCATTAGCAGTGGAAAACAAGTTCAATCAAGACCGTTTTTAAAACCAAAGTAAAACATTTTTATCAATATTATTGAACAATAGAGTGTGAATTTACCGTTCGAGTAAAAATTATGTTGACAATTTCCAACAAATTCGTAGAAATTAATATTATTCTAGAAAAAATAAAAGTGAGGAGGTGCTTCAAAATCGCCTACAAGTAAAATCTTTTTAATAATCTTATCTTGGCTATTTAAACCAAATTTGTTCAGAAAAACTTGAAGGCTAGGCATTTTCAATAGATAACAGTTATGTAATTTTGTAAAAAGTGTGATATCGAAGAGAATGTTTCTAATGCTGACAAGTTTTTTCCAAAAAACTCAGTCCAAAATGCTACACATGATGTATTTTTTAGAACACGTTTTGAGCGACAAACATTTACAAATATAAAAACATCTAGAAAGTTCGTTGAGGATTATTATTACAGGATAATGGGGATTTAGAGGGTACACATATAAGATACATGGGGCGATACGACGCATGATACACTTTTTAGCACCAATTTTTTTTACCATATCTAAGGTCAGTCTGGGATCCTAATGACACAGTGACGGTGTTTTAAGAAAAACTTTATACAATAGAAAGTTTATTATTAAGATATAGCAGAAATTATTCTGAAATAGCAGTTTGAATAAGTTTGAATTGCTTTTATTAAAACTGAAAACTAGAAACTCATTATACATTATCTTTTGCAAAACTTGATGTTTTAATAGTTCACATTTCAGAATTACACTGGTTCATTTCCATGGATTCGCTACTGAAATATAAATAGTGTAGGTACTATCATCAACATCCATTCTCTTTATCCTCATTTCAGGACACTACATATTTCCTCCGTTGACTCTCATTAAATCAAAATAAAATAAATACTCACTGCAATATATTAATTCCTTCATTTGTACTTTCAACGGAAGCAATAAGTTAATCCATACATTGTAATTTAATATTTTGAGAGCATACCTTAACCCTGGAGTGAGCGTGTGGTTGACATGTGTCACTCAGGTCTAGACTGGTAAAAATTGTAAAGAATCCCTTAATAGCCTGACAAGAGACAGTGTCTCTAGAATGGGATCCGGAACATGAGGTGATTGCAAGTAATGAATTGGCGGAGCAGTTAGCTGAAGAAGGCTCTAAAGAAGACTTATCTATACATTGTAATTTAATATTTTGAGAACATACCCTAACCCTGGAGTGAGCGTGTGGTTAACAAGCGTCACTCAAGTTTAGACTGGTAAAAATTGTAAAGAATCCCTTAATAGCCTGATAAGAGACATTGTCTCTAGTATGGGATCCGGAACATGAGGTGATTGCAAGTAATGAATTGGCGGAGCAGCTAGCTGAAGAAGGCTCTAAAGAAGACTTCATTGGTCCGGAACCGTTCCGTGGAGTCACAAAGGATTGCATAAGATTGTATAAGAGGGAAAATCATGAACTGGCTAGATAAAGAACACCAATTCATATGAAGGTTGACACAAAGTCACCTCCATACAAAGAGTTTACTGAACAAGGTAGACAAGGAACTCTCAACCAGGTTTGCAGAGCATGTGATCTAAGTGATGAAACACCCACTCACACACTCTCAATACAATAATAATACAATCATTACAACTACAGAAAGTTCCCCCAGTCAAATAAGTGGCTCATATACAAGACACGAAGCTTCTGGAATGCGAGGTGCAAAGAGGTTCAAGTGCCTAGGCCGCTGAATGATTCTGAGGTATTGGTCTTAATTCCTTCAGGGAGGAATAAAAACGGGACGAAGAACATGACAGGTCTCTGGAAATGCTTTCCAAGACTGACGCCTGAGGACTGTTAAGCCATAGCAAAACCCAACTAAGATTCCTTTGATGTTTTCTCACAGGTCATTGTAAACTCAATCAACACCTGTGCTAAATGGATCTGAAGGTTTCTGCCTAGAAAAAGGGAAACCCCCGCATTTACTTACAGAAAGCGAACTTCTGTCACTGAAAAGACTTCTTCTCCTGGGAAACTTCATGTAGAAGAGGGAGAAATCCCCGTTTTGAAACCTCAATAGATCCTGCACTTCAAAGAAGGAATGGAATTAGGACGTGTGGTTTAATTGAGCACAGAAGGTGGCAAAAAACCTAATTTAGCCTCACTCAATTCAGTTATTAATTCATAACTCGGGAAGGAGGGCCTTTATTAAGAAAGTTTTTTTCGAGCGTTAACATTATTTTACTTATGGGTCAAAATCGAAAGAAGGAGTTACAGGTCCTATTACTAGAATATCAACAACCCTGCGTACACAACTGCACCAAGCGTAACTCTTACGACTATATTTTTGTGCTTCGGAGTGCTTCAAACATCCTCTCGACTCCAGAATATTTATTGCTTTAAAAGATCTGAAGTTACAAAATTACGAGTCTAAAACAGTCTGGAACTGCAAACAATCCCTTAAGCAGCTGGCTAAGTAACTTTGTTATAGATGCCAGAGCATGGAGGAATTGTCGGAAATGAGCTTGCTGATGGCTTCGCAAAAGAAAGAGCTTGTACTTCTTCCATCGGACCCGAATCATTTTGTGGTATCTCTAAAAAGCCGCATCGTTGAAGAAGTCCGAAAATGGGAAAAGACAAAGACAGGCAAAATGGTTATTACGACCTTCTGCTCACTACGCTAAATTGCTCTGACATTATTGGATTACCAGCTCTACGTACATTCAGTTTGGTTTTCAATTATAAAGCAGATCGGATTGGAAAATGATTATAATCCTTTGCCTCTTTGATCAACATTGAACTTGAACTTTCCTAAAGCGTGAATTTCCGCTTGAAAGGTACTTGGGTTTTTTCCAAGCTTTCGGAGTGTTTGGTTCCTGGCCCGTACATTCCTATCCCAATACCTTCTATTGCTGTTGAGCCGTCTGTATATCATTGAATGTCATTCTTTCCAAGTCTGGTCATGTTGTTGAGATCCCATTCCTTCTTGTTACTGAATTTCGTATCGAATTTCTTTGAAAAGTAAAAGCGAGGTAGTAGTTTTTTTTAATGATTACATTTCTACTTAGTCTGTATCTTGTCCTTCACGTTCCACTATATACATATATTGGCTTGAAGTTGAGAAATGGCCGCGCCCATGGCCGCAATTGAGCATGTTTTTATTGCTCCTTCAATGCATATACAGGATAGTCATTGAATTCTGGAGAGGTTGTCTGTCGTCGTCAATAGGCTAGTCCTACTACTTCACGCAATGGCTCTATAAGTAGTGATGATTGGTCTCATTTTGGCAGTGTACTACTGTCCAGCTCAGGATCCTTGGGATACAACCCCAATTTACCCTGCCCCATTCCTGTCCACCATTTTTGCTTTGTATGTAATCTCTGTTTCGTGTTTGTTCCACAGGAGTTCACTATCTAGAGTCAGACCTAGATATTTGACTTCTTGTCTCCATTCAACCTCACTTCCATTAAGTTTAACGGTTTTGAGGTTGAGTTTTCTTATTTTAGTGAAGGCTATTAAGATGGTTTTGTTGGGATTGATGTTTAGTCGCACTTGCCTACACCAGCTGTTCGTATAGTTCAAACCACTGGAGGTTCGCTGCAGGAAGACTTTTGTACGCACCTATGACGACAAACTCCGTGTGCAGAAGGCCTAATATGTCTGAAAAAACAATGTGTTTGATTTATCCTGTTACGTAGTTTATTTTGATTATTTACGGCAATGTCATTTGTCTGCTTCATTTTGACCTATAATCACGACTGGATGTTGATGATGACTATAAATTTGGACCCAAAATTGTAGAAAAATCTGTGCTTTGATATATTTTTGGAAAAGGGTCTTCAATAATATAATAATTAATATTAACATCATTGTGAAGATAAATAATTAATAGGCTAAGTTGTCACTGAAATAAATTCATGGAAATATATGTGTAATCCAAAATTCAATAGAACTAGTTTTTCCTTGTATTCCACATGAAGTGTTTTGAAACTGAAAAGGAAGAGTTCTCATTTCTCTTCTTGAAAAACTTAATGTGGGATCCAAAAATCTTTTTTGGCCTGGTATCAATTAGTTCACAACAGTTCGGCTTTTAGTTGAATTTGGCCAGTACCATCTATACAGATTAAACAATTGATCTGTGAAATGGAATAGTGATATTTTTCGAACTACTTTTTAATTACAAGTAGTTATAATTAATCACTTTTACAATAATATTCACACTCATAATAAAGCAACTGAATCTCAGTTTTGAATATTGAATAAAACAATTCAAATATATTTTCCATGAAATACTATCTACACACACGTTGAATAAATATTTTTTAATTATTAATTTTTCAATGGTTTGAAAAAATTTCATTTTTCGGAATTATCATTGAACAAACAAATAAACTCGAGTATTTGAGATGCCAATTCCAACATAATTACTGATTGCCTTAAAACCATTTTACTCGATAACCAAATATATAAAAAATATAATTTGAAAGAATTTATTAGAACACTTTTGGTAGGAATTCAAGGAGTGATATTAACGACATTAAGTAGTTTGTTGGATATAATAGAACCATTAATGATTAAATCTCAGGATTGGTTCACATGATTAATAGTGGGTAAGCTTTTTTGAGTTTATAGTACAATTTGGCCAGTTTATACATAGCTACTTAACTATCAATTACCGCCCAATAAAAACTTACGTCTTATTTTTCAAAGTGCACCTGCAAGTTTAAACCCACGTTCGCCCCACGTCTATGCTAATTGTAGTACCCCCTATTCATTGCAGCCCGATTTCGATTCTGCCATTTGCACTGCAGAATTCTTAAATAGGTTCGTCTAAAGCTAGCATTACACAAGGCATAACACACCGGATTAATAGTCGAGTTAATATAACACAAAAAATAGAAAAAGTCCCAAACCTGTGGAGGAAGACGCGTACTGGTACTTGTCACAGGCTTTAACAAAACTAAAATATTGTAGGGAGTCCACGTGATTATAAAAGTTAATAAGATGGCCGACAAAGTCTTAGCAGCTTTTTTGTCAGCTTTTTTCTCTTGAGTTTTTTTCTTTTTCTTGCCTTGATTTTTTGTTGCGTTTACTAATGGAGTTTTACCAGCTAGTTGCTTAGGAATTATCTTTGCGTTTAGAGGAATGCGTATATCAGGCATGGCCGAGGGACGCCGGTTTATATGGTTACCTTGGTCTTGTGGACGATTGAAATCGCCGGTAGTGCTAGTTGTACCTGAAGCCGAAGAGTGATTTCTTGGTACCTAAGTAAGAATTAAAAAAAATTAATACATATTAAGTATATATACTATACCCTAATAGTATTTGAACTGTTTCGAAAAGTGAAGCATCAAATCATTTTTTGAGAAATAAACGATTTTAATGGAATATTATTAGGTTATTCTCAAGCTTTTGGGGCTATTTTTCTAATTCTATATTGAAGTACATTTAGTATTGTGTATTCGTCTTAGTTATTCCAAATTTAGAGATTATAGTATTTAAATAAGTGTAGTATTTTAAGATATTCATTTTCAATCACGTCAAATTTTAATGAAATATTTTATTTGCTATTAGCTATTTGTATTACTAGGTGTAATACATATGACTTTTCCTTCTACACACACATCCACAGTATACAAGTGATGTTTATTAAACGAATTTATCAATATATGCTTCATAATTAGGTAGCGGAGGGATGTCAAAGATGATGCAGCGTTTCAGATGATGCACCGTAGTTTCTTAGCATCTAAGGTAAACGTACTAGTGTGCGTCCGAGTACTAGTTATTGACCTATTCTAAATATGCAAGCCGTTTTTAAGTAGAAATATTCCGTAAATAATTATTTTATAGGCAATATTTACTTAATTATAGTTACCTGTAAATAATTGTCATATCAGTAAAGCGTGATCTATAGACGTCAAGAAATAATAGTTCAATACTATTATAACGCTTTACAAAATTAGAAAAATAAATTTCCAAAGAACAGTCCAGGATTATGCTCTCAGAGCTTCTGGACGAATAGCATCTACCTTGTACTGATGAGGCGCAAATACTCCGAAACCGGTCTACAAGTAATGTTATTCCTTCTAATCGCAAACCAGAATGGTTGGTTCTATCTTGCAGATATACCAACTCCGTTTACTTTAGAAGTGTAATTCAATGTCTGTCGGGGCATATAGCCCGAGAAGTAGTTGTTGCTTCTTAGTGAACTTTGGAAATTTATTTTTCAAATTTTGTAAAGCGTTATAATAGTATTGAACTATTATTTCTTGACGTTTATAGGCAATACATGATGTGTTATCTACATGTTAGTGGATTATTTATAAATCATTATGATGACTACCATACCAGTTTTGTAACTTGCATGCCAAACAGTGTGCATCAACGCTCTGCCGGATTCAGTGCATTTTCGTTAGTTCTATGTTATTGCGTATTTAATCGTTTTTGTTTACCTAAATCCAAAATCTAGGGCTTGTTTATTATTTTAGCATATGTAAGTTACTAATGATACATGTTTTTACTGCCTAATTTAATTTTTTTATATATTTATGTAGATCAAACACTAATGCCGCCTAATGTACTTCAGATTCAAAATAATTGTCCGTTCGGTCAGATACTAATGATTTGACGATTGATCTAATAGGGTGTTCAAGTAAAAATAGATTCTTCGTTAATTTTAAGGTAACAAATTACGTCGCACCGTATTTTATCAAAATTAAAAGTGTTGTTTTTATCCCCATTCAGAAAATTCTATTCTAAAAATTTCCTCAAATCCACCTATTGATTTTGACGTCACTAGTATAAGTAAGTATAGTCACATATTTTGAGAAGGAACAAAATAATCATAAGAGAGGATATTTACCCAGATTGAAGGAGAAAGTTTAGGTTAGAGTGACAGTGAGAGTTGTTTGCATTCGCATGTGGTTTCATCTTGGTTTGAGTTTTTGATTAGTTCGAGTTTAAGCTTTATACCTTTTATTAATAAAATGCTTCAAATTCAAATAGAATAAGGTAAACAACAGAGTGATAGATGTCAGATGTCAACATTTTTGTCCCGAACAAGCTCAAACATCCCAATGAAGGAAAAAGAAGAAGATGCTGACACATGGAACAGCAGCGGAAGACTATCGACAACTTCACATTTGAACTATACGTATCTGCAGTATAAGTTGTATAGTTTTAGTAAATTTTTGTTTTCATTTTTTCCTGTTAATCTAAAGACTAAATTTAAAATAATTTCATTTTTGAATTTCCCATTTGTCACTTATTATCAACCCTAATAAAACACGGGGACAAAATTTGAAGTTGAACACCCTATTCTGTATAATATACATTTTAAAAAATATAATTTTTGATTGTAGCCAATCTATTGATAGCTTAACAAAGTAGATCTGGTTTAGTGTTTGACCCACTTTTCCTAACTGCTAAATGTTTAAAAGCAACTAACACTAACTAACTCATATCGGTCAATAATGTCAAGCTCTTTGAATGTTGAAAATATAACGCTAAATAATATTTTGTTTCATTGTCTTAATTTAAAAAATGTTAGTGTTTTTTTTAATTCTAATGTTTGACTGACAATTAATATTTACAATTAAATGTGTCGAGCTGATAACTAGGTGAGTCAAATACTAAATCAAATATCGGTCAATTATTAGATATAAAAAAAACTTTAAGGGGATATACTCAAGTAATGGAGTATTATAAAGCGAATAAAATGTATAATATTCCTAAAATCACATTGATATATAAACTCAAAGGCATTACTCATTCAGACAGAAAAACGGGACCATCGTCATCCTACAAAAAAAGGAAAAAGACGGAAAACGGGAATATATTGTGAAAGCTGTGACAAAAACTGGCAAATATTGGAAATGGTCAGATAAGGAGGATACTTTATGGTACTCTGAAGAAGATGTCCTTGAAATGATTAAAAATCCGGAGACTGTCAGTAAAAGGGGCATACTTCACGTTCCAGAAATAAGTAAAAAATTTTAGTTAAAAATATTTGTTAATTATTTTCATTTCTTATATTATAATTCGTTAGTTTTTGTTTGCTTTATTGTCTATTTATCAAGAAATGAAGCTTTTGTTTTCAAAAATAATTTCTTATAGCTATTAATATAATGAGATTATTATGCGATTTATAATAGTCGAGGATTTGCCGAGACGGTGTTAAAACGCTAATAATCAAGTTATATTCAAAGCTTTATCGTATCATTGACAACGGCGATGCAACAAGGTTTTATGACATTTCATTTTGGCATTTCAAAAAGTCATCAATAAAATCATGCAAGATTTTGATATTCCTGACGATATTGTTGCGAGGTCACCATCTCAAAGCCGGCCCTCTCTCTCGACTCTAAATTTTGGTGGCTAAGACCGGGATTCTCCCTGCGCCAGCATGTTTCCGAGAACATTCGAGTACAACGGTTTTGTTTGTGCATAGCACGAGCGCCGAAGGCACTAGAGTCTCCCAGAACCGATAAGGACTATATATACGCGGGTTTTTGATTGCGTAAACAGTTAGTTCGGAAGAATTAATGAGAGGAACACAAAGATTTGGTTCACAGACAGTTTACCGAAGTTCTTAGTAATCGGACAGTGAATTAAATTGTGCAGATAAATAGTGTAAAATTCAAGTGGTGAAAATAAATTAGAACTAATATACCGAGTGTAAATAAATTAGTAGACATTAAGTAGAGTGTGTATATAAATTAAGTTTAATACAGTGTGTGTTTCTTTAAATAAATCAATAGTAATTAGCCATAGAATTTTATCCCGCCAGTAAAAACTATTTAAATAAATAATAAAAACATTACAATATATTAGCTGCATCTAACACTATAAGGTTGAACTTGCTTCCGTACAAATCTAGAATCCATTATGAAAAAGTATATCAGCAGTTTTGTGAGTGGCGAAGCAAAATACATGTTCAAGGTGCAGAAGAAATGGTGCTGCTGGCGTATTTCGCAAAACTCTCTGAGGAATATTCTGCTGGAACCACACGAAATCGAAAGGAGTGCTTGCTCGGTTATTAATCAGGCTTCAGAGAACATACCTATGATTGTGGACGCTAAAGGCAAAGTGTATCCATCAAATTTGAAAACTGTCAAAATATTGTTTTACATGTTCATGAAAACTAGTTCTAATATTATTTGGTATCTAACGTATTATGCTTTCGTAACTAACGTATTAAATTATGGTAACTAATGTATTATGAGTAACTAAGGATTTATGTAGGTATTGGTACGTTTATGATGTTTATAATTATTAATAAAGATAAAAATGTCCTAATTTTCAATGATACGATAAAATATTTTCTCCACGATCATCACAGAATTTGCCAATTCTGAAATTAAATTTGATTACAGATTGCTGGAATTATCTCTCTTGAGATTGGAGAAATATTATGCAACACCTCTGCCCCCATGCAATTTAAATGTATTCACATTCTCTCTCTAGTGATAGAATAATATTCTCACACTGGTAAGCAATAATAGCATTAGACTTGACGCAGTTGATTGTCATCGTAGTGGCAAAACTTGAGTAAGTGTCAAAATTATTGTTGTCACTTAACCGTAACCTAACCTAACCTCGCATTTGTTGAAAATTGCTCCAATAATGCACCAGTTTTCCATTTCGAGAACTGTACAAATATAACAATTAATACAAAGTAGAATGTTTCTTGAATTATTGAGTGTTTACCTAATATAATAATTGTGGATGAGTTCAGTAATATAAATTATCTCTTGTTCATTTCTATTTAAAAATATATATTTAAAGTCTCAGATCGTGGAGAAAGTATAGTCTGCTACTCGGTTAGAATGAAAATTCGTGATGCTCGTGGTACCTCACGCTCGCCTTCGGCTCGCGCTCGGAACTTTCCACTCGCATCGAATTTTCATTCTAACCTTGTTACAGAATATAGTATACTTGTTGTGCATCGTCATTTTACAATTTACAAAACAATAAGTGTAGGTCTTAAGTATATTTCGTCCACAGATAGGTCATTTACTAGGGCTTATTTAGGTCGAACACTAGTCTCAGTTTTTATTCATGTCAATTAATGGTACACTGCAGTAATTTGTTATATTGTCGTAATTAACATAGTTTACATAGCTTTTATCAATGATCCCCTGTGTATTAAATACCAAATAATCAAGCAATACATTAGTACGAAAAAGATATTATTCATACTTATTATAGATATTTTAAATCAACTTTCAGTTGGACGAATGTCTTAGTAGGTCAAGCACTAGCACTAACATGTCAAGAAGTAGTACATTTAACTTACTGCATAAATATCATCTTTTATAATCGCTGCGCCCTCTTTGAGATACTACTAATACTTTGAAGCTACATGAGCCCTCCATACTGTTGTTCAATGTAAATGAGATAGTTTAACGTAAACACATGTTTTTTTATTATTCGGTACTCTGAGAATATCAAGGTGAGTTATTGTATCTTGTATGTATGTATATTGGGGTGACATTCACTGATATCTAAAAGATCTATTGCCCCCCTTACTTCTACTTAGTTCCTGAGGGAAGTCACAGAGAATAGTAGCTCCTTTAGACCTATTTTCAGGAGGAATTTCAGGATATTTGCAGGCTTTAGTTTAGATAAGTGTCTCTCTTATACCCAGTAGTCTCCTAGGTGTTATGCTCTAGGATTCTGAATTGCTGTGGAAGGAGGTTATTTTTTCCATATCACAGAATCTACATTCTCCTTCCTCCACTATTTTGAGCTTTTTCAGGTGCCCATTCAGGCGACAATGACCCGTTAGGATCCCTGTTTAAACTCTTAGTACAGTTTTACTCATTCATTTGTTCCCATCAGGTTGTAGTCACCCAGAAGTATTTTTGATTGTCTGAGCCTCTTTGCAGTTCATCTGCTATTTCATTTCCTTCTATTCCAGTGTGTCCTGGAATCCACAGTAAGGTGACTATATTGTTCTCGCCTGATTCATTGAGTTTGCCTAGGCATTCTCCATACCATTTTGGAACTGATTACTTTTTCCTACGTTTTCGGAGAGTTTGGTTCCTGGCCCGTACACTCCTATCCCAGTTCCTACTGTTTCTTTTGAGCCGTTTGTACCATTTCTGCCATTATTTCCAAGTCTGGTAATGGTATTTGGATCCCATTTCTTCTTGTTGCTTAATTCCGTATTGGATGTCTTTGAAAAATTATAATTTTTCATCATACCTTGATTTATAAGAAGCGAGGAGGTGGTTTGTGACATTTTGTGCTTGTATGATATAAGATATTTATTAAATATATCAAAAGCTAAATAATTTTTTTTAAATTCAGGAAGTTGTGCTTAATCTTTACGTTTACAGTTTGTTACGTTAGCTATGTTATTGAAAAGGTAGTAGACAAAAGCGGCACTCTGAGATACTAACCAGCTCCCCTTTAAAAAAAGATTTGGTAGTTTTCGATATACAGCACCGCAAAGTTGGACATTTTATACCTTGTTGCAGCGCTAAGTATCATAAAATATGGACAAATATCGTACGATTTTTTCCGCAGTGCTATAGGAGATCAAACTAAAGTAACCTACCTATATGGTCATTATTTTATTTTTTATTTGAAAGGATAAGTGCCTACTTTATTATAATCAACGGTGCAATAAGGCACAGGATAAATTATAACCAAAAGCCTTCATTTTGCGGCACTCCTTTTGACTTGGCTTTGAATGCGGTACCGACCTCATGATCTTGGGTTCGAAGCGAAACGATAATTTATTACTTTTTCATAAGAGTATGCCCAATATTTTTTGTTTAACAAATTATATTTTGATGTAGGACTTTTCAGCGGAAGACCAAGGATACTCCAAAAAGACGAATTTTCGATAATAAATTATAACAAAAAAATGTAAAGGAGAACAGTCTTATTAGGTATGTTATAGAAAAATGATCTCGTAGTGTGCATATGTAAAACTATTACAAATCTCTTCAAATTGTTTAAGAACAATTCAGCTTAAATACAACTTCCATCAAGAATATAAATATGAAGGTAACACGAATTCAATTGCTTAAATAAAACACATACACTTATCAGCGGAAACAAAATACGATTGCTGACGTCGAGTGAGATTTCTGGTTATTAATCATTCTGTTGAGGTACGAAAAGTCCAATTTTGGTGAGCTACATCTCGAAAATAACCCGTGATAATTCAATTTTGCTCTACTTGTTAAGAGCTGCTACATATAGAATTGAAAAAAAAACTTAACCGAAAGCCACTTCCTATGTGGATTCTGAAGAGTCTTTTGGTGCGTTTGTGTTTGGACACAAAACTTGACTTGAAAGTATATATTAGAATGAAAAATAAATCATGTGAATTCCTCACTAGTGAAATCTTTTCGTAACTAATATTGTTATAAGATGTATATTTTGTTGCATGATTGTAGAAAATGTGATGTGTACACAAATGCACTTACTTCTGTAATCATTTTGATAGAAGCTCCTTCGCCAGATCCTTCGCACGAGTCTCCTGGAAGTCGAATTAATATAGTGTAAACACTTTCCGTTGAAGATGACCGACCAATTATTCGATTACTGGCAGGTAAACTCCTAGAATCCCTCGGACGAGTTGGGGTCATGTTGGCCTGAACAAACGAGTGATCACGTTGTGCAGCGAGATTTTGAACATAGGAATCCCTAAAAAAATAAGAGTAGTCATCGAAAGAATTTTATTACCATTGGATACCTTGGAAAATATATTAAACGAAATACATTAAAATTTCTAAGTATTAAACATTGAATCTACCACTTTTTCATAAAAGTTCTTACATAGTTAGGCTTGGGAAGAAATTGATCATGACAAAAGCCATCATTTATTTTAAGTTATTCAAAAATCACGGACTTTTTATCTTTTTGAGTGCTTGGTAATACTTTTAATTTTTGTTGTTAAGCTTGGCTAAAAAGTTTTAAAACGAAAGGTTTTTTATTAGTAGTGGAGATGTTGTTCGGAAAGTGTTTCTTGCGCACTCGAACGCATGTTCGTTTGCAAATATTTTCAAAAGATATGCTACTAGACCTAAGATAAAAATAATATGGGACTTTTGTGCTTCTAGGAGTGTCTCAACTTCGACCTTCGCAGATTAATTGTGTATAGCCATACGCTGTGCTGAAGTTCCTTGTGTAGACCCGTCCTTATTACTAGAATCCATATGTCAGACCTCAAGTCATCCATATATTGCGACGATTGTGGTATTTCCTTCCATATCGTAGGAATCCTTAGCCTAGTCAGGCCTCAACTGTAGTGCAGTATGTGTGCTGAGGTTTCCTTGTCATTTTGCCAAAACCTGCATATGGTTATGTCTGCCAATCCAATGCTGTTCATGTGCTGAAGTGAGCTGTCAGAAGTCCAAGAAGGATCTTGGCTATTCGCCTATTCTGGATAAGTAGGTACTCCATGAATTTTGTTAATCTTTGATTAACTCTTTGGTCTGTTTATTGCCGCTGTCTTATTCCACCATTTTTGCAGAGCTTTCGCTATATCACAGAAAGGTTCTGGACATCGAACTATTTCCCGGGATAGTGAATTTGTCTATTCATTGTCCTCGTGATCTGAGTGTCCTGATTCCCAAGCTAAGGACAGTCTGTTCTCCCAACTATTGTACTGTTTCCAAGCAATACCAATTGATTTGAAATTAATCTGCATGGATCTGTTTGATTTTATAGCCACAGGTTTGTCGAAGTGTATGGCAATTGTCTTTTTCTTAAACTCTTGCCCTAATAATTCCTCTACAGGGTGTTATATTGCTGTAACTTCTACTTGGAATATCTTCACTTGTTTGCCTCAGTACAGTGAGACTCTTGTCCTTGGCCTGGCCATATATTTTCCAGCTCCTACACCTTCCTAGGTTTTTAAGCCATCCGTCTAGCAGGCCACTTCTGCATTAATCCAGCGTACTTTACTTAAGCTCACCATCTATCCACTTATACAAAAAATATCTCCCGATTTACCAAGAATTTAAACGTACTGGTTTTGGCTTCTAACAGTTTTATAAAACACTTTTCATCACTTATAGTAACCCACCATGGATCATAAACATTTCCTTAAAAATATTCACTAAAAACTGTACCAATCCTGTAACGATCTAATCAAATTTCTTAAAAATATTGATTTGTTACCAATAACGCCAGATAATGTACACAGAGGCATCAAAATTGATAGCAGGTATGAGAGCAGCAAATAATTCTGGCGACTTGAATATAACTCACGGCTCCCGATACCAGCAGCATATACACTGGTGAACTAATAGCTTTATTACATTTCTTAAAATTTCCTGTGACTGACAACAAAAATATTTCAGTTAGTACTGAATCATTTAGTGCTGTGTAAAGTTCCTAAATATCTACTCAAAACACGAAGTCATTTTTAAAATCAAGAACCACCTTTTTCACACACCCGCCCGATGGTAAAAATGTGTATTTTTCGTATTTCAACCGAAAAATCAGTCAATAACAGTTTTATTCTACTTCAAGATCATAAGTTATCTGTTAAAATTTTTATTTTGTATAAGTGGCAATGTAAGTGGAGGCTTGACAACAATAACAAATTGCATCAAATAGTTCCAAATGTAAAAGAAACTCCTCTACCAACTTCAAGAGCTGAACAAATGAAAGCTACCCAATTAAGGATTGAACATTAATATGTATACTTTGTAATTGTACTGTCACCTTTTTATTATGCAATTCTCTTTGTGATAATTGAAATACCAGTAACCCTAGTGGTTGATGTAGTATATGTGAAATGAAATGAAAACCTGATTAGCTATAACAAATGAAAAGATAAATTTGTGGTTCGGAAAATAGAAACCAATTTCTAAATATCCTCTAATTCTTGTTATTCTTAATTATAAATTCTTTGAAAAATTAGCAGGTTTACTCATTTACAAGAGCAAATATAGAAAGTAATAAGGCCAATGTGAATATAGGATACCGCAAACTATCCACGGAAGATTGTTATTAATTGTAATGGTGAAGAAGTCGTCCAAGCCTTGTTAAATAATAATTGCTGAAACCAAATAAAGCTCAACAGTACATCGGGGACGAATCGGTTAATGAAAAAGTAATAATATTCATGATTACAGATGATGATATAATTCAATTGTGACTAATAAACATGATCCAATAATATTATGATTGAGGTCGACGGTCCTCATATCACTAAATTAAAATCTTTTATGTCACCAAAAATATACAAAAATCCAAATTTCTCGGAAGTTATTCAATCGAGATTTAATTGTAAAATAAAATAGGAGAGAAAATTGTTCATAATCGTTTAGTACAACAATCAGTGATCCTGAATCCTTCGTAGTTTGAAGAGATAGCAGTAATTGAGTCGTTTCGAGGAATTACAATCAAATAAATCTATAATACGAAAAGTATCAAAATATCTGCTACAAATTGGATGTAGACAGTTTGCTGAAAAACAAGTAATAATACCCAAGTATTTATATGTGACATTGTGGGAAATTATATGTGAAATTATGGGAAATCTATTTCTTTGATACACTTCAAACTAATGATATCAACTTGTTTATATTGATGTTCATAAAAAAAAACTTCTTCTCCCCTTGCTCTGAAAAACTCAATATATTATAATCTAACATGCATGTAACTATGTTAACAGTGTTCCAAGTAAACTTGCTAACTAACCTGATAACATTGAACGACGTACACCTCGAGACAGAGCTTTGCAACGGCGTGTCCAGAGAAACGGGGGTGATACATCCCTGTCCCTGTTCACTTGGACTCTCCTCCTCCGTGTCACTGTTTTCTTCTCTTCCAGAATGCCACCAAGCAACACACCATTCGCGAATACGCCACACTCCGGAAAGTAAACCACGCCGACGATTCGGTGCAAGAATTACCTAGTGATGAAAGCAAAAATAAATAATTGTGTATTGGTGTAATATTTGAACATATCTACACAGTAAATATAGAATACACTGTTGATTTTATAATTATGTACAAAAATTTAAAATATTATTTTATAATAAAACTGATATAAGTATTGTCTCTATTTATGACAAAAATAATTCCTACAGTACGTGGAAAAACTCTGGTTGTATGTTTAACATGTGCCACAAGCGATAAGGTGCTGAAAAGATACAAGTATATTTGGTAGGGATACGAGTATACCAACGTTTGATTTAACAGGAAAACAAAAAATTCGGATGAGTTTACGAGAACGAGAATGAATTGTGAACTGGGCAGATCAAGGTAGTTTAGATTTGGCTACAAAAAACAATTGAAAGAAATGCATTCACATTATTCAATAAATTAAGTACATGTTTTATGTGTCCTCGTATGTTTAGTAAATATAATATAAACAGAAAGGTTAATGTGATTTCTAAGGTTGTGATATTCAAAGCAGCTATATAACCGGTATCTAGGACGATTCACCGCAAAGCAATTCACCGCACCTGCAATTCACCGCACCTGCAATTCACCGCATCGACAATTCACCGAAAAATGGAAAATACCTCGCCCAAACACTTTTCAGGTAAAATTTTATGACTCTAGATTTGGGGTTGTAAATATACGTTTTGAAAAAGATCATTGGTTAACTTATCGAAAAGGGCAAGGAAAATGATTGAAGAAGGTATAGTGTTGAAAAAATGGCCGCATAATAATTCTATGTATATGCCTCTGCTGTGCACATTATCTTATTCTATTTTTAAAATATATTTTAATTATTGAATGTTCAACAGCAACGGGTTAATTTTTTTCCACTCATAATTTATCTTTTCTTGGTCAATTGTCGATGCCATGAATTGCAGGAGCGGTGAATTGCTAGTCGGTGAATTGTTTTGCGGTGAATGGTCAACCGCAGTGAGGAAGGTTGGGAGGATTATTAAGATTTATACACCGCATAGCCAAGTCGTAAGGACTCTGCTTAATTTAGTTAAGATGTAATTAGGTAATCATAGTAGTAATTATTAAATAGTATAGTAGTCTTGTAAATACATACATAAGATAATTATAATGAATACTAGTAAAGATAAGAAGTAGTTTTCCTTCCAAGAAGTCAGATGGTCGAGGATGAATAACCTGCACTTTATCTGGTGCACCTCAATATACGAGGTCTGGCTATTGAATTACGACTGCTTATGAAAGAGTTTTATTTTAAAAACTTTTCTACAACCGAATCCTTCCCTTCAATTGATTTCCCCCTCCTCGCCCCACACCGTTCCATTAGTTTTTTCCATTGTAAGAGCATTTAGGAGCTCCGACGATTTTCGTTTTACTTCTTATATCGACTCGAACCGGGTTCCTTTCAAGACAGGCGTTATGTGCAGGTGCGTTGTCGTGTTGCAGCTCCTCTAGGAGTAAGAAGGGAAACGAATTCTTCTGTGCGCGCAATCTCGTTATTTAATAGCCAGACTTCGTATTATATGGGATACATAAAAGTAGACACCATTTTTGTAATCATACATATTGGCCTAGATTGTAATAAATAAATAGCCGAAACTTCTCTGCGAACATAAAACATTGAAAATACTTACGAATGTGATATTGTGGACCCTGATTCATGGTAAATTAATTTTTATTAAAAAATATATATCACTAATATGCGGTTTTCACATATAATTTTTAGAACTTCTTAGTATATCGATTTATTTAATTTGTAAAAGATACTAATTGAAGTATTTTGAAAGCCAAGTGCCTCAAGTATTTTTCATGGGACCATAATTTCTGATTAATTTTTCAGCTGCAATTGTATGAGAACTGATTTGTATGCGCTTTATGCAGGTTGATTAAAAAATGGTACTCGACCAATGAATCTAAGCCCTTCATATATTCGGCAAATTGGGGCAATTATGATGGACAGGATGTTTCAAAAACAAATAATAAATAGTAAAAATAATCATTAAAAAATATTTTTTCCTACGATCACTACCCAAAGTAGGCTTTTGCACACTCAAATCAAACCGCAAAGTTGATGTTTTCCGCGAGCTGTCATAATTTGACATTATTGGCGCTCTTAAGCAGAAAGTAACTTTGGCGCACGCCTAATTTTATTTATAGATAAAAGAGAGCTAGTAGTTATTTTAATATAAACTGTAGAATAAGTAAATATTTTAGTTGATTTTCTAATATGTTAAAGCATCCAACAGTATTTTCCGTAATAATTTAATGAGAAATCGGGAAATCTAAAAAATATCTGACATTAATGTAATAAATATCTTACATTAATGTAATAAGTGTTGCCTACGTACATAGGTACACGAAACTGCAAATAACTTACGGATTATAAGAATCAAGTATGTCTATATCAAAAAAAGAACCTAGTGCATTGTCACTGAAATATTTTTTGAGCTAGTTCTGTGCTGTGTAATTGTATTAATATTTTACTATAAGTCAGTAAGTACTTAAAAAAATATCTGGTCAAGTTTCAGCTCAAATGCCAGAAAAAATACCCTACCTGTTTTGTAACCCTTCAAAGCCATCAACATCTGGAATCAACATTAATACTTGCCACCAGAAAGATTTGACATTTTCTAACCTTTCAGAGACATCTACCTCAGGCATAAACATAAAAAATTACCAAAATTGTACCTTTAATTTTAATTTAGTTAATAAGTAAAAGGTATGTTTGTTTATTATCGTTCTGTATTCCGTTCAAATAAAATTTAAAAAAGTTGTAATTTATTTAATGAACTATAATATTAATACAAACATAAAATCATAAATCTTTAAATCATAAATTCTATTGTCATAAGTAGGCAACACAACATACACAATTAATCTTTTGTCTTCAAATAGTAGGCTTAATATTATGTCAAATAAACTTCCAATATTGTAATGAAAGTAACACGTTTTTAATAAAAAATTAATTTTATTTTGGTGTGATCGTAGAAAAAATCTTGTGTGTATTTCGAGCAGAAAGTCCTTTGGTAGTCTCGACAGATTGCCGCGCTCCGCTGACGCGTCGCACGGCAACTTTCTGTCTCGACTGCCAAAGTACTACTTTCTGCTCTTGATACACAAATAGCTATTAATATAATATCTTTAAGATAAATACCATTTGATATATTATTGTACCTATTTAAAAAATTAGCGGCTATATAAAGTAGGCGTGTCTGGTGCGTAGAGTAGTTGAATATTCTCATGAGCTCTACGTCACAAATGTGCAAATAACCAAATCATGTACGGGGCAAAGTAAAGTACGACCAGAAATATGAGAAGGTCATAAATCACCAACCACTTGAGTTATCACCAGGCGGTCGATTCTACGCAGAGTTGTACCTGCCCAGGTATTAAATTTTGTTTTATGATGATGATAAGCAGATGTTTTTTGCATATAAGTAAATGTACATAAGTTAAAGGTATTTATATACAAAATTACTCACGAAGATCAATAGTTCAATACTATTATAACGCTTTACAAAATTTTAAAAATAATTTTCAAAGGACAAACCGTTCACTAAGAAGCAACAACTACTCCTCGGGCTATGTGCCCCGTCAGTCATTGTATTACACTTCTAAAGTAAACGGGGTTGGTATATCTGCAAGATAGAACCAACCATTCTTGTTTGTGATTAGAAGGAATATGACTTGTAGACCGGTTTCGGCGTATTTGCGCCTCATCAGTACAAGGTAGATGCCATTCGTCCAGAAGTCCTGAGAGCATAATATATAAGATATATCAAGCCCGTTTACTTTAAAAGTGTAATTCAATGTCTGTCGGGGCATATAGCCCGATGAGTAGTTGTTGCTTCTTAGTGAAAATTATTTTTCAAATTTTGTAAAGCGTTAAAATAGCATTAAACTATTATTTTTTGACGTCTATTGATCACGCTTCACTAAAATATGACAATTTTTTACAGGTAACTCTAATTAAGTAAATAACTACAAAACCGAGATGGTTTTTTGTCGATATAGAATTTTGGTATGTGATTAGATGTGGGGATGTCGCTGATATCGCACTCTTAGCATTTCCTTTACTGTGGTTAATGTATTGGTGAGGTATCAACGTAGTCTCCAGTCCAGAATTATGCTCTCAGGGCTACTGGACGAATGGCATCTACCTTGTACTGATGAAGCGCAAATTCGCCGAAACCGGTCTAAAAGTGATGTTATTCCTTCTAATCACAAACCAGAATTGTTGGTTCTATCTTGCAGATATACCAATCCCGCTTACTTTAGAAGTGTAATTCAATGTCTGTCAGGGCATATAGCCCGAGGAGAAGTTGTTGCTTCTTAGTTCTTTGAAATTTATTTTTCAAATTTTGTAAAGCGTTATAATAGTATTAAACTATTATTTTTTGACGTATATTGATCACGCTTTACTGAAATATGACAATATATCCATATATGACTTTTCCACCCTTTTAATACAGTGATAAGGAAGAAGTCTGACCACCGCATGTCCCAAGCTATTAAGGTGTTTATAATAAAACGACAATTTGGAAACTGAAACTTTATTCGCAGTCCAAACGCTGGTACAAAACATTTGTTAGTCTGGGTACTTTATGTACAAAATAAAACCTATATTTATAGTCCAGGTCAATTGTAATAATACTTATAACAATACTTATAACATCCCCCCGCTTAAAAAGTTACTAGATATATATATTTACAAATCACAGCGATATCTAGCAGGAACTTTAATTTTTCTGCCACACCTAGTAGTATAGGATGAGGAAGGTAAGTTTACATTTATATTTGTTTCAACATTTTGATTTTCAAAGGTTTTATCCTCTTCGTCTTCAGAAGAATCAGAAAGGTTATATGTACGTGCATTGCTCAAATTACAATGAACATTTTTGTTTGCATTTTTTGATCTCTTAATAATGTCCTTTCTGTTTCTGTTAATTATCTTACCAGAGTTAAACATTTTAATTTTATAAGAGTTTGGTCTTTCATTTCCACCAATAATTCGTCCAGGAATATTTTGTTTGTTTCCTTTAATATAAACGACATTATTTTGATGTAACTTACCCAACTTTTTGGAATGTGAGTCATAATAAGCTTTTTGTTTTTGCTGTTTTTCAAACAAAATGTTCCTGTATTTGTTATTATTTATTTGTACAGGTTTTAAATATTTATTTGTTACTGGTAAGATGCTTTTTAAAGCTCTATTACACAATAGTTGAGCTGGTGAATAAAAGTTGTTATCTATCGGAGTGTTTCTTAATTCTAATAGACCTAAAAAAGGATCAGAATTTGACAAACAACATTTTTTCAGAATATTTTTCACTGTTTGAATGTTTCTTTCTACCAAACCATTTGATCTTGAATGCTTAGGGCTAGAGGTGATATGTAGAAAATCCCATTCATGTGAAAAAGATTTAAATTCAAATGAAGTTAATTGACTACCACAATCTGACATTAGGATATCAGGAATTCCTTGCCTTGAAAATATATTTTTTAATTGGTATATAACTTCTTCTGAAGTTATACTCTTTAACCGTACCACTTCTGGGAATTTTGAGTAATAATCAATGAGAATTAAAAAGTATTTTTTATTTAGTTCAAAAATATCTAAACCAACTTTTTGCCAAGCTCTTTGAGGAATTTCATGTGGATGTAATGGTTCTCGCGTATTTGCTTTTGCATAAGTTGCGCAAGCGTGACAATCGGCTATTAATTGGTCAATGTCACGTGACATACCGGGCCAAAAAAGTATTTCTCTAGCGCGATTTTTTGTTTTTTCTTTGCCTAGATGACTAATGTGTAATTTTTTCAAAATTTCTTTTCTCAATTTTTTGGGAATTATTATTCTAGAATTTTTAAATAACAAGTTATTATGAAAAGAAATTTCTTCTTGAAAAGCAAAGTAAGTTTTTACACAATCTTTGACTTCATTTTTAATCTCAGGCCATCCATTTTTTGTTAATTTTATTAATTCTAACATTTCATCATCCTTTTGTAATACACTTTTTATTTCTTCTAATTTCCTATCGCTAAACTTTAAATTATTTGTAATTAAGCAAACTTGTGATAACACATTATTTTCTAATTCATCAAAATTTAGATAATCAAATTCGTTTTTTATGCTTTCGTCGTGAGCTCTTGATAAAGCATCTGAGATAAACATTTGAGAACCTGGTTTATATGTTAATTTTATATCATATTTTTGAATGCTAATCATCATTCGTTGTAACCTAGGCGGACATGAGTTTAAGGGTTTTTTAAAAATATGTGACAGAGGTTTGTGGTCACTTTCCACTGTAACATCTTTATGACAAAAAACAAATTGATGAAATCGTTCTAATCCAAACAAAACTGCTAATAATTCACGTTCTATCGGTGCCCAATTTTTTTGTGATTCATTTAAAGCTTTTGACGCGTAATAAACTGGCAAATTATTTTGCATTAAAACTGCTGCCACAGCTGACTGTGACGAATCAACAGATAATATAATTGGCTTATTGAAATCAAAAAATTGTAAGACTGGTTTAGAACACAAAACACTTTTTAAATCATTAAACGCTTTTTGTTGTTCAGGTTCCCAATGCCATAGTATATCCTTTCTTAAGAGGATTCTCAATTTTTCAGATTTTTCAGATAAGTTTGGAATGAATTTTGACACGTATGTTATCATTCCCAAAAATCTTTCAATATCCTTTTTACAAGAAGGAGTTTTAAAATTTTTTATAGCAGTTATTTTATCGTAATCGGGTTCAATCCCATTTTCAGAAATCTTATGCCCTAAGAAAATCAAATTATTTATTCCAAATTTACATTTTTTTAAATTTAACTTTAAATTTGTTTCGCGGCACCTTTTTAATAAATTTTTCAATCGCTCGTCGTGTTCTTTCTGTTTTTCCCCATACTAGAAAATCGTCTATGTATGATTCTACCCCATCAATATTTTCAAATAGAAATTTTATCTTTTTATGAAAAATTTCAGATGCTGTGGTTATCCCATATGGCAGTCTTAAATACCTATATCTACCATAAGGTGTGTTAAAAGTACACAAAAGAGAACTTTTATAATTTAATTTAACCTGATGAAAAGCATCTGAAGCATCAACCACTGAAAAGTATTTGGATCCATTTAATTTATGTAGTATATTGTCTACAGTGGGCAGGGGAAAATGGTCACGTTTAATCGCTTTATTTAAATTTTTGGGATCGATACAAATACGAATGTCTCCATTTGGTTTGTTAACAACAACTAAAGAATTAACCCAATCAGTAACTTCATTAACCTTTGTAATTATATTATTTTGTTCTAATTTTTCTAATTTTATTTTAAGTTTTTCTTCTAAACCAAATGCTATTCTTCTGGGTGCATGTACAACCGGTTTTATACTGTTATCAATTTCAATATTATAATCACCATCCAAACAACCGATTCCATCAAAAACATCTTTAAATTCATTTAGAATATTTTTATAATCATAATTTTTTGAATGAGTTTCCAAATCATCCACAAGTTTAATTAAATTTAATTTTTGGCAATCATTTTTTCCCAGAATTGGTTTACAACCTTCTTCATTTACGATATAAAAATCTAATATTTTTTTTATATTTTTATAAGTACATTGTAATTTGCATTTACCTGCAACATTTATTTTGTTTCCAGTGTATGTTGTGAGATTAACCGTTTCTTGATTTAAATTATTTTCATGTATATCTAAATTTTCTAAGTAGCTAAACGGTATGATGTTCACTTGAGCACCAGTGTCTAATTTAAAATCAATTTTTGTACCATTATGAACATTTATTTCTACATACCAGTCATCTTTATTTAAATTATCAACACAGTCAATATACATTTCTTCATCTCCTTGACACTCCACTAAATTAACTGACCTACACATCTTTGAAAAGTGATTCATTTTCTTGCATTTCATGCACTGTTTCCGAAATGCCGGGCACTGATTTATACCATGTGATATTCCGCACTTAAAACATTTAAATTTAGGCGCTCTTTCAGAGTTACTAGCACTACTCGAGGCGCGCGCACTTTCACTTTTTCCTCTTTGGTCTCTAGAAAAGGAAGACCCAGAATACGTCGGAACATTTCCCACATTTCGATAGTTTGAATGTTTATTAAAAGTAGCTTGACTACTATGCTTTTTTACACGATCCACTTCCTTATCTTGTGAACTTTGATTTGTAGCACTAATTTTTTCCATCTGTTCCTTGGTTTTTTCTATAGTTCTACAGATGTCGATAGCTTTATTTAAGGTCAATTTTTTGGTTCTAATTAATTTATTTTGTAATTCAGGATCTGATTTGAGTCCTAAAATTAACTTACTCGTTATTAAACTGTCGGTAAGGTTACCAAATTCACAGGAGGAACTCAAGTCACGTAAATCTGTTATGTAATTATCCATACTTTCGTTTTCCAGCTTGTCTCTGGATAAGAACATGTGTCTCTCATATGTGACATTTTTTTCTGGATTGAAGTATTCATCGAATTTCTTGATTAATACATCATAATCCATAGCTTTTTCATCAGCTTCATAAGTGAAGTTATTAAATATCTTCAGCGCTCTATCTCCAACACTTGCTAACAGCAAAGATGATCTATACTCACTATCTTCTTCTTCAGATTTGGTTGCTTTTAGATACAAAGTGAATTTTTGCTTAAAAAACCTCCAATTATCAGCAAGAGAACCTTCCCATGATAGCGGTTCGGGTTGATTTATGGAGATAAAGTGAGACATAACTCTTCTTTCTTCAATTTCAGAATTTTCTTCTTGATCACTCATTTATCTTACTCTTCATTTATTATTTAACTAGATTTAGAACGTAGGAATCCACTTAATGATATTTTCTCTATTTTAAATATCATTTCATTTTAACTGCGCCATATTAAGGTGTTTATAATAAAACGACAATTTGGAAACTGAAACTTTATTCGCAGTCCAAACGCTGGTACAAAACATTTGTTAGTCTGGGTACTTTATGTACAAAATAAAACCTATATTTATAGTCCAGGTCAATTGTAATAATACTTATAACAATACTTATAACACAAGCTTTCAGCCAATGAATCACAAAAATATTTCTTTTATTTTCGGTTCCTGCGTGAATTATCTTAATATGTTTTCCTTTATTAGACGGCGCATTAGTCAGATGAGTCTACCCAACTTTTGTTTGGAATATCGAGTGTATCGAACCAAGTTTCATCCAAATACACTACTGTTCTACCATATTCTCTAAATTCGTTTATTGCCAATAAATATTCAAGTCTCCACTTCTTAAGGCGCGTAGATTCCATTATGAATTTTCTGCTACTAGTGAGTTTTCCACATTTAAATCCGTTTTGTAAAAGAGACTTCTTTGCAGCACTGGATAGCAGTTTCATTATTTTTAAGCAGTTGCCAAAAATAATAGAGAGCCTACTATTATTAAAATGCCAAACTATTTCATGAGATATTTTAATCCGGTAATAATGAGGGTCATCGGCTTATATTGATTTACGACCTTCTTAGATCTCTGGTGGTACTTCAACTACCGATGTGAAAATATCGCTGTTTGAATTTTAGTCGAATCAAATTTGAATGTGCTTTCATCGTTTTGGGTGACGCGCTCAGTTAGTGCTGTGGCTAATTGTTCTGAATATTGTAGGCAGCATATTATAATAAATAAATAAATAATACATAGGTATATTTTTATAATTTAACATTAAAATTGTAAAATAAAGCAGCGCGCTACCCTTAGCGTGGTTCACGATCACAATAGCTTCGTTCCAACTGGCGTTAGAACCGTTTTTGGTATCGTTCGCGCAAGTGCTGTATTTCTTTCACGCTCCAACTGATTAAAGTATCTGTTTAAATCTCCATTTTATTTTGAACTGACAAACTGTGACCAAATTTATATAGGTAGAACTTTTAGGAACTTTAAAACTAGAATTTCAGAACACAAACGTAGCTATGACAACAACAAATTAGATTCCAACTATTCAAATCTTCTATTAACTAATCGACACACTTTCGACTCAAATTTTGAAATTTTGCATGTAGAACCCAAATCCTTTAAATTAAATCTTTTAGAAGCCCTCGAGATTAACAAAAACAAATATTCAGGTAATCTGCTTAACGACCAAATAGATATCAATCATTCTCCCTTATTAAACCTTTTTACCTAGAAGATGTGATTGTTGTGAATAAATTTTCCAGATAAACTTTTTCAATACCTTTGTAATATTCGTAGAATTCCGTATTTAGGCACTTTTTGTACTTAATTTCCATTTAAACATATTATTATACTTTTGTCAATATCTTAGAATTCCGTATTAGGGCACTATATAAATTAAAAGTTTTTCATTGTATCTCCACTAGTTTTAAACAGCTATTGTGTAGCGAAACGCGTCACTAATTTTAAATTGAACGTCAGTTCAAAATAAAATGGAGATTTAAACAAATGAAATTGTTTCATTTCATCATTTAGTATGGATCTTCATCAAGTAAAAGCCTCATCTATTCGATTAAAGTATCGTTCTTGGGACTGCTTGGGACGGTATACAAACTGTACCTTCTGGAAGGTGTGATAAAGTTTAAAGTTGATGTGTCCATCCCAAATTCGAGTTTGCGCCCTTTACAGTACTCGAAACGATTCCAGTACGGTTCATAAATGCCAGTTGGAACAAACCTATTAACTGCTTTTTAAACAGATTTCACTATTCCTCTGGTTGACTGCCAGCTTTCGTTCGCGCAGTGTGCCTCTTTACGGCAGCTCATGACAAAATCTAACTACTCTATTCCATTATAACCAACTTCAATACTTTGTATATACTTAAGTTAGGTTACAACACAAAAATTTTATTCTATTCTCATACCTGAACGACTCAATGCACAAACTAAAAAGGGAATCTTTGATTTTTACAATGTATTAATATTGCATTAATTTTATCATTAGGTATGCAGGAACTTATTTAATTCCAAACAGATTGATTGGAATTATAATTTTATTCAAAACCAGGACTTTCATCTGTTATAATTTATTATTCAATAATTTAAAAAAAAATCAGCTTAAAGCAATAATGAACGAAAAATACTAGTATTATTGTGAAAAAAGCGTGGGCGATTTGTGCCATATTTTTCGTATATCGAGCGACCGATGCTTTTTTCACAATAATACTAGTATTTTTCGTTCATTATTGCTTTAAGCTGATTTTTTTAAAATTATTTTGAACTTTTTAGTCCGATATTATTTAAAAGCGTGTTTTTTAGTTTTTTTGAACTATATTTATTTTTCACTTTTTAGTTTAATATGCTATGAAAGCGGTTGCGTTACAAACGAACAAACATACATACAAGTGAACCTTAATTAAAAAAAAAATGTCGGGGTCGGGATTAGAACCCACGACCGGTGAATCCGACGTCGTCGAAGATCCGCGCCTTAGCCCGCTCGGCCAACGAAAGTACTTAAATTGTTTGGATATACTAGTAGTTATAATATAAGCCACTTGCTAGGAAAGTTACAAACAAACTCACAAACCCACAAACTCACATACAGGCGAAGCTAATAAAAGCGTGTTAAAAAGATTAAAAATACTTTACCGGTTTTTTCCTTCTTTGCGGATCTACACAAACGCTGCTGTGCATATATACAGAGTCAGAATCAGCTCCTGTAGATTCCGATCGTGGTCGCCTCCAGTCCTCGGGATCCACCGTTGTACATGCGTTGTTTTGTTCATCACTGCACACGAATACACTATATGTAACATACAATTGAATAAAAAATCAAAGGTTCGAATTGTTTCCCAAAACAACTAACATCGAACATCTAAGGAGGAAAGAAGTCAAAAAGGAACATTTATATGTAATACTATCAATATAATATCATACTGAGTGAGTTTTAAGTAGATATATAACGGTGTACAATGATCTTGTGTCATGGCCGATATTATGGTGGTAAGTATTTACATTGTTGTCAGATCTTTCCCTTTTCCGGAATTTCAAATGGATCACCCTGCATATTTTTTGCCTTAAATCCTTGAGAATACTGAATATTTTTCAAGTAATGTTCTCTAGCTATAACTCTAAAATTATGGCAGTTAGGTATAGGGAACATTACATGAAAAATATTCAGTATTTCTTAAGGATTTCAAAAGGCAAAAATCATACAGGGTGATCCATTTGAAATAACAAAGTTCATTATCATTGCGGAAAAAAAGGAAATATCTAACCTGGAAATACCACCATAATTTCGACCATATAACAATATCCTTGCACACAAAAATCTATAAAAATCGTGCGATCCGTTTCCGAGATACTTGATGCGTTTTATACTTAAAACTCACTCTGTATAATAAGCAACAATTCATAGTTCGGGGAGACTCGGTGATGATAGCACCCTTTTTTTCAATTACTGAGCTCAATGTCTGAATTAGCTGGTATATTCATATAGTCCATGGATCAGGTCAAGAATATCTTAATCTAGATAAGTTTTAATTCAAAATACATTAAAATATAAAAATATTGTTTTTATTGATCTCGTGGCGCCATATCAACTCATTTGAGATTTGCGTTCGCAAGCTTATTATCGGATTTCCTTTTATGAATTGAGGAAACCATGCCCAGTCAGCTTTTTCCTTAGTACGATTGAACAGTCACAACCAACCAAACTACTTTTCATATCCATTTGGTATGATGGCCACCATATTAAACAATTCGGGTGCCATCATATCAAAAATTGACAATTATAAACTTACTTTTTTAAATGAAACTAAGTGTTTCTAATTAATTCCACTATTTGATGAAAAAATTATGAAAACTCTAAGATATTGATAATTATTTCGATATTGACATATCATCGTCAGAATGACAGAAGTTACATTTTATGTGATGCCTACTTGATGTTTAATATTTTGACCAAATAGTAAGTGACCTATCTTGTGATTGACTTAATATATATGAATAGAAAAAAGAAGAAGATATGATTTTACAAATATTAAAGCTTAGGTATTATTAGCCCTATGGGGATATCCTGGATATTTTTTTCCCATTTAAGATCAGTATAACTGTGCAATGATATAGGAAACCAAGTAAAACTATATCTGCTGATCCTTATAATTGTTACTTAAAAAGACAATTTAATAGTGGATAGCTCCCTAGATTTATCTGTTAATTGACAACTTCATATTGTGGGTCTCTTGAGTGTCTTCTTATTTCTAGTTCTTCAACGAAATCTAGTTCTTGTTTCTTATCACAAATATGCAGTACTTCTAGTTCTGTGTTAGGTGTTAATGAATGTTTTGTGTCAAGAAGATGTTTTGCGTAATGTGATTTATCTGGCTGTTTTAATCTGTATGCTCGTGAGTGTTCATTGTATCTAATTTCAAAATTTCGAATTGTTTGACCAATATAGACAGCATTACATTCTGGACATTTAAGTTTATATATTCCAGACTTTTTTAATGGGGGTATTTTTGTTTTTACATTTAACAATGTTTTACTCACATTGTTTTCTGTTTTAAAAGAAATTGCTGTATTTGTTGAACAAGATATTATCTTTGAAATACTATTAGAAATATTACCAGAATATGTGATAGTTTTATAATTTTGTATTTCCCTAGTTTTTTCAGGAAATATTAATTGTAATGCCATTTTTTCCTCTTTTTTATTAATTTATTTATTCATTATATGTAATGGATAACCGTTGGATGTGGCTATTTGTTCAATTATATTAATTTCTCTATCAAAATTATATTTGTTCATAGGAACTGAAAATGCTCTATGTATCATTGAATTATATGCTGCTAATTTATGTGACATGGGATGATTGGAATTATATGGTATAGTCCCATCAGTATGTGTTGGTTTTCTGTAAATTGAAAAATCAAGTATATTATTGACTCTTTGAATTATAATATCAAGAAAATTGATTGAGTTATTTTCTTATTGTCTTCTTAAGTAACAATTGTAAAGATCAGAAGATATAGTTTTCCTTTGTTTCCTATATCATTGCACAGTTATACTGATCTTAATTGGGAAAAAAATTTCCAGGATATCCCCATATGGCTAATAATACCTAAGCTTTAATATTTTGTAAAATCATATCTTCTTCTTTTTTCTATTCATATATATTAAGTCAATCACAATATAGGTCAGTTACTATCTGGTCTAGCCATCAAGTAGGCATCACATAAAATGTAACTTCTGTCATTCTGACGATGATATGTCAATATCGAAATAATTATCAATATATTAGAGTTTTCATATTTTTTTCATTAAATAGTGGAATTAATTAGAAACACTTAGTTTCATTTAAAAAAGTAATATGAGTAGATTCCTCAAAGTAAGGGTCCAAACAGAAAATTCAATTATAAACTTTGTTAAATTGTGACACTGTAACGTAAACATGGCTAAAGGACTTATTCATGTTTAGAAAGCCTAATATCCATACTATCATATTATGGATCTATCACAAACAGCAAAATATATAACCATCCACCCTCAAATTAGTGAAATTATGAAAAACTTTTGTACTTATAAATAATTTCAATGTTAATATCCAACGGCAGCTTGTACTCAACTATCACACCGCTGCTACAGTAGATTTGTGGTAGTCTCTAGCAACTCTAGTGGGTTTGGATTCAGTTAAATTCAAATAAAATTCGCTAAAATTGGCAGGGTGCCATCATACCTGGGATGATATCATATCGACATTTTCCCTACTTAAAAAAGGAGTTACAACCGTTCAATAGGGGAAGAATCTAAATGGTAATATTAATGTTGAAGGCTTCATATTTTGAACGGTTAAGTTGATTGTGCTCTAGCTAGATATACATAGCTAATGTAGCAATTTAATTTGAGTAGCAGCTACTTATAGTCGGAGAAATAACCCAAGTACCTTTTTTTCTTTCTATATTATTCACACATTCTATCTGAATATATGTTGATTTAGTTTGCAAATTTGTATCGTTTTCAGCAATCAAAAAAGACAAAACATATTATTCAAAAAAACTGTCTCTTGATGGGAATTGGAAGCAGGTCACAAAGCATAAATATTTTCAAAATAATTACCGACGAAGGAACGATGTTCATATGGAGAGCCAATTTTTTCGAAAAATACATCGACATTTTGAAAAGTGTACATGAATCAGCGACCGAACTAACTGCAGATGCGTTGGGGATATCACCAAAAACTGTATGGAGAAGAAAAGGAATGAAGACTCTTAATGATGCTGAATTCAAAAGAACTCTGCCCCTAAAATAAAAGCTAAATGTACACCTCCTATTTTAAGTAGTTTACGACAAGTGGTGCATAAAATTTAGGGTGAAAGAGAGCATGTAAAAACAATCGTGAGCAGTTCCGAGAAGAAATGCCTGATGTACATATATATAGCAAAGATTATTAACTTTATACATAAAATGTTTTAAATTTAAATAAACTAATGATAAAAAAATTTTAATGGAGCTTCCTTCCTGCGGTACGATCCATGAGGTTACAGTTTCGTAGAAAATATACTGAAGAAATCGGTACCAACTTAACTATAAACTTAAACTATAAACCAAAGGTTTTGGATGAGACAAGGATTTTTAGAAGTCACATGAGAAAAACATGACAAGATAATACTGTATCAACTCAGTGCAAGGAAACAGGAAATGGCTCAAGATTCCCGACTGTAGTAGCGATTTAAATTTAAATACGTGTCTTAGTGAATAAATCACCCCTACACTTTTGCGGATACTAGCGCGTAGGAAAATGTAGCTTTAGATTGGATATAATAGTTTTCACAAGTTCCATTCCGAAATATCTGATCCTAGATAAATATTTAAAATACCACTGTACACTTTATATAAAAATATTCCCTGGCTCTTAGGGTAACAATTAACACAGTTAGGTATTATTCACACACCTTCTAAATATAAACATGCAACAGCTATAAATATTCTAATTAATTAAGAAGTTGCCCTATATTGGAGTGATATTAATAGACTCATAAGTACAGTGAAATATATTTTTATTTTGTATTTTCTTAGTACCTATAATTTCGTGCAAATCTGTTGAATGAGTTTGCTGCTTCTCAAACAAATCGAAATTGATTGATTATCAATTTCGATAAGTTTTTTCAACTTCCTGTTTGGTAAATGTTCTATTATGATATTGTACAAGTAGACTTTACTACACATGTATTCATTGTTATTAACAACGGAATGTAAGTGCCTACAGATCCCTATGGAAGTAAGTAAAATTAAATAATTAAATAAGCCAGTATTTATAACAATTAACTTTAAGTAACCCTAGTGATGTCAAAAAGCACAACATTTATGAAATTGAATTTTTTTTAAATGACTTTAAAATATAAATACTATACTGGGAGTGAATATAGAGCGCTGCTCTCGCACCAAGGGATTATCTTTGAAACGGATAATGGGAAATGTCAAATGTTTAGCGTACGCCACCATCTTGAACTTTTTTAAATGACAATCTAGGTCGAGTGACGTATCACAAATATTTTTCTAAATTAAATTGTAATGTACTAATGATATACCTTCTAGGTTTTTAAAATTAAACAAAAAAAATAGTAGGCATTAAAAACGTCTACAACATAATTATTTATGTGGAAATTCGCGAAACTGATACTAATTTCAAATTAGCACGAAGTTTAAAAGTAAAATGAGAATAATGGCACATTTATCGGAAATACAACGAATCGAAATCTTATATGTGGGTGTTTTATTAAGAATTGTCCATATAGTAACTGGAGAAACCTTAGCACGAAGTATGGAGATTTGAGCCAAAACACTTGAATAAAATATTCCTCCTAACCGAGATATAGGGTGTTTTATTTTAAATTTTCTACATGATCTTAGCCCATAGTTTTGACACCTTCCAATATTTTTTGTTCATACTTGGCAAAGAGTTTACACATGTTAGGTTACTTTAAACAGTGGTAAAATATAGTTTTCCTCTATTACCAGAGGCGTGCGGTAGGGATGGATACTTTCTTTTATCCCCTCACAATCTAGCCACTGTCGTAATCATCGTTTCAGCATGTTTTTTTGATTCTTCGTCACTTTCTACGTAAATATCACCCTCTTGTCTGAATGCGATAGAGTGAGTAGTTTTTGAGTTATTTGCATTTAAAGATAATGTTTAAAATATCCAATTTTGTTTTATTGCTTATTCCACATGAGTTTCGCTAATAATTTAACCACCTTGATGATGAAATTTGTTAATTCTAATCGTAAATTGACATGAGTCAATGTCAATTTTAACTAAATAAATAAAATTTATTAGTTTCAAATTATTTTTTCATATCAATATTATCAAAATTTCAGTTTTAAATTTATGAAAAATCAGAACTATGATTTTTATTATGAAATAACATGATAAATACATAAGATAAACGTACTGAAACAATTATTTATTTAGTCTACTGTAACAAAAAATCAAGTTAGTTAACATTATAGTAAATTTTCGAAGTGGCCTCCATTGGCATCAATACCACCGTACACTAACAATAATAGTAGTTCAACTCTTCGGCATGCCCCTAAACGTTTCCTCCTTGCCCCGTCAACGAATTCGGGCTGGTCGGACCCAGAGCTGTATACCAGATATCCACAGATTCCGCTAAGTACGTATTATACCGGTTATAGTTTCGTGTTGCGTTGTGTAATATTGTGAGAACATTGTTTATATTTTTTAATAATTAAATGTAGATTAATGGAAATGGGGTTATTGTGTCCTGTTGATGGTTGCAAGAGTAAAAGAGGATTAGATGTTTTTTTTTCGATTTCCGAAGGATGAAGCTAGGTAAGAAATTTAAAATATGCTCATAGTAAATGGGTAAAGGCGTTACAAACCGAATGAAATTTATTTCTGGATGGAAGTTAACCATAAAATCATTAAAAGCTCTTTGGAATATTTTGAAAACAATATACATTTTTGTTGACCAGAAATCTCAATCAGGACTGCCTTGAAAATGTCTTTGGTCAAATTAGAAATTGTTGTGGCAATTCTATAATATATTACAACTTGAAAATATATTTATGGGTAATTTTAATAAAATGGCTGGCAGAGATGGCATTGGAAAAAAATCTGCTAGAGATGTTTAAAAATGTATCTTTCAACCACCCTGTACAAATTTTCCCAAAAGTTATATGTTATCGCTTTATACTAGATTACGTATTTATTTTACAATAAAATTTTTAAATCGCGACCTCAAAAGCAACAAATCAAATAAGCCTGATAGGAAGTTGTCAATATTGAAATTTTTTTAAAAATTGCCTGTGTTTATTAAATGCTTATTCCTGCTACTTCTTGTTTTATTCCAGTCAAATATTTTCTTAACAATTCAGTACTAGTTAAACTTCTAGTGTAGTAGGTAATATTCGATGGCTATACTTACCAAAAGAAAACATGTATTTAAAAAAAATAGTTTTCTAGCAAGGTACGTTTTTACCGGTCCCCGTAACAAACACTCAATCTATAAATCAACAGCCTATGAATGTACGACCCTCGTAAATAGGAAGCACGTGCTAATCTCACTGGCGACCGCGGCTTTACTTTATAACACGTCATCAAAGACCAAAAGGGTGAGTTGAACTACTATTATTTGTTAGTGTACGGTGTCAATACATTTATTAATCCTATTGGAAACATTTCTCCTAACCTTTAGAAATATGTTGGATTGATTCCTAATAAAATTTGCAGCATTTTCTATTTGCTGCCAAAATTCCTGTCGGGTATTAATTGCTTGAGAGTACACAAGTGTCTTCATATGTCCCCAAAAATAAAAATCTAAGGGATTAAAATCGGGACTCCGAGCAGGCCATGGAAATTCACTCCCTCGCCCTATCCATCTATGAGGAAATTGATTTTTTAAATAATTTCGCACCTCTGAAGGAAAATGTGGTGGGGCACCGTCTTGCAAAAACCTCATACTTCTTCTTTGGTCTAATGGTAACTGTTCCAGCTCATCAAAAAGTGTATTTTGAAGAAATTCCAGATATGAATTGCCATTGAAATTTGCAGGTAATTCAAAAGAACCCATTGAATTATCTCTAGAAATTCCACATCAAACATTTACTCTCAACTCATGTTGAAAATGTGCCTGTTTGACGGAATGTGGATTTTCATTATCCCAAACATGGCAATTTCTCCAATTAAAAACTTCTCTACGTGTGAAGGTGGCTTAATAACTAAAAAGGATATTGATAACAAAATTGTAATTTGCATTTGTCCTATCCATAATAAATTTTGCAAACTCCATTAATAGAGGGAGATTTGTGGGTAGCAAGTTCTGCACTGGAGTAAAATGGTAAGGTCTTAAAAGCCTTCTTTTTTTAATATTCTGAAAACTGAAGCATGGCTTATTCCAGTTATTGCTGACAAACGTCTGGTACTTAATTCAGGATCATTAGCAATTCTTACTAACACATCATCCTCCTGATCTACTGTAATTATTTTTGGACGTCCTAGATCTCGCTTTGGACGGATAAACATTAATATGAAAAAATCATTTGAAATGGAATTTACTGATACCAATAAATTTTATTTATTTAGTTAAAATTGTCACGGACTCAAGTGAATTTACGATTAGAATTAACAAATTTTATCATCATTAATATTATTATTAACGACAAGGAATAAAACAAAATTGGATATTTTAAACATTATCTTTAAATGCAAATAACTCAAAAACTACTCACTCTATGGCATTGAGACAAGAGGATGGATGATATTTACGTAGACGAAGAATCAAAAAAACATGCTGAAACGATTATTACGACAGTGGCGTAGATTGTAGGGGGATAAAAGAATGTATCCATCACTACCGCACGCCTCTGGTAATAGAGGAAACCTTCTTTTACCACTGTTTAAAGTAACCTAACATGTGTAAACACTTTGCCGAGTATGAACAAAAAATATTGGAAGGTGCCAAAACTATGTGCTAGAATCATTTAGAATATTTATAATAAAATACCCTATATCTCGGTTAGGAGGAATATTTTATTTAAGTGTTTTGGCTTAAATCTTCATATTTCGTGCTGAGGTTTCACCAGCTACTATATGGACAATTTTTAATGAAAAACCCCGAATATAATCAGAACCTTTGTACCCTAAGGTGTTAAGGTGTTTTTAATTATGTACAAATTTAGCCCATTCCCGTTTATTTCCAGCCTTTAACTTCGCCTCCTGCCAATTTAGTCCAGTCCCAGGTTTTTCGTGGTCTCCCCCTTGGACACCTTCCACATGTTTTTGTTTGCCATATCATTTTTGCTTGTTGTTTATTTTTCATGCGTACTAAGTGGCCATACCACCTTAACTGATTCCTTTCTAAGCTTCTTCCTAGGGGTTCTACTTCTAGCTGTTCTCTTATATAATCATTTCGAATTTTGTCCATTCTTGTAATTCCCAATACTGCTCTCAGATACTTCATCTCAACCGCTTGTAATTTTCTTTTTGTCTCTCTCGTAAGAACCCAGCTTTCGCTCCCATAAGTTAAAATAGGTTTGAAAACGGTTTTATAGACATTCATTTTTGTTCTCTTTGACACTTCTTTCTTGCGAATGAAAGTATTACTTATTGCATAATATAGCTTGAGGGCACTTTCAATGCGTCTGTTACAGTCAATATATGAAATTACTTACTCCGCTATATATGAAATACGGCTATATTTATTATATAAAACGCGCATAAAAAGTTAGTCAGTTTATTTTGTTCATTGTTTATAACCGCTAGGAGATTTTGTAGTTGTAGTTTTTATCGAGAAGGGCAAGGAAAATCATTGAAGAAGCTATACAGTGTTAAAAAAATGGTTTCTTCAATGATTTTCCTTGCCCTTCTCGATAGATTAATCAATGATCTGTTTTAACCAAGACAGAAATTCTAAAAAGTGGGGCATAGAAATAATTATTTTATTTGCGATAGATTAATAATATTTGGGTATAGTACAAAATTATATTACGGTCTTGTTTGTAGATGTAAATATTGAATTGTTTATAGCCGACGCTGTTTATATAATGACTAGTCGATTTATGAAATAAATATTTTTTATATAAACGGTCTGATTTGGGCAGTCTGTATATAAACGGTCTGCGTGGTATATATACGGCGTCTTTTCACAAATTGACTGTAACACGTCCATTAATCCCAGCGTTATTTTTCCCTTCTTTATGTATTTTCACTCCCAAATATTTAAATGTATCCACTTGCTGTACTTGTTCTTCGCTTAGCTGTATTTCGAGATTCTTGTTTACTTGCCCTATTACTATTACTTTTGTTTTCTCTACATTTATTTTTATATTTCTACCTTGAAGACCTCTTTCTCTCTCTAAATCTTAATATTGGATATGGTGGTCGCAAACGTTCCCATGACGAAGCAGCTAATTTTTGTAACGATTTAAATCCTGAAAGCTCTCCTATAAGTATATCTACAGTCACGAGATTAATAAACAAATTTAATGAAACTGGTAGTGTAAAGGATACTCCAAGGTTTGGTAGACCAAAAAGTTCAACTAATGAAGATAAAAGTTTAGATGTTATATTAGATATTCAAAAAAAGCCTAAAACAACTACAAGTGTATTGGCAAGAAATCATGGTATTGGTAGACAGTCTATACAAACTATTCTGCATAAAAATAACTTTTATCCGTATAAAGTTCAAAATCTCCAAGATTTGGCTGAGGATGATTTTGACATAAGATTACAATTTTGAGAAACAGTTACAGAGAAAATTAGGATGCAAAACAATTTCTTGGATTTTTTGGTATTCAGTGATGAAGCCTGTTGTATTCAATTCAGTTGAACTAGATTAAAATAGGAAGAACTTCCTATTTTATGTGACATTTATTTTATTAACTGACAGTAGTGATAAATATGACAATAAACATCAAATGCAAAAAATAACATAATACAAAGTGGTCTAACATATATAATAATTCTCCGGGTTGTAGTTAAAAAGTCAATCATAGTACAACCGATCAGGTGGTCTTCGGATTCTTGAAGATAGTCTTGGACTTGTTTGTTGATCCAAAATACGATTACTTTGTTGCTGTTCAGTGCTCTGCTCTGTAGTACTCGTATTATAAGGAGGTGGAAAACTATTAACTATAGATGTTGATGTACTTGGCTCATTAACAAACTCATTAAAATCATAATGACTTATTGTAGTATCTTCTTTTTCTTGAACCGCAGTCGTACCTGTCGGCTTTCGAGTGGATACTTCTGAGGATCGGTTGTCATAGTCAAAATTTTTAGAAACCACAGTGGGTCTAAAAACTCTATACTGTCTCCTGGGTGGTAGTGGAAATTGTTGTTTAAAAACTCTATACTGTCTCCTGGGTGGTAGTGGAAATTGTTGTTGATTGGTTTGCTGTCTTGATTGATTTTCCATGTTTTTTTATTGTTTTAATTCGATTATAGGCATAGGCTTCTTAATATTGCACGATCGAAGTTGATTGAAATGTCTTTTTATCATGTAGCCATCGTCCAATTCAATTATATAATGTAATTTTCCCAGGCGATTTATAACAGTTCCATACTTCCAATAAATGTTTCCATGATAATTTCGTGATTGTACTCTTGTTCCGATTAGATAAAATTGCTCAAAATTTGGTTGAATTGCATTATTTTTATCTGGTTTTTGAGGTCGAATTAGATCTAATTTTGTTCGGATATTTTGACCAAACAACAATTCTGCTGGTGTCTTCCCATTCAAAAGGGGTGTTGATCTAAATTTAATTAAAAATCTGTGTAGTTTCTCATGTATAGTTCCTGACTCTTCAGACATTTTTTTCATTTTATCTTTAAACGTTTGAACATATCTTTCCTCTTGTCCATTTGTAGCGGGATATCCTGGAGCAATATGTCTTTGTCTTATACCATTTCTTTTACAAAATTCAACAAAATCTATTGATTTAAAAATGGATGCGTTGTCACTAACAATTATTTCTGGTAATCCGTAACAACTGAAAATTTCTCGTTGATAATGTATTGTTCCGGAAGTTGTTGGTGCATTTTTAGACATTTTAATTTCGGGCCATTTACTCTTTGCATCTACAACTATGAAAAAATTATAATTAAAAATTGGGCCAGCATAATCTATGTGAACCCGTTGCCAATTTTTTTCCGGCTCTTCCCATTGGTGTAGTGGTGCTTTTTTAGGACTTTTCTTGATATCACAACATGCTTTACAACTATTAACTAAATTCTCTATATCTTTATCAATACCCTTCCAGTAACAGTATCTTCGGGATATAGATTTCATTTTTACTATTCCTATGTGTGCACTATGTAGTTCTTGTAACATTGCTGCTTGAAGACATTCTGGTATAATTACTCGATTATGTTTAAAAATTATTCCTTCCTGTAAAGAATATTCTGGGTCGTAAATATTTCCATTAAGAAGTTTCTCTTTCAATTGTTGTAATTCCGGATCTTGTTGCGTTTCATGAGCAATTATATTAAAATCTAAGGTTGTTGTGGAAATTTGATTTACTGTTTGAATATTCTGTAAAAATTCATTATCGATTGCCATATTTTCATTTTCCTCTAGAGATAACGGATTTCTTGACAAATAGTCGGCATTAGTATGCTCTGAAGATTTTTTATATTCTATGGTATAATCAAATCCGGATAAAAATTGTGCGTATCTGATCATTCGTGTAGCTGATAATAAGGGTAGTTGTTTTGTTGGATTTAAGATAGTTATCAACGGTTTATTGTCGACAACAAGTGTAAAATGTCTTCCATAAATATAGTGAAACAGTTTTTTAAAAGTCCAGTAAATTGCAGTAGCTTCCCGATCTAATTGACTATAGTTTCTCTCTGCTTTTGTCAATGATCTTGAAATAAAAACAACTGGTTTTTCTAGACCATTCGGAAGTTTGTGTGAAAGTACACCAGAAATGCCATATGGACTTGCATCAGTAGCTAGTATTATTGGACATTCTGGTGAAAAAGGCATTAAAACTTGCTTGCTGGCTATTACCTGTTTGGCATTGTTGAAGGCAGCTTCACATTCTTTGGTCCAAATAAATGGTGCATTTTTTTGTAATAATCTGTTCAGTGGCTGCATAATTGTAGAAGCATGAGGTATAAATTTATCATAATATCGAACCATTCCTAGAAACTGTTGTACTTGTTCCATATTTTCTGGTCTTGGTGCTTCTTGTATGGCCTTGATTTTATCATCCGACTTTTTTAACCCTTCTTTGGTGATAATGTGTCCTAAATATTTAATCTCATTCTCGAAAAACTTGCATTTCTCTTTGTTTAGATGTAGATTATATTTTCGCAATTTTTCCAAAACTTTAATGAGTCTAGCTTTGCATTCCTGTAGAGAGGAACCTTGAATTAAAATATCATCAAAGTAAGCTGTGGTACCATCTAAATTATTAACAATTTGGTCAATAATCCTATGAAATTCTCTGCCTGTGTCATACTCAAAAGTGAAAGGTTTATTTTTTATTTGAAGTTCAATCAGCATTTTTGGTTCATAAATGGATGTTGCATTTGTATTATAAATATCTATTATCTGATTCATATTAGGATCGTCTTCAAAATTATTTTCATTATTCTGATACTCGTTGACATTCTTTATTTCATTTAAATTTTTTTGTAATGTAGTAATGCAAACCTTACTCACGTGTCCTCGTTTTTCACAGCTTTGGCAGCTGAGCTTATCAGAAACTCTGCATTCAATCGTTTTGTGATTATTTCGTCCACAGTGGAGACATAATCCCGAAATGCCTAACTTTCGATAATCTATTTTTGTTTGGTAAGTTTGTGCCTTTGAAAATTGTGGTTGTATATTATGCTGATATCTGTTATTGTATCTTGACTTCAGACTTGAAATTCTATTTACAGAAGATGTAGGTATATTTTCATAAATGTCCCTATTTTGGATTTTTGAAGCTTCAACAGCTAGTGCGATCTCTACTGCTCGTTCAAAAGTAATGTTTGTTTCTTGCAATATTTTTCCACGGATTTCTTTATCTTTTAAACCACGAATGAATTGAGCTCGTAAAAATATTTCGATCACATCTTTTTTACAATTACCACATTTAACTTTGATGTCACAATACTTTATTTGCTCTTTAAGAGAGGCAACAAATGTGGAGATTGACTCATCTATATTTTGAGATTTTGATAAAAATTTGTGATGCTCAGTGAGAACGTTCATTTTAGGTGACAAATGGTTCTTTAGTAACACAATAAGCTCATTATAAGTCTTAGTATTGGGTAAATCAGGAGATGTAAGGCTTGATAAAATTTTATAATATTTACTTCCTAGGCAATTGATCAATATCATAACTTTTGCATCATTTGTATCTTCGTCGGAAGCATCTATTCCTTTTAGTTTGAAATAATTTTCTAGGCGTTCCTGATAATGATTAAATGATTCGGAATGTTCATCAAAAGGTTCAAAATTCAGGATTTGATGTTTAAGTGAATCCTTAATATCATTTGACGCATTATTCGTCGGTTGTAATGTCTCTATTAGTTTAGTTAAAGTTTCTACCAAAGGTGCTAATTCAGCCATCTTATTTATCGCCGTATTTCTTATTTTCATCAATCGTCGCCAAAATTGTTGTATTCAATTCAGTTGAACTAGATTAAAATAGGAAGAACTTCCTATTTTATGTGACATTTATTTTATTAACTGACAGTAGTGATAAATATGACAATAAACATCAAATGCAAAAAATAACATAATACAAAGTGGTCTAACATATATAATAAAGCCACATTTTGCTTGAACGGTACTGTTAATAGACATAATTGCCGGTACTGGTCAAATTGTCATCTGCGCTGGTTTGAGGAGGTTTGTACATAGTGGTCCATGTGGTGAGTAGATTTTTGGACAGTATTGAATTAAAAACATCACAGTACTTATAAGTCGATTAAGCTGATAAGTACAATCTACTTATATACTCACACCAATAATGTAACAAAATAACTAATAAGTACAGTAAGACTTTTAATACAAAATGGTGTATCCATAAGCGTGTTCACCATTTTTCTAACTGCATTCATCACTGTTTAAGGAGTTCGAACTATTCACATTATGTTAACAACAAAAAGGGTTCGCATATTGGATTTTTCTATTTTTGGTTCAAAGGGACTATATATAGACAGGGTGTTTCACAAAAACATAGCCCCAATGCTAGGATAAGTAAAATACTTGAAAATAAGCGGGGTTACCTAAGTAACTAAATTTATTTTCGTAACGGCATCCGTATTCAAGATACAGGAGGTTGAAAAAAATAGTTAAAATAATACATTGGCTATGATTGAATAAACGTTTAATTTGAATAATCTTTAATAATTTATATCCTAATATAAATATCATACCAAGGTCTGCTTTCAGTAAATTAGTAAAAAGTTTAACGAATCTGGTGCAGTGAAAGATTCATCCAAATCATGACGCAGAAAACCTGCTGATTACAGCAGATGCTCAAAATGTTGTCCGTTTACTTCAATACAACAGGCCATGTGATTTTTAATACTTTGCAATACATTTTGTAACATCTCTGACTGCTCAATTCTTCTTATCTATGTGGTAATCCTATCTTTTAATTCCTGAATATTGGCAGGTTTTATTTTATAAAAGATGTTTTTTAAGTGATCTCACAGGAAATAGTCTAAATGATTCATGTCGGGTGATTGCGGGGCTATTCGATAAAACCACGCCTTCCAATCCATCTTCTGGGAAACAAATTTAGATTTTGCGACACCACAGGCACATAGTGAGGTGGAGCACCATGATGTTGCAGTCAAATATTGTCGTTTATGATATTGCTATTGTCTGAAAGTTTCGATTAATGAAATTTCTACATTAAAATGTAATTGAAAATACTTACTTGGATTTGGAAATAACTGAGCCAACTAAGGTATAAAACTATTTTCCAATGAATCTGAATATGCCGGACCATTTAAGTTTCCCTCAATGAAAAAGAGACCCATTATTTTCTCGCCTATTATTTCAACCCATACATTCAGTTTTTGTGGGTATTGGGTGTGGGATTCACGCATCCAACGAGGTTTGTTACATGACTAGTATCTACAATTATGCCGACTTACGTTTCCATTAATAAAAAAAGTGGCCTCATCGCAAAACATAACATTCTTAATAAATTTGGATAGTTTTGATTATAACATTTTTCCATCATTATGTCTGTCTGCAAACTCTTCACGTCTATCGAAATCATCATCTGACAACTCTAAAATTTTCATTACGGATGTTTGCGAAATATTAAGTTCTCTGGATATTTGTCTAGTACTCAAGTGTGGATCGTCTTCTAACAGGACACAAACATCTGAAGATGTGTTTTCAGTTGATGCAGTTTTTCTGCGCACTGATTTGGATAAATCTTTTACTGAACCCGTTTCGTTAAATTTTTTCACTAACTTAATGACAGTAGTTCTTGTTATGGGACTTCGGTTAGGATATAAATATTACAGGTTTCTTGTTGACTTCTACGCATATCACCATATCCTAATATCATTAAAATCTCAATTCGTTCTTTTTCAGATATACGATCCACTGTGACTTTGAATAAACACCAACAATACTAATTTATTGAAACTTCAAAGCTGTTATTGTAGCAGTCATAGACATCTAAATGTATTATTTCAACTTCGGCGGAGATAATGTAAATGTAGATATAACTCCGAAATTGTCTAAATTGTATTTTTCTAGAATTCAGAGCTCTTTTATTATAAAAATTTCAATGCTTTAAATATCATTAACGACAAAACTTATCACATATATATTTATAGAAACAATATTTCAGATAACTTTGAAAGCACAATGTATAGTAAACTTCAAATGATTATTTCAACTGTACTTGCGAGTATTTCAGTACACAAAATTAACCCTTTCTGTGGTCCATACGTTGTGAATAGAATTCGTCGTCCATAAAGTGAGTGTTTACTAATAACAACCAACACAAATTCGTATTTAAATATTCTTACCTTGAATTACTTCTCTTGCTACTATCCTTCTTCCCCGCTTGTAAGTTGGGAAGGTCCTTTTGTCTTTTTTCTGTCTCTCTCCATATCCTCCAGTATAAGACAATCATTACGGTAACTGGTACGTAAAACGCGGCTATCGCTGTTCCGAAAGTAATATAGTGATTCGTTTCGATGAACTGTATATAACATTCGTCTCTTGGTACTGTACGTTGACCTTCGATGTACGGCCAGCTGTAAATCCAAGGTGGCCACAGCAGCAGACTTATTCCCCAAGCAGACCTGCAAAACATTTTTCTCTTATATGAATCCAAAAACTAAATGTTCCAAATAATTTAAATCGTAACATTCTGATCAACTCTGATAAAATAAAGAGCAGGTAGATTAGAATAATCATCCAAAAGTACCAATAAGAAGCTACTTGACCGTATAATGTCAATTATCAAGTTGTTACTGTTACCCCCCAACAATTGATTGAGATAATAAATTCTCTTGAACGTAATCTGTCTTTATCAGGATTTCAAGTTCAGTCCACTATTACCTCTTTATACATGGTGTTTCATTAGCTAAATATGAAGATGTAATCTAAGACACTCTAAGTAAAATATTCCTCCTCACCAAGATACAGGGTGTTTCATTATAAATATTCAAAATTATTTTAGCCGGTTGTTTTGACTACTTCCAATATTTTTTGTTCATAGTTGAAGTGCAAATTTTCCCCAAAGTCACATTTCAATGTAAAATTATTGCAAAATCTCCAATCTAACTGGGACTACAAAGACATTATTGTATTTGTAAAAACTACCACTAGATGTCGCCTATGTCTTTGTGGAAATGGCGCGAAAGATATTCGCTCTTGGAACTACAACGTCCGAACCGTTAGTTATGCGGGATACTTGAAGAAGAGTGCATGTGCTTGGAACTACACTGCCGCAAAGGTAGATGACAATTATTGAAATATTATTTTGAAGCAACAAAGACTTAAATGTACTTTTTGTCATTGCTGCTTGATAGAGTTTCTAGTTTATCGAGTCAACAAAGACGCAAATGTATTTTATGTCATTGTTTCTTCCAATTCAATATTTATTCTGAGAATCATGTTGGTATTATTGTATAATGTGTCTTTGTTGTTCCAAGAATGATGGTAGCTTCCCTGGAAAATAGAGTATTAAATGTATTTTAGGATATTGTTTCTTTGTAAGACTGATTTCCCGAGTCGATTTGTCTTATTAGAGGTGGAGTCGCGTGGTGAAAGGTTGGCGAGATTAGCAGTATTAGCACTACAGAAAAACAATGAGGATATTTTTTTAAGCAGTCGTCAGGCTCTTTCTGTATTAGATGCAAATTGCGAAACAGTGAAAACGAATAACATTGAAGAGAATATTGGTTCGGAAAAATGTCAAGAGGGTGAACGTAAGTATCCTTGATCTTTTTTGTCACCGTGAGATTCTACACGTTAAGCGTGCCTTCTTTTAGATGAAAATATTGTTCAAACGCGCCAAGAAGATCATCAATACGATATTACTTCTCTACCATATACTTCACAGCAGAGCACACCTGCCCATAGCGCCGACATAGATTATGGGCAACAGCAAAATTTGATCCCTTTATTACCAATTGAAAATCTAAACAACCTGTAGTATAGTTTATAGTCTTAGTTTTAGGTTGTATTTATTAGGATTAGTCATGATTGTTTCGAACTGTCAATATCTGTCAGATTCTGTTCATTAAAGCCTTCATTAGGTCTTTTAATTTATTACAATTTAATGAACAGAATCTTAAATAAAAATGGAACGACTTCTACGACCAGAACGTTTTGATGCGGATCCAAATGTACCTACTTGTTCACAACAATGGAAGCATTGGTTTCAAACTTTTGAAAATTTCCTGAAGTCAGCAGATATTTCAAAGGAAAAGAAAGAAGCAGATGCTCTTAAGCTCCAATTACTAGTCAACCACATTTCGTATGCTGTTTTTGAGTTCATATCTGAGTGTACCACTTATGATTCCGCCATCAAAACCCTAAAGGGTTTGTTTGTGAAAAAGGTAAATGAAGTGTATGCTAGACACATCTTTTCAAGTCGAAAACAACAATCAGGTGAGAATATTTCCCAATATTTGCAAATACTGAGATCCCTAAGTAAAGATTGCATTTTTAAAAGTGTCACAGCTGACGTTTACAAAGATGAATTTATTAGAGACTCCTTTATAACCGGATTAATTTTGACACAAATTAGGCAACGACTTTTAGAAAACTGTACTCTAACTCTGCAAGAAGCTGTAGATAAAGCGAAGGCTTTAGAATCTGCCGAAGTACATGCGATGTCCTATACAAACAACATTCCACCGACTATTAATAACATTACGTGCTCTCAAGAACAAGTTAATGACTCTGAATCTCATCGTACTTGTTCTGTAGCTGCTGATTTTCGACCTTCAAAACCAGCTAGATGCTTCTTTTGCGGACGGAATCGACATAGCAGAAACAAATGCCCCGCGAGAAATTCAAATTGTTCCTTATGTAATAAATTAGGCCACTGGGCTTCTGTGTGTAATTCATCGAAAGAAAATACCAGTATGAAGCAATCTGCATCTATTTTTCTGGTAGCTGCTTCTCATCCTGGCTTAATTAAGAGTACTATTCAGATAATGATTAATAATTCTCCCATGGATGCTCTTGTAGATACTGGTAGCTCGGAAAGTTTTATTTCTTTAAAAGTTGTTCAAAAATAAAATCTTACTATATTTCCTTTCGAAGGTGCCGTAGCTATGGCTTCTACGTCTTTATTATCGAAAATTTTGGGGTACTGTATAGTTAATTTGAAAATATTTGAATATACCTATTACGACTTTAAAATATTGATTTTAGATCATTTGTGCTCTGATGTAATTATAGGGCACGACATTTTAAAACAACACTCTCGATTAGAATTTAAATTTGACGGAAACAAACCTCCTATCCGTATTTGCAGTCTCGCTGCTTCGAACGTATGCGAAGCTAGTCTTTTTGATAATTTGTCATTTGATTGTTATCCAATTGCTGTAAAGTCGCGAAGGTATTCACCGAACGATTTAAAGTTCATTCAGCTAGAGGTTCAAAAATTGCTTAGAGAAGGCATTATTGAAGAAAGTAAATCACCTTGGAGAGCCCAAGTGTTAGTAACGTCTAGCGAAAACCATAAAAAGAGAATGGTTGTAGACTATTCTCAAACCATTAATAAGTTTACTATCCTTGATGCCTTCCCGTTACCTCGTGTGGATGACATAATACAATGTATATCTAAGTTTAATATTTATAGTACGATCGATCTGAAGAGTGCATACTATCAAATACCCATCAATCAATCTGATAAACCTTACACTGCTTTTGAAGCTTGTGGTAGATTGTATCAATTTCGTAGAATTCCTTTTGGAGTTACTAATGGCGTGGCGAGTTTCCAACGCGTGATTAATTCAATTATTACTAACGAAAATCTTAACGGCACTTTTGCGTATCTTGATGATATTACTGTTTGTGGTTAAACAAAGGAAGAACATGACGAAAATTTGCAAAAATTTCTTTGCGTTGCCAACAAGTATAATCTGACATTAAATAATGAAAAATCAAGGTTTTCTCAAACTGAGATAAATATATTAGGACATACTATAAAAAACCAATCTATAATGCCTGATCCTGAGCGATTACGGCCCCTACTCAATCTTCCAGAACCTAACAGTCTTCCTTCATTACGAAGAGCTTTAGGTTTATTTGCCCACTATTCTCAATGGATATCCAATTTTTCTGAAAAGATTCATTCCTTGGCACATTCCACTGAGTTTCCGTTAACACAAGAAGCTTCGGAAACATTTAAACTTCTCAAGGCAGACCTAGCATCAGCAGTTCTTATGACTATAAATGACAATGAAACGCTTGTAGTAGAAACAGATGCTTCGAATTTTGCGATAGCTGCCACGCTGTCCCAATGTGGCAGACCTGCAGCATTTTTTTCGAGAACGCTATCTGACAGTCAAAAGAGACACTCATCTATAGAAAAAGAAGCTTACGCTATAGTCGAAGCTCTTCGTAAATGGAGACATTTACTATTAGGAAGAAATTTCCAACTAATCACCGATCAGAGATCAGTTTCCTTTATGTTTGACAGTAAATGTCATGGCAAGATAAAAAATGACAAAATATTAAGATGGCGCTTAGAATTAACTCCATTCAAATACAAAATTATTTATCGTCCGGGGTCATTGAATAAAGCCGCTGACGCGATATCTCGGGTTTGTTCCTCGTTACATAATAAAATTGATCTAGTTCAACTACATCAGATACTGTGTCACCCCGGTATCACGCGCATGTATCATTGGGTACGCACTAAAAATTTACCTGTAACTTTAAATGAAATCCGGGAGATGTCAGCATCTTGTCAAATTTGTTCGGAACTTAAGCCGCGCTATGCAAAATTTCAAGGTACCTTAATCAAAGCTACTGCGCCGTTAGAAAGGTTAAATATGGATTTCAAGGGCCCTCTTCCAACCGCCACTGGAAAACCCTATTTATTAACAATCGTAGATGAATTTTCCAGATTTCCTTTAGCTTTCCCTTGCATTAACACTTCTTCAAGTGAAATCATTAAACATTTAAAATCCCTTTTTTGTCTCTTTGGAACACCATCCTACATACATTCTGATAACGGCACGGGCTTCACTTCTCAAGAGCTAAAAACGTTCTTAAACAATAATGGTATTGCTACCAGTAGATCTACGCCATACAATCCATGCGGAAATGGACAGGTAGAGCGCTATAATGGAATCATTTGGAAAACCATTAATCTGGCAATTAGATCTCGTGGACTGAAGTTAAGTCAGTGGGAAGTGGTACTGCCAGAATCGTTGCATTCTATACGTTCTCTATTATGTACTGCCATCAATACGACTCCCCATGAAAGAATGTTTTTCCATGCACGACGCTCACTCAATGGAATTTCTCTGCCTACGTGGCTAACTTCTCCTGGACCTGTTTTGCTTCGTCGATTCAATCGTACCAACAAATATGAACCTCTAGTCGAAGAAGTCAATCTAATTGATGCAAATCCTCAATATGCAAGAGTCAGATTATCTGACGGTCGTGAAACTTCTGTATCACTTAGACACTTAGCTCCATCCACCCCCAAGATTTACTGTCAACATCCTACGTCAGAAGAGATTGGAACAAGAATCCTTTCTTCTCCACCTATCCTGCATCAACATCCTTCAGAACCCGTTTCTGAATCAGACAACGGAAACGTTGATTCCAACGGAATCATAAAAACTATAATTCCACCCACCAGTCCCCTGCCAGAGGGGTTGACTGGTATAAGAAGATCGTCTCGGGCAAAGAAAGTTCCTTCTCGTTTGAAATATTAATTATAACTTTTAAGGCCCGGATGAATGTAGTATAGTTTATAGTCTTAGTTTTAGGTTGTATTTATTAGGATTAGTCATGATTGTTTTGAACTGTCAATATCTGTCAGATTCTGTTCATTAAAGCCTTCATAAGGTCTTTTAATTTATTACACAACCGTATGGCATCATACGGTTCCAATGAAAGTATGTATAGCTATCTACACTTATTTTTAGAAATACTTTTTACATGTAAAATTTTAGATGTAGCAGACGCAAAACTTCTTCTTTCCGAACAAATGTGTACCTCGCCCTTAAAAGTTGTTAGGCATTCGGCAATGACTTTAAATGAAGGGAATAATACGTTTTTATTAACATAAAAGCCTTGAGACCTTCATTGGGTCTTCTAGATCATAACAGAACAGCAAAGTGGTCATTGATATTCAAATAAAGCCGATTCTGTTATATTTAATAAAAATAATTGCAATTAAATCCCTACTGATTCTACCAAAGGAGGTAATAATTTATTAATATAATATATTGAGAAAAGGGTTGAATTTTGAGATGTTTGTTATCAATTTAACTTCTCATTTTTTTTCATTCAATTTCAGTTTCTCACCTAGAACAAAAAACTTGTTTAAAATTAAAACTTAAGCGAGAGGCGCGATCAAAAAATCATAGAATAGAAAGCTCGTCAGATGAAGAACCATTCTCTGGAGATAAAAGTGATGAATATTTACCTTCTTCGGGCACCAGTTCACCGTCGTCTCTTCATAGTAACTCGGAGAGTGTAAATGGTACAGTAGGCATTCTCTCTGATGAAAATGCCGATGACTTACTAACAAAACAAAAAGGAAGAAAAAGACAAAAAAACTACGAAGAATGGAAAAAAAGTTATGACATCTAAGTTTAATGGTATCGGGACAACCCCAGATAACAAGCGAGGTACCCACGCACAACATTCAAAACTGGACGAAGGAATTAGAGAATCGGTAATAGCACACATAATTTCTATACCTAGAGTAGTACTAGCAGAGAGTTCATAGACGGTGGACTTACTATAGTAGAGCTGCACCAAAATTATGAATATTTGCGGAAGTTCGCTAATAAACCATCAGCGAACTATGATGCGTATTCACGGATTTTCAACACCCTTTTCATTATTGGATTCCATGTTCCGAAAAAGATTAGTGCGACCAATGTGAAGGTTATAAGAACTCAGTTGGAGATGAGAAGTTAAGTTTGGAAGGAAGTTATGAAGAGCATATAAAACAAAAGGTATTGAGTAGACAAGAAAAAGCAGAAGACATACAAAAAACATGAATTTTATAATATATTATATTAGGATACTTTAAATAGTGGTAATATATAGGTATCCTCTATTACCAGAGGCGTGCGATAAGGATAAATATTTTCTTTTCCATACTGTCGTAATAATTATTTCAGGATGTATTTTGATCTAATTCTAAATGTGAATTGCTGTTAATCAATACTCATTTCAATACACAAAATCACAAAACTGATTTAGACATATTTTGAAACAAAAATAATCATATCAAAAAAAAATCAAACACGTTTTATTAACATTTCCGAAATAAGCAAAAAAGCGATATCCTTAATAAAACCGTTCCTGGAGCGTGCACTTGACTGAAGCGTGCACTTCACTGGATGTGGTCTACTGTGAATGGACCTTAAAAAATTGACAACAAATTTTTGGCAGTTTTAAACTTCAAAATATTATTGATTGTCTAGTAGTTGTCGAATTTTTTGGTTAGTGTCAGATAGAGACCAGCACCGGGATTCTATTTTACGATACGATCGTAAAGGCCGACCAAAATTGACAATCAGCGATTCTATTTTTCGATTAATCGTAGTAATAAGAGTCGATTCACTCGATAGGTATAGACGAGTCGTATTCGTTTACTTATCTTGAAACTTGGAGTTTCTGACATATTCTAACCTGCGCATTCTAATTTCTGAAAAAATAAAAACGATTTTTGAAAATATATAATATCAAGAGAATTGATTTTTTATGCAATAAACTATTATTCTTGGTACAATGTTGCCTATTGTGGGGGAGGGTCTTTTAATGGCAGAGAAGCCCAAATAAATTTACTATATACTCCTTTGTCGACAACGATGAAAACTTAGAAATAGTAACCCCTTTGAAATACCTGACTTGCGATTAATAGAACTTTTTAGATTGAATAAGAGGTAAGTTCAGAGCAGTCATCTTAAAAATGTTGATATTATTACTATCAATACCTAATCTAATACCTTTTAAATCAACTAGAACTCTTATAGTGCAGATCATTTAAAGGATAATTATTTCTCCAAATCCCAATGAATTTAGTTTGAGGGCTAATTCAGTCCATAATTTTTTCTCTTTATCCCTTCCTGAGGTCCCAGTGAACCTGCCATTTACAAAATCTCTATTTTTCTCTATAAATTGGGGAAGAATAATGTCATTACATTAATATAGTATTTTAGCAAATATAAAAATCAAAAGTTTAAAAATGTAAGTTTTCTGTCGACAATGTCAAAAAACATTTTCGACTAACTTCACTTTGAAAGACTCGTATCAAAATTGTTGTCCAAACACGAAAACACCCGATTTCAATTCGATCGTAAAATAGAATTGGATGATCCAATACGATCGAATTGAAGATCGTATTCGACATCGAACGACTCGATAAAATCGTGTCGTGAAATAGAATCCCGCTGCAGAATTTAAAAAACTTAAATTGTTTTTGATAACGGTAGCTGGAACACTAACGAAACGTTAAATTGAAAAATATAAAAAAGATTGTGGTTTGATTTCCTAAAATAAATAACAAAAAGAATAATGAAGTCACCATATAATAAAACTAAATATATTATATTCTGAAGCCAATACTGCTCTCCATCATTACCTAAGGTACCTATATTTTCTATAGATCCATTTATTTTCAGGAAATTGAAATGACTAAAGGCGGCTTCATGCAACGTTCATTCTCATTACATTTTCATTATTTTATAATTACATTTACATTATAAAAAGTTGATAACTATTGTTTCCTATATGATATTCATGCAACCACATTATTGAATTTCAATTACACTATTCCATTGAGGAGTTGGTCTACTTTCAACTATAAATTTTGGCCGAGTCTATTAATACGGGTATACTGTACGAACAATTTATAATTATTAATACGGGTACTGGATAAACAATTTATTATTATTCGTACAGTAGTCGGACGAAAACTCACTATATTTTTCGTCATTTCATACTATTTTCCACTACATCACAAAATAAAAAAAAACAATACATTCTCTCTTCTATAATTTTGAACAAAAAACTGGACATCGATTTTTACGCTTCCCAACGTACACTCTCGGACTACATAGCTTTCTCCGAAACAGTCAGACATGAAAATTTGAGACCCCAAAATGGATCGCATAAAAGTATTTCGGCTACCAAAAAAAAATACGCCCCCCTACCGCGCCCCCCCTTCAAAGATTCATTATCCAAGCGGAACGAACAATATATTTTTAATTAATTGAATAATTACCCATTTTGTAAGATTTTTTTTACTAGATAAATAAATTCAAATTGAATTATTTTATTATGAATACTTTATGACAGAATTACAGAAATATAAACAAATGAAACTCTTTCAGAAAAATAATTATTTTTAATTAAAAAAAAAAGAATTAATAACTTACCTTTTCTGTTGAAATGTATTTCATTGATTTATTTTTCATCATAATGCCACTAAGATCACACAACAATCATACTCACGTTTATTTAGAATAAATTAATTATTAAAAAAAATTCTTAGTAATAAATTTAATAATAAAAAAATAATAATATCCGTATGAATATACTCATTCTATCCGATTCATTCTTAATTTAAAAAAAATTGAAAACATGTACGAATAAGTATAATTTATTCGTCCAGTACCCGTACAAATAGTCACTTGGATAAATTTTTGAAACTTACAGTTTCAAAAGTAGTGAAGCTGATAATATTACAACACGTTTTTACCGCGAGAACCTCATAATTTCCGAATAATTGCAAATAACCGACTTTCCAACACAAAAACAAACGATTCAAATATGACATTTATCAATTGTCAGTCTTGTCACTCTTGTTAGTCAGTTCTTGCGCATTTGCAAATCCATAATTAACTCGTTCCATGAACTGGTATCATTAGGAAGTGAAAATGTAATTTAACTGTGGTTATAATATAATGAAAATGTAATTATAATGAACGTTTCATGAATCCACCTTAAGTAAGGCTGGATGATGAACTACTGAAGATGTGTTATTAAAGATTTAAAAGAGGAAATTGAGGTTCAATAAGAATACCGATTAAGAGCTGTAGGCTCTGGTAGACTTCGCGACCCTCGAAATTTTATGTTAATTTTAAATTTGTTTGATAGCTCACCTTAAATAAAGCAAATTAGAACAAAAATTTCCTTGGATCATTCAGATTACTTTAAAAATCACGAATTTAATGCTATTTTACGATGAATATTTTCACTTTAAACTGTAAAGGTTATTATCTTTAACTAAAAGTAAGTCTGTTTCACAAAAAAAACCGGAAGAAAATACTTACATTTGGCCAATTTTCAGAAATATTTTTAAGTATAATTTTTTTAGCATAATTATTTTCACTCGACACTTATAGGTTATAAAATTACAAACTAAAATCTTATGTCTAGATACCTTAGGTTCACAAATTAAGAATGTTGTGTGATCAGGTGATAGTTTTGCATTGTAATAGATTACATGAATATATAAAATGAATTGCAGTTATAATCATAAAAATTGAAATAACAAACATCCTTAGAATATGTTGTTTATCATAGATTTGCTTCATACCTTACATTAAATATAAGAGTGATCCAAACTACGATTTATGAAGCACATATTTTACATACTCTATCTTCTTCTATCAATATAAATCAAACATAACAACAGCCTCCATCATAACAACGTTCGATCGATTGTCTTCTTCACAAGACCAACTACAAGACATACGTAATAGTTTCTATAAATTTGCCGTAGTAATCGTAAAAAGAGACAACGATATAATTGATCGTACCAAAAGTTGAATTTGACACTACCACATTTGAGGTTAGCGAATTTTTGGATTGAAAGTGTATTTATTGTTAAAATCAGTTCTTGTGAGAACTAATTTGACTTTTTATTACTTTTAACATTGGTAAGTACGAATATAATACATTATCAACTTGTAAACTTTTGACATCTGTAGAATTTTCAAATTTGCAGGAATCAAGTGTCTGATTGTACTTGTAATGGTATATTAACCAGAAGTTGTTTTCAGAAAATACCTGGAAAATGGCTTAATTCACGAGCACATGAGTTTGTTATAAAATGAATTAATACAGTTTCCTGTAAAATTGTCGTATTTAGTAAAGCGTTTTACCAATAGATATCGAAGAATAAAAATATATTATTCCAACGCTTACAACAATGTTTTGAAAAATAATTTTTCAAAAACAGTGACCGTTCAACGAAGAAGAAACAACTACTTCCCGGGCTACATGCCCCGACAGACATTGAATTACACTTCATAGTCAAACGGGGTTGGTAAATCTACAAGATTTAAACCAACCATTCTGGTTTGCAACAAGAAGGGACAACATAACTTGTAGACCGGTTTCGGCGTATTGCGCCTCATAGGACAAGGTATATGTTATCGTCCGAGAGTTAATCCCGAACTGAATTTATCACTACCATCGCCAACAATACATATCTTCCTATGACGGAAATGTGTTAGCTGCAAAACATTGTTGTAAGCGTTGGAATAATATATTTTTATTCTTCGATATCTATTGGTAAAACGCTTTACTAAATACGACAATTTTACAGGAAAATGTATTAATTCATTTTTGTTTCAAGCCCACGTGGCTTGTTGTCACATTCGAGTTCTGGTTTGTGGACTTGGAGGTGAAGGTGTCGCTTCTTCGAAAAAAACATCGGCGGACCCTTTCAACCTATTTCATCTGTTCAGGAGGTATTATACTAAAGTTAACATCTATTTAAGGACATTTCGATTTAATATTATATTTCAGAGAGTGGCAACTGCACTGAAAATATCTGTAAAAACGGTATGTTCCTTTAAAAAAAGTAAGTAAAATATTCCCTTTTTCCCAACGTCACTCAGTCAAACACCTCGATTAAAACTAAAAACAGAGGATTTACCCGAGGGAACCAAAATGGCAGTTCGGAATACCTTATATAGGTAACATGTATGAACAAAGAAAGTAAACAAACATGTGAAACAATAATACAACACCTTCCCATGTTCTTAACCCTTAGATTACAGTCAGCTTACACTTTAAATAAAAGAGAAGTGAGATCATAGTACCTTAATAATTAAGATTACACATCATAGTGCATGTAGTATTATCTAAACAGTGAGATTTTTCACCAGCAGCTTATAGTGTGGTAGGTATATGAAAATCTTTAATAGGTAATTTAACGTAAGTTGGATTATAGAGATTATGAGTAATGAAAGTTTTAGAATACAAAAAGTTGTGCATATTTTTAATTTGAATGTGATAAATTATAGCTTCTACATGTGCTGATTTCTAAGTTACAAAATTCCGAGGGTCGCAAACATTACCGGACCCAGAGTTGTATTATCAGAATATAAAATGAAGATTGATATTGAAAAGTAAGTCCTAATATTTATTTATTTTAATGTTCATAATATTGATAAATTTTGATTAAGCGATTGACTATATCTTTTGAATTGTAACAATATTTGGTAAATCAAAAGAATCAATTTATTTTTTTCTGTTTTAAAACCCTCTTCTATAATAGTGGATATACATATACTGGTGCATTAACTTTATTAATATTATATTACCATACCAATATTCCTTGCATCTTGCCTGTGATCGATTTTTGTCAGCATATATAAAAATCTCAAATTACAACCTGCTAATGTCCTCTCGCTGTTTGTTTATTATAGCGCTGAGTTATACTTGACTGTGATGGAGTATATACGAAACGAGGATATACTTTTTATATGACAATGCTTATACCTATATTAAATAACGAATAAGAACATAAAAACTCTTATTGAATTGGATTAAACAAAAATAAAATTTCAAATATTTTTATATATAGTTATAAATTGAAGTCAAAATGTGACATGAAGATGACACAAAAGTTTATCTTAACATAAAAATCTTCGACCATAAGATTAACAACATCATCATTTTTGATTTTTCTCCTCCCAATTACGCAAGAATGACATTTTCTGATACCTTAGATATTTTTTCCTAAGAGCACCAACTATCAAATTTATCATATTTTTTTTTCGTATTAGAGTGGACTTTTCTGGTACAACTTCTAAACTAACTCTATCGCATCGGAAGGGATATCATATGTACCAATGAAATCGCTTCCTTCGTACATAATTGAAGTGCTATTCTATAAATTTACAAAAATTATTTGATTGTGATCTTACAGTAATGGCGACTTTGATAATTCTAATTGTTAGTATGCGCCCAGACCATCTAATATTGCGATTGACCAGATACAACCCTGAGACGCACAAGTGCATATGGAAATTAGTCCGGTGAGAGCATGAAGTAGACGTCTATAATTATATTATATTTATGCTCTTTCGTATTTGTCGCATTAATTCATTCATTTGGGTTGTGCTCAACAGCCCAGTCACTTGAACTGAATCTTTGTACAATTTCCCATGTAATCTACTTCCATTCCAGAAGCTTCGTGTCTTCAATAAAGGCCACTAGTTTGACTAGAGGGATTTTCAGTAGTTGTAGTGGTTGTATTAATTACTCTCCAAAGTGCTTCCGTCTAAGTACCCACTTGAATGTTTTTGCAGAAGCACATTTTCTTCACAAAGGTTCACTAGCTTTGCCCATTTTGTCCAGATGTTTCCTCAAGGTGCAGTGTCCAGTCACCAGGTCGGTAACTGTCTTAAATGTCTCTTACCCAGTTTCAGTAGCCTGGTTGAGAGTTCCTTGTCTACCTTGTTCAGTAAACTCTTTGTATGAAGGCGCCCTTTGTGTCACCTTCCATTTGAATTAGTGTTCCCTATTTAGCCAGTTCCCGATTTCCCCTCTCATGCAATCTTTTGTAATTCCACAAAACGGTTCCGGAGCTATGAAGTCTCCTTTAGAGCCTTCTTTAGCTAACTGATCCGCCATTTCATTACCAGCAATCCCCTCATGTGCCGGCACCCATATTCGAGACACTTTGTTGTCTCTTGCTAGCCTCTCAAGGGATTCTTTGCAGTTTTTTACCAGACCAGACCAGACCTAGTTGTTGGATTACTGATAGCTTTAAGCAGAGCCTGGCTGTCTGTGAATATTTCAATTTTTTGTCCGGTATATCCTCTTCTGATGTTTTCATCAATACAGGCTATAGCGGCAATCGTCTCTGCTTGAAACACAGTCGTATATCGACCAAGGCTAAAAACCATTTTCTTTTATACCAGCCCCAGTTCCATGGTTTGCTTTGGAGCCATCGGTGTACCAGATGATTTCTCCAGAATTGCCTGGGTGCATCACCTGTTCCCTAGATGGTATGATGATGTTCACTCGCTCAGTGAATATATTCTCGGGTGTCATGCTATCAAAACTCATGTGAAATATGGGTTTATCTGGTATTGTCCCAGTTTTATCAGTATGTCCTTCTCGAATATTGTTCGGGGACCATAAGTCTCCCGATTTCAGCCTAAGAATTGCCTTCATTGCCTCCGACCTTAAAAAAACTTCCAAAGGAGGAAGTTCAATAAGGGATTCCATTGATGCCATCCCCGTGCTGTTCATTGCCCCGGTAATACCAAGAAGGGCTTGTCTTGGGATTGCAGTTAATATATTAACTGCAGAAGACACTTCTGTCCTCCTCCACCAGACAATTAATGATTCCATAGGAAATCGTTGACCTTATCATAGTTCTGTAAAGCCAGTGAACCACCTCAGGTCGTATTTCCCAGGTTTTGCCCATAACAGAAAAGCCTAGTCGTATTTGTAGAATTATTCACTAATAAACAATTTTTCGTGCTGATTTGTCTCATTATTTCTTATATCTTGGAGTACGCGTGCTTTTTTAAGCCGCTTTGTAGTACGCGCGTAGTACTCCCTAGTTTCGTAACAGCCCGCGCGCCACCTACTCGCACCTTACAACATAATGGAGCAGCGGATTGCGAACTATAATTTGGCATGTACTTGGGCGTCTCAGGGTTATCAAAAAAATTGAACGAAGTATTTCAAAACGGTAATAATAAAGCGTTTTTCCATTTTCATATAAAAAGGCCAATGAATTGAAAAAACCATGCTTACAAGAGCTTTATTATTGTTGTAAAAATAGCTATCAAGCTCACATAGTTCCACTGAAACCTAAGAGCGCTAAAGGCAATACATCTGCTACTGTGGAGATTAAAGTGGATTGAAAAAGTGAATGATAAAAGTAGTAATTTTTAGAATATTTCATGTAAGTACAGTCTGTGAATTTGTGAAATGAAATATCGTCAGCTGTTCGATACATATTGTTACTGAATACTTAGCAAACGAAAGCAAACGAACATTAATACATCTGAATATCCGAATAGCCGAATAAACTTGATACACTTTAATATCTGATAATACATTCGTGAGAATGATTGATGACTAAGTGAAGGCAATAATGCAATAAAATGTAGGCCAGCGTATTCGCGAGTGAAAAAGAGAACGAAATTACGTCGTATACAAAAACGCAGTCCTTGTCAAAGGAAGTGATGGATATAAATTTACAATACAAAAATTATACCATCTTTATCTCCTATCCCGACCATTAATTATTATTGCTATTGAAACTAGTCCTGATAAATGAGTTAACAATATTGTTAGCGACAAATAGATTACGTACGCTACTTACACGTACGGGCACCATACTCTTGGAGAAAATTTATTTAAAATATCACGTATGATCATTTAATTGTATACCTTAAAGAACGTCAGTTTTGGAATGGATTGAATGTTATGATTTCCGAAAAGTTTATTTGATAAAATAATAATAAAAGAGATTAAGACGGAAACAATATTAAAAAAAGTACTTATTTATGGGGAACTCGAGTGCTGGTCATTAAAGGTGGCAACTATAAACGTCGTATGGTGGTAGGTGAATTGATAAGTAAGGAATTAATGGTATATAAAATTACATTACACTACCCATTTTTACATCTCCGACGGATTAAATTAATAAATTATTTTAAAAAATCAATCAAAAGCTTCTACAACTGCCTTAGCTTCGATCTACTTCCCATATATCCTAATGCTGTCGCCGATTTTTGCGACTAGAAATTTTATTCAGATCGTTCCAACAATAAGTTCTTCGCCATTTACGATGCCAGGATTCTTGAATTTTGTCAGAAGCTTGCAGATCTATATTTAGATCCTCTTTACTACACCCTGTTTTTAAACTAGGAGGATCATTTTAATAAACCTCAATCACCCCACTGAAAGTTACTAGATTGGGAATGTGTTCCGAAAGGGTCGTGTTCAGACTTTTTGAAATAAATGACAATTACATGAAATATGTATTGTACAACTAATGTCACATAATTGTGAAAAAATGTATGGATATAATATAATATGTAATTTATGTAAAATTTGTTAATAATTTGTAGATAAATAAGTACCTACCTATACAGTGCCCGTCTAAAGTCCCCCCCCCCCTATATATTTCATGAACCATAGAACTTAAATCAATAATTGTTTGGGTACCTGAAATAGGGTACAAATGCAACGTTTTTGATAGTAGTTCGTGACGTCATCATTCAAAATCGCGGACGGCCGCCATTTTGTATGATAATTTTAAATGGGAACATATGGCAAGTAATACCTCATTTGAATTCTCGTTCCAATTCCTATTCAACGACACCATCACGATCAAACTATTTCTACTTATTAATGGATTTCAACGCAAAAACTCAAAATAGAGAAAATTTACTACATGGTATTACTTTAAATAGGTTCTTTATGAAGAACAGTCATTACAATACTGGCTCTAAGCATCAATTGAAGTACAGACTGAAATACCATAGTAACGCAAAAGTTAAGATAACCTGTCGTTGAGATACAGAATAGAATAATAATAATACAAAAAAAAGTATTAATTAAAACAAACAAGTTTAAATAAGATGCTCGATATGTCCACCGTTGACTTCTTGGCAATAAAATATTCTAGACAAAAACTCTTCCCGAAGGCGTACAAGGGTCGTCTCTGAAGAAATCGATCTGCATTCTTCACGAATAATTTGTTTTATATCTTCAACGGTGCCGACTGGCGTACTTTAAACTTTTGTTTTTAGATAACCCCACAAAAAGAAATCGAGTGATGTCAGATCAGGGGAACGAGCAGGCCACTCTATTGAACCCCGTCGTCCTATCCACCTACCAGGGTACTGCTCGTTTAAATATCGCCTTACTGGTCCATAATAGTGTGGGGGAGCACCATCCTGCTAAAAAGTTATCTTCAAATCACGGAATTCATTAGGATGATCCTCAAGTATTTCAAGGATCAGGGGTTTAATAGCATTTCCAGATATATTTCTCCGGTCAAATTCGTGTTCAGAAATACTTGTCCAGCAATGTAGTTTCCTAGAATCTCTGCCCACAGATTTACTTTTTGAGGGAACTGGTTGTTTCCTTCATAGAAAATGTGAGGATTTGTGTCACTCCAGTATCGCACGTTTTGAGTGTTCACATTACCATTAAAAAAGAAGGTAGACTCGTCACTAAAACACACTGTTTTGAGATAATCGGGTTCTTCAGACATTTTCTCACAAAATTCAAGTCTGCAGTCTGGATCATCTTCTGTCAGCTGGTGGAGCATTTTCATTTTGTAAGGGTGAAATTTATGTTTCTTTAAATTTCCTTGTACAGTTTTTGGACACACCTCACAAGTATCTGCAACTTTTGAGGTGGATTGTGATGGGTTTACTACCATTTTCGCAACTATTTCAATTTGTTTATCTTCTGTGATGCTTGGCCGTCCACTTCGCTTATCGTCATTAACGTTTCCCGTCCTCTGAAATTTTTGCTAATAGCTCCCTTGGGTATTTCCTTGATATTGGCCGATCTGGATTCCTGTCATTAAACATTCGTTCGGCTGCGTGCAGATTACTTCTAGTTTCACCAAGAATTAATATCGCTTCCACTTTGTCCTCTAAACTACGTCTCATTTTGAAAAAGTTGTAGTAACAAACAAAAGTGAAATAACACTGAATACTTAAGAAGTCTACTTTTAAATTAAAAAACACGGTAATACATTGTTACAAATAACCTCAAGTTTGACAATAGTACGATGCCAAAATGTCAAAAATGAACCGACTAATAGACCAATGACAGAGGAAATATCCAAGCGACCAATGAACACGTTCGTCTTTTCTAAATGAGCAACTGCGTTGAAATTCATAAAATAGTTTGATCGTGATGGTGTCGATGAACAGAACTTGGAACGAGCATTCAAATGAGGTATTACTTGCTATATGATCCCATTTAAAATTATCTTACAAAATGACAGCTGTCCGCCATTTTTAATGATAACGTCACGGAATCCTATCAAAAACGTTGCATTTGTACCCTATTTCAGACACCCAAACAATTATTGATTTAAGACGGGCACTGCATAGAAAATGCAGTTTTATTTTTAAATTATTCTTTATTTAAATTTGAAGCTTAGGTATACCTATAGCAGAAACTAAAAGCAAACAAAAGTTTTGATAAAGAAAAATACCATAATATTGCATTATGATGTGAAAAACTTTATGTGAGAATATTTACAAAAATGAGTTTTCACATGGAAACCTATATTATTTACACGAAAAAAGTATGGACTATAGATTTTGTTTATCAAACTGAATAAATAAGAAAAAAAGCGATCAACTTGGTTGGAATATAATACTTTGCTGAAAATGTAACAACAAACGCAAAAAAGTGGTAGGTATTGAAGATTGAACTAATGAATACTTCTATATAAATAAACACAAAACTGTCAAATGTCGTTGTCAGTTGTATTAAGAGAGCTGTGTGAAACGGGTGGCGATCTGACCAATCTCTAGGCAGCAGGAATGCCAACTAAAATTCAAATCGCTCCACTTAGTTTAAAAATAAGGTATAGACAGTACTAATAATCTTTGAATAGCAGGCAAAAAAATGTACTACTAAACATAGTTTTAATGGGCGTCTTTCTATTGGAAACCTTCGTATTCTATAAACTGTATCAATTTGGGACCCTTTGACCAGTCTGTGGTTTCTAGCCACCCGGGAACGACCGGAAACTCGCCCCTCCTTATTTTGATTATTAGTTTAAAGTTTAATGTACATCGTACAAAGTAAAGATACACTGTCACTGCTTTGGAAGGAACATAACGTACATCTATGGGAAGAAAAAGTAACCCACAGGAACTCAAGTGTTATTGTTTTGTTTGATTGAATAACTGAGTACTCGTTGTCGCTTGTTAGTTCGTTCGCGTTCAGGAAAACTTCGGAAGCACGACCCTTTCGTATGCCGCTCGGAGCCATGGCCCCTGCTGCTCCCTCCACGCTACGCAATTGTAGCCACGTGGTTAAAATGTTTTCAATGTCTCGCATTAATCACACTATGAGCGAATTCACGACCATTGTCACTATATTAAATGCATGGAGCAACAAATATAGTGAATACGTACATCAAATGATATGCAACTTCCTCAGCACGTTTTTATTTTAATGCTTTGAGCTGCAACTATATCCAAAAAAATTAAAATGTTAATTATATATTATTAAGTGTTTGCTTTTAATAAGTTTCTTGAAGTTAAAATATATTTTGAAAGAGGTTATCATTTTAAAATTTAATAAGGTTAAAGGCCCTTAACGATTCTGATGAATGTTATATACCCGTAAGTTGTAATACCCGTGGTTTCTTATCTAAGTTGCCGTAGGATTTGCAGTACAGGACACGATATGATTTACGGGCTGCTGTATCGAAAGTAACAAAAACGATTGCTACGTAATCAATACAATGGTTTCGAGAATTTTGCATCCAAAGTTTTGTCCCTCTGTACTTTTTACTAACTACTTATCTTCATTTTGGTGTTGTCAGACAAATAATGTGATTTTATAGTAACTCTATTTTCACTTGAAAATTGTCAAATATTTCAAATGCCTGGCAATCAAAAACGTAAAAAGTCAGTAAAGATTGTAGCTTTATAATACAAAAGTGACGTTTGTTGCTGAACACTGAAATATAAAAATATATAGAGTTGAAAATGGCACTTACGCAATCATAACAGCAGCTCTCCTTGTCGTTCTCTTCGCTCGGTATGAAAATGGTCTTGTTACTGAAAAATACCTGTCAAAACTGATAATAAGCAGATTCAACACGCTTGCGTTACTCGCCAAATAATCTAATGCCAACCACGTGTCACATATCAAGGGTCCCAATGGCCAATACCCCAAAAGTGTGTAGATAGTGAAGAGCGGCATCGAAATGAGACCTATGGCAAAGTCCGCCACTGCCAAAGAGAATAAGAAGTAATTGCTAATCGTTTGAAGCTGTTTGTCGATTTTAAACGATATCATTACCATTATGTTTCCTATTACTGTGATGATGGCTAAAATGGCCGCTGAAAACAAAATTCTTGGTTATTTTTATTATTTTGTTTTAAATAACTACCAGCATATATAAATTGTTGCTTTTTAATTAAAGCCTGTGCCCAAACCCCATTTTCTATCAGACAGAGACCAGGTAGAGGATTTAGTTGAGCTAATAATTATTGAAAAAACAAAAAAAAATAAACACGGAGAGTAATAAAATTTTGGAATGGTGATGAAGTTTGAGGGTTGAATGTGGTTTAACTTATATTGGTTGTTAATGAAGCTGTGTTTTGACTCAATATTTTTTTTTTCAGGTTAAATTAAATTATATGATATGAGGTTGGGATTATATGTTATGAGGTGGTTACTAGCCTATTCTACTCTGACCTCTCGGATCTATTGCGATTTTCCTTATTTATCTACATTTCTTTTTCCAGCCCGACTTTCTAAATGAAGTCCATCAGCTTGGTGACTGAATATTTCATATAGTTCTTGGCTAGTGGCTTTTCGTCGCCTAGTACAAAGAACCGCATATTTGCCAGACTATCGCACTGACATAAATGTGTTGTGCCGTGTCTTTCTCCAATTGACAGAATATGCAAATAGTTTCGAATGTCAATCCCTTCAGCTTTCAGTGCTCACAATGCCCAGATAGCAGACTCACCACATATTTGACAGTATTCCTATTTTAGTTCATTAAGTCTGTCATGAGCTTCGGAAAATGGTCTGCTATGAACAGTTTCGCTTGTCTTTGTCCTGGTTAGTTTGTTCACAATTTCATTGACTTGTGGGCTACCCATTTTTCTCCTTTTTGTTCTTGTTTTTATAAGGCCACAGAAGGGCTCTAGTCCAACGATTGGCATTCACGAGCATAGTCGGTCCATTTCGTCCGCATCTTCGTTGCCCTTGTGCAACTAGCTTAGAATTGATGATATTGGAATATCATATATTAAACCTTTGTATTATTTTTTTTATTCATTTAACATTATAGTTATCATTTTTATGTGAATTTTTATTTTATTTAAATTTTAAATTGTATCGCTTTGTCCATAAAATTGTAACATTTTCCTCACAATAGAGCATACCTCCCTCTTCTCCTTTCTCCCAATATTTAACCGTCGAATAGTACGGAACACTGATATGATATAATTATGATCACTACATTTTATAAAAGTTTCAAACATATATTGATGAGGAAAAAATCAATGGAAATTTAAAAGATCTGTGAAAAATTCTGGTATTTATATTCTAAGAATGTGATGTGAATATTTCAGAGACCACCGAATTTTCTCCTATTCAATGTTGAAAGGTTTTTACAAAGTTATTTTTATTGAAAAAAAATCGAAAAAATTGATTTCTAGATTTTTTTAAAAGTTGCTAGAAACTTTTATGGAAAATTTGTTAGCAAGGAAATCACATTCCACCAAACATTACAAAAAAAACACCTTCAGCCCCCAACAGCATCCCCACTTCATAATTTACTGGTCTATACCTGTTATCAATTTAAAATATTATTCTTATAATGTTTGAATGTTTGTTTTTAACAACCATTAACAGATACCTTTCAAATAAATCTGTAAGTTCTACAAAATAAGAGTTGTAGAACTACGACAGAGGTTTGCTGAACCCTGTATGAAATATTTTTCTTGAAATTGTAATAGGTGAAAAATTATTATGCTACTAAATATTGACAATTCAAAATTATTCGTGTTATTGTTTGAATAATTTATATTGATGATTCGTGATTTTAGGCAATATTCAATATTTTAAAATATTATTATTTCAAATAATCGTGCATCAAATTTTGTAAATGAAAAACATTATTTAACACTGTATACCAAGCAAATAACTCATTGGGTAATCGGGATAATACGAACTTATTAAGTTGAACGTCTCCAGTTTTTGATAGAAGAAGCAAATGTTTAATTTTAAGAATAAAAAAAGCAAAAAGTGAAAAGCTGTTACCAAATTTTAAACAAACAACCAGTTATAAAAAAATATAAATCAAAAAAGATAGTTGTTAAAATAATAGCTATTTATTAAAATGTATTGGATCATGTACAATTAAGAGATATTTAACACACCAAATGAACACAAAAATTTGATATATTAAAGTAAACTGAATCCGATATTTTTTATTTACTAAAAGATGGGACCAGAAAACTTGTTCTATAACGACTGAGATGCTGCAGCTTTCGCACCGTTCTTGATCTTGGTCTCACAGAGGAATATTGGAACTTCAAATCAGTTAAGTGGGTATCTCCAAGAAGGAGGTGTTTATCTCCAAAAGAGCTGATGGTTAGCTCCAAAGTAGCAGACTCAAAGGTGATGACTGCAGACCTGTAGAAAAAATAAAAATTAGGATCAGTAGCATTATTATTAGGAAGGAACGATTGTATAGAACAGTTCGGAGGAAAGTTTTTACTGAAAACACATTAACTGGAACTAGACATTGATCTGTTTTATTCCATTCGTTCTGTCCCTGAAAATACAGATTGCAAACGAAGCAGCATGAAAAAAACATAATTCACTAAAATAATAAAATTTCGATGTTCTAAGAATAATATTGATCAATCTAAAAAAACAATCATGCAGCAAATGGACATACAGATTTCCAATAGAAATTGCATTAATAATAACTTCCATATTATGGTGGACATAAAGTAATTGTTGTTGCTATAATAATGAAAAAGAATAAAACACTGAAATATTTCATTACAAGATAAGCGCTACTTGAAACAAAAAGTATTGCAAATATATATTAAATAATCAGTTAACTCACCCATCTTAAAAAATAGTCACAAAAAATAAGACTAGAAATAAGTATGGATATGTGTTTTACCGGAACTAGGTGTACTGTTATGGTAATGATATTCGGTTGTTTCCAAATTTATTTTAAAGAGTTTAACTTTTCACAATATTAGTCCTTATTTGTATCACTAATTGAAAGGTTCGAAGTTTTATTTATATGGATTTGATAAAGGATATAGATACATGGAAACTGATATGGAAAATTTTATGAAATGAAAAGTGATGGGTGGTCCATAAATTATAAAAAAGGAGTAGTCCCCCATAAGTTTGAGTGTCGGAAATAACTATCAATATTCCGTCTCGGAAGGATGCTGAAAAAAGAGAGAGATTGGACCAAGTCCAAAAAGCACTGGTGAGTTCTCAGAAACCTAATCTGGCGAAAAATAGCTCTAGCGAGCCTACGGATAAAGAAAATAAACCTGGGTCAAGGTAAGCAAACTGAAACCAAAAAACATGAGTTACCGCATTTCCGTAGTACTCTTTTTCACAATGTAGCAACGTCGCCGTTTGTAATACAAAAAAAATAGCCCCTTCGCAACACTCTAAGAGGAAAACAGTTTTTTCTTCTCCAGTAAGTACTGAATCAGAAACTACAGATTCTGAATACATTCCCAGGCCACAACAATGTTGTGAGGACAACAGTTCTTCAAGCGAAGCTATTGAGAAAATTGCTTCTGTAGAAAAAGACTTTTCAAGATTGGATTTAAAACATACCCTACGATTAGTTTTTTAAACTTGGTCAGACATTTAGTGAACTGGTGGATGCTTTCGGAGTATCTGAAAGTAGTGCCAATAGGATATTTTGTGGTACCGTTCCTAAGTGATGTTTTTTGTGCAATTGATTGCTTAGCCGCCAGCAGATAAGATTGAATCAGTTACCTTTTCCGTTTAGGACGCAATATAGTAACGTAGAGTGTATTATAGACTGTCCGAAATAAGAAATACAAAAATGAAACAAACTTTAACATGAACAGAATATAAAAAACGAACACCACTGAGTACTCAACTTGGTCTACACCTGATGGTATGATCAATTTTATTTCTCGTGGATATCATGGGCGAGCTTCAGATGTTGTTATTGTAGAAGATTGTGGGCTTTCAGACAAGTTCCGACCTGGTACAGGTATTATGGCACATGGAGGTTTCAAACATAGAAAAGTTTATTGTGGAAACAAAATGTACGACACACATGAGACCACCAAGCGTAAGTTCAGATCAAAAATTGGTTAAATTTGAGGTATTAATAACGAAACGTAAATTAACTCGAAGCTACTAAACTTATGGAATAAATTTTAAATTGTTCTCCTGTGTGTTTGTTCTCTATTTTTATTTTGTAAATTGTTATACAAAGTATATATTTTTCAAAGCTTCTTCAATAGGGAAGAGTTTTCTTTTGAACAATAAACTATATTTCTCTCTCTATAATATTCTATAATAGTAATTATAACTATAAACAAATGGTAATGTTCGATTCTTATTTATTCAGTTTAAGCAATTCATTCTTAATTTCAGTTTCCAGAATTCACAGTTTAACAGTATTCTTGACTAAGGGAGTGAAGCTTCCCGAGAGAAAATATATTTTGTCTTTGTCATTGCAATGACAGAGCAACCGAGCAAAATAAAGACAAAATACGTATTCTCTCGGGTAGCTCTATTCCCTCAGTCAAGAATACGGCCCCAGGAGTGTAAAATATTTCGTAATTTCTAGCTCTCAGTGCTCCCCATATTATTTTATTTATATTTTAGCTAAGTAAAGTTAAATTAGCTCACCTATGGTGCCGAAAAGAACTACCTCGGTGATATTGTACGTGGGGTCATCAGGAGCATTTATTATGACTGAAGACGAGTTGTCGTCTACCACCAATAGCGACGAGTTCATCCTCACGTCACGAGGAGCATCTGCTGGAGGAGCCCAGGCGCCACCTTCGCCGCGACATCATGCTTGTTCTTAGCCCTTAAGTGCTGCAACAAAACAACAAACATTTAAACCAGCCACTGAGAGAGTTAATAATCATTTCTACATTTGAATACATCACGCTAGTACATAGGCATATTTTTAGATCAAATAAAACACACAACACTTACAGACAAACTAGATAAACGTCTTTAAATATTCGAAAATCGAGAATATTCGACAGTCAATGATTCCTTCAAACACAACCTCAAATGTCAATAGTAAAATGGCTGTGCATGAAAATCGTTTGTAATGCCAATGGCATGAAACGATCGTTACGAGGCGACATAGATAAACAAGACCGATTTTGGATTCTGCGCAAGTCAGTTGACAAACTTCAACTTCAACTTCTTCTTATGTGAAATGGAGTCTATAATAATACAGCAAGGTGAGGTGTAAGGAGTAGCAGCAAGTACCGGGTGTCTTATTAAGAGAGTTAACCCGCTGTATCTCAGTAACTATTTATTGTACAGCTTAGAGAAAAAAATCGGTACTACAAACTCGCTTACGAGAAACTGCTGGAAATTATTTTCAAGTTTTCTACTCCACCGCTAGAGGGTGTAGTTCACAATAACACAAAAACATCATTTTTCTATAATGAATGTACCGTTAGAGTACCACGAAATTTAAATATTCGTAATCGTTAGATCATTTTACGTAATTTTGCTCCAGTACTTTTTCCTCTATCTTGTAAAATAACTGGTAGGGGTGATAGGGAAAGCTGACTCAATGGAACTGTTATAACATTATGATCCGCTTTATGGATTTTGACATTTGAAAGGGAATTGAATGCCTAAAAAAATATTATATCATCGTTTTACTCCAGTGGTTTTAACGGTCCCTAGGTCGCGGTTGTTTTGTTTTCAACTTTTTTTGGGAATATTCAAAAGATATGCTCTATTTTTCAATCATTTACTTGTAAGAGGATGTAATTAAAAAAAAATGGTACAAACCACTACTCAATATCTATTTTCTAAGTGAAGATACGAGAAAAATAGGATTTTGGTAAACTCAGTATCATTGTAACAATAACCAACAATTAAGTCCGTAAAAAAACAGCAAAAATAAACTACATTGACCTAGTAAAGTAACCTAAAGATACTGCTTGAAATGCTTTCCATCTTTTTCGATGCAGATATGAAAAAATTATACAGGTTTTCTTGTCTTTCATTATAAATACACTAAAGACTGAGTGCAATGTATCAGATATAGATGAAATATATAGATTAAGAAAGCCAAATCCAAAGACAGGAATCAGGCCTATAATAGTAAAATTTGTAACAAATATTAAAAAATCGGAAATTTTTGATAGTAAAAAGATACTTAAAGGTACTGGAATTTCTGTTTGAGGAGTTGACTAAAAAGCAGCATGAGCTTCTAATGCTTTCTCAGAAGAAATATGGAAAGAAAGCAGTGTGGTCATTAGGAGGAAGAATTTTCGTCAGTGAAAATGGAAACAAAAAACTCATTTCATCGGTTGGTGATATATAGCATGTAATTAAGCACGTTATCAACTCCTGCATACTCTAGAAATATGCGTTAAGTGATAGTATGTATGGAGTGAATGAAAACTAAGTATAATGTGTCTTTTCTATTGCTGCTGCCGGTCATTGTAAACCAGGATTAATCGAATTCTAGTTCTGTAGCAAATAACGACTGGTTAGGTTACAATTAAGTATTAAATTAGTGTGTATTTGGCTAATTAGCTGTTTTGTTCATAAACTCGTTTGCATTTTTGTAAATTATTTTGACTGTTTCAGTCATTTTCGCTATATTGAATACCAGTTTTAATTATCGTGTCAGGTATAAAGATACTCTTTCTATAAACAATATTATCATGGATACTTGTAAATAATTTGTTGACATCCCTATATTTGAAGTATATATGTAGATTACTTATTTAATATTAATAGTTATTTTGTCATATACAATAATGCTTAATGTTTAAATTGGGAGCTTTCTTTTTATTTCTTCTCTTTATATACTTTGTTTTAATCAGTTATTGAGCGCTTATTTGGACTTGAAGTTATTATTTTGTGTTTTTTTTTTATAAATATTTTATTGGAAAGGAAAGTAGGTTACGTATACAGATAAATGGTGATTAGGTGTTACTACCAAAATTGTCGAGGACTAAGATCTAAGACTTCTCATTTTTATAACAGCTTGTTGCAAGATACATATGATGTATTATTACTTACTGAAACTTGGCTTGCAGATGATATTGATGATGGTGAACTTTTCGATGATAGGTATGTAGTTTATAGGAAAGATAGAAATAAGATATTATCCGGTAAAAAGAGAGGAGGCGGAGTTTTAATAGCGGTACTGAAAAAATACTCATCCAGTTTAATAACAGTTCCCACTAATCTTGAAACGATTTTTGTTAAAGTTAACATACAAGGAGAGTTGTTTGTTCTCAACTCCACTTACATACCACCCGGTGAAAAATCTTCTACCTATAAAGATTACATTAATGTATTCGAAATTATTGATAGTAACTTATTGGCAAAGTCTAGAATTATTATAGGCGGGGATTTTAATATACCTTACATTAATGATGCAACTTTTAATTTTCACATACAAAATGAAGTAGCATTAAATATGTCGTTTTTGTTGGATACTTATGAACTTAAATCGTATAATAATTGCAAAAATGAGGACAACAAAACATTAGATTTAGTATTAAGTAATTGGGACGTATCAGTGGAGGAGGATGATTCACCTTTAGTACCCAAAGATAAGAAGCACCCTCCACTTATCATTGAATTTAAAGTACCTAATATGAAGACGTGCAAACCTTCTATAAATAATTTTGAAAATAAATATAATTTTAAATGGGCAGATTTTCACCTGCTGTATACTATGTTAAGAGACTTTAACTGGTCTGTTCTGTGCAAAATAGATGACGTCAATGAAACAGTAAACGTATTTTATGCAATATTTTATGACATATTGAATATTGCAGTTCCGAAGTTCACAGGAAAAGGTAAAACTGGCAAACACTTTCCTCCATGGTTTACAGAAGAAATTAAATTTAATCTTAAACTAAAGGAATACTTTAGAAAACGAAAGGACAAAAGTTATTATCATTTGATTAATTACAAAATGTTGCGTGCAAAATTAAAACGTCTAATAAAAGACACTCATTACTCTTATTTAAATAACATCCAAATAAACTTAATTCAAGAACCCAATAACTTTTGGAATTTTGTAAAAAATAATAAGAAATGTTCCTCACCGGATAATTATATCATAAACAATAGAGAAGTTTCAGATACAAATATTATAACGGAAGAGTTTGCTGACTATTTTTGTTCGGTGTATGAAAATGATTCATTATACGATAAAAATTTAATTAACAGTATTTCAGATAAATTTCCATGTATAACTTCGGAACTTATCCATTTCACGGAAATATCCTGCACAGACATAGATAATGCTTTTAAAAAATTGAAACCAAAAAGATCTGCAGGGCCGGATAACATACCATGCTACATTTTTAAAGCCTGTCAAGAGCACTTGTTGTATCCGTTAATGATTATTTATAATAAAGCTTTAGCTTCCGGTATTTTCCCGGATACTTTTAAAAAATCTAGGTTAACGCCTGTATACAAAAATGGTAATAAAATGTTAGTTAATAATTATAGACCAATCGCTATTTTAAACTGTTCTGCTAAACTCTTCGAATTTATTATTTATGAAAAATTATATTTCTCAGTAAAAAATCTACTAACTGCTCAACAGCACGGATTTACTCGTCAAAAATCTATAGAAACTAATCTACTCACTTTCCTACAGTTATCAGAAGAATCGGTCGTGAGGGGAGGTCAAGTTGACTGTATATATACCGACTTTGCCAAGGCTTTTGATAAGGTAAATCATGACATGCTTTAAGCAAAATTAAAATTGTTTGGATTAAGTGATTCTCTTATCACCTTTTTTACGTCCTATTTGAAAAATCGGGTTCAATTTGTAACTTTCCGTGGTAAAGAGTCACATAACTTTTTGGCTGTATCTGGGGTACCACAGGGCTCAAACCTTGGCCCCCTTTTGTTTCTGATCTTCATTAACGATTTACCATCTTGTGTATCATCAGAGTCACTTCTGTATGCAGACGATTATAAAATATTTAGAAAAATCAATGAACTAAGTGATTGTCTGGTTTTGCAAAATGATTTGGATGAGCTTTATAGGTGGTCACATTCCAATAAACTACTGTTTAATATAAATAAATGTAAAATTATGACCTATACTACTGCTGTAAATTTTCACCAATTTGTGTACAAGATGGGAGATGTTATGTTGAAGAGAGTCACTAAAATCACTGATCTCGGTGTATTATTTCAGAGTAACTTTAGATTTACTGAACATGTATCAATGATCTCAAGAGAGGCTCACAAATTATTGGGCTTTATTAAAAGAATAACTTATCAATTTTGGAATATAGATGCCATAAAATCAATATATTTTTCACTTGTTCGTGCCAAACTAGAATATGCGTGTGTTGTCTGGAATCCTCTGAAACGAAATTTAATACAAATGGTAGAAACAGTACAAAATTATTTCATAAGATATTTGTTTTATAAAAAGTATCGTACGAATCCGGAGTTTACTTCATATACTTCTCATAGGATAGAATTTAAAGTCCCTCTTTTGGAAGATAGGAGGAAGAATCGCAGTTTACTGTTTTTATTTAAATTAATCAATGGAATTGCAACTTCTGAATATCTTCTAAAGGAAATATCATTTTATACTTCTCTGTACAGTACAAGACCCAAAAAAATACTATTTAAAAACACTCAATATGGGCCGTTATATCATATATCTGTTATTTACAATACATACAGTAAATATAATGAATTGGAAATATTCGATGTACCTTTACCAAAATTCAGAGTATGCTTGCAACATTTAAAGTATTAGATAATTTGAATAGTCATATTTATACTATTACGTTAGTAAATAATTATTGATAATCTAGGATGTCTCGTTGATCTACTTTTCTTTCTTCTTTACAATTACTTTCTTTTTTATTTTTGCATTATTATTGTACTTTATTATTATTATTATTATTTCCAATTCAAGTGTACTCTTGCTCAGCTTTTGCTGGTAATGTTCACCTATCCCGAGCGTTTGTAAACGCAAATGGGGTTAGGCACAGCAGTTACATATTTAGAAATTTACGGACAGTGTGACAAGTATTCAAAATTGCAGCCTTCTGCAGATCGATGTATGTGTTTTTGTGTAGACCTAGTTTGGTGAGGCTGTCTTGTAGAGTTTTGGGGATTAGTCCCGTAGATGAAACAATGACCGGCACCACCTCTACTTTCTCTGCCTGCAACATCTGTCCTACCTCAATTGCAAGATCGGTGTATTTTGCAATTTTTTCGTTGTATTTGTCTAAAATATTGTTGTTATTGGGTACAGCAACATCCACCAGGAGAACCGAGTTAGCTTTTTTATCCACAACCACAATATCAGGCCGGTTATTCGTCACCCGTCTATCGGTGATAATTGACCTATCGTAGTATAGTCTAAAATCAGCATTCTCTAGAACTGCATGCGGATGGTACTTGTAATAGGGCGTGTAGGTTTTAATTAATCCAAATTTGTTGGCCAACTTCTGATGAATGATGTTGATTGTGCCTGCGTAGGTAATCAATGTTAGCTATGGCTGAACATCCCGACGTAATGTGTTGTATCGTCTCTGTTGTTTGTTGACACCTTCTGCACTTGTCCGACACGATGTTTGGATCTCTTATAACAAATTTCTTGTAATTATTAGTATTAATTACTTGGTCTTGGATCGCCGTCATAAATCCCTCTGTTTCTGGAAACAATGTTCCATCAGAGAGCCACTTATTTGATGCTTCCTTGTCGATATATGGTTGATTGAGGTCGTGATGATGTCGACCATGGAGCGCTTTCTGGGCCCACTCTGCCTGTTTGTCAGAGTCTGTAACGATTTCAAGTTTATTATCAGGGTTTACAAGATCTAAGGGGGAATAGTTTTTATCTGCTTTCGCGACCAGCTCATGCAATTTAGATGTTTGAGCCTTGCCAATGAAGAATTTTTTGAGTTGGGATATTTGTTTGTAATGTAAATTAACTATGTCCGTTAGAGCTCTCCCTCCCTCTTTTCTTGGTAGTGTGGTCCTAATAACTGATGATGTCGGGTGGTGACATTTGTGTTTGGTCATCATGGTTCGCGTTGTTCTTTGAATATCTTCCAGTTCTGTTTTTGTCCACTTCAGAATTCCAAATGAGTATGTCAGGACCGGTATGGCGTAGGTGTTAATTGCTTTGGCAAGATTTCCTGCGTTCAACTGGGATTTCAATAAAGCAGTTATCCTTTGAGTGAACTGTCCTCGAATTTTGGTTTTTGCTTGCTTCTGGTCTAGTAGCTTAGCTTGCTGAAATCCTAGATATTTGTAGGTTTCGCCATTTTGCATGGCATTTATAATGTTCCCATTAGGTAGTAACACATCTCCGTTAACGATTTTACCCTTCTCGATATTCAAGGTTTTGCACTTGTCTAATCCAAATCCCATTTGTATATCACTGGAAAATTTTTCAGTGATATTAAGTAAATGTTGAATTTGACGCTGGTTTGATGCGTATATTTTGATGTCATCCATGTATAAGAGGTGGGACACAGTGCAGCTAGTGTTCCTGTTGGCTTTGATTTTAAAGCCGTAATCCGTATCGTTAAGTAGATTGGAGAGTGGATTCATTGCCAAACAAAACCAAAGTGGACTCAGGGAGTCGCCCTGGAAGATCCCCCTACGGATAGAAATTTCATCAGTTTCGAGGTATTGACCATTCATATTTAAATGAAGGTTCGTTCGCCAGTGCTTCATCGATGATTCAAGAAAAGTAACAAGAGTGGGGTGTACTTTGTAAATTTGCAAAACTTTAACAAGCCAGGAATGTGGAACGCTATCAAATGCTTTCCTATAATCTACGAAAGCCGTGTAGATGTTGCGCTGTTCCTTCTGCGCCTGTTTTAGTATTACCGAATCGATGATGAGTTGTTCTTTGCAGCCTTGGTGATCTCGTCTGCACCCTTTCTGTTCTTCCGACAAGATGTTGTTATGATCCGCATGTCTGTAAATACGGTTAGTAATGCAAGACGTTAATATTTTATATATAGTTGGAAGGCATGTTATAGGTCTATACTGCGTAGGATCGTGAGTTTGATGCGTTTTGGGAAGCAAGTGGGTCGAACCCAGTGTCAGAAATAATGGTGTATCTTCTGGATGTTGCAGAATATGTGTAAATGATCTTGCCATTGCTTCATGCAGACTGTCAAACTTCTTATACCAGAAGTTTTGGACATGATCAACTCCTGGTGTCTTCCAATTACTGGTGCTCTTTATAGCTTCGGTTACCTCGCTTGTTGTCAAGTTAACGAAAGGCATTGGTTCAATGTTTATTTTTTCCTCCTCAGTTCTTATCCAGTGAGCGTTGGATTTATGTTCGATAGGGTTCGACCATAAAGAAGACCAGTACTCCGTTAGCTCATCTTCATTTGGAAGACTTTGGTTGTGATTGTTTACTGTACCGCTTAGTTGCCTGTAAAATAACTTCTGATTGTTATTGAATAAGTAGTTTTGTTGTTACCTTTTCGTGCACTTGACATATCGTGACAAACGTTTGGATTTTGCCTTTAACTTTTGCCTGAGTAAATCCATATATTCACATACATGTTGTTTATGTTGTGGGTGACCTGTAAAAGTTTTGATTTTTCGATAGATCTTTCTCACTCTGTTTGTTAAGCGCCTAGACGGTTTCAAGTTGTTTTTAAACTCTGTTAGCTGCCCCAATTCCCTTCTGATGTCATCAATGGACTTTTCCAGCCGGCGTTGCCACCAAGGCTTGAGCTGTTTGTAGTCTTCACCCCGATTGTTCTTTGGGGATTGGATTTGTTGATTGTGACTTCGAAGCACTGCTACCGCTCCACAATAGATGAGAGTGTGAAGTTGTTCCAGCGCTTCGCAGTCTTTAGCATGGTTCTGCAGTAGTAAGTTCACAGCTGCTAGTATGCTGTTAGTGCTCTTATTGGTTCGAAGCTTGGGTAGTTTTGGCCGGTGTATTGGGTTGGAGCCATTAAATTCCGCTAGTGCTTTACAAAGTTCGGTATTATAGTCATTATCGGGGGTTTTGTCGCAATCATTGTTTATTTCCTCAACGCCATTGTGGTCTCCTTGTGCATTCTCCGATTTATGTGTATCCTGATCGGTAATTATGTCATTCTCTCCATCTTGAAGGTCAAGAAGGACTTCACCTCGAATTTGTTGCAACGTCGGACCGGGTAGTAGATTGTTTCTCACAATACTTCGACGTTGGTCAGCAATACGCTGTTCCGTGAGATGGTGAAATTCTGGAAAATGTTCAACGAATGCACGGTGGAGGGCGTATTATTATTATTGTTATTATTATTATTATTATTATTATTATTATTATTATTATTATTTCCAATTCAAGTGTACTCTTGCTCAGCTCTTGCTGGTAATGTTCACCTATCCCGAGCGTGTGTAAACGCAAATGGGATTAGGCACAGCAGTTACATATTTAGAAATTTACGGACAGTGTGACAAGTATTCAAAATTGCAGCCTTCTGCAGATCGATATATGTGTTTTTGTGAAGACCCAGTTTGGTGAGGCTGTCTTGTAGAGTTTTGGGGATTAGTCCCGTAGATGAAACGATGACCGGCACCACCTCTACTCTCTCTGCATGCCACATCTGTCCTACCTCAATTGCAAGATCGGTGTATTTTGCAGCAACATCCACCAGGAGAACCGAGTTAGCTTTTTTATCCACAACCACAATATCAGGCCGGTTATTCGTCACCCGTCTATCGGTGATAATTGACCTATCGTAGTATAGTCTAAAATCAGCATTCTCTAGAACTGCATGCGGATGGTACTTGTAATAAGGCGTGTAGGTGTTAACTAATCCAAATTTGTTGGCCAACTTCTGATGGATGATGTTGCAAAGTTGATTGTGTCTGCGTAGGTAATCAATGTTAGCTATGGCTGAACATCCCGATGTAATGTGTTGTATCGTCTCTGTTGTTTGTTGACACCTTCTGCACTTGTCCGACACGATGTTTGGATCTCTTATAACAAATTTCTTGTAATTATTGGTATTAATTACTTGGTCTTGGATCGCCATCACAAATCCTTCTGTTTCCGGAAACAATGTTCCATCAGAGAGCCACTTATTTGATGCTTCCTTGTCGATATATGGTTGATTGAGGTCGTGATGATGTCGACCATGGAGCGCTTTCTGGGCCCACTCTGCCTGTTTGTCAGAGTCTGTAACGATTTCAAGTTTATTATCAGGGTTTACAAGATCTAAGGGGGAATAGTTTTTATCTGCTTTCGCGACCAGCTCATGCAATTTAGATGTTTGAGCCTTGCCAATGAAGAATTTTTGGAGTTGGGATATTTGTTTGTAATGTAAATTAACTATGTCCGTTAGAGCTCTCCCTCCCTCTTCTCTTGGTAGAGTGGTCCTAATAACTGATGATGTCGGGTGGTGACATTTGTGTTTGGTCATCATGGTTCGCGTTGTTCTTTGGATATCTTCCAGTTCTGTTTTTGTCCACTTCAGAATTCCAAATGAGTATGTTAGGACTGGTATGGCGTAGGTGTTAATTGCTTTGGCAAGATTTCCTGCGTTCAACTGGGATTTCAATAAAGCAGTTATCCTTTGAGTGAACTGTCCTCGAATTTTGGTTTTTGCTTGCTTCTGGTCTAGTAGCTTAGCTTGCTGAAATCCTAGATATTTGTAGGTTTCACCATTTTGCATGGCATTTATAATGTTCCCATTAGGTAGTAACACATCTCCGTTAACGATTTTACCCTTCTCGATATTCAAGGTTTTGCACTTGTCTAATCCAAATCCCATTTGTATATCACTGGAAAATGTTTCAGTGATATTGAGTAAATGTTGAATTTGACGCTGGTTTGATGCGTATATTTTGATATCATCCATGTATAAAAGGTGGGAAACAGTGCAGCTAGTGTTCCTGTTGGCTTTGATTATTATTATTATTATTATTATTATTATTATTATTATTTCCAACTCAAGTGTACTCTTGCTCAGCTCTTGCTGGTATTGTTCACCTATCCCGAGCGTGTGTAAACGCAAATGGGATTAGGCACAGCAGTTACATATTTAAAAATTTACGGACAGTGTGGCAAGTATTCAAAATTGCAGCCTTCTGCAGATCGATGTATGTGTTTTTGTGAAGACCTAGTTTGGTGAGGCTGTCTTGTAGAGTTTTGGGGATTAGTCCCGTAGATGAAACGATGATCGGCACCACCTCTACTTTCTCTGCATGCCACATCTGTCCTACCTCAATTGCAAGATCGGTGTATTTTGCAATTTTCTCGTTGTATTTGTCTAACATATTGTTGTTATTGGGTACAGCAACATCCACTAGAAGAACCGAGTTAGCTTTTTTATCCACAACTACAATATCAGGCCGGTTATTCGTCACCCGTCTATCGGTTATTATTATTATTATTATTATTATTATTATTATTATTATTATTATTATTATTATTATTATTATTATTATTATTATTATTATTATTATTATCATTATTATTTCCAATTCAAGTGTACTCTTGCTCAGCTTTTGCTGGTAATGTTCACCTATCCCGAGCGTTTGTAAACGCAAATGGGATTAGGCACAGTAGTTACACATTTAGAAATTTACGGACAGTGTGACAAGTATTCAAAATTGCAGCCTTCTGCAGATCGATGTATGTATTTTTGTGAAGACCTAGTTTGGTGAGGCTGTCTTGTAGAGTTTTGGGGATTAGTCCCGTAGATGAAACGATGACCGGCACTACCTCTACTTTCTCTGCATGCCACATTTGTCCTACCTCAATTGCAAGATCGGTGTATTTTGCAATTTTCTCGTTGTATTTGTCTAACATATTGTTGTTATTGGGTACAGCAACATCAACTAGAAGAACCGAGTTAGCTTTTTTATCCACAACTACAATATCAGGCCGGTTATTCGTCACCCGTCTATCGGTGATTATTGACCTATCGTAGTATAGTCTAAAATCAGCATTCTCTAGAACTGCATGCGGATGGTACTTGTAATAAGGCGTGTAGGTGTTAACTAATCCAAATTTGTTGGCCAACTTCTGATGGATGATGTTGCAAAGTTGATTGTGTCTGCGTAGGTAATCAATGTTAGCTATGGCTGAACATCCCGACGTAATGTGTTGTATCGTCTCTGTTGTTTGTTGACACCTTCTGCACTTGTCCGATACGATATTTGGATCTCTTATAACAAATTTCTTGTAATTGTTGGTATTAATTACTTGGTCTTGGATCGCCATCATAAATCCTTCTGTTTCTGGAAACAATGTTCCATCAGAGAGCCACTTATTTGATGCTTCCTTGTCGATATATGGTTGATTGAGGTCGTGATGATGTCGACCATGGAGCACTTTCTGGGCCCACTCTGCCTGTTTGTCAGAGTCTGTAACGATTTCAAGTTTATTATCAGGGTTTACAAGATCTAAGGGGGAATAGTTTTTATCTGCTTTCGCGACCAGCTCATGCAGTTTGGATGTTTGAGCCTTGCCAATGAAGTATTTTTGGAGTTGAGATATTTGTTTGTAATGTAAATTAACTATGTCCGTTAGAGCTCTTCCTCCCTCTTTTCTTGGTAGTGTGGTCCTAATAACTGATGATGTCGGGTGGTGACATTTGTGTTTGGTCATCATGGTTCGCGTTGTTCTTTGAATATCTTCCAGTTCTGTTTTTGTCCACTTCAGAATTCCAAATGAGTATGTCAGGACCGGTATGGCGTAGGTGTTAATTGCTTTGGCAAGATTTCCTGCGTTCAACTGGGATTTCAATAAAGCAGTTATCCTTTGAGTGAACCGTCCTCGAATTTTGGTTTTTGCTTGCTTCTGGTCTAGTAGCTTAGCTTGCTGAAATCCTAGATATTTGTAGGTTTCACCATTTTGCATGGCATTTATATCATTATTATCATTATTATTATTATTATTATCATTATTATCCAACTCAAGTGTACTCTTGCTCAGCTCTTGCTGGTAATGTTCACCTATCCCGAGCGTGTGTAAACGCAAATGGGATTAGGCACAGCAGTTACATATTTAGAAATTTACGGACAGTGTGACAAGTATTCAAAATTGCAGCCTTCTGCAGATCGATATATGTGTTTTTGTGAAGACCTAGTTTGGTGAGGCTGTCTTGTAGAGTTTTGGGGATTAGTCCCGTAGATGAAACGATGACCGGCACCACCTCTACTTTCTCTGCCTGCCACATCTGTCCTACCTCAATTGCAAGATCGGTGTATTTTGCAATTTTCTCGTTGTATTTGTCTAAAATATTATTGTTATTGGGTACAGCAACATCCACTAGGAGAACCGAGTTAGCGTTTTTATCCACAACCACAATATCAGGCCGGTTATTCGTCACCCGTCTATCGGTGATAATTGACCTATCGTAGTATAGTCTAAAATCAGCATTCTCTAGAACTGCATGCGGATGGTACTTGTAATAAGGCGTGTAGGTGTTAACTAATCCAAATTTGTTGGCCAACTTCTGATGGATGATGTTGCAAAGTTGATTGTGCCTGCGTAGGTAATCAATGTTAGCTATGGCTGAACATCCCGACGTAATGTGTTGTATTGTCTCTGTTGTTTGTTGACACCTTCTGCACTTGTCCGATACGATATTTTGATCTCTTATAATAAATTTCTTGTAATTGTTGGTATTAATTACTTGGTCTTGGATCGCCATCATAAATCCTTCTGTTTCTGGAAACAATGTTCCATCAGAGAGCCACTTATTTGATGCTTCCTTGTCGATATATGGTTGATTGAGGTCGTGATGATGTCGACCATGGAGCGCTTTCTGGGCCCACTCTGCCTGTTTGTCAGAGTCTGTAACGATTTCAAGTTTATTATCAGGGTTTACAAGATCTAAGGGGGAATAGTTTTTATCTGTTTTCGCGACCAGCTCATGCAATTTAGATGTTTGAGCCTTGCCAATGAAGAATTTTTGGAGATGGGATATTTGTTTGTAATGTAAATTAACTATGTCCGTTAGAGCTCTTCCTCCCTCTTTTCTTGGTAGAGTGGTCCTAATAACTGATGATGTCGGGTGGTGACATTTGTGTTTGGTCATCATGGTTCGCGTTGTTCTTTGGATATCTTCCAGTTCTGTTTTTGTCCACTTCAGAATTCCAAATGAGTATGTCAGGACCGGTATCGCGTAGGTGTTAATTGCTTTGGCAAGATTTCCTGCGTTTAACTGGGATTTCAATAAAGCAGTTATCCTTTGAGTGAACTGTCCTCGAATTTTGGTTTTTGCTTGCTTCTGGTCTAGTAGCTTAGCTTGCTGAAATCCTAGATATTTGTAGGTTTCACCATTTTGCATGGCATTTATAATGTTCCCATTAGGTAGTAACACATCTCCGTTAACGATTTTACCCTTCTCGATATTCAAGGTTTTGCACTTGTCTAATCCAAATCCCATTTGTATATCACTGGAAAATGTTTCAGTGATATTAAGTAAATGTTGAATTTGACGCTGGTTTGATGCGTATATTTTGATGTCATCCATGTATAAAAGGTGGGAAACAGTGCAGCTAGTGTTCCTGTTGGCTTTGATTTTGAAGCCGTAATCCGTATCGTTAAGTAGATTGGAGAGTGGATTCATTGCCAAACAAAACCAAAGTGGACTCAGGGAGTCGCCCTGGAAGATCCCCCTACGGATAGAAATTTCATCAGTTTCGAGGTATTGACCATTTATTTGTAAATGAAGGTTCGTTCGCCAGTGCTTCATCGATGATTCAAGAAAAGTAACAAGAATGGGGTGTACTTTGTAAATTTGCAAAACTTTAACAAGCCAGGAATGTGGAACGCTATCAAATGCTTTCCTATAATCTACGAAAGCCGTGTAGATGTTGCGCTGTTCCTTCTGCGCCTGTTTTAGTATTACCGAATCGATGATGAGTTGTTCTTTGCAGCCTTGGTGATCTCGTCTGCACCCTTTCTGTTCTTCCGACAAGATGTTGTTATGATCCGCATGTCTGTAAATACGGTTAGTAATGCAAGACGTTAATATTTTATATATAGTTGGAAGGCATGTTATAGGTCTATACTGCGTAGGATCGTGAGTTTGATGCGTTTTGGGAAGCAAGTGGGTCGAACCCAGTGTCAGAAATGGTGGTGTATCTTCTGGATGTTGCAGAATATGTGAAAATGATGTTGCCATTGCTTCATGCAGACTGTCAAACTTCTTATACCAGAAGTTTTGGACATTGTCAACTCCTGGTGTCTTCCAACTACTGGTGCTCTTTATAGCTTCGGTTACCTCGCTTGTTGTCAAGTTAACGAAAGGCATTGGTTCAATGTTCATTTTTTCCTCCTCAGTTCTTATCCAGTGAGCGTTGGATTTATGTTCGATAGGGTTCGACCATAAAGAAGACCAATACTCCGTTAGCTCATCTTTATTTGGAAGACTTTGGTTGTGATTGTTTACTGTACCGCTTAGTTGCCTGTAAAATAACTTCTGATTGTTATTGAATAAGTAGTTTTGTTGTTTCCTTTTCGTGCACTTGACATATCGTGACAAACGTTTGGATTTTGCCTTTAACTTTTGCCTGAGTAAATCCATATATTCACATACATGTTGTTTATGTTGTGGGTGACCTGTAAAAGTTTTGATTTTTCGATAGATCTTTCTCACTCTGTTTGTTAAGCGCCTAGACGGTTTCAAGTTGTTTTTAAACTCTGTTAGCTGCCCCAATTCCCTTCTGATGTCATCAATGGACTTTTCCAGCCGGCGTTGCCACCAAGGCTTGAGCTGTTTGTAGTCTTTACCCCGATTGTTCTTTGGGGATTGGATTTGTTGATTGTGACTTCGAAGCACTGCTACCGCTCCACAATAGATGAGAGTGTGAGGTTGTTCCAGCGCTTCGCAGTCTTTAGCATGGTTCTGCAGTAGTAAGTTCACAGCTGCTAGTATGCTGTTAGTGCTCTTATTGGTTCGAAGCTTGGGTAGTTTTGGCCGGTGTATTGGGTTGGTGCCATTAAATTCCGCTAGTGCTTTACAAAGTTCGGTATTATAGTCATTATCGGTGGTTTTGTCGCATGCATTGTTTATCTCCTCAACGCCATGGTGGTCTCCTTGTGCATTCTCCGATTTATGTGAATCCTGATCGGTAATTATGTCATTCTCTCCATCTTGAAGGTCAAGAAGGACTTCACTTCGAATTTGTTGCAACGTCGGACCGGGTAGTAGATTGTTTCTCACAATACTTCGACGTTGGTCAGCAATACGCTGTTCCGTGAGATGGTGAAATTCTGGAAAATGTTCAATGAATGCACGGTGGAGGGCGTATCTGTATGTCGTCATATCAGTTTCCATCTTGGTGATTTTAAAGTAGGAGCGCATAATGAATGAGTTTAGCTCGATAGTCCACTTCATGCGCTTCCTGGGCTTTCCCGCTTTTGTGGTCGTAGATGTGCCGACTTTCGTCACTCCAGAAACATCAGAAGCCGGTGGCGGAGGATCGATGTTGTTTTCCCCCTGAGTGTGGTTCGCAGTAGCCCTACTCGGTGTCACGCTGCGCCTACCGCTAACCGAGGAAGAAGGTAAATCATTTTTCGAACAAGCCCTTCTAGCACCAACTTGAACGCGACAAGAGTTTAAGGTGTTGCAATGTCGATTCACCTGACGATTCCTGAGATTTAAGGTCCCGGAATTTACAATCGAATTATTGCTCCCCCCAGAATCCGTGGAGCAGACAGCCGATGTACTAGGTACACTAGCAGTGTGGGATTCTGAGCATTTAGCTCTACCCACCTGGGGTAATCTAGTTTTACAATTCGACATCGTGATTGTCGCATTTTAGACCTACTGCCAGGTGTTGATTCAGCCGCTCCTTACATGGAGAACAGACGCTGTCGGAGTACCTCTCCTTACATGGAAACCGTCGTGTTATCATTATTATTATTATTATTATTATTATTATTATTATTATTATTATTATTATTATTATTATTATTATCATTATTATTATTATTATTATTATTATTATTATTATTATTATTATTATTATTATTATTATTATTATTATTATTATTATTATTATTATTATTATTATTATTATTATTATTATTATTATTATTATTATTATTATTATTATTATTATTATTATTATTATTATTATTATTATTATTATTATTATTATTATTATTATTGTACCTTTTTTTTTAATTTCTTGTATGTCTATTTTTGTATTTTAGAGCTATAGAGAAACTTGTAAAAAGGCTATGCCTGTTTGTTTCTTAAATAAATAAATAAATAAATATTCAATATCTGCGTGGTAGAAAAGACAGCAGCTGTTTCAGCCCTAGAAATACTGTCAATTGCGTTTTGTAATCGTTGAATAAGATCTGCTTTAATTGCAGGTCTTGTCTGAAATACTGTTTAATTCGATCCTATAGATAAAAATCTAACACAATAAGGTCGGGAGATCTTGGCGGCCACGGGAATATGCTACCTCTTCCTATCCACCTATAGGTACTCATATTGTTGGATTAAAAAATGCAGTTTTTACCATTTTTATTAATTCCATCAGAGCTTTCTCACTCACTCCTACCAGGGATTTTACAAGATAGAGGAAAAAGTACTGGAGCAAACTTACTTAAAATGATCTAATGATTACGAATATTTAAATTTTATGATATATGTACAAACTAACAAATAGTGCCAAGTATACTTTATTTAAAATGTGTTATTATAAATGAATGATTTTCCATTTTGAAGATGCCAAAAGATGATGCTCTTGAAAGATACTAGAATAACATAATCATCATACCAACTTTTTCACTAATAATAATTTGACAAGCATGCACTATAGCCATCTATAGCACAATAGTCGAGTTTATTCATTAACATCATGAAACCTGTGGTTGTTGTATTGTCGAGTAATTGTATTAGATATAATAAAAAATAAAATAAAACAATTGTGGAACCACGATGCAAGTGAAACTTTTTTTCGGATTGTAGGCAATTAACTAAAAATTATTTTTTCTATTTAGGGTATTAAAATCGCATTTTTAATCTTAACTTGATAATTGGAAAATGGGAATGATAATGGGAGATCAATAGTAGACAAGATATACAACTATAAATTTGAATTTAAAACTGCGTATTAGAATATAGAATACATACAATCATTCAGATGATAGATGCTTGTTAAAAACTGAGAACAATATGTAATTAAATCTTTGGATCATTTTGAACTTCAATTATTCTATCAATAACTTCATCTTCGCCTTTAGTCTCACAGTCTATAAATGTAACTAATATTTTATGGTAACTAAATAAATAATGACCTACATTCTGGCCTACATTCACAAATCCCAAATCGTGACATAAAAATTGAAAAATCTCATAAACCTGTAAATTTGTAATTATTGCTTTTTGTTTTGCCTTATAAGTTTGGTTTAGGATTCCATGTTTTTACTAAATGCAATTATTCAACATTGTTTTTTCATTTCAAGATTAAATACTTCTCTCAAGTATTCAGTAAGTGGAGCAGGCTACTCTCTTGTCTACTATTGATTTCCCATTATAATTTCCATTTTCCAATTATTAAGTTAAGATTAAAAACGCGATTTTAATACCCTAAATACAAAAAATAATTTTCCGAAAATTTTCAGTTAATTGCCTATAATCCGAAAAAAGGTTCCCTTGCATCGTGGTTTCATAAAATCACAAAATAATTTTTTTATTATAGAATGTTTTGCTGGATACATTTCATATAATGTAGATATATTGAAATAAATTCCGACTTCATTTTCATTTAATTGAATTACAATCACATTGATTGCGCAACAAACTGTACTGTTAAATAATTGCGGTATGTACGGAAGATCATCAATACTATTTAATTGTAAATAAAACAATAGGACTTTATATTTTATTTCATTATTTTCAATACTTTCGTACCTGAAATACCTGCCTACCTACCTGAAATAGATAAAAGTTAAACAAGTATACATACATAAATAAATGCACCATCTAATGGGCTTTTTAAGAATTTTTTTTATTGCTTTCATAAAAAAAGTCCCTGTATTTTTTTAAAAATGATTACTATCCAGAAACAATTATCAAAAGTGCGGAGAGCAAGCGCGCATTTTGAACGCGACGTCAGTCACCCCTCCTTAGTGACGTCAAGTAGCCTACGATTTCTTGGCCTCTGTCGTAAGAGAATTTGGCCAGCACAGGCTTGTTCGCTTTGATGTAATGACAAATGCTGCCAACAAAATTCTAGGCTACATGACGTCACTTGCACCAAGGTCAAACGATTGTTCAAATTACCATAATGTTTGTTCAACTTTCTTATTAAAATATGTTCTAAAAAAAGCTGCACAAGTTGAAAAATATCAGTAAGCTTTCCAATAAACATATTTGTTTTCAGATTTAAGCATTTACTGAAAAGGCCCATTCCATACAGACGCTTATAGTCAGTCATGTTCCTGTCTATTAAAAATCAGATATTGATGAAGCCAATTGTTGTAGACGTTTTTTTTATACCTTTTAAAGAACTGTTCACTAATCTGTTTTTTTTCTCAACTTTTCACGTTCAACTAAACCATGAAGAAATAGGTATGTGATCAATAAATGTTAGACAACTCATTTATGTTACTATTAGTCGACTATTTTTCAACGCTGATATTCTATTTTCTACATAATCTTATGCACTGCTACTTGTTTTGGTCGATAAGGCATCAAGGGTACGGCATATAGTGCAACAAGGGTGTGTACGAGGAAAGAAATGAGTTTTATTTCTTTTACTAATGATGTATTGACATATCGAACAAGATTGCAGTAGAAATATTTTTCGACACTTGTGGTTACCTGCTCAACTATTCAGATCAATTTATTTCTGATGTTTTGTTTGTTTTTGATGGGAAATTGAACCACATTGTTTTTTGATATTTTTATTTACAACGTTTCGGTATCGTTCCAGTGGACAAAACAAAAACATAAATATACCACAAGGAACGTAAAGAACTTATTTCAGATGGTTCCATTGCCATCTTGACGTTACAAAAAAAGAATAAACGTGAGTAAAATAGTTTTGGAAATATTACAGAAATTAGAGGGACATGAGAGCTCAGGAATAGTGAAGTTCGGATAAAAACTTAGCCTCGATTGGCGGATAAAAGTTGCTATGGGACTAAAGAAGGAAAAAAGCAGCACATTACTGACAACGAAAGAAGAGCACATTTGATGATAAGGAAGCAGCAAGTTGATTACGACTGAAAATATTATACTTTGAATTACGAGAAGTCCATATCACCAACTATTTTATTTTAAGTTGTTTGAAAGGGTTAACAACGGTTGCATACTCCGTTGTTCTAGCGGTCAGTTATTATATAGGCCTATCTGAGTAATTTGTTAAAATATGAAGCACACGTCTCTTGACAAAGCAGCAGAAAATAAAAATAGACGTATCTTTTGAAAGCTATAATTTCATCCCAGAAAAGTATGGCGTAGCAGTAGGTAAACATGGATGGTCCCAGTTCACTTTAACTGAATTCGGACCATCGTTGCTTTTCATCGTGGATTGGGACAAACGTAGCTTTCCATCGTAAATTGGAACAACTTTGCTTTTCATCGCGAACCAAACCCGGGGTGTGATTAAAAGGTCCCTTGGTAGGTGTGTTACTCCTGTTGGTTCGTGATTTTCCCTGTGTCCGTTAAGGCGTGACCGGACCCATGACCAAAATTCCCCAAGTATACTACGTTGAATAACAACGGCGTACAAAAAGTTCCAGGCTGAAATGACGCAAGTCCAGCTTTCCGTGGCAGGGTGACACCTCTAAAAAGACACTACAAGCATCCTAATCTTGTAAAACCTAAGTATACATACTTCAAAGGTCAACATTATCGCATATCCGGGTATTAATTACCAGATACAAATCATGCTTATATTAAAGTTCTACTGCTTTCCGTGGCAGGCTAGCTCCTCTGAAAAGGCACTACGAGGATCTCCACCCTTTAAAAATTATATCGCTTCAAAGGCACAATATTGAAAAGCTACATTGGTCCCAATTCACGATATATAGCTAGGTTTGTCCGAATTCACGATCTATGTTTGTCCGAATTCACGATGAAAAGCTACGTTTACCTACTCGTAATCATAGAGATATTACAGATAGAGGCAACAATACAGCTCGGAACCCGTCAGCATATAAGAGAGAGATAGAAAATCAGAGGTTCAGGCTGTCTTTCTTTAATGGCACACATGCTATAGATGAGTGACAAAGACACAAAAACCTCTGACGTTTGTCTTTTTCTCTCTCACCGGAGTTCAGACGGACATTCCCATTTACACAGCGGCCTATGGCTTGTTGCCTCTATCTGTATTATCTCTATGGTACTGAAATTTAAGGATGGGGGTCTAATTGTAGCAATAATAACAGCGGAAGCAATCCTTTCTACTACGGTACTGGCATAGGAAAGAGCTAGAATAGATTACTGGTATAATAGACATTTAGCAGCAGATAGAACATAAGTTTAGCCCCAACCAAAAATCGCTCAAGTCGGCTAAAGGAGTCTTCACTTGAAAAAGGTCTATATTATGCTGCTTCCAAAAATTATCGTTTTCCATTTTAATCTCGGTATTAGATTAATAATTATTAAATAAAAGCAATAAATAACAAATTTCACAACAGAAATATAACATCTATTCCTCGACCGGTTTCACAAATAACATTTGCATCGTCAGGAGTAAATTATAGAAATGGATATAAATAAACAAGTAACTAAGATATTTCATGATTAGTAGTAAGTACTTATCCATTTATATGCTATCTAAAAGACAATCTAGCAATGAATAATGTAAAGTATCTATCCGTTCATTTATAAGAATATATTGAACATATTTTTTATATTTTTTAATCTTTAATGATTCTAAGAAATATGATAATTTTGACAACTACTAATGTAAAAGTTCAATGGTATCATTTAATGTGCTCCATCTAGTATGTCAAATTTGATGTTGTGAAGTTTGGCGGTCAGTTCTGAATATAAAATTTTTAGATAAATGTCGATATTGCTACGAATTGAACAATTATATTTGATCTCTTCTCTTATCCATATTTTCTTGGCTTTTTTATAGCTTTGACAGATGACATTGTCTGATTTCTAGAAATGAGGCTCACGTAATTTGGCTTAAGATTTCTGCTCAAGCACTGCTGATTGAATCAGATGTTTTGTGCAATGATGTTTTTCTGAATAATCAATTTTTTCTAAAAATGGGTTAGTTCTTCTCTCAGCCCGTTGTCGGTCTGGAGAATGTAATCTAGATTCAGAGGACCACAATAGATCTGAAAAGGTCGCAGTGGAATAGGCCGATTAGCCACCTCATCAAATCTAATCTAATCTCTTGAATAATTTTTTAACAAATCAATTGTTTCAACCCTCACTACTTTGCAGCTCTTGAATAACAAATCAATTTTATTTAATAATTATGGAAATATTCGGCTCAGTAAGGGTTGAAACAATTGATTTATTAGATTAATAACTCGTATTTCACCTTCCGTTGCTAATAGGTACAATTTCTAATAGAACAGGATCCTTATTACACGACTGCTTATAGAAAATATTTGAAAATCATAGACAAATAATTTTTGTACTACACGAGATTCAATTCACAAACAACCAACTTACAGATGATTCATAAGTAATGACTATAATAACTAGGTATACGTTTGAAGACAAAAATAATAATATTTCACTTAACAGGAATGGGTATAAGTCAGCTCCTTATTTAGATATGGGATGTTAAAGTGAAAAACATAAAATAGATCTTTCTTAGAAGATCACCTATTTTTCCAGATAATGACTTGAAAGTTGGGTATTCTCTAGTTTGCTACTAGCTGATTTTATCTATTCAATGTGGCGACATCTACGAGTAAACTAAAATCGTGTCAGATATTCTTAATTGCCCTTACTAAAACTAGTGAATACCTACCCAATTTTCAATTTATTAACTAGAAAAATAGCTGATATATTAAGAAAAATATATTTGATAATGAGCAGACTTAGACCCATTGTTGTTGAGTAATATATTCTTATTTTTGTCTTCTGAACGTGTTGTTACAATTTGGCCCATTACTTGTGAATCATCCTGTATGACTAACTTCTAAGCCTTACAACTCTATACCAAACCATTACATTTCACAAATAAATTATTTCAAAAAAAAAGTTGTCCTCGAATACTAATCACTTAGGTGAATTCAAAAATTACATTCAGCCAATTTTTTTAATATTAGGGAAACACTAAAAATATATATCAGATTTGATATCTTAAGTGAACATCTTTAAATGCTATTTTCAAATAACAAAAAACTATTGTGAAACTTTCCAGGTTTCCAGTTACGTGAACTGGAAAACTTTGAAAACGAATTTACAGTAACATATTATCAAGAATTGAGAAAAATAATGGTTTTCAATTTATTGTTTCAATAACAATTTGAAATAAATCAAGTATGTCTCAACATACTGTTATTTTAGATTTTGATCACTAATATCACAAGTTCGGATTTGACGCAATGTAGACAACTATTAATATTATAATTTCAAAATAAAGCAGATCTAAAAGTACTATGGAAAATAATCTAATAATAGTTAAACTTAAATTGGGGTCTACTTACAGATCTTAAGGGCCCCATATAAGAATTTCTTGATTACATCGATATATGAGTGTTCCATTACCTGCAAAAAAGAAATCAACTGATGATACAACGAAAACTTTTTTGTTGAGTGAATATAGGACCCCATACATTCTTATGGACGATGTCTTCCGGCAAATTTTTAAAAAAATCTGATATGTGGTAGTTCTGAACACGTAGAACAAAAGTATCCTTAGCCTTAAAGTCCAATCCCGAATAGTTTCTTAACGTAATTCCTACCTCCCTTACTCCTTGTAATACCGGTATATGCAGAACTAGATATCAAAATACTCGAAAATACGCTGATCAGATTAAATGCTAGATAAGTAAAGGTTGTGTCAAAAGACGTGATGAGCATGAGAAGAGGTTACACAACCACACGATATTCCTTCAAGAATCCATTCGAGTTGTCAATTACAGACAAAAAGGAGAAGATCTCTCCATCCACATACTTGCAAATTCCATAGCAATTCAGAATCCTAGGGCACAATACCTAGGAGACTACTGGATATGAGACGGACACTTACTCAAGTTAAAGCCTGCTGATATCCTGAAGTTCCTCCGGAAAAAAAGTGTGAGAGACTTTCCTCAGAAACTAAGTAGAAGAAAGGGGGCACAATAGATCTTTTAGTTCTCAGTGAATATAACCCTAATATACATAGTACGGTACGGAATCGGAGACAGTGAACCCCATACTGTATACATGCGAGAAGCTTGATCGTGGAAAACAGTTACTATTTGATCAAACGCCAGGTAACTTAGAGCTATAAAGCAAACACCTAGCTAAGAACTTGCATAAACTGGTGCATGTGTCAAATTTGTTGGACTGGATGCTATGAAAAAGCAAAAATACACAGTTATCGGAGACTTTGTTTCTTGTACCAAATTTTCTTTAAAATAATGATATTTGTGTACCGATGACTTCATTAAGCTGCATACATTTCATAGCCCAATTGTTACTAATGAAATGATGTAGCGTCAATTATGAAAATGATAACTTTTAAAAAATCAAACCACACGTATAAATAATATATCGTCGCTTTTTCCAATTCGTAATCTTATATTTTTATTCCTCCACCAAATTCTGTTGGTTACTCTGCATTTACACAACCAATACGTACTGCTACCAATGTTTACAAAAGTCGTTTAGGTACACAATACGGAAAGAATTAATCAAATAAAATTTACACACAAAACAGTAAGCTTGTTAAAATAAAACGAAAACTGATTAAACAGCACATGTAAACAGTAAGACGATTCCTTAGCTTAGGGGAAGTATCACTTGGCTTGATTCGCAAAATCTGACTGTAATATTAAATTATAGATATATGCTAGGTACTATTGCTATTAGCTTAATAGGTTGAACATAGACTAATTTAACGAGGTACAGACATCTATTGAATGCTCCGGATAATGAACATACCAGAAGAGTAAACAGACGTATTATCTGATGCCAACATAAATAATGATCGCGTTCATCCCATCGTAGCGCTACCGCAGCGATAATCAATTTCCTACTGAACGCGTCTTTTGTCAACTGATTGATGTGAAACATACAAACTTATAGAAATGAAAGTTTATTGAATCACCTTGAATAAAAAATGAGTCTTCAAATCCATCCACCTGAAGCGCTAGTTGCAATCGAATTGTCGAAATAGGCCTGGCAGCTAAGGCCTTTAACCCGAAAAGAAGAAAATATGTTACTTAGCTGTTGTCATGTTACATGTCGTTCGTCGTTGACATTTTAAATTTTTTTAAATTTCCATTTAAAATCATTTATGTGTTTTTTTATTACTTGTTACTTTATTATTTTGGCGTTCCTGCATTCGTGCATTACCTATCCCAGGATTCATTATCATAGGTAAGTTGAAAAAATAGTTTTTTTTTTGAATTTTACATATTTGAGGTCTACCTAAGGAGCCTACGTTTGTGAGTTCTTATTTGTGGCTGTTCGAGAATTATTTCCATTTGGCATTTTCTTTTATTCTGTTCTTCAGACAAAAACTGTAATTTTTTCGATTATTTGCTTAAGACTGTTTATTTGTTGTTTCCCAAGATAAAATCTTGTGCTTTTTGTACTTAGGTAGGTATTTAATTATTTGATTTATTTTAAGATTTATTCTTTTTCCTTTGGTTTTTAGTAGGTATGTTTTTATATTGGGTTTTTTTAGATATTATTTCAGTTTATAAAAGATTTAAAATTAATACATTATAATTAATTTCACTTGCGAAAGGTTTTTTATTTAATTTTCCCATGATAATTCCGTATAGTATACAATATTTGCAGCTGGACGATTTAACACAATACTGTTATTATTAAAGTGCAAAATCGTTCAATTGCAAATATTTTACATATAACGCGTATCCTTAAAGTTAAAAATTCAAAAAACCGCCATGAATTAGTTCCAAGCCCATCCACTGCGATCGCTGAAATTCTTTTTTCATACCTTAACACAGGACTTTCACTTCTATAGGTTTGTCTGCTTTGTGTTTAAATAACGCTACCGATCAATGATGCATATAAAATGACATAACATATTTTTGTATGAAGAGATTTTAGACATTTGTATCTTGAAAATGAATGAACACTTCTAGGAACCATTAAACTGAATTGACATCTGTAATGTTTATTAGGTAGCGAGGTTAACTAATAGAGGCAGATAATTATTTAATGTGTTTTAATTCATTTGTGAAACAAAAGTTCTGACGACTGTTTAGCATGGTCACAGAGCAAATTAATTTGGCCTAAGGTGTCTATTTTATGTCCAGAATATGAAGTCAAAATAGATGAAGTTTTCTGAACATCACTAAGTTTTATTTTCAACAATTTTAAGTCTTGGTACGTTAGAATGGTAACTTGGCTTCCAGTATAAATTTTCAAGTTTACTTTACACTGTTCGATAATTATAGTTTCAAACCATTCCACTTCATCAACATTTTGATTTAATACTATCCAACAAACAACATTATCAATTATCACTATCAGGAGAATCAGATTTTTCACTGTCTGAGTTTGTGTCACGAGTATCAGTCTCTACATCAACTCCCTGTACCTAGTACTTCCTACTGCAATACCTTCGATAATGTTCTTCACGATGACATTTTGAGCAGACACGTTTGTAGGCAGGGCATCGGTTTTTTGCAAGCCTTGATCCACAATTTGAACAAGTTTTGTTCCTAAAATCTTTACCAAAGTTTAGATACATCAGACTTTTCCTCTTCTATATACCGCGATGTTGAGGGCTTATGGTATTGTCCCTCAGGATTTCCTCGACTCTGTATATGCTTCCTGGATTTTATGGAATGGACGGCTTGATCCTGAGCTTGGAAAATAACTTTTTGAGTCGCTATACTAGCTTCCATTGATCGACATATCTTTATCGCTTCAGCTAGTTTTAAATCAGATTCCTGCAAAAGTCATTCTTGAATTCTGCTGTCTTTGATACCCAAAACCAGTCTATAAAGGTATAACACATCCGTTTCCTTAAATTCACATATATAAGCTAGCTGTCTTAGAGTTGTCTTAGAATTGATCAACAGTCTCTGTGGGATGTTGATCCCTCCTGAAGAACTTGAAGTGTTCATAAACATAGTTTTTATAGGGTTACAGTAAGCATCAAACTTGTCTAAAATACTAGCAACACATCCGTTTCCTTAAATTCACATATAGAAGCTAGCTGTCTTAGAGTTGTCTTAGAATTGATCAACAGTCTCTGTGGGCTGTTGATCCCTCCTGAAGAACTTGAAGTGTTCATAAACATAGTTTTTATAGGGTTACAGTAAGCATCAAACTTGTCTAAAATACTAGCAAGTTTAGTTTTATCCTCTGGCTGAGAGTATTCGAATGTGTTATAAATTTGAAGTGCCTGATCTCCAATTAAATTGAGTAGTACTGCGATTTTTACATCATCTCCTTTTTGCGATTTCCCGCTGGCTAAAATATAGTTCTGGAACTTTTGCTTCCACAATTTCCACTGTGATGTTAATTCACCCGAGAAACTGAGTTCACTGGGTATTTTGCTGTCAGCCATTTCCGCTTGATGTCGACAGCTCACCTGCACTTTTCAGTAACAACAAAAATGCTTTTTCTTTCGCACAGATGTCCTGGCTTTTCTTTTATATTTTATTTTACAACAGTTGTCCTGTTATAGTTACACATACAACCCGATCACTACAATAACCTCGTTTGCTTTTTGTTATTAGTTATTACCCGGCCGGTGCCACGTCAGAGAAACAAACGTTTTTATTTTTCACAAAATCACAACTAAATACGCTTTTACGCGCTGCCACCATGTAATGTTTGGTAGGTAGCGAGGTTAACTAATAAAGGCAGATAATTATTTAGTGTGTTTTATTTCATTTGTAGAGTTTAGTTTTACAGCGAGTACCGCTCGATATGAACATGTGTAGAGTCTATCACCAACTGCAAGTATTGACAAGAAGCAAGAAGTGTGTGCAAGGTTCCCGCACTTTGCAAGATATAATACATGACAAAATCGAAGATGAATAAATAATTATTGTCAAGATTCGCGAAAACGAGCAAAGGGTGCGACTCCTACCGTCAAAATTTTATAACTTTGGAATGGGGCAGTGACGTATTAAAGATAGACCAGCCTTCACACATTATTGCCTATACAATGTTTTGGTCGCAACATAAATCAAGGCGAATACAATGCACGGTAGCGTATAATTTCGGAAGGGTTCATTTAAACTATTTTATGAAAAACCTTTTTATAGACTAAATGATGTAGGGGAGACTGGGGTACATTTGAACACGGGGTAGATTTGAACATTCAATTTTTCTTCGGTAGTGCAAACTTTTCAAAATAAAGAATAGGTAATCACGACATCTGGCAACCCTGTCACGTAACGTATAACTGTATAAGGCGCTAACTTCAGACTCGATTTTGGCACACTAGTTGAATAGAAGTGGTTGTTTGTTTACATAGTTAAATTTTTACAGTGTGATAAATCTGCTGTGATTTTGAAAGATGTTAGTTTAGTGCTGATCGAAATACAACATTTGAAAGAGGTAAGTGTTGGCTTGTTAACAATGTATTAGTTTTAGGTTTGAGCTTTTTGATAGTGTAATAAATTCTTCGTAAATAAGAAAAATGAGGTTGGGGTACATTTGAACTATGGAAATGGGGTGCATTTGAACGGTGTCCTAATGTACCCCATTTTACTTTTTTCTTTTTACAATTAACAATGAGTATTTCTTTCAGACGAAATATGGTACGAAATTACAAGAAAAAAAAAAGGAGAATCTGCTTATAATGAAGAGGACATACAAGCTGCTATCAGAGCTGTACGTGATCAACAAATGACCCTGCGTGAAGCTGCTGCACATTACGGGATGTCACACACAGCCCTGCATTATCGCCTGAAGAAATTAAAGTTTAATGATGAAGTTCAGGTTACCTCTTCTGTAAAACATGACTACCAATCGAAAATCGAAATACTCCAGCCGGCAGATTTTTACAAAGGAACAAGAATTATCACTGGTTGAGTATGCTATTAACTCATCCAAAATGTGCTACGGTCTAACGTACCAACAAATGAGAGTGCTTGCATACGATTATGCTGCAATACTTGACTTAGAAATGCCCAATAGTTGGTCCACAAATCAGATAGCTATACGGTTTCATGCGACGACATCGTAACCTTAGTATTCGGGGGCCGGAAAACACCTCACTTTCGAGATTGACATCTTTTAACAAGACGAATGTAGAAGCGTTTTTTGATAACTACGAGAGAGCCCTGAAGTTAAAGAACTTTACAGCATGCCACATATTCAACCTTGATGAAACAGGTGTGGCAACTGTTATACAGGCACCAAATATCTTAGCTCCAAGAGGTGCTAAACAAGTCAGGCAGGCTGTTTCTGCCGGAAGAGGGCAATCGATTACGTTGTGTATGATTATAAGTGCATCTGGTAATTCCTTGCCACCAGTATTTATTTATCCCCGAGCAAGAGTAAATGATTCCATGGTTGATGACGGTCCACCCGGTAGTATTGTGTTGGCCAACAGCCCAGGAAGCCATTTGATGACGCGTGCTCTATTCTTTCACGTTCTGAAACATATAGTGAATCATACGAAATGCAGTTCTGAAAATCCAATTCTTATCCTCATGGATAATCACGAGAGCCACTGTTCTCTTGACGCCGTCAACTATGCTCGAGAAAACGGCATGACTTTGGTAACTTTCCCGCCCCATTGTTCCCATAAGCTGCAGCCGCTAGTTGTTGGTGTGCTGGGACCTTTTAAGGCGAAGACAAAAGTTGCACAAAATGACTGGTTGACCAACCATCCTGGGATAACTATTTCTATCCAAAATCTTCCCTCCATAGTTACTAGAGCATTTGACTCATTATTCACAAGAGCAAACATTATTTCTTCATCGAAGAAGCCTGGACTTTGGCCACTTAATCGTCAGGTATTTACAGACGAAGATTTTTTGAGCTCTGCTGTCACGGATAGACCCATTCCAGACTAGCCAGTCCGCGAGCCCATAGAACAGGCGGAATCGTCTGATACAGATAATTGCTCCATCCCCAGCAAATATATAAATCTATGTCCAAATCTGCCCACTCCAAGCATCGATCCGAGCTACATACCTGGATGTAGCAAAGATTCCGAAACCATCCAAATCGATCCCGCTCACAATAAAACATTAGTGCTGATTTCACCAGAACATGTTCGCCCATATCCAAAGGCCCCTCCTCGATCCAATTCGCTTAGAGGAAGAAGAAAAGGGAAAACACGTATTTTAACAGAAGCCCCTGAAAAATCGAGACTGGAAGATGAACAGCTGGAGAGAGCGTCCAAAAAAATGAAGCTTACGAAAACAAAACCAGAAAAAATTCGTCAGGTTAAGAAAAACATCTGTAAATCGCTAGAAGTATCAACCTCTGAATCAGAAGATGAAGATTTATATATATATATATATATATATATATATATATGACGAGTCCTCTGATGAATTAGAAACCTTTGGTGATTTAGAGGTCGAGCATAAAGAAGCTAATGTCTCAGACTTGAAGTTGAATGATTTTATTCTTGTATCATTTAATACAAAAAAATCCAGATTCTTGTTTGTGGGACAAATTGAATAAATCGTGGAAAAAATTCGTACAGGGTAAAATTTATGAAGAAAGAGGAGGATACATGGAAATTTTACTTCCCTGAAAAAGAGGATATCAGTGTCGTAGAGAGGAAAGACATCAAAATGAAACTGCCGGCACCTGATATTCCTGGGGGAACTGAAAGAGCTGCTTCTTTACTATCATTTAAGGTCGACTTCTCTAGCTGTAAGGATAAAGTAATGTAACTACTATTTTGTTTTTTTTTGTATTTGGAGGTCATTTTAGTTAACGCAAAGCGATTTTTGAGGTTTGTTCAAAACTGCCCCACAATTGTTCAAATCTGCCCCAACTAAGGGGTAGAATTGAATAAATGCAGAGGTTAGAATTTTTTTTTTTAGTTATTATGTTTGCCTTTCCTAATTTGTTAATTTAGATCCCAAATGAGTTCCACTTTGTGCTAAAATATTTAAAACTCTTTGGAAAAAATTACATTTGATTTTAATTGGACTAAATTAGTTTTTGTTCAAATGTACCCCAGTCTCTCCTACGTTATTAATTTTTTTTTTGAATAAGTTTAAATTATATCAAAAATCGTAACTCTTAGATAGGTGAATTTTTTAAGCATACCTACGAAGGATTTTAAAGTTAAAACAAGTTTTGCAATACAGATTATAAACATGTTAATATAATATTGAAAGGTTTTTTATTTTGTTCTTACAAAACTAAGGAATAAATGAAAGTTCATTAAATTGATACACAATAAAATAGAAGAATTGAAGCAATAATCATAATAGATATTTATTGTTCTAGACAATTATTTACAATTATATAACAAGGATTGCAGCATAAAGTAACTAACACCCAAAATCGTTAACCGATCACACGTTAACCGATTTAAAAAAAATTTGCACTGAAGAATAGGTGAAGGTCGGTTCTTTCAAACTACAAAAAAATATACTGGGTGTTCCATTAACAAAAGTCAACAAAAAATTTTTAAGCATCCGCCATTTTTGTTGTAACGTAGGCAAAACGAATAAAAAAACTTAACTTTTTTAAACAAAACTTGTGCTAAAATGAATCATTTTAGCGCATGTTTCTATCTCAAACCGTTTAGAAGTTATGGGCAGATAAAATGAGGGAAAATAAAGATGGATTTATTTCTCCAAAATATCGAATCCCTCGTCTTATACCTACATTACGCTTAATACGCTTAATATAACCTTAGTTGTGAAATGACCGACTATCTTTCTTATTCCATGTATTTTTACAAACTACACATTTTATATTTATAATTAAAATCATATTGACAGATTTCAAAAAGTAGTTCGAGGTTGCCAATCTAAAAATTTATAAACTATTTTACTACTTATTTGTTATTGATAGAAAATGAAAAATCCTAAGCGAAAAAAATAACGAGCTGGACTGTAGGCTGGTCATACCTACTTTAAATGCTTTTCACTTTTTTTCTTACCTTTTAAACGTAAAATACTTCATGATTACGATTATTGTTATACGAGATTTGGCATGGAGAGTTTCGTCTTAAATATGTTGGGAACAACCAAAATGTAAACAAGGCTTGTCTATCTTCAATACGTCGTTGGAATGGGTAAAACAAACCAAATCGCCATTAGAGCAAGTGTATAGAGAGCAAAGTATTATTATCGTTTTCTTGATTTCTAGAAGAGTTTGGTCAAGTTTGTTGTATCAGAATACTTATTTAGACTCTAATAATGACCAGTAAGTGCAAGAGGTATATTGCTCTGAGTCGCCATGTAATCAGTATAAAGATACAAATGTATCAATATATAGCTTCCCAACAGATCCAAAATTATGCAAAGTGTGGCAAAACAATTTAAATATTGGGAGACCTATTTCCAAATACATGTCAGTGTGTAGCAGGCACTGATTAGAATTATATTATAAAGGTGATTTCACTCATTTCAATAAAATATTTTGATGTTCAGTGTTATTTAATGCTTTGAATACCGGTTCGCCTCCCACCATCATCGGCCGATTTCAGTCGCCAATGTATTTAAAAATATCCACCAAACTAATTTTCACAAGCACCATCTCTCACAAAACACCTGTATCGCTCAAAATTCGAAATTGAATCAAATGGACAAAGTGACAACACCGCTTATATTTGTTGACACGTTTACATTTGTTCACAGATGTTTGTTTGGATTTCGACCAAATATTTTATGGCTGTTGTGATCAACTGTGGTAGATGTTGTGAAGAAATTTGAATGTAAATCAATTAAAAATACTTAATTTATTCGTTGAATTATATTTACAAAATGGCGAATCCTTGAATAGTAAAAAATGTATAGTCATTGGTGTTAACAATACATCGTTTTATAGGAAATCAGCTAGTTCTAAACAACTCTACATTTCTGTAGAACTACCAGCGTCGTATCATTTGATATATAAATACTATTCCCAATTCTATTATACAATAAGTTCTTTATGGTATTGTTGCATTGTTGGTGTTGATATAATTGAAATTTGGGTTCCTCAAGATGCAAATCGACTTCAGCGATTGAAAAATGTCATTGGAAAAGAGAATATCCAGAAGGAAGCTAGACTATGTCCTAGCCATTTTATTTCAATTGATATAATGGTCGTCAGCAACTAAAATGATTTTTCAGTAAATTTATTCCTCACACAGTACGGCAATGTTCTTGGAATCAGCGACATTTACTGTGTGTATCCTTGTTTTTGAATGAAATATTAAAAATGTAACACTGGGAATTACCTACTTAGATTCGAATAATTGCATTTATCCCAATTTTGTTTTTCAATAATCTTATTAATATTAATTTTATTTCTCGAATAATTAAAATGAAACAATCTTCAGAACAGCAATTAACAAATTTTGCGTTTGGATTTTGTTTATTGGAATAATATTAAATCTCTTGAGTAAGTTTCTTGTTTCGCCCGCAATCCCTCACGTCTAATTCTCCATTAATAGCTTTAAAAATCGATTGTTACGTCCATATCCCGGTCAGTTTAGATGGAGTTTTACTTCTTAAGTTTTGCAATATGGTATTTATAAAATTTATATTACAGTAATAACTTTTGTGGTGCCAAGTTTAACTGGAAATTCCGGAGTTTAATAGTTTCTTGGAGACTGAAATAATAATACCTACGTCTATATGAATTTCAACACATTCTACTGTTGTTACAGCTTTACGAGTTTATTTATTGCTTCAAGAGTAACTGGCTTATCCAATTTGTGAGAGCTTTTTAAATATCCTTCTATTGATTTCATCTAAATGGTTGAGTTCCTGCATAAGTCCAATTTAATCTTGAATAATAATTAAGTACATAATAATTAAACTTGCAGCGAATAATATATTCGGTTATACGCCAAATATCGAACATTCTGCAAGCTTTCTAGCCGAATATTAGGGAGAAGTATTTGACCGGAGTGTGGCGCGAAAATTTGTATCGACGTGATTGTTTCGCGCTCGTGAGTTCTTATGTACTTACCGCCCTATCACATCGCGCTGCCACCGCACTGCTTGTTTTTTTTGTGAAATTTTAAGTGAATAATTTTATTATAAAATAAATCAATATTTTATTTCATTTTACCAATTATCTCACGACAACGAAATATATTCTTAATTTAATTGCCTGTGGATATTCGGTTTTCGGCCAAATATAATAAAAGCTTCCGAATAGGCCGAATACCGAATAATAAGCTAATATTTGCTGCAATTGTAATGATTATATTTATCTACGGTTAATTAATTTATTAGTTCGGCACCACCAGCCTTTAGGCATTTAGTGCTTGGTTGTACAGTTTATGTGAAGAGACCATTAGTCCTTATCAGACTCAGTAGTCTGGGAAAGTTTTTATACTATGTTGGCAACACTGCACGTTTCATTTCTTCAGTTATGTTTTAAATATTATGCACAAACATAATTTCACAAATTCTAATAAATCAGAATGAACCGAAAATACAAAAAAAACACGTGGAAACACTCGAGTAAACAAAGCAATAATGGCTGTTTTAATGGAATACGTTAGTTCCTTCTCGCATGGACGCACGCACAGAACCGAAATATTACTGTTCTACGTCACAACCAATAGCAATGCGCTTACAAAAGCTTCAAATAATTTGAATTTTTCGGTATTTTAAATTCGTTATAGTGGTTGTTTGTGAGTGGTAGTATTTTACATGCAATGTATTCTTATGATTTATATATACATTTTTGCTAATTAAAATTTTAGTCAAGTTCCCTATTGTCAGTTTTCCTGTTGTTTAAAAATTAGTTTTTCTTAACAACAGCCGAAAGTTAAAGTGTATAACAGTGTTGATATTGGAATATACACTTCACCACTACCAATTATCTAGGTCTTATATATTTCACAAATTATCAGAATTTGTGAAAATTACCAGAATGACACCGTGTTGTCTTAATAAAAGTCTTCGTCCCTAGTCAATATTAAAAATCCCCCAATCCAATAGTCGTTTTATACAGGGTGTCACTGAATAACTATTCCCAATTTTCAGAAATGACAGAGGGCACTTAAATCAACATTTTTTATTAATAAACTAGAGTCCGGAAATTTCTCGTTATCAAGAAAAACTAGAAATCTTCAAAAACAATTACATTAGGAAAGAGTAGTTACTTACTAAATTGAAGAAATTAAGTTAAGAAACAATATGTTAGGAATAATAATGCATCAAACTTTATAAAAATTGTTCGAAGTTACGACCACTATTTTCGATACACAAGTTATAACGATGTGTAATCGACTGCCGAATTCTTCGAAGAATTTCCGGACAATAGTTTATTAATAAAATATGTTTATTTAAGTGCCCTCTGTCATTTCTGAAAATTAGGAATAGTTATTCTGTGACACCCAGTATATCCTTCCTGCAAAATACTCGAAAAGTTATTCGATCCAAAAATTATCCTGTTAGCGAACTTGTCTGAAAATCGGATAATTATTCTCACATTGACAACACTGGACAATAATATTGATGTATATTGATAAAATCATTCCGTCATATTACCTCGATTATGTTTACAATTACTAATGTACAGGGTGATCAGTTAAGGGTAGCGAGCGGCCATATCTCATAAGATATTAGTCGTATAGATTGAAAAAAAAATTCATGATAAAAGTCGCCAAGAGAAATTGCTGGAAGATATTTTCGAGTTTGTCAAACGTCCGCTAGAGGGCGCAACAACCAACACTAAGTAGAAAAATGGGATTTTTATAGAATTTTGCCTAATGAAAGTATATCGATGATATCATTTTCATATTTACTGACTATTCACCTACACTTTTTGACTGAAATGTTTTGTTCTATCTATCAAAATAAAGCGGTGGGGGAAGTTCAATTGTTTTTTTAAACAAACCAAGATTTCTCCCGTTTCGCTTGACCGATTTTAACAAATTTGGGCTCATATGAAAGAGCATAATTTACACTACAAAACCCTTATTTGGTTTTGACTTTTTGACTTTCGTCTTCGCCGCTAGATGGCGTTAACTGAAATGGTAGCAAATTTTTGAGTTTTTTTCAAAAAAAAAACAAATGTAATGGTATATTCATTTTTACATATTTTAAAAGAGGATACATTTTTCTATAATTTAATGAAAAAAATTAATCATCTACCTTTTTTTGAACCGTTGTTATTGAACAAAATATAATTTTATTACATTAAAAAATGGCACGCCACTGCTTTTTATCAAAATAAAAATCATTTTCGTAATCACTTATTAGTTGCTAACAAAAAAACCCCCGGACTTTTTTTCGTTAGACAAACGGTTTTGGATTAGTATGTTTCGAGATATGGGCGCCCCATGTAAATTTATTTGATTTTTTTAATCCAAAACCGTTCGTCGAACGAAAAAGAGTCAGGGGTTTTTTGTTAGCAGCTAATAAGTGATTACGAAAATGATTTTTATTTTGATAAAAAGCAGTGGCGTGCCATTTTTTAATGTAATAAAATTATATTTTGTTCAAAAACAACGGTTCAAAAAAAAGGTAGATGATTAGTTTTTTTCATTAAATTATAGAAAAATGTATCCTCTTTTAAAATATGTAAAAATGAATATACCATTACATTTGTTTTTTTTTGAAAAAAACTCAAAAATTTGCTACCATTTCAGTTAACGCCATCTAGCGGCGAAGACGAAAGTCAAAAAGTCAAAACCAAATAAGGGTTTTGTAGTGTAAATTATGCTCTTTCATATGAGCCCAAATTTGTTAAAATCGGTCAAGCGAAACGGGAGAAATCTTGGTTTGTTTAAAAAAACAATTGAACTTCCCCCACCGCTTTATTTTGATAGATAGAACAAAACATTTTAGTCAAAAAGTGTAGGTGAATAGTCAGTAAATATGAAAATGATATCATCGATATACTTTCATTAGGCAAAATTCTATAAAAATCCCATTTTTCTACTTAGTGTTGGTTGTTACGCCCTCTAGCGGACGTTTGACAAACTCGAAAATAATTTCCATCAATTTCTCTTGGCGACTTTTATCATGAATTTTTTCTTTCTAAATCTATACGACTAATATCTTATGAGATATGGCCGCTCGCTACCATTAACTGATCACCCGGTACAGTCGTTAACATTGGCTTCTGATTGGCTGGTTGCGATGAGCTTTCTTTTAGTTCGCATATTTTCCGGGGCTCTTGTTTGCTTCTGTCGATTGTAGTACCTACCGCATTTGCAATAAAAAACGGATCGAAAACAAATTTGTCAACGTAATTTGGATTATGTTAACAAGAATAAAACCTCGTTTCCTAACTATAGATGAGACTTAAATCTACCATCATGATTCTAAATCATGATTAAAGCAATTCCAGTGGACTGAAGCTGGCTATTAAGCTCCAAAGCAGATAAAGACCGCAACCGTTTTTTGAAATGCATATGGATTTCGTTGATTAATTATCTTGAGATAGGTCAAGCACTTAACTCTTAATATGATTGTAGCCTCGGATGGAAAGGTAACAACAACCGTTGCCTTGTATTTCGCAGAGCATCTGGAGTTCCCTCGCACGGGACATGCCACAGGATGGTATGATGGAAAAGTATACTTTTCAAAGAAATTTGATACATAATTCAGTAACAAGAAGGAACACCATCACCAGACTTGTAAAGAATGCCATTTAATGGTATACAGATGGCTCGAAAGTGATAGAAGGGACTGGAAGTGTGAGGGACAGGAGCCAAACACTCTGAAAGCTTGGGAAGAACCCCAAATATATTTCAAACAGAAATTCACGCCATGGGAAAGTATGCCCAGTTCAATATTGATGAAAGATAGATAGAAGGCAAGGAATGTGATCATGTCTGATAGTCAAGCAGCCATTAAAGCACTGAGTTCTTGCGTAATTAGTTCTAAAATGGTATGGGAATGCCTAGGAATGGCATGAACTAAACGAGAACAAAATCGTCCCCTCACTATTGGTTTCAAGACACTCTGGAATAGATGGAAATGAAATAGCGGATGAGCCAGCAAAGAGAGGGGCTGAAGCAACCTTTTGGGTGAAAGAAATAGGCAACGCCGAAAAGATCTGACCATTTGAAAGATCTAGTAGGGCTTAGACAATCAAAGTTTCTGAGAAACTACAACCAGGTGAGAACAAATGAATACCTAAGCCAAAGTAAAACTACACTAAACGTTTTGAAAGGTATCCTGATGGGTCACTGACGCCTGAATGGGCACCTTAAAAAGCTCAAAATAGTGGAACAAGAGGAATGTAGGTGGAATGAAAGAAGAAGCCTCCATCCACATACTTGCGGATTGCACAGCAATTCAGAATCCTAGGGCACAACACCTAGATGACTACTGGATAGAAGAGGGACACTTACCTAAACTAAAGCCGGCAGACATCCTAAAATTCCTCAGAGAATTAGTTCTAAAGGAGCTACTCGTCTCTGAGTCTTTCCTCATGAACTAAGTAAAAGTAAGGGAGCACAATAAATTTAGGTCTCAGTGAATATCACCCCAATATTCATACATACACACCATTTACTATATCGACTCACACCAGTTAGCTATGGTAGAGCTAATTTTTTTTCAAATATTATCTTAATTGTCTATTTCTTATAAGTATTACAAATAGTAAATCAATTTTTGATTTGAGCCTAATCATGATATTGTACCAAAGCTGGTTGCGTCTTCTATTTTACCAATATTTATTTAATAATACATTATGTAGTTTAAACCTGATACTATTCCAACCAAATTCTATCTATTCGAAATCAAATTACAATATAGAAACAGTCATGACAAAGGAACATTCTTTCTCTTTGAAGATACCTGAATAATACATTATATTTGCCAGTTAAGTATTTTCTACAAATCAGATTCTACGTGAAATTTGAGTTCAATTTGAAAAATCACAGCTTTAATAAAACAATTTAGATTATATTAAGGTCGATTTAAACATTTTCCGGCTTACACCCTTTTCACAAGAACGAAGTGGTAATAAAGTAAAAACCCTAATCAAGTGAAGAATTTTAATTAAACTTGTTTTCAGTCTGACCCAATCTAGAAAACTATTAGAAGTTTTGACCTCACATTCGTTAAGCTTAAGATCTAGCAGAAAGATTCTGCGGGTACCTGTTATTTGATAAAAATTAATTCAAATAAATAATTGGTTTCGGGTTCAGCTCAATGTCTATGTTAGAACTGTCAAAATATGTTTCATGAATTTACCGTAAGTTGTAATCCATATATACCAATTGTTATAAAAATCGTGTGGGTAGTTTTCAAAATATAACCTATACTCCATTCAAATAACATTTACGACCCGTCGAAACAATATACCCACCTGACAACAGCTCTAGCAGCATACGTTTTGCAGTTCTATTGGTGGATGTGTTGAAGAACTAGTTATTTTTGTCCGGCTAACTACATTATTTTTTTTAGTGACACTATGTTGTCAGCGCAGACATTAGAAGTTGTCATTCAGAATATTTTTGATTTGTATGTTACGTTAATTTCGATAAAAGTAAAACTCGTGTGTTAGAACGTGTGTTTTCATGATTCCTATCACCCAAAATTCAACAGGTTATGGGTGCCAGTTCGTTTAACTGCGCGCTGTGTAGTTTTGTGACAAGGAATCGTGAGTTGTAGTCGTACGTTAACTTTTTTGCGCTTTTTGCTTCAACTTTTGTTCCAGTGTGTTTTCCCGGATATTTTTCGCGTTCGAGTTCATCCATCTCTAAAAATGGAGTACGTGAAAGGTATCAAACCTGTGAAAGGAGCGGAAGACTGGCCAACGTGGAAAGATCGAGTTTTGGACGTCCTAGAGTTGTTTGATGCAGTCAAAATGGTTGAGGGAACGAGAAAGCAGCCTACTCTTTCAACACCACCGACCAACGACGAGGAGAAAGAACTAAACGCATACAACAAATCTGTGACTCAAGCGAAAATCGTAATTTCTCAATGTGTGAGTGATGAACTACACCAACGTATATCAGGTAGATTATCAGATAAGCAAGCATGGGCTGTTTTAGTTCAGCAGTTTGATAACAAGGCTGAAGACCAGTTGTTTCGTGGATGTCTCGATTTTTTTATCATGGAATGGGATGATACCGAAGATGCTCCATATATGTTATCACGAGTTAAAAATCAACATCGTGGATTTGCCGCTGGTCTAAAAACGCGAAAAATTGAAACAGTTGAAGCCTTTCTCGAGTTGCTGTTTGATTCAAAAGTCATGCACCTTTTACCTAAGCGATTTGAGTCGTTCAAATCGAGCTATCTTCTGCTGAAAGCGAACCAAGATAAAAATATTGAAGATATTTCGGCGGCGTTGATTCTTCATGAACGTAATTTTGTACCGGCGTCAAAATCTGGTGATATTCTGAGCGTCATTAACACTCCTAGTGGTCAACAGAAGAACCCTAATAATTCGATATGCAAGTAATGTAACGCTAAGGGTCACTGGGTGCGCCAATGTCCAAAATGGAAAGCCGATGGGAAACCTCCATATCCAGCGCTAGCTGGTGGTATTGGTTCAGGTTCAGCTGCTAACAGTAGGGGTAAATTAAAGAAATCTCAAGCCAACATTACTGATACAAGTGTTGCGTTGGTTTCTATCAGTAATAACGTCAACCTGACTACCACAAATGACCAGTGGTGGATAGATAATGGTGCAACTCAACACATTACGCCAAATATGCACTGGTTCACAGACTATAAGCCGTTTCCAGTAGATGCTCTCACTACAGTCAAGGCTGCGGGGAAGGAAGTCATCAAAGCTCTTGGCAGCGGAACGATTGAAGTGGCTAACTATGTCGGTGGAATACTGAAGGTGTTCACCCTTAATGATGTATGGTATGTGCCTGAAATATCACTAAACCTTGTGTCTGTCCTTGCGGCTCATGATCGGAACCCTGACAGCAAGATTGAGTCTACGGACACTGAGTGTCGAAGGGAAAGCTAATCTTTAAGGGTACTCGGAACTTGGGTGGAACTCTCTACCAAGCGTCATTTCACACAGTTCAACGGGCAGAAGTCTGTGCAAATGTAATTGAAGATGACCGGGTTCTTCGGCTCTATCATCAGCGCTGGGGACACATTGACAAGCGTTACATCCGTTCTAAGCTCAATACTGAACTTGGTATCAAAGTGCCGAACGAGACTTGCGAGCCGTGTCAGTTTGGAAAAGCACACCGTTTACCATTCGGTACCAGAATGCAGGATTCGGCCCCTGATGAATTGTTATTGGCCCATCATTCAATGGTCGTCGCTACTTGATTGTCATCAAGGACCATTACTCCAGGTACAGATATTGTTTTGTCGCCATAGAGAAATCAGCCGACAAGGAAGCTCTGCGTGAAGTTCTCGCTAAAGCACGCACCCTGGGTCATAATGTTAAGGAGTTCCTCAGCGACAATGGCGGGGAATTTGATAATGGCGATGTGCGAAAAATTCTGAAGGAGTATGGGGTTACCCAAAGATTGACAGCCCCTTATACACCCGATCAGAATGGAACAGTGGAGCGTGAAAACAGGACAATCGTAGAAATGGCTCGTACCTTTAAGTATGCGAATCCTGATATAAAATTTCCCATATCTATATGGGCTGAGCTGGTCACTACTAGAGTGGGAAAATCTCCAATCGTTGATAAGACTCCGTAAGAACTCTGATTTTGTCAGAAAACACGGATCAGACATCTACGAGTTGTGAGTTCTAAATTCTATGTCCATCTGCCTGCACAAAAGAGACGTAAAATGGATCCAAAGGCAATGGTTGGGTACCTCGTCGGGTATGACGGAGATGAGCGCTATAGGATCTACATCCCTGAGAAAAAATATGTTATATAGCCCGTTCAGTACAAAAACCGTTGCACGTCATCAAAGTGTCGAAAAAGAGACGTTCGTTTATATCATGTCATTCGATTGCTGCTGTCAATCCTCTGTCAATCACTATGTTAAGCCTCTCTAAACTCAATAAATATTAAAATTTGTAGGTCGCATGTTATCAAAAAATATAAATATGAGCTCGAAGAAAGGTTTCGTAATTAATTTCATATCAAATACAGCTCGTAGGTTAATTAAATATTAAACTCAAACTAACGTCAGTCTTAATAAAAACTTTTTATGTTGGCAAAAATGCGCGCTGTTGCCGCGATTAAAATGGTTTATTTCAGGTTCAGTTGACGTCTTGACATTTTTGGGGTTATGTTGTGACAAAAACAGCAAAGAACTGTTAGTAATTTTTAACAAGTAGTGATGAGTTATCAAAGTTAAAGTCACATCCAAAAAAACGTATAGATGAAACTTAATAATACTGCAATAGTTGATGCATTTACTCCTGATACTATTTACAGCGTTTATGAAGCAAGTATGTATAAGTTCAATATTATACCCAATCAACTGTATTTATTATATTCTGTTACATTATTCTTAATACTAGATATTTTGTATTTCATGCTGAGAATGAAGATGGTTGTATTGATGGAGCAGAAAGTATATTTTTATATGAATCTCAGTTGAGTTATTGTCATGGGGAAATGAATGAAGAACATGTTATTAAATGGTTTGAAAACCAATTACTATTGAATCTTTCTGAACTTCTAATAAATTATGGACAATGCTTTTCGATAATATTAGGTTAATGACACAATATAGAATTCAATCAACAAATGTTGAAGCTGAGCTTATTTATATTGAAGCCTAGTAAGTAGATACAAACTATATTTGAACAGTGATATAGCAAATTATATGTTAGAATTCAGAATACTACACAACTAGTTTAATACATTCAAAATTCTTACTTCAAATTATACCTAATAGACAATAAATGCTGTTTTACTTTTATTTTTACAAGAATAATAATATAGGTATATTTGAAAAAAAAATGATACATTGCGGATATGATAGAACAGTATAGTCACAAAGTATTACCTACCATCTTTTTAAAAATCCTATTGGGTTAATACTGGCTACTGCCAAGCAAGCCAATAGATGCATTCCAGAAGTTGCGGGTTGGAATTGGTTTGTCCGTGAACCTATCAAATTTGAAAGATTTCTATTTGACAATTATTGTTCTACCTTATTTAAAAAAATAGTATTACAATCTTTTCGGTGTAGTAACTAATTTATAAATTTGCAATGTTTCTTTTTAATAAAACAATTCCATAAAAATTGGGGTGGCATTATTTATTATTTTATTTTAATCACGATATTCAAAATAAGTAATTCAGGCAGCATTTTCTAAAGGTAAATGTGTATATCACAAAGTTTTATAAAAACTACAAAGAATTAATTTAATAGTTTTTATTGAATTGAAAGGTCTCATTCGATCAATCATTTATTAGCAATACTTTCAGTTGAGGTAGATGCTGGAGAGCTAAAACAAAATGGTAAATATAAATTTGGATTGATTAGAAGATGATGGAGTGATAAATAATTCACCAATATACTGATAATTATAATATGTATTGATTTCAGTGCTACGATTTAGTCAATCATTCGCATATACCTTCACTCGGAGAATATAATGGATTTGCTCTCCTTTTCTGAGCTGTGGTGGTGCTTGCTGCACAATTTTCTTTTGCTGTGATCAATGATCATATATCTCAGGATGATTTTCCTGGTTGAAAATGACCTACACACTAAAGCTTCACATCCCGGCTTTTCTAAAAAAAATTTAAGATTTATTTCAAAATTGCCTACCTTTCAAAAGGAGGTAGATCCAGGTTATCAGAACTTTTTTATTTATAATTTGTCTGTAAACCTTATATCAATCTTTCATATTGTAGTGACAACATGTACTTAGGTAATTGTAACCTAAAAATTATATTAGAGAATATTTTTTCCTTGATACTATATATACATGCATTTTAAATACTAGAATAGTTCTCTAACTTCTAACTAAATAAGTGTGTGATATATAAACATACAAATAAAAGTGTTAACTATTCCATACATACCTTTTTAGTGCTAAAAATAATTCCATAGTTTTTAAAATAAGAATTTCTTAGTGCTGTACGGTTAACATACAAATTAAAGTTTTATATGTAACTGAAATAAGTCGAAGTTTCTTTGCACGCAATAACCATCAATAACTAAACCTAACCTATAATATTTGATAAACTTCATTTGACATATACTAGATTCTCATATTATTTCAAGGGCTTGGCAACATAGTACAGTCATGACAGATGTGACGTGCAACGGTTTCAATACTGAACGGGCTATAGTTTCGCGTGACCTCATATTTTATGAGAAAGTTGAAAACTGCGATAACGAAACAGTTTGGCCTGTCAAAAAAAATGAAATTGGTGAAGCTAACGAGGATCAAGTGGACAGAGAGAAGCCTGTTGAAGATCTGTCTGAAAAAGAGCCTAATTCTGATACCGAAATTTTGGATGAAGAAGCTAGTTCAAGTTCAGATTCGTTCTCTTTACCTACTATGCCAACCAAGCCACCATCTCAAGAACGAAAACCTCCCGATTGGCTGAATGACTACGTCACATCCAACTTTGCTGAAGTATTTTCAACTGAAAACGAGCCGACAACATTTGAGGAAGCTGTCCAATGTAAGTAAAAATTAGTGGAAATCAGAAATGGACAGAGAAATTAGGACAATGTATAAAAATAACGCATGGGAATTGACCAAACTCCCTCCGGGAAAGAAGCCTATCAGTAATAAGTGGGTCTATCGACTAGAGCGGAATCCTAACGGAAGTATTGACAAGTATCGCGCGAGATTGGTCATCAAAGGATGCGCTCAATGACCTGGCATTGATTATGAAGACACCTTTAGTCCAGTTGCACGATTGGAAGTTGTTCGATCGGTGTTGTCCATTGCAGCTGTAGAAAAGATGACGTTGTGTCAGTTTGACGTTTCAACGGCATTTCTATATGGTGACGTTTTGGAACAAATCTTCATGAAACAGCCTGAAGGGTATGAAGATGGAACAAATCGAGTCTGCTGCCTAAAACGAAGCCCCTCGCAGTTGAAACAAGCGGTTTGATGATTGTATGATTGGCTTAGGATATATTCAGAGCCGTGAAGATCCTTGCGTTTATATTTGCCTCACTCCTGCTAGTAAAATCGTTGTTGTACTATATGTCGACGACGGATTAGTTGCAGCCAATAGCCAATCTGAAATGGACTTATTTATTAAACAACTACGCACACAATTCGATATTGTTGTGAAAGAAGTGTCCTACTTTCTTGGACTTGAAATAATTCGACGTGGTGGAGACATTATGGTCCTGATTTCCCCTATCGTTCGGCTGTTTGAGCTCTACTTTATGTAGCCCGTGGAACCCGCTACGACATTGCATTCAGTGTGGGAGTTTTATCTCGTCATTTGGAAAATCCAACAGAAGAGGACGTTGTACGAGTAAAACGAGTAACTCGCTACCTAGCCGGTACCATTAACTTGAAGTTAGTATATACCTGTGTGAACCTGAAACTCGTTTACTAGAGAGCTATAGTGATGCCGACTTTGCTGGTTGTCCAAAGACTATGCGCTCAACAATTGGAGTGATTGTAAAATTCGCAGGAGCAGTGATCACTTGGTTTAGTCGACGTCAAGAATTGGTTGCTGATTCAACTTGTGAAGCTGAAATTGTTGCCGCAAATCTCGGTTCGAAGAAAACCATTTGGATTTATCGGTTGTTCAAAGAACTAATAGGTTTGTCTGCAGTTCCTGTTCTCAGAATTGATAACGAGTCAGATAGAAAACTCACTGAAAACCCCGAAATCCACTTTCGAACCAAGCATATTCAAAGGAAGTTCTTCGAGAAAATTTGGGATTATCCTGAGCAGCCTTAACTTCAAATAATGGAAAGTGTTGAAGAACTAGTTATTTTTATCCGGCTAACTACGTTATTTTTTTAGTGACAATATGTTGTCAGCACAGACATTAGAAGTTGTCATTCAGTATTTTTTTGATTTGTATGTTACGTTAATTTCGATAAAAGTAAAACTCGTGTGTTAGAACGTGTGTTTTCATGATTCTTATCACCCAAAATTCAACAGGTTATGGGTGCCAGTTCGTTTAACTGCGCTGTGTAGTAGGGATGGCGATTCTTTCTAGAAAAGATCGATTTTTAAATCGATTCAAATCGTAACCTGATGAATCGATACATAAAAAAATCGAGGTCTAAAAGATCGATTTCAAATAAATATAAATCGATCTTTTTTATTGAAAAACAACAAGAAAGGTACTCCTAAATAAACAATCTCTCTCCGGGATCTCTTATCAGTAAAATTAGGGATTTTTTTAAGTTCAGGGAATTCGATAATAATAACAATTATTTTTTTTTACCATATTATTACCACAAAGTATCGGATTAGGAATGTGTGAGATTAATGGAAAATAATAATCGATAAAATAAAAATCGATTTTTCTTCATTCATAATTAATGGATTTGTCGAAAGAATCGATTTTAATAAAAAATAAATCGAAATCGAAAAGATCGTTGTTTTAAAAATGGACATGCTTTTTGTATATATTCCAATAATAAATCGTTAACGATATTTATCGGATTGAAAAAAAATCAAATAAAATTATATGCAAATTGACAAAAAATTTTAAATATGGTCAATAATTGTCAAAAACTGTTGAAAATTGTTAAAACTTTGAAATATGGCCAAAAATTTTCAAAAATGGTCAAAACATTTGGAAAAATGGTCAATAATTGTTGAAAAACTGTCAAAATTGGTCAATAATTATTGAAAAAATGGTCAATAATTTTTAAAAAATGATCAGTAATTGTTGAAAAAAACTGTCAAAATTGGCCAATAATTGTGAAAAATGGTCAATAATTTCAAAAAAATGGTCAAAAATTGTAAAAAAGTTTGGAAAGATGGACAATAATTGTTGAAATACTGTCAATAATTGTTAAAAAATGATCAGTAATTGTTGCAAAACTGTCAAAAGTGGTCAATAATTTTTAAAAAATGATCAGTAATTGTTGAAAAACTGTTAAAATTGGTCAATAATTGTCAATTAATTGTTAAAAATGGACGATTTTTGTCAAAAACTGTCAATAATTGTTAAAAAATGAATTTAATGTTTGGACCCTTACTTTGTGGAATCTGCTCATATTACGTTTTCAAATGAAACTAAGTGTTTCTAATTAATTCCACTATTTAATGAAAAAATTATGAAAACTCTAAGATATTGATAATTAATGTTAAAAAATGGTCAATAATCTTGAGAAATGGTCAATAATCGTCAAAAGGTGTCAAAATTTTGAAAAATAGTCAATAAATAATACGAGAGCCGTTTTCGAAAATACACTCCTTAAACACACGTAATTTATACAAAATCGATTAATATTACTCGAAAAATCGATTATAACAAAATAATAATTGATTTATATAAAAATCGTTTAATTTTTCAAACATCCCTACTTATAGAGTTCCCTATAAGCTTTTTTGAAAAAAAAGCAATAGTGTCTGTCGAGTGTACTGGGATCCGAGCGGTTCCGCTCTCACTACTTGCGATGTTGCCGGGGCAATTGAAAAAAAAGCCGCTCTACCAAAAACACAAAAAAAAATCGAAAGTAGACTATCAAGGGTGAAATATCGTTCACTGAATCGATTCAATTCAACATATCGATTTAAAAAATCGATTTATTCGGTCCGAGGAATCGATTATACGATTAATCGATTTCAGATCGCCATCCCTACTGTGTAGTTTTGTGATAAGGAATCGTACGATAACTTTTTTGCGCTTTTTGCTTCAAGTTTTGTTCCCGTGTGTTTTCCCGAATATTTTTCGCGTTCGAGTTCGTCCATCTCTAAAAATGGAGTACGTGAAAGGTATCAAACCAGTGAAAGGAGCAGAAGACTGGCCAACGTAGAAATGTGTGTTAGAACGTGTGTTTTCATGATTACTATCACCTAAAATTCAACAGGATGGGCCATTAATCTTTGGATACTAGATTTTGAGCAAGTCTTCGCATCGCTCACAACAAATTACAATCTATTTTATTTAAAGTATTCTTTACTTTTATCGTAAGTTTGGATATATTTTTCGTTCACATTAATGAGTTGCATGACTTTCATTAATTATGAATGTTGGTGATTTAATTCATCTCTGATGATATTATGTCCACCACGGACCCCGCGTATGAAGTTGATAGCAATATTTAATCTTTTAAGAAACGTATTGAAAAGGGACATTTAGACATCTGAACGAAAGAAATAGTCCTTATAGCGGAAGTTTGAATTTTAATCATAAACACGCAAATAGCATTGTACTATTTGGATTTGCCGATGCTAATTATACATTCACCTATATCAACATTGGATCTGCTGGCCGTTATTCAGATGGTGATGTTTACCAAAATTCTCGACTATCAATTCACTAGAAAATAATTCAATAAACATTCCTCAGTTGAAACTATTGCCAGGTCGACAGAAGCGTGTGCCGTACGTTGTGGCTGCATACGATGCATTTCCGTTTAAACCATATCTCCTCAAACTGTTTGCTTTTAAATCTCAAGGTGTTGCCGGAAGAATAACCGGCTCACTCTTACTGGACGAGTAATTGAAAATTTGGTATCTGCACGTTTTTGGGTCTACGAAAAAGTATGGAACTATCTGAACAAAAAGTTACGCAAATTTTTTGCGCTGTTTGTGTATTACACAACTTTATAATATCTCGCACGCAGTTTGCGTCAGCGTATGCCCCTAATACTACTTTTGATTAAGAAGATATTGATGGTAACATCATTCTTTGTAATTGGCATAAGGAAGTTGATGCTCTTCTACAAGAATTACAAACGAACATTACATCCAGAAACGCAAGTGTTTTGGCAAATAAAGTTAAATGCGAATTTTGGGAATATTTTTATTCTTAAGAGGAGGTTCCTTGCAACGCAATTACATTTGAAATTATGGAATAAGGATATCGGGATGTAGAAACTAGCATATTTAGAGTATTTTATAAACATTTCTCACCATTAAATCTGATTAAATTTCTACATATTTATTTTCGAGCGTTCTTTCGAATATTGTGCTCGTAACATGAATTTTCTTCTTTGTCTTCTTCTGGCATGTAGAAAGGTGAGTATTTCATTCTCCCTCCTTAAGGGGAGCTGGCTGCTATAGGCCTGCCGGAGTCTTTTCATCCAAAATTGGAAGGAATAAGGATTCAGGCGAAGGGAGTGGATGGAACGGTCGTAGATGCCAGTGAGCACTGGGTGCCTTTTGCTACGAAAAAACCTTCTGAAAAAACTCATAGCAGGTCAGGCGAGCCTGCATGGGATTTGATCCCCGGTCCTTCCGAATACAAGCCGAGAGCGTAACCATTCCACCATGTTAAACTCGGATGAAATTTCCGCAATAACTGCTCGTCTTTTTGTGTGGTCATAATAATTTAATAATTTTTTATTTCCAACAAAAATAAACAGTTTTTACACGATGTTAAAAAAACGGAAATAAATGAAACCACTGAAGCCAACTTAATGGTTTGTGCGTGGTGATCATCATTCACTATATATACTGTAGATGGCCAATTCTGCTAAATATAAAATTTGAAAAAAGTACATATATTGTAATAAATATATAAGCTTGGGAAGCCTATAAGGCTTGTTTGCAAGGATAAAATATTTGTAATATAAAATATAAAAAACAATAATAATAAGAAATTAAAAATAATAAAATTCATACTATAATGAAAGATTAATGAAATATAAATTGATAGAAACATTATCAGTAATTATTTTCGATAAGGTTGTGAATAGCGTGTCTATTTATTTTGGTAATATATTATTCATTCAGTTTTAAAGTTAGTACTTTTACAGAAGATTCACATTTAATTTGCTGGGTACAAGAAACAAAAAGCTTCGTTGTCCAGCTGTTTTTATCATTCTGGATTCAGGTAAGTATGTTTGTTTCTTTTCGTATAATTGTGAGTTTGAATTTGCAGATTTGATTTAAGTTAATGTTGTTTTAATACTGTTTTTTTTTAAATATAATTGTCTAACGTCTAATATTTTCGTTTCAGTATATAGAAGTTTACTGCTGTATCTTCTCGTTTTTCCAAGAAGGATTTTGGGGAATCTTTTTTGCGAAAGGCAGGTAAACAGTTTTTCATAATTGATTGAAAGAAGTCTATAATAATCAAACCACTGCTTTAAACACACACACAAAATTTAAATCATTTTCAATTTTTAACTTTAGATCGTACCAATTCTGATCACTGTATATGAGAACTGTATCGTCTGCAAAACTGATGATTTTACTGCTACTTTCAACAATAAATAAGTTATTTAAATAGATACAGGGTCTAGAACCGTTCCTTGTGGTACACTACAGGTTATTGTCTGTTCTTTACTGCATTTATTACCCACTCTTAGTATACTTTTTCAGACCGGTTTGTTAGATAACTTTTGAAAACAGCATATGCTGTACCTCCAATGTCTTCTAGTGTTTCCAAAAGAAGGCAGTGGTCCACGGTGTCGAAGGCCTTTGCTAAGTCTAGGAAGACCGCAATTGTAGGTAAACCCTCATCAATATTTTTATATAAAATATTTATTACTTCCAGTAGAGCATCGTCAATGGACTTGCGCTTTTGGAAACCAAATTGAGACCTTGACGTATTTGTCTAGAAATGTGTTAAGCCGTGCACTAACCACTTTTTCTAGTATTTTTGATAAACAAGTTATTAATGATATTGGTCTGTCGTATTTCTAATGTCTTATATATTATAATCATTAGCGGATATGCAATGAAATCCGAAATATGTTTGAGCGTTTCAGCCTTTATTCCATCCCAACCCGGTGCTTTTTTATTTTTTAGTTCACTAATTATATTTTTTATTTCTGTAATACTGAAGGGTGCGAAAAAGATGGAATGACAATTCACAATTTTCTTTTCATTATAATTTATTGGTTTTTGTATGTTATTTGCTAGATTTCGTCCTATATTTACAGAAAAAAGTATTAAACATTTCAGAAATTTTCTCAGCTTTATTTACTGTTTTTCCATTGTTGTCCTTAATATTTGTAGTTTCCGTGTTTTCTGATTTTTTAGATATTGAGTTTACCACATTTTCTTGACGAATTTTGTTCCTCTTCTATAAGTTAATTATAATTATTATCTATAGCATTGATGATTAATTTATTTAGTAGCTTTTTGTAATCGGTATAGTCTTTTTTTAGCGTATTATTCAGAGGATTTATTTTTGATTTTTTATACATTTCATTTTTTTGTTAACGGATTTTATGAGGGATGGTGTGATCCAATTTTTTTCTTTTTCTTAAGGTACTCTTAATCTTTGAATAAGTTGTTGCCTGCCTAATATTATCTTGGATAGTGCTAACCAATAATACAACGAGCTTTTCACATTCACATTTTGACGATTCCTATACCTTCTGGTCGAAAGGAAAATAGTATTTATTTATTTAATGAAATGTCTTTCCAGAGGGATTTTTTATTATGGCGTCTGCGGTGTTTCATGAGATACTGGGATGTAACCTATTGGGACAGCTGCTATTAGGTTATCGTTGGCTACCGACAAACCTGTCATATTTCATAACCTTCACTACAACTCATCGATGAACTTGATAGCAGCTCTTCCAATATTCAGAATAGGAAATACTGCATTATTTTACTTCATTGTATTAGCATTGCTTAATAATATAGAGATAGTTAGTCAAACGCTGTAGAATTCTTACTTTTTTTTTCGGGCCGAGATGGGAAACTCATGTTCGAATGGGTCCAGGACCCTAACAGTGTTTGACTCATCCTCAAGGGGATGCCTACCAACCACACCCGCCTCGGAATTACTACCCTGGCATACTTCGAGACGGGTGGCGATCCCTCGCACACTCTCTGCTCACACCGTCATCTTCTCTCTCCTATCACTCCTACCTCTCATTCCATATCGAGTCATTCTCTCCCCCTAACCATGCTCTCTACTACTCCACTCACCACCATCCATTCCTCCTCCCCCCTCAACATTATATCCACCATGTTCTCCCAGTAAACCGCCTCCCCTAGTTTCCTCTCCAACTTCTTCAGCACTTCCTCGTTCCTCCAGCATCTAAACACATGCCCCATATCATCCCCCACTTAACACCTCTAGCACACTCCAGTCTCTCTTTTCCCAATCTTGTGGAGGTACCCTACTCTCGACCCATGTCCAGTGAGCACCTGTGTCAAGAATTAGTTCACCTCCCCGAATTTCCGGTCCATCCAATCTCTCCTATTCCCAATCGCTCCTTTTAGCGCGCTCTCATACTCCTCCCACCTTCTCTCCATTTCCTCCTCCATCCATTCCTGTACTTCCTCCCTGGTCGCACCCCTCCAGCGTTTATTCCTAGCTCTAGCCATCACGTCCAATGGGTAGGACCTTGCCAGCACCGCTGCTGCCAGTCCACCCACTGTCCTGTACCCCTGTACCACCGTTAGCAGTATTCCTCTATGCACCCGCAGAAGTGGCCTAACCCTTGCATTCACCCCCTCTCTTTCACCCCACACCTCCGCACCGTACAGCATAATCTGCTCCACCGTTCTACCAATTACCCTCCTCTTCCACTCTCCCGGCCCTTTTACATTACACATAAATCTCCCCAGCCATGCTGCCCTCACTTTACCCTTCTCTGCCGCCTTTAACATATAAGTTTTGAAGGATAATTGTCTATCCAACCACTCCCCTATACACTGTCCATCCAAGCAACGGAGTGTTCCAAAACAGTATCATGAATAGTGCACATGATCTCACCAACTCTGTATGGACAATGAATTCCGCCGGCCGATTGCAATTAAATCCGATTGGCCAGCGCATGGAGGCATATTTATTTTAGCCAATAGATGCAAAGGCGCATGGTGATTACGCATCTATCGTTGTTTGGGTCGCTCTGTTTGTTCGATGGATATAGTATAGGTATTTCACAGACTCCTCCATACGAATTCTCCTTCCCTTAACCATCACCCCACTTCCCTTGTCCTGCTCCGTCCCTTCACTAGCAACCCCACCGTCTTATCTTCCGCCACTTCCAGTCCGCACCGCTCTATCTTCTCCACAATCTTCCTGCACATTCTCTCCGCCTTTCTTTCTATCTCCGCCTCTCCCTTTGCCGTACATACCAGACACTCATCGTCCGCATACACCGTAATCTCACATCCCTCTTCACATACTATCCCACCTCATCAGCACAAGGCATATTCTATACGTCCCGAAGCCCTGAGAGCATAATCCTGGACTGGATACAACGTTAAAACCACATCCACACATTAACCTCAGTAAAGGAAATAAGAAGAATGCGATAACAGCGACATGCCCACATTATTCGGTTGGATTTGCTATAAAAAAACATCGAATAACATCTGGATTTATATTCAGGCAAATCCATGTGATGTAACAAAAATCTTCATTTCATGAGAAATTAAATTTTTTCTGCGATAATCGGATATTATATACGAAAATTACCTTGTTTTGGGCTAGTCGATTTGTAATATTATTTTCATGCACACCTCCGCCAACTACCTGTAATAATTTTTTAGGTTATTATTAAGGTGTAGAGGACAATATTTTTTATTCTTTTTGAAGCAACACAATAAATCATAAGCTATTCTTTGCTGCTGCATTGGTAAAAGGTCTTACTACTTCGATAAAGTAACTGTGAAAAAAGATTGGAATATTTTTTTGTTGTATACGACAAATTTTCCAATAAGTTTTCTCATAGCAATAGTCTAGTTCTGGGTTCGTAAATATATTTTAAAAACCTTATTTCGTTATCACCTATTGCTAACAATGCAATTAAAAAGGTCGGCCACTCATAAGCAAGAGAATTATATTTTTTTACTACGAGCCCCGTCTAGCTTCAGTTGGCCAACATATAAAATTTGTAGTATTTTTGGCATTTATCGATCAAGGAGAAAAACTAGCCTCTACAATGTGATATATAAGATGAAATATACTATTTAGAGGAATATAGAAAATATCTTGGTTCAATGGTTTGTGGTACTGTCTCATAAAAAAATAGAAATTAGTCAAAAAAGTAGTTTCGTTGGATTCCATTATCTAAGTAATGCTAAGGACGAGGACTAAGGTGGCTATGAAAACAGTGACAGTTGTTCAGATTGTAAAACACTTGTTATAAATAATGGGAAGAGGAAAGGCAATTGATGAAAAAATTCGAACAATTATCATTAGTTCCCACAAATCTGGCAGATCAAACGGTGAAATTGGAATATTTCTTGGCTCAGGGTTCTAAATATTCTCCAAATCAAACGGTTCAGGTGTCAAAAAACCACTAAATGTGAAAAAGTCCAAATTAACTGACAATGAAAGACCAACTTAAGCCAGAATTATTAAGTCTTACAGGCATGCCAACTACGGAAAGTTAGTGTACTCTGGAGTGAAGCTGTTGGAAGACGTGTTTGCAGGTCTTCATGTCATATAAAAGCCAAAAATCTAGGATTTGGTACCTACAAGATGAGTTGTTTGAGTTCAAACTAAAGTAGCAAAAGATAATTATTTTTTTCGTATGCGAAGGCTAGTTCTGGGGTTCGATGTTTGCTAGACTTTGTCGTCGGTATTGTTAACACAGATAAATGTTTCGACATCCTAGAGGACTCTTTATTGCCTACTTTAGAAGAGAGTGGTATTTCTGGAAATAACTTAATGTTTCAGCAAGACGGTGCTTCCTGTCACACTGCCAAAAAATCCATGAATTGGCTTTCAGATCATAAAATACCACTCCTAAAATGAATATCCTCTATTCCGGACCTTTCGCCAATCGAGACTTTGTGGCATGAAATGAAAAAGCGGTTAAGAGTCAATCTTGACAGAACTCAAGCACAGGCTCCAGAACATTTGGGAAAATTTCGCTCTAGAGAATTGTCAGATTATAGTAAATACTGTATAGAGAAACATAGAGTTCAAGTAAATCACCAATTTAGTTTTTTCTAGCTTTAATTCTAATTATTTCCAATTGTTGTAAGTAATTTACTTTTTTATTTAATAGGTTTCCAAAATTCTACTTTCAAAATAAAAGTGAATAATTTTACCTCTATTAGCTTAAATGACCTCCGATACACGCCAATAACTGATTTTTAATCGGGTGTGCCAACTGAAGCTGGACGGGGCTCCATTGGTATATCCATTGTATTTTGTTGCAAAATGCTTTTTGTATGGTTTTAATGTTTATCATTAAAATATTTCTTTCACCAACAATTATTTTAATGACCCTGTATATGTAACGTACAATCAGTGTAGTTGAGATTAATAAAAAAATTGTACACTTTGTAGATAAATATATCAAATCACCGTCAGCTATGTTCATTTGGAATTTTTTAAATTCGCCACCACTTACTTACTCTACATCGTACTATGTAGAGTAAGTCCTCAAAAAGATGAGAAGTATCATTCAGCTCCTTAGAAAAGTTGAGTCCCATTGTTAGAGGTTTACACTTTTAATCTGTACGATATGGTTTAAGTGTAAGGCTCACACTGCAATGTTTTCATTTACAGTTAATACCTAAGGTGCTAAGACAAAGGAACATTCGCAATTTCAATGATTTTTAATTAATTTGTGGTCTTGTTAGTCAATGTATATAGAAAAAATTACTATTCGTGAAATATTTTTTCATAATGCAAACTGTAAAAAATCACTTATTCACGTGGAAGAAATTAAAAAGGTACCTAAAAAGTATACATTCTTTCAATTTACGTTTTTGGAGTATGGTATACCTTTGAAGATTATGACATTTATTTTTAGCATTCACTGAAGACTAGAAGCCGCTTTTATTCGTGGTTTTATTGAGCATAACCTATTTACCAGTTCCTTTGAATAGGGTATGTCAACCAACTGACAAGTTGACACTAATCGAGCTGAGGATAAACAGTAATTTGGATAGATTTTAGATTTGTAATTTGTTTGTTTTGTATTGATTTAATGATCTTTTTTATTATAAACAGTCAGATATAGCTTTTAAAATACCTAAGCAATTAAAACAATGTCGAAGAAAGCACCAAATCAAAATTAAATGAACACAAACACGATCAAAATAAGTATTAAGAACCACGTGTTGTGCAAATAATGCTTGTTTATCATCAGATTCATCAGAGCGACTGTCACATGACGTCACGAGGACTGCCTTATTAAAACATAATACTTACTACTCACCCAGATATCACTTGCCCCAATAATGTACGTCGTTCATGCTAAAAATACATGAATATTATGCAATTTTAAGTAACATTTTTGTAGAAAATTTAAATGGGAACCAAAAGTTCGACAGTGTAGTGCATTAATTAGTTAATTATTTGGAAAAAGGAGAAAGCAAATTATTTTTAAAATTTGAATAACTACTGTTTAGCTGTTTGAAATTCTATATATTTTTTGTTGGATTATACCTACAAATTTGTCAAGAGATTTTTTATAAGCAAACAAAAAACAAAGATAAAGTTTTCCACTTTTAATTTGCCTCTGATGTATCTATTTAACATTTGAATTTCAAACTACGTTTTACATTTAAATAAAAAATTATATCTTCGTCATTACAATGGCAGATATAACAATCAAGGACTTTTACAACATGTTTGATACAATTCAATCATTCCACATTGAAATTTGGCTCAGCTCATTGCGCTTAGTTGGAAAATCCAAATTTGGTGTTAGTGCATATCCCACAGAAAAATATGTATTCTTGATATTTTAACATTGCATTTTTGTGCTAAGAATACCTATTAACGAATCCATTGTTTACAGATTTGTTTGTCTTGTGGAAATCTGAATCCCACCAAAAACATCACATCGACAAAATCACAGCTCCGCAAAAAATTATGAGATCTATTGTGAAACCGAGTCGATTAAACCTTTCTCTGGGAGCATCTATCCAAAAACTTTGTCAGAAATCGCTACCTAATTAGTTAACTGACAACAATTTGTAGCGACCGTAACAATATTACACATGTCCATTTCTTCAATAAATATAACCCTACCATCGCAAGGCAACATAATTATATAAGATAAATATGGGGCTCATGTGCTTCTAAGAGCCTCTCCATTACGACCTTGGCAGATCTATTGTGTGTGCCCTTCTGTTATGTTAGAGTTCCTTGTCTAGACCCGTCCTTATTACTCGATTTAGAATGCCGAATGCCAAACCTCCATTTCCGACCCTATCGTCAAAAACAGCCTAGTCAGTCCTTCGCAGTATGTGTGTTAAGATTTCCTCATTTTCTTGGCATAACCTGCATAGGGTTATGTATCTACCAATTCAATGTTATTCATGTGTTTGTTAAGTTTACAATGCCCCGTCAGGAGCACAACCAGGATTGTTCTCCTATTCTGGCTCAGTGCTCAACATGTGCAGCTGACCGACTTAAATTTCGTTGCCATTTGAATCGTCGTTGCCATGGCAATGTTCAAGTTCAGTATCGTAGCATGTTATGACTAGTTGCAGCAAAGAAGCGAAGCTGCCTACCCTTTTTTATATGCGCATGTCTGGAAGGAACCATTTCCATAATAAGGTATTTGTCATACTTCACTTTGTCGACCAATTATATCGCAGATATTTAAAAATTTGATCATTTTCTCAGTGTATTCACTATGTTATTTGTCAACGTCAGTCTCTCAAGGTTATACATTTTTGTTACCAAAACATCAAAGAGATTGCGTCGGGCTTCGCTTCTTGTTAGTTGATGTATTCTTTGGTTGCAGTTTGCCACACAGTAGTCAGTCAGCATTAGAATTTTGATGATTGGTGAGTGGCTGAGTCAGTCAGTGGCAAAACTTCAATAGTTCCTGAATTACATATCTAAACTGAATACAATTTGGGAATTTACCTTGTTATGCTATGCCCGCTCGATAACTGAAAATTCAGGCTTCTAGCTTTATCTACAACGAAGTTACAGGGATGTCCTGAATGGCTTCGAGAAAAAGATGGTACGGTAATGCATTTGTTTGTTTTTGCTTGACACTGACGTGCCCCTAGATAAGCAGCAAGATATTGCTTTTGTTGTTTTAACGACCGACCTCTACTCTACAATAGTGCACTATAGAAAGCAATGATTAAATACATAGCTCACCAAAATTACGCAAAAACAAATCAAATAATAAATAAAAAACATAGCTATTGCACTACGTCCCAGACTAACTAATGTTTCATTACATGAACGAATACATATTCAAATGAAACAAAAGATACTAAGTATATACCATTACATGAAAAAATCATCCGCTGAATATTAATCCCTAGATGATAACCCGTAACCTGATCATTATTAATAGCAGCCTATATATATTTTTTATAAATTGGATGCAGTCGCAATAATATATCTAACAGTTTTTTTCAGAATTAAAATCGGTTTATGAGTAATCAAGAAAATAGCTTTTTTTTACTACTAGCCTCTAAACCTAACTTTATTGACTTTTGTTGAGGTGGTGAAGTTGTTCATTATTAACCAAGGTAGAAAAATACAGAGCCTACTTGATTAGAACCAAATCTCAATCCATTTGACAGAATGTGAGGTTAACTCATGCAAATACAAAAAAGGGCCGTTCGGCAATTAACTCCGAAATGGAGAATGATAGGAGTGGAGCAGAAGCAAATGTCTCGTAGAGTAAAAGGATCATTTGTTACCTAACTCACAAACTGTCAAACGAGGGACATCTATCAAACGTCAAATTCAAACAAATGTCATTCGGTGTAATATTTTTGTGGTTATATTTTAGTATTTTCATAAAATATGAATAATTATTACTTCGCAATTGTAAACTATGTAACCTAAAATGCGTATGAATTTTATTTTTTGGCTGGTAATCGAAATGCGCATATTCACTCCTAAAACCCCACCTCGCCGAGGTGGTACAAACTCTTTTCACACCACTCCACAGTAAACGAACGATTTAAAGACTGCTCCTTTTACTCGTTCTGTAATAACCGAACGGTTTAAAAAATAGAGGAGTGTACTGAGTCAATAGAGTAGCATTGCCGAACGGCCCTCATAATATGAAAATATTATAAACTGACGTTTGTGTTTCACATTTGACAGAAGCATGAATGATTTTATTTTTAAGAAAATTTTGAAATTCATATTCGATTTTAATTAGTTTTAAAAACTATTATTTAAAAAAATAAAATACCAGTAGTGAAAAAAATGCTATATGAGCCACGGTAGAATAGTAATTAATCGCCAAGGTAGAAAAGTGAGTTATTATTGTCGAGGTCTCGGTCTTTAATGTATCCGAGACATTAATACACTTTTCTTCCGTGGCTCATATAGCATTTTTTTCACTACTTCACTACTGGCATTTTATTTTTTTAAATAATAGTTTGTCGACTCCCGTTTCACATGACATGACAGCTGTGAACAAGTTAACCTCACATTCTGTTAAATGGATTGAGATTTAGTTAATCAAGTAGGCTCTGTATTTTTCTACCTTGGTTAATAATGAAGCACTTTACTACCTTAACAAAAGTCAATAAAGTTAGGTTTAGAGGCTAGTAGTGGAAAATAGTGTATTAATGTCTCGGATCCGTTAAAGACCTCGAAGCTTCGCTTCTCGGTCTTTAATGTACCTTGACAATAATAACTCACTTTTCTACCTTGGCGCATAATTACTATTTAATGTTAATACAGATAGCCATGATTCGATAAGTTGATGTTGAGAAACAAGAGTAACTCTTGGACTAACAAATATCATAGTCTGAACCATAAAGAAATAAATAGAGCATTTCCAACTGACGTTTTCCCGCGCCATGTTGTCAGCTGATCACAAACGGAAGATGTATGGAAATACCATTTTAAACTGATTTAAATATAAAGCAAGAAAAAAAGTTAATTGGTTTTGGAAAATTTGTGTACTAGTGTGTATTAGTTGGATACTATAATAATTTAAAAGTGTAAAAATCAATTGTTATGAGTTTTATCGTGTTGTATTATTCGGTTTGAGGTTATATTAGAATTTGGTGTGAAGGTTGACAGAAATTCGTCACGATGACGTACTTGGAAAAGGTCAATATTAAGACAGCTGTTAAACGTGTAGCGTTCTGTGTCATGAAATTACCACTAGCGCCTACCTTGGTTACGGGTATGAACTATCACTTAAGATGCGGGTTTTTTGAATTTTTGGACTTTCAGGATACGCGTAGTATTGTACAATATTTGCAATTAAATGGTTTTGCACTTTAATATTTGTTTTTAAGTCTTTTAAGTCAAGTCATCAGCTGCAAATATTGTATTAGATATATAATAATATAATAGGAAATGATAGTAGGAGAATAAAACAAAAACCTTTGCAAGTGAGAGAATATTATTAATTTAACATCTTTCATAAAATAAAATATCCAAAGTAACATACAAAAGCACTCAATAGAAAATACCCATAAGCAATTTGGTGCTACACACTTATACACCAATCTATCTGGAGGCATCTTGGAGCATATACCAATATTACAGAGCAAGCACACAAATAATGTGTTCAAAATATTAAACAATTAAACAATAATTTTTGGGAAATCTTCATTCTTGCCTGCAAAATGAAATGAAAAATGATATTTCCATTATTTTATGAAAACCTAACCTTAAACGTATAAAATAAAAAATCTATTTTCCTAACTTACCTATGATAACTGATAATAAATCCTGTGATAATAGTACTAATGATAAAAATAAGTAAGCCCTTTACAGAGAGGCCAGAGAGTCGATCAAATAGAAATAAATAAATTTTAAAATGGTAACGACCAACTTCAAATTTGAAGAATATTGAAAATGACAAGTTTAGTAGAGGTAGGCGGGGTTAGTTCAGTTAGTTGCTTTGAAGCGCCATGCGCTATAGGTTGTGCACAAACGTTGTTCCAGCTCCATATGTTTTAAAACCTCTCTTATTATTTCTCTCTGGGCTAAACACACAATTCTTGATTATGCTGCTTAAATTTGACTGTATACATACTGTATTTGAAAAAGACAGAGAGCAATAAATCCTTGTAAAATGACCATTCCAAGGGCGCACCTGCTTGTGATTCTAAAAATCTCAATAATTGTGAATTTTATTTTTAAGCAATATCCTATAGTTATGATATTATATTATTATATTTGTGTATTCAGAGCGTAAAGTAACAGATTGCCGCTTGAGAAAGAATGTTGCCGCGCGACGCGGAGCGGAGCGCGGCGATCTTTTGAAAGCGGCAATTTTACTTTACGCTCGAAAAACACACATCATTTTTTCTACAGTCGCCCTTTTAATAATTAAAACAGTTTTTTATATTATCTTCGGTTATAAAAGGAGTGGATTATGATTTAAGATAGTAGGGGAGAACCGACAAAACAGTAGCCATGTGGAAACAGTGGTCACCTCTCAATACTTTCCACTGTAATCTGTTTAAAGTGCAGTCACATAGAAAGTATACATCCTCTTGTACGTATCACTGCCGGATACAGTTTGATTCTCGGTAGTTCCTCGTCATGCCCTGCGATCTCTTATTACCACTATTGGACTGCATTTTTAATGCCATCTATCCGCCTGGAAGGTCACTAATAAACTTTATTTTACAGATTGCTTTAATACCGTCATCTGTGAATTAATCAAACCAAGCTGTTTGGATGTTTAAACAATGCCAAAGCTTCACCATGGTCTTAAACCCAAACATGTCAAAACCATGGCATATGAATTAGCGATTTTACGCAAAAAGAAAATACCTTCGTCTTGGTCGCAGAATAGGTGCGCTGGAAAAGATTGGTTTACAGGATTTATGAGACGTAACAAAACTGTATCAATACGTATCGCCGAGGCTACGTCTCTTGGTCGCGCTATGTGTTTCAACAACCCCGTTGTTCAAAGATTGTTTTCCAATTTAAAAATTTTATATGAAAAACATAATTTTAACCCAAGTCAAGTCTATAATGTAGATGAAACGGCCCTGACAACAGTCCAAGGTTCTAATAAAATTATAGCTACGAAAGGGCAGAAACAGGTGGGATAGGTAACATCTGCTGAAAGAGGAACACTAGTTACCATGGTGGGAGCTATCAACGCTCTTGGAAATAGTGTTCCCCCCATGCTAATTTTCCCTCGAAAAAACTTTAAACATCACATGACCAATAATGCTCCTCCGGGCGCCAAAGGCGTGGCCTCACAAACCGGTTGGATAACAAGTGAGCTATTTAAGGATTGGATGGAGCATTTCATATTTCATGCCAAACCAAAAATTGATACACCAGTCTTGTTGGTAATGGACAACCACGAGTCCCATTGAAGCCTTGATGTTATTAGATGTGCAATGACAATAATGTTATATTATTAACTCTTCCCCCATACACCAGTCATCGGTTGCAACCACTCGATAAATGTGTGTATGATCCACTGAAGAGGCATTACAATAACGAGTGCCAAAAATGGCTTCGAAATCATCCTGGGCGTCGAATTACAATTTACGACATGTCTGAGATCCTGTCCAAAGCATATCCAGAATCATTTTCTCCAAAAAACTGCATCCCAGCTTTCAAAAGTACAGGCATATATCCATTCAATGATGAAATATTCGACGACTCTATATTTCTACCAGCAAGTGTAACAGATGTTTCAGATATGACAAGACCGGAGACTTCTACTAAAGATCAATCAACCCTACGGAGAGCAGATGCATCAGAATCAATTCAAGATCAACCACAGATAGCAGGTCCTTCCGAAATAAGAAGCCCTAGTCCAGCCACACTATATTTTTCACCAGAAGCTGTTATTCCTTATCCTAAATCAACTACGCACACCACTCGGAGAAAGGCCAGAAATAAAAGGAGCACAGAGGTTCTAACAGATACGCCAGTGTTCCAGATGCTTCAAGAAGAAATGTCTTTAAAGCCAGCTAAAAAAGTATCTACTGTGAAAAGACAAGTATTACAGGATAAGGACATTAAAGCAAAGAACAGAAAAATTGAAATATCTCAAGAAGAATCATCAGACGAAGATGGCAAGGTTTCATATGCTTCCTCTACGGTGACAGAAGACTTTGATGAAAACGATGTTAGCTTTGAGACCAAAGACATTGAGATTAATAGTTTCATTTTAGTAAAATTTGCTACTAAAAAATCGTATAAATATTATATTGGACAAGTAAGGGAAATTCACCCAGATGAAGAATTCAGTGTTTCTTTTTTAAGGAACAATAATTCAAGATTCAGTTTTCCCGTTGTATCCTGCACACGAAAAAGTGACATTGTCATGAAACTACCTAAGCCAACAAATACGGGTGGAACAATAAGAATGTCTCATTCGTATCAATTCTCTGTTGATTTATCTTTATATAACGTTCTTTAGTTTTTTATTTGTAAGTTTTAATTAAAATTAAGATTTAGTTTTGTTCAGATTTATTGTTTATTATGATTTGTTAGTAGAAATTAACTAAAACTTGTGTTAGATTTGTTCTTTTTGTGTTTAGTAAAAGAAATACTGCATAAAAAGTGTAGTTTTTGCAATAAAAAGGTGGTGTCCGCTGTATACCCCATTGGTGGCCACTCTATCCTATATAGAGGGTACAGTGGTCACTTTTTTGTTAAAAATAAAAATCAATGAGGAGGAACATTCTCTTTATGTTTCCAAAATTTTGATAGGCTATATTGTCGCTCTCAAGCCTTTGTTTGATTATACAAAGTTGGAAGGATAAATATCAATTAACCACTGACTTAGAGTTATTTATGTCGAAAGGTGGCCACTGTTGCCGGTTCTCCCCTACCCTGACATTTTAGTTGTCATATTATTTATTATTGTTAAATATGAAAGTACAATTTGTTACAATTGTTTATTGCAATTTTCTATTCAGAAGAAATTTCTTCCATTACTGAAGATTGAAAATGAAATTCACAAATGATATAACAAGCGTGTAATAACATTTTTGTGTTTTTCTGGTTTATTATCTATTTAAGTAGGTACCTATTTCAATTTGAATGCTTTCTCTCTATGGCGTTAAAAAGATCTACTGAATTGTTCAGACTTGCCAGAATCTACAGAGCGCTTATACCTCCCTCCCCTTTCGACATTTGATTCGCCGTCGCTCTAGGTAGAGGCATGCCCGAGATATCAATAATAACAATGACTTTTGAAATTAACCTTTTAATTTTTTTAAAATTATTATATAAATTGTAATAAAAATTATTATAATGTTGTGAGAAATTAATAAAACCGATTAAAATGGTTGATAAAGTAGATAGTATAGTATTATCTGGTAACTTGACGTTCATTTATTGTTTTTCCTCGTCATGGCTAATCCCACCAAATTTGATGAAATAAGCGAGCGAAAAAGATTCCTTTTTTGCGCTAGAGCCTAAGGTAACAATCCTCGGCATTTGTCGACTTTACGATTCCATTTGAATATAGTAATTAGTCATTTTACGCGCGACTGTAGGAGAAAGTTCTTTTCGCGAAAAATGGTTCTGACTCAATAATAGCATATTTGGGTTTCGCCATTAGAGAGCCGTTGCTTATCATCTTTTCATTTATAGATCTATTTATACCTAGAAAATAATTAAAATCCGGCTTGCAATGGACATAAACTTTTATTGTAGTCAACCATTTATCTCGACAAGCACTTTCCCTGATAGGATAATGGTCTCAATGATAGTTAACAGTCAATGCCTGTATTTGTGACGTGAAACATCGTTTAATATATCAAGCAGATTATATTATCTTAGAAACCGCATTCTTCGACAAGAAAATGGAAAATCTCCAGATTTCACTCCAGTTAAACATAAATCTAAATGTGCATATCCATCAACAAAAAGATAATTATATTAAACGTATTTAATTCGCTTAAACATGAAAAAATGTAAATAAGTGTCGATGGTGAAGTGGAAGCATGCTCAAAAATGACCGGGACTGGAAAGTCAACCATCTACAGAATCATACGAGCGAAACAGTGTGGTACCGTAAAACCTCCAGAGCAATCCCCAGGAAGGCATAAGATAACTATCGGCGAGGAAGAAAAACATGTTATAAGGAGGAAAGTATATGCATTCTACTTTAATAATGAAATTCCGACCTTAGATAAAATTTTATACACATTGAGAGAAGATACAACTATTTATGAAATTGGAAGAGATAAATTGTAGAAAATTCTGCGAGAGATGATTTTTACATGGGAAAAAGTAAACAGAAAGTCGCTTTTAATCGAATAACATTAAATTGTATGTTGGAGACGGAATTATTTGCGATCAATAAGGGATTTTTGCAATGAAAATAGAAAAATCCACTATTTGGACGAGACATGGCTAAACGAAGGTTACACCGTCGGAAAAATATGACAAGATGCAAATGTAACCTTTTCCCGTCAAGCGTTTTTGGATGTTTCATCTGTACGAATAAAAGCACCTTGTGGAAAAGGAAGAGGACTGATAATTACGCATACTGGAAGTACAGATGGGTTTTTGAAAGATGGTTTGTTAGCATTTAAGTCAATTCACACCGGAGACTATCACGAAGATATGAATACTGATGTTTTTGAGGACTATTTTTCATAAATTATAACTCTAATTCCACCCAACTCGGTTAATGTTTTGAATAACGCTCCTTATCATTCAAGGAGATGTGAGAAATTGCTTACCACCGCTTGGAAAAAAGAATCATTCAGTGGCTGAAGGAAATGTTAAAACTGCTGACAATAATTGTCAGCAGAAGTAACAAAGGAGCTATGTGACAAAATTGGAGATATTAAAAAAAACCTCTTCATAGATAGATATATAGATAGATAGATTTGACTACGTTGCATGTTTTACAATATTTGTAGCAAGTCAAAGGAACAAAATGTATAACATTCAACATATAGAAATACATAGTATTAGGTACTTAAAATAAAAACAATAAAAATATATTCTGAAAACTGGAAGTTCAAACAACAAAATAGGAAAAAATGTATTTTCAAATAATAAAACAAACATAATAATTGCCTTATGGCCAAATGAGCTAAGATACAAATAACAGAAAAAAATAATAATTTTGATAATATTGAAAAAATACTTTCGAAAATTGGGAAAAGGGCTAAGTGCCAAGTTATTATTTAGTTAAATAAGAGTAAAATTCTTTATGTTTATGATCTTTTAGATAGGGAATCATTGATATTAAGTGCTTTTTCTTGTTTTCACTGACCTTATTAATGTCTGGTAACTGATTAATGGAGATATTTTTTAGATCTTCTATAATTTTCCCAGTTTTAAGTATCGAAGTTGCTTTCCATGGAGCTACTTCAGAAAAAGATTCGGAAGTAAACAAAATGCCAGGTTTCTGGGAGTCAACTTTCAATCGTACAACTTTGCTAATATTTACTTGTTTGAGATTTAAGATCTTGTCGGCAGCCGCTTGTACATGAAAAAAATTTTTTCTGTTACATATTTACTACTTCAAATTGGCCTGTGTGCGTTCTTGACAGTATTACATTGTGTGAGTCCTCAGGTACCATCGGAGCACACTTACGCTTTCTTTTCTCGATCAACGCGAAATCCTTGTCGCACTGAAGGGTAGCTATGACCACTGACAAGGTACTTATGTTCAATAGTGTCAAATAGTCCATAACTCACCAAAAATACATAAATAATCACAATCATTTTTTTTGGGCAGTAGATACAGTTATCGCTCCAAACAACAACATTCCTTTTTTCTGTAATACCCATATTCAGAATGCGTAATAAGCTGCACATGTATGAATGCTTGTTATCCCCAAAGTTGAATCCTAAGTTATAGCATGAAAGTTAACTCATGTAGAACATGTCAGAGTTGGTCAAAGTAGGTACGATCATGACTTGTATTAAATCCATTGAGAACACACTCGTCATGCTTCTTGGCATTTGCGACGATGCGATGTCACTTTTCATAAGCATGGTAGCTGCTTCTGCCTTTCGATGATGCACATTCAACTCCAACTTTGCTGGCCGTCTTCTTTCACCCTGGGCTTTTATTTTGCAATTTAATGAGTCACATTTTCGACATGTGTCACTTCTAGATGCTCTAAATGAAACATTTTGAAAGTCTTCTTTTAATACTTTTCTGTAAAACTTATAAGTGACCAAGTTGTCTGGATATTTTTGCTAAAATACTTTATAAAGGCGGTTAACATTTAAATCTGGACTCAAATATTTCTTCGCGAATAATGAGACTCTTCTCGGGGTATGCTATTTATATGCTGTGTAACAAGTGTCTTATTATCCTGTGTAAACTTTCCAGGGGCTGTACGAGTTCTCATATCTTTATAAATCACTTTTCCGCTTTTTTCTTTTGTAAAATAGTTTCCAAATGCTTTTTCGTCAATTCAAAAGTATTCATAAATGTAGCTTTACAAAAATGTAGCTATAATGTTACCCTCTCAGTCTGGAAGGCTATAGTGGATGGTACTTTGACGATGACCGTCTCGAGGATCTTCATATGAGCCATGCCTCATTCTCTTCACGTCGGTCAACTGTATTAACTGTAACTGTATGTTCCATGGACGTCAGGTCTGCACTGGTAGTATTTTTCAAAAAGAGCCAATCTATTTTCTTAATTTAACGACTTGCAGTTCAATTTGCATTTACATCTTATCTGTAAAAAAAAAACATTTTAAGGATTTACAATAATCCTAACAATGAACTGCGCTAAGCAAGCTGTAATAAAAAGCAAACATACATTCCACTTTAACTTCAGAAACAATAACTTACTTCTAGGTTCGGTTTCTTTTTTTCAGCCACATCATTTCTTTTATAGGATTGTCCTGCATTTTTTAGTTGTCTTTGTTCATCACTGAATCTGCCCATTCCTTGTTTACGACGTTCCCGATTCATTTTGAAGAGATCTTTGCAAAAATTAACACCAAGCGTGATATGGCACTTGACCCGTTTGATGACGAAAATAACCGATCACTACCTATTTTCCCGATTGCTCACAGAAATTAGTTGTCCTGGTACTTTGCCCGTTTGATAGGTTATAGTCGATGGCCCATAGAACCTTTTTATGTAAAAATTTCATTTTTTGGAAAAATGACACTTAGCCCCTTTGATACTTCTGCTCCTCAATTGTAAATATAAATATAAACATCGTTTCCTAATACTTCGACTTTCTCCTTACCATTCCGAACTAAACCCTACAGAGTTAATATGGGCTAAGGTGAAAGGATTGGTGCAATGAAAAATACCACATATGAACTGAAAGATGTCCGAACATGTAATCAAAGAAGAGCAGCAAATGTGGAAATTATAAAATTGAATGGAACAAACCATAGAGCCAATAGTTATAAAGTTCGGACCAGATGAAAATTCATTAGATTTTTCATTTTCCGATAAATAATATTTCCTGTTCGCATAATATTAATAACCCCGTGTTGTAAATAAGTTCTGTGGTTCTAGTAACTGATAATATAAAAACAACTGATTATTATAAATCGCAATCATGTTTTTCATTTAATATCATACCTAATGACAGCCCTACCTAAAGGTACAGCTCTGCCTGCAATTACAAGCGACCCGAAGATCGGATTCCTATTGTATACCGGCGTTGTACAGGGTTGGGTAGGCAAATAAAAAAATTAAGTTGTGAATTATAATGTATATCGTTTTAAAATTCTGGAGTTTTAGTTGCCAATCCGGTAAGAGTTATTTTGCATGTTAAATTAGGTTTCATTACTCTATGCCTATTTCAAACAGACGTAAGTAACCCTATTTTCTCCAATTTAACATGATATTGTTAGTTGATTCCAAGGAAATAATTAACTTAATCTGGACCTACAAATAGCGAATACCCATTGTAACACTATTCAAAATCCCAGTCACTCATCTACCTCCTCCCAATTCATTAACCTATTTCCCTGACCTTTAGTGCTATTTGCAAGAGTGAACAGATTTTGTTTGCATTGATCAACCCGTGATAATCTTGCGATACTGCAAATACACATATCTATTGCTTCAAACAAACAACAAGGAATTGCTGATATTTTCGCATTATCAGTATAAGCGTTACTTGATAAATTAAGAAAATTATTTATTTTAGATTTGCTACCTTGTAACAAATTACTTGTGTACTAATACGAGTATCATGTATATCGACGACTTAGTTCAGTAGACAGAATGTACTACTGACTTTTTACCCGCTTTTCCGCCCTATTTCACCTGTAGAACAAAAAAACAACCAAAAAAGTTGGTATTCAGTAGGTAAGCTGTTGGGTTTCAATACGTTATAGTAAATAGTAACTGAATATTCAATATATTATCTCTCAGTAAAAAACAGCATAGTGCTGGAAATAAAGAGCAGAGGCTACGAAAGCTATATTTACATATCTCTATATGAATCACATATATATTCACTTTTCAAAGTCAGTGCTTAATACATCCCATCGCCTGCGGTTGTCTCGGTCTAGCTCGATTAAAAACCATTACTGCAAGGCGGATAAATTCTCTTTGAATATAAAGTTACTACTAAATTACGCAGTTTTATTATGATCCAATCGCTTCAACTCCGTATATTATCTAATGAAGAATTTGCACAAAATAAATATCGACTTTGTATATAGAGTATCCCAGGACTTCGTACTTGGGAGATGATAGACAGACTAAAAGTAATTATACAGGGTGTCCCAGAATTTTTTAGACAGGCTATAACTCTAAAACGGCTGAAGATAACTTCATAAAATTTGGTATGCAGCAATTGGACGGATTTTACAATATTGCGAATCCCTCATGACGTCAGCGAAATCATCAGCGTAGCTATGACGTCATGTCATTATAAAATATCAAATGCAAAGGTGGTCGTGTGACTGCTCGTATTAAAGGTCTTTTTATTCTGAATTCAACCATGTAATACACTTAGTATGTTAAAATTTATTAGTTGTGTATTTTCGATCAAAAGGAGTTTAACAAAATAAATAAAAAAGTTTAACAAACAAATTTAATCACATGAAAATCAAGGCAATAATACCATTATTCTACAATTAATTTTCAATAATGTGCTCAAAATGCCCCCCTTCCGCTTCAACACAAGCCTCAAACCTTCTCAATAGTTCACGCGTACATGCCGCTCTTATCATTTCTGGAGTAACAGCTCTACATGCTTCTTTTATTTTATTTTTTAAATCGTGAACATCCCACAATACGCTTGTAGTCGTTCTGTTCAAGTTTTACGAAATCTCAAATAAATATCGTAGTTAGCCATGGTGTCAAAATATTTTGACATTTCAACGAAAACAGTGAATGTAATTCTCGCAGTTACTATAATAATTGGCAGAAGTGAATTCGTCTTAATCGAAAATGCCATTTTTATTCATGTATAATGAATACGTTGATATTTTGATGATTTTTGGAGAATGTAGAAGGAATAGCCGCAATGCTCGTATTCTTTATGCAGAACGATTTCCTGAAAGACGCATCCCATCTTGTCAGACATTTTATGAAGTTGAAAGAAAGTTGCGGCAAGGTTCATTTCCTAATTCCAAACACACGCACCATGAAAAAGTAGCTCGAACGCACCAAAATGAGGTAAATGTTTTAGCGTACGTAGCAATTAATCCTCATGTATCAGTTAGAAGTCTCGCCGAAGAAGTTCATGTTAGTAAAAGTACAATTCAAAGAATTCTTGCAAGTCACAAATACCATCCATTTAAAATTCACTTAAATCAGGAGTTACGGCCCAATGACTTTGTCCGAAGACTTACATTTACAACACACATTCAAACTATGATGGAAGATAATCCAAATATTTTGAATAGAATCTTGTGGAGTGATGAATCACGTTTTCATAACAATGGTGTCGTGAATCGTCATAACAGTCATTACTGGTCTGCAGAAAATCCGCATTGGGTAAGAGAATCTCGATTTCAAACAAGGTGGGGAATAAATGTTTGGTGTGGGGTATTTAATGGAAGGTTGATAGGGCCTTACTTTTATGATAGAACATTAATGGTGAACGTTACTTGATGTTTCTGCAAAATGAGTTACCAGATTTATTGGAGGATATTCCATTAAATGAAAGAATAGAAATGTTGTGGCAACAAGATGGTGCTGCTCCACATAATTATGGTAGGGTAACGCAGTTTTTAAATAATAGATTTCCTTCTTTCTGGATCGGTAATGCAGGACCATGTCTATGGCCAGCGCGATCACCAGACCTAACACCCCTCGATTTTTTTATTTGGGGTTATTTAAAAGATATTGTATACTCAAATCCACCACGCGATGTTGATGATTTAAAAAATAAAATAAAAGAAGCATGTAGAGCTGTTACTCCAGAAATGATAAGAGCGGCATGTACGCGTGAACTATTGAGAAGGTTTGAGGCTTGTGTTGAAGCGGAAGGGGGGCATTTTGAGCACATTATTGAAAATTAATTGTAGAATAATGGTATTATTGCCTTGATTTTCATGTGATTAAATTTGTTTGTTAAACTTTTTTATTTATTTTGTTAAACTCCTTTTGATCGAAAATACACAACTGATAAATTTTAACATACTAAGTGTATTACATGGTTGAATTCAGAATAAAAAGACCTTTAATATGAGCAGTCACACGACCACCTTTGCATTTGATATTTTATAATGACATGACGTCATAGCTACGCTGATGATTTCGCTGACGTCATGAGGGATTCGCAATATTGTAAAATCCGTCCAATTGCTGCATACCAAATTTTATGAAGTTATCTTCAGCCGTTTTAGAGTTATAGCCTGTCTAAAAAATTCTGGGACACCCTGTATACTTTATATGAAGTACTATAATTATAACTAGAGCAACTGACTTACAAGGCTTATATGATATTTCACATATTTTTATATAACTGAAGCGTAATTTTTTTTCTCCTCCCTATATTGTAAACAACGCTTTTTGACACTGTTTTGAAGGACGTAAGTAACAATTACCGAAAAAGTATCGATTGCCCTTGACAACGGGTTGTAAGTCAACTTACCACCCTTGGGAGGTAATAATTTATGCAGTCTTTGTTTGGCACCATTTCTTCTACACAGTGGCAAAATTTACTGGGCAGACTCCACGTCGTTTAGCATATGGTCACTAGTTCACACCGTGTCAAAAAAACAACGTTTAAATTTTTCCAAAAAAGTTTTTCTAAATCTACGAAGGTGTTGCTTTCTTTTCAGGAAGCTCACCTAATATAAAACAGCTCAAGTGATGAAAAAATTAACTTTATAATCAGTAACAAAAGCACCCAGTTACTGGCCAAAGCCACCTTAGGCTGTCAACCGGGGAGTGAGGCTGCTCCTCGGCAGTAACGGGCAACGACTGACATTAACAACTGTAATTAATCACCTTTCTTTTAAAAAAAACTCTTCTACATCTCCAGTTATGCGATCTACGAGATCGCAAACGGTCCCAAAAGCCAATTCCGGCCCAAGTTCGTCCTCAGAGGTGGAATTTTCACCTCTCAAACCTCTAACTAGCAAAATATCTGCAACCTCTTCTAACTCCAGCACTTCTACCGCCAAAAAAACTAGCAGCACTTCGGTTTTATGCCTGCACTGGGCATTTGATAACCATTGCTGATTTCTGAAGTTTTTTTTTCTATTTATAGGTTAACCATTCACATTTGACGCGGGCGAAAGCTAACTGTCATTCGATACCAAATCTAAAAAACACTAATAAGTTACTAGATTTTCTCAGTGTTACCATGTACGCAATGCATTAAGTAGTTCTTTACTAAGTAATACTTGAACTGCAGCGGGACAACAAGCGACACAATTAAGTGCTTCTTAAAGTTAAGAGCAACTTACGAAAGGTATGCTTAATTTCTAAACGGTGAAAACGGGAAAAAGTGCTCAATTTTTCTGATATCTTCACAGATATACTCTCAACTCCAAGTTTAGGTACTAACAATAAGTTTGTGGACGATAAAACTAAAATACCTACTTAAGAATAAACAAAGCGAGACACTCGACATAAATTTCAAAAATGTTGAGTTATTATTCTTCTTTTCTCACCTACTCCTATCACCATTTGTTAGGTTATGATCTCCAGGGCCGCGCCAACCACGTGTGCAATGGGTGCACAGCACACGGGCGGCAAGCCTAAAAGGGCGGCGGCCGCCACTTGATAATACACATATTGCAGCAAAAAAATAAATATTCTTCAATACGATTAGCAAACAATTGTCGGCACTAAATCCAAAAATGTTTTGTCTAAAGTCTAAAGCAATATGCCAGGCATCAATAAAAATAAAAATAACACTTTTGCCTGCATCGTTTTTATTACTTTTCTAGGAATTCCTACATAAATGGTAGGTATTTTAAGGCTGAGTGATAAGTGATTTTCATTTAATTAATTGCCGCCAACGTTGATTGTTGAAATAAGTGAAGTGTAAATAAATAAATAAAAAAGGAGAAAAGTAAGTACACCTACTCAATAATAAATACATTTTATATCTAAACGAGAAGACCCCGACAGACGTTGTCCTGTCCTAACATTGTCTTGCGAATAAGATATTATGCAAGCGGTCGTTTTCTGCCCGCTGAGTGGAGTGTCAGAGTAGCTTTTGTTTATTTTAAACTTAACGATATCTATACAGAAACTTTAAATTTTAATTTACCGCCATTTTTTGTCCAAAGTGGAATTTTTTTTAAACAATTTTTTCCCGTGCAATAAAAAATCAAAAACCATGAAAATCGGTCCAGCCGTCCTCGAGTTAAAAGTGTTCCAACAAACCCGACTAAATAAGATATTATGCAAGCGGTCGTTCTCTGCCCGTTGAGTGGAGTGACAGAGTAGCTTTTATTTATTTCAAACTTCTATAAATGCCATAAATTTCTTTCTTTCTATTTTTCTTTCTTTCTATAAATGTCATCCTTCCAATTAGCTACTCTCCAAGTAACGATACCTATACAAAAATTTTAAATTTTGAATTACCGCCATTTTTTGTCCAAAGTAGAATTTTTTTAAATAATATTTACCCGCTGAGTGGAGTGTCAGAGTAGCTTTTGTTTATTTCAAATTTCTATAAATGCCATCCTTACAATTAGCTATTCTCCATTAGCTCTTATATCGTATTACAATTATTATATTCGATTGCCATCTTGCAAAAATAAAAATCGTTATGGAAAAATAGGGGTTGATCGTATAAAGGTGAAAAGAGAGTAATACTAAATTTTTTATTCTAAATCATGACAAAATTAAAGTTTATAATTAACAAATAGAAAATAGAGATTGATCGTAGAAGGGTGAAAATTTGGGGTTGTATATATTTTTGAATGCTGTATCATAAAAAAATAAAAACAAAAAATTTTGTCTAAAAAATAAAATTAATGGGTGGACCACCCTCAACATTTAGGGGGATGAAAAATAGATGTTGACCGATTCGCAGACCTACCCGATATGCACACAAATTTTCATGTGAATCTGTCGAGCCATTTCTGATAATTAACAAATAAAAAATAGGGGTTAATCGTAGAGGGGTGAAAATGTAGGGTTGTATGTATTTTTGAATGCTGTATCATAAAAAAATAAAAACAAAATTTTTTGTCAAAAATATAAAAACAAAAAATTAAGGGGTGGACCACCCTTAACATTTAGGGGGATGAAAAATAGATGTTGTCCGATTCGCAGACCTACCCGATATGCATACAAAATTTCATGAGAATCGGTCGAGCCATTTCGGAGGAGTTTAACTACAAACACCGTGACACGAGAATTTTATATATTAGATACTAGAAGTCCCGTCAGACGTTGTCCTGTCCTAACATTGTCTTGTCATATATAATACCACGAGAGTGAAAATTTTGTCGGCAAAATTTTTCGATTGTCATGAAAGTTTGTTGCTTGGCAATTTTGCGAATGACATTTTTAACAAAACCACGAGCCGCTAGGCGAGTGGTTTTGGATTAAATATCATGAGCAAAATTACCTAAAAGCAACAAACTTGAATACGACAATAGAAAAATTTTACCTTACAAAATTTTTAATTGAGTGGTATTCGACATGACTATTTCACGAGAGAAAAACTAAAAAATCATATGTTTAAACGTTTTATTTATTGCAAACTTATTATACAAAGCCAAAAAAATAATAACATTATGAAAAAAAAATTACTTATTTATGTAAAAAGTACAATTATTATAATTGTACGTTGTAGCATTATTTTGGGGATTGTTTTGCATCATAACCTGTGATGAATTTAAGTTAGAAACTGAGGATTCCTTTTCTTTATTTTTATTTTCTCGAAGGTTCTCTCTAAGTTGGAAATGGTGTTCTTCATTTAATTGTAAATATGGTTTCAAAGAATGGGCAGAAGAATGTCCTGTAAGCTTAATTACTTCTTGTTCACCAACTCCTTCTTTTGCTAATGCAGATATTGCAGAAGCTCTATGTGAATGATTGGTTATTTTTATTTTTTTTGTGTCTATACCAATTGATTCTGCCGATATTTTCGTCCACTTTGAAATTGTATTAATTTCCAATGGTGAATTTTTGTACCATATTCCTTTCTCCCAATTTGGATGTACTGTTAAAAATAATCTTGTTGTTGTTAGATAAGGATTGGATTCTCTTTTTTTAATAATTTTTAAAAATAAACGAACGAGACACAAATTGTTGTTAGCATTATTTCTTACCAGCCACTTACTGCCAGATAAAGCTTTTGATCCTCCTTGTGTCGTGTTGGAAAAGATTGGATTATATTCTACCCTGCCAGTAAAATTACCTTTATTATCATATTCTTTTTTAAAGTAATTAATATCACAATTAGCAGCTTCATTTCCACGCCATGCTAATTCGAACGAACATAAATAAAAAACTTTTTTTGTAACCCATCAGGATTATCTTCAGAATAGCTTTCTACCATTTCCATTAATTCTTCTTTGGTAAACGCGTTAGAACTTCTTTTTCTGGTTTCAGGTTCAGCCTGAAGCTTTTTACGTTTTGTATCCCTGGCCAATCTAGCAAATTTATAGGTAATATCTTTAAATGGATCAATTTTGATGTTAAATTCTAGAAAATATTTTTCCTGAACCATTTGAGCAGTCGTATTCCAAAGTGTTTTCACACTAGCTTCAGTATAATCAGTTCCATCTCTTTTTTTCATGTTAACACCATAATCTTCAAGAATTTTTGCTATAACTTGTTCAGAAGTATCCTTTTCTAACGTATAATTACGTGCGTCCAGAAACATTCTAAACTGTTCCCACGCAGACTTTTTTGTCTTCATTGTATTTCGCGGTATACTTTGCTTAATTGTACTCTCTATTTCATTTATTGAATTATTTCCAAATCTTGTATTATTCATGTTAATAATACTTATTTAAATTTTTGAAACAGTTTTAATAATTTTTAGACAGTTAAATAAATAAATAAACAAGAAACCACTAACAAAGATTTTATATTGAATTTTATCACAGAGTGATAGAATTTTATACACACAGATTTGATATATTAAACGTCAAAAAATTGCCGCGACAAGACAAAAAATTGCCAGTTCAAAACCTTCAAATTTTGTCAGTTATCAATTTACTCTAGTGAAATAGTCAATCTTCTATAAATGCCATCCTTACAATTAGCTAATCTCCAAGTAACCATACCGATAAAAAATTTCAAATTTTAATTTACCGTCATTTTTTGTCCACAGTAGAATTTTTTTAAATAATATTTACTCGCTGAGTGGAGTGTCAGAGTAGCTTTTGTTGATTTCAAATTTCTATAAATGCCATCCTTACAATTAGCTAATCTCCAAGTAACCATACCTATACAAAAATTTTAAATTTTAATTTACCGCCATTTTTGTCAAAAGTAGAATTTTTTAAAATAATATTTACCCGCTGAGTGGAGAGTCAGAGTAGGCTTTTGTTGATCTGTCGTTCTTGTACTCGTGCTGTAGCTATGTTTCGTTCTCGTGCCGCTCTTGTTCTCGTAATAGTCTGTCCCAGACATTCGTCACGCTGTTCTTGAGATTCTTGTGTCTGCTGTCCTGATTCTTTGAGCTGTATTTCTTGTTGCGATTTGTTCTGCCGACTGATGAGCTCTTTCAACACTTTTGCGTCGTGCCTCTCTGCTCCTCGCGTTGTTGAGGTTAGATTTTTTCTGTGGCATTTGACTGAAAATAATAATTTAAACGTTTAAATATTAGAAAAAAAAACTGAAAAACATGCTATTATAGCACATTGAACTGAGAAGTGCAAAATAATTTTTAATAGAGGTTAAATAAAAATAATGAAAAAAAAATATTTGTACAATTATTGAAAAAGTGTGGGGAGCTTTTTTAACTATGTGATAATACTTACATGTATATATTTTAATTAAAGAGTTTTGAACAATGAAGCACAAATACCTAATTAAAAAGCAGGAATAATTTCACTATAATATGAATTTAATTTACACTTCAGTCTAAGTAACACGTGGCCGGCTATGCTAACACCAAAAATTTAAAAAGTAAGAACAATTTAATTTCACGGTATTTCGTTTACTACAAAATAAACTTATACTTTAGACTCAACAACACCTGGTGGTTATGCTATTGAATTGTAGCTTATATGACACATTTGTAGGTTTAACATCAGCGCCATCTATTGATTACTTACTCAATCCAGTCAACAGATATCGCCATCTGTTAAAATCGTTTGGAGTTAACAGATAATTGTGAATGTCAAATAATAGACAAATAATTTGCAATAAAATAATACTGCGACTATAAATTAAGATGTAAGCTATCCTATCTTTCAAGTTGGATCAAACTGCACACGGCGTGCAAATTTGATTGAAATCGGTTAATTAGTTTAGGAGTCCATCGCGGACAAACAACGTGACACGTAATTTATATATATTAAGAATATAAAGCATTATCATTTGCAATGACTTACAGTTATGCCCTCGAAAGGGTGGAAAAAAGGGGGTATTTTTATCAAAATTACGCATTTTGTTATAAAACATGGCTTGTGGGTTATTAAATCATCGAAAATTTTATTTAGATTCAAGTAAAATGTGTGTAATGCAAAAAAAATCCAAAGGCGCACGTTGGGGGTTACAGAAGCCAGGGGAAGAGAAAATATTGTAATTTTATAAAGTTTTGCATTTCACACTAAACATTTTCTTGTGGGGTATTAAATTAAAGAAAATGTTGCAAAGAGTACATGCCCCCAACGTACACTCTCGGACCACATAGCTTTCTCCGTAACGGTCAAACATGAAAAATTGAGACCACGAAATGAAATTCATACAAGTTTTTAGCTTCCAAAAAATAATACGTCCCCCCTACCGCGCCCCTCCCTTCAAAGATCCATCATCCAAGCGGAACGAACTTTTTTATTAGGTATTTGAGCTATCGAAATGAAACAAAAACCATTCGATTGGTAAGAATCGTCCGAGTCTATACAATCCAAAAAAGGGAGAGTCAACCTGAAAAAATATACAAGTATAGTCAAAAATAAGTAAGACCCGAAATTTTTTTTAATATGCCCAGGTGAAGGGGGTAACAAACTCTCTTTGTCCCTAAATTCCCCCCCCCTATTTTTTTGGAGTACACGACCCGCCAAGATATCAACTCAGGACGAGAATATTCGGGGAATCTTCCTTATTTGGGGTGCTTATAATGCAAAAAAAAGTTTTTTGACAATCGACCCATCCCAAGTATAGCCCCGAATTGATTGTGGAAACCGCGTATGGTGTTTTTAGGCATCGTTTAGAACGGCATATAGCCATATTAGTGAAAATAGTGACACAACCTTAAAATTTGGCGCCACTTGTGGCGCCCTCTATATCGACTTTTAATTTTTTTTTCAAAAATGGAATCCCATAGAGTCGAACCTGGAAATTTTCATGTGCATAATGAGAATTTTCTAAAAAAATTTTTATTATATTTTTATTTTTTATAAGGATTTTCGACTTTTTTTCGGATTTTAATCATATATTCTATATGTTTTATATAATCCATGCGTAGGTCTTGACGAGTTCTTCAAAATTGAATTTAGGTATTTTTCCATATTTTCATACCTAAATAAAAAAGTTATATTTATATTTTCGTATATAATTCCAGTGGCAGCGCCGATGGGAACGAGTCATTATTTTTTCCTAAATCTGCTCGACCGATTCTACATGGATCTTATACTTATTTTAGGGGCGTACTCAGGAGTGAAGGGTCAAAATAAGTGTTAGCAGTTTTGTAGATTATGCATGCTCTTACGATACATGGCTACTAAATTATTAAATTAAATTTTTTTTTAGATTAGGTACTTAAATAAAAAATAATTTCCGGTGACGCACTTATGTTAAGGAGTTGATATGGGAATAGCTTCAAATAAGGCATGGTAGTTTAGTGGATTGTGAGTAGATGTTTGAAATAAATATTATTTTGATATTTTTTTTATTTGCAGATGTCTGAAAAACCCAAACGTTTATCTGATGCTCAATATCGAAAACTAAAAGTTTAAAAAGTGGAAGCAACAAAAAGAAATACTTCTAATATAACAAAGTTTTTCCAAAAAAATGTTCAAGATACTCCACATCCATCGACTTCATATCATATAGCATATAAAAGGAGCGCGAGTGGCGAGGTTTTTTTATTATTTATCCGTTATTTTATTTGTGTTGGAAGAATGTAATAATTTTATGTTTTTTATTAAAACTAATAAGTTTAAACGTCTTTTTCTTTGAACAACTATTACCGTCTTTCATTTTGTGTAAGGGTAACAGGGGGCGGCCATTTATCGTTTGCACACGGCGACAGAAACACCTGGCGCAGCCCTGATGATCTCCACTCATTCGGTTTACAAGTTAAAATTAAGCAGTGATACCAATTATACGCAAAAATAAATCCAAATCCGATGTTTAGATATTTCTTATCTAAGGTTTTCGTAGGTAAGTATCGAATTTGGGCGTATCCTACAAGGATACCTAATTAAGAACAAAATTCAATTTTATATCAATTAATTGTGAAGGTTATTAATAAATGTAGCATATCATTTTTAGTAGAGGTTGTATTAGGCCTGACAAATAAAATTCAATATAGCGTCCCAGAGCAAACAAAAATAAGGTTTTGGTCTTTTGGTATACATAAGAGTGCTTATTTTGGAGGAAAGTGATTTTATTTGGCTTTAAGCATTGTCTTGTGATTTGATAATAATAATAAACAATAAAAAGTTCAGTTATATAAAACATTCGTTTTGCATATATGTGGATTTTGGACCAACTTTTGGTTAAAATTTGTGTACATAAAAACATCCATTTTTCTAAGTTTAGTTTCATAACTATATATCTTTGTTTTTAAATGATCTAGAGAGATTAATATGTTTTATTATCAAGAAAAATTGCTATAATTTTATGAACAAGATGATCCAAAAACTTAAACAATAAAATGATAGATAAAATAAATTAACGATAATATTATAGGTTAATATTTCAAATAGGCGATTTTTATATTCATTAACACCTTTTAGATCACACAAATTTAAAAATAATTTTCATTCATTTGAATCACATTCCAAAAAAAATGAACTTCTTTAAAACTCATTGCAATACTATAAGTCGTAGTGAATGTAGTGAACCGTTTTTGAATTTACGCAATCAAAATGGAATCATTTTATCATTTACTTGATCACACAATATCATTGGTCTAGCAACATCAACATCATTACAAAAAAGACCTTTTCTAGCTCGTCAAACTTCTGCATGGGATGAGGGTGTGCTTGCAATAAAATTCTGAGCTAACTCTTGACCTGACTATTCTTATTCATCTATGGAAATTTCCTCTACATGTTGTAGGGTTTCTCAGGTACTTTTTTTATATACAGGGTGAGTCATGAGGAACTTTACAAACTTCTACCATATGTAGAGTCCCTCAGGGATGATATCATGAGGCTACTAAAAAAATGTCAAATCCTCTTCCTTATTAATTTACTGTGTGATTTGTAAAATTGACCATAAATTTTAATTGGCTATAGTGTTTACATTGCTCATTTGATTTTTCTAATTTTTTCATGACATAGTACACTAATATCAAGCATTCGACTGGTGTTAGCTAAACTTAAAAAATTCCAGGACAGGCTTTGGAAAAATTAAATTAGGGATTCGTATTAAATATTGCACCCTGTATATAATTTAATCAAATGCAATAAGTGATTTTCAAACTACATAAATAGCCAATAAAAACGACATATGCGACAATGCAGTCGCACTTTTATTCAATTTTTAGCGAACGATCAAATCTTACCAAAAATAGAACCATAATGACGTATCACATACAAAATAATCTAATATGTATAAATTTAACTACATCTTTAGTGTCACTTTGTATTATCTCTAAGGGCAAAATCAATTATTTTTCAATTTTGAATTTTTAGACAAAAATCGCATTGGGGCATTATTTTCGATAAATAATAAATTAAATTTATTAAAAAGTCAAACCTCATGTATGTGTAAATGTGTGTTGATTGTGAATAATTAAAATTTTATGTCACATAATAATACATTGTATCAACTGTACCAAATAAAAATAACGAACAACTCTAAAAAGTTTTAAATTCAAGATTGGCGTTGACCGTTTGACGTTTCTTGATAATTATCAATCGTTATTTATGTGTACAAGAATCCATATTTTTCTATTATAATTGTGTTAGCTTTGGTAGAGCTTTTGTTACTTTCATTCGAAATGCCACATCAGTTTTCGACCACAGAATATGCCGACATAATTTTTGTTTATGGGTTCTGTAATGAGAATGGTAGAGCTGCTGCTAGAGAATATCACAGGAGATTTGCTGATCGTCGTACTCCCAGTCATCCAACATTGGGGTAAGTTTTTAATTATTTGCGAGAAAATGGCACTTTTCCTAGTGGAAGAACAGAACGACATGTAGATGAAGCGCAAGAAGATGACATTATTGACGCTGTTACTATGAACCCTACAATAAGCGCTAGACAAGTAAGTCGAGAATTCAATGTTACTCAATTAAAAGTAAGTGGAGTCTTAAGAAAAATCTATACCCATATCATATTCAAATGGTTCAGCGACTACATCCTGGAGATGAAATCCATAGGCTGGAATTCTGTAGATGGATCAACAATCATCAACCAACGCTGTACAGGACACTATTTACAGATGAAGCCCAATTTACAAGAGACGGGATAAATAGTTCCCATGTGAGGGCAGAAGAAAATCCCCATGCTATTCGAGAAAGTCGTTCCCAGTTAAGGTTTTCGGTTAACGTGTGGATTGGTGTCATAAATGACCAATTAGTAGGTCCACACTTTTTTATGGTCCTTTAAGAGGACAGGTCTATTTGGACTTTCTACAAAATATTGTGCCGAATTTCTTTCCAACGCGAACTTTGTTATCCGAGGGATGTATTTTCAGCATGATGGGGCATCCCCCTACTTTTTACTGGCAGTGAGACAACATCTAAATAATGTTTATGGCAGCAGGTGGATAGGACGTGCAGATCCTATTTCATGGCCTTCAAGATCCCCTGATTTCAATCCCCTTGATAACCATATTTGGGGACTATTGAAGCAGCTAGTTTACACAGAGAATATTAATAGCCGAGAATAATTAATTGATAGAATTATACTTTTTTGTAATCTATTAGAAACGATCCCCAGAGTATCCGTAATTCAAATAGACAATTAACAATTCGGCAACAAAAATGTGTAGTGACTGCATGGTTCCATTTAGAAAATCTACTTCGAATTATTTTTATTTCGTTACCATTATTGTATTTTTTTCAGTTCTTATTTATTCGTTTATCAACTACATAATTTTAGGTATTATTTTAAAATTGTTGTTCGTTATTGCTATTAGTTACTGTTTTTTGTTCTTTAGTGTTTGTCATTATTGTTATTCGATACAGTTTATCATTTTAGTTAAAATTCTAAAAATTTATAACATTTGTTTAAATTATACCTTATTATGTGATACGTCATTATGATTGTTTTATGTTATTTTTGGTAAGATTTGATCGTTCGCTAAAAATTTAATGAAAGTGCGACAACATTGTCGCATATGTCGTTTTCATTGGCTATTTATGTAGTTTGAAAATCACTTATCGCATTTGAAAAAAAATATATACAGGGTGCAATATTTAATACGAATCCCTAATGTAATTTTTCCGGTCCCGGAATTTCTAAGTTTAGCTAACACCAGTCGAATGCTTGATAGTAGTGTACTGTATTATGAAAAAATTAGAAAAATCAAATGATCTGTGTAAACACCAATTCATTACAAGGAATCTACTTTGTAATCCTAAAATAACATTAAAGAAATGCTGGATATGTAACAGATATCAAGCATATTAACATATCAATCAAATACATCAACAATTTACCGTCTTATCATAACGACATTCCACACTTTTTAGTTACACGATACAATTTAATTAATATGTCATGTCAGAATCTGAAAGCAGTTTCACTCTTAGACGAAATTTCGAGAAATAGAAGTGAGGTGAAAAACAAAGCCGAAGCCCTATAAGCTAGAATTGTGATAAAAGTGGAAGAATTAAACAATAAATTTAAAATAATAGAAACTGAGAACAAGAAAACAAGAAAATAAAAAAAAACAGTATTGTGATCTTCGGGTTAACAAATAACGACAATAAATGGTCCATCGAAAATATTTGTGGTCAGTTTAAAATCACTTTTGGGAGTAAACATTAATCCACCAAAAATAAACAATTTTTATACCTTGGGAAAAACTGTTGAGTGTTCACCTCATTTCTGACTAAAAAATTCGTTCTGAGTAACTGCTACAAGCGAAAAGGCACAAAAATTGGTATTGTTTCTGATCAAACTCCAAAACAGAGAGAAATTTCAAAAGTACTCAGAATACATTTATTTCTTGCGAAACAAGAAAATGGGAATAATTGCCATATTAAAAACAAAAAACTGATTGTAAATGGTAAAGTCTATGAGGCTGAGGATTTAATACAAGAAGAGCAAGAGATTGAAGGAAACAAGGCAAGATACCAAACTATTAGTGCTCTATCAACAGCAACTACACCTTTGGTAGAAAAAGTATCAATAGACGAAGTCTTTCGAAAAAACACGTTTGAAGAAATTAAAAGTGAATGAAAAAAGTCCAATATTACCGATTCTTCTTCTAAAAACCAAAAACACGCCAACACGCCGATAAAAATCCAAAACTAAAAAATATTCTCTCTAAATAGACTCGATCTTTTAACATTAACATCAGAACAATAAAATAGTGTTGATTTCAATTTTTTTTGAAGTTATACTTCTAATGCGTCTTGCAACCAGGTTCTGTTAAACGATTATCGCAACAAAGAAAGATACACAAAGGTAGAAAGTTGAAGAGAGAAAGAGAGTGAGTCCTTCGGTATTCAATAACAGATGGCAGTGTAAGTAATCTTTTTAAAAAGTAATTTATTAAGAGATTGTAATTTTGATATTTCCTTCACACCAGAATCTTCGGAATTTATCAACAAATGATAGTGCAAGTATACCTTTTTCCTTAAATAAAGTAACTTTTAAAATGTAATTCAGAAAAACTTCCTTTTTTGGAATTTTCTTCAAATGACCAAAATCTTCGGCATTCATCAAAAAAAGGTACTGTAAGTAAACTTTTTTTCTTAAATAAGGTAACTTTTAAAATTTAATTCACTAAAAAATTCCTTTTTTGGAATTTTCTTCATATGTCCAAAACCTTCGGCATTCAATGACAGATGGCAGTGTAGATGGCAGTGTAAGTATTCTTTTCAAGGGACTTCCAACAAGGTTGCGTTAAACGTTAAAGAAAGAAAGAAAGATACACAAAGGTAGAAATTAGGAGAGAGAAAGAGTCGGTAGATCCCAAGCACATGCGCGTGGTATTCTTGCTATGCAGCGACGATCAATTGTGAACTGTAAGCAATGTTGATAAAGTTTGTCTCAAAGAAACAATATGATTTCACTAAAAATCAATTTCTACCCTTTCCTATTTTCATTTCCACATTACGAAGTATAAATTCTTCCGCGCGGAGGGACTGCACTCACTAATTTTTTTCATTCTGTCAACAAGTTTTAGTATTTATCTTATGTATAATTATCTCATTTATAACTAGAAAACATTTATTTTACAATTAGTATTACTTAATTATAAATGGATCAATACATACGGGACTTTGATGTTAATCCTATCGAAACATACATTATGATTTTGAATTTGACTGCATAATTTTAACTGAAACTTGGAAAATTGTCGATCAAAGCTTATTTAAAATCAGTGGATATGATATGTTATATGATGAGGGTGACTTCAATCAAAATGATGGAGTTGTAGCCTATATTAGGTCACCTTTTAAATTTTCATCTACATAATTAGAAATATTTGATAACATTAAGGTACTCAAAATACAGATACAATTAAATAAAATGGAGACCGCTATGGTAATGGCTGTTTATAGATCACCAAATTCCAATATACAGGAGTTTAATTTCAATCGTACCACATTTTTAGAAGATACTTGTAGTAACGACAATATCTGTATTTTTTAGGAGACAATCATGTGGACTTACTTACACCAAATGAACACAATATAATAGAATATTTGAACGTACTTAATGAATTTGGATTTCGATCTACCATAAATGAGGCAACCCGAATTCAAGGCAACACAACATCTTGCATAGATCACATCTTACTGATCATTTTTCAACAATCTTACAGGTCATTTTGGATAATGAAGTTGAAAACAATCAGAACAACAAATATATCAAATTTATTAATACTAATAAAATTCACAAGGCATTTCAACAAATCTCATGGCTTTCCGTGTACAATGCAAACGATCCAGATACGGCAACAAACTAATTTATTGATATTATTCAAAATAGTATTAAAAATTGTACAGAAACTCGAGAAAATCGTAGAAAACATGACAAGATTTTCACCTTGGATGACCAACGGGCTACTAAATTCTATAAACAAAAAAAATAAATTGTACTTGAATTTACAAAAATGCCCCAATTATAATAATAATAATTTGAAACAAGAATATCAGAGATATAGGAATAAATTTAACAACTTGATTATCAAAACTAAATCTATTTACTACAAACAAAAAATTGAAAATAACAATAGTTCTAAAAATCTATGGGCAATTGTGAATGAAATAAGTCACAACGTGAAACAGAGAAAAGCAATTAACAAAATTAAGTCCCACTCTGGTAACTTGGTAAGTAATAAATATGATATAGCAAATGAGTTTAATAAACGATTTGCTGGTATGGGACAAAATCTATCAGAAAAAATAAAAGTTAATCCGGATTTTAAACAAAACAGATTAAGGAATCCAAATTCTTTCATTTTTACTGCAATAAATTCATGTGAAATAAACAACATAATTCGAGATCTTAAGAATAAAAAAGCAGTTGGAATAAAACCGAAACAATTAAATTAACAGCGCCATATATACGAGAGCTTTTTGTATTTATTTTAAATTGGTGAATAAATGAAGCAATTTACCCCACTATTTTTAAAAACAGTATTGTTATCCCTTTATTTAAAAAAGGCGACATAACCGAAATATCCAATCACAGACTTATAACATTAATAACACATTTTCCAAGGTTTTTGAAAAGGTAATAAAAACACAAATGAATTAATACAGTTTCCTGTAAAATTGTCGTATTTAGTAAAGCGTTTTAACAACAGATGTCGAAGAATAAAAATATATTATTCTACGCTTCACAACTAGTTTTGAAAAATATTTTTCAAAAACAGTGACCGTTCAAGTAGTTGTTTCTTCTTCGTTGAACGGTCACTGTTTTTGAAAAATATTTTTCAAAACTAGTTGTGAAGCGTAGAATAATATATTTTTATTCTTCGACATCTGTTAATAAAAACACGACTACAATCGTTTCTAGATAAATACAAAATCATTTCTAATCAACAATTTGGGTTTAGAGAAAGAAAATCATAAGAAGATGCCATTTTAAATCTGACCTTAAAAATTACTGAATCACTGAATGAAAGCAAGCCTTGTCTGCGCATATTTATAGATTTGTCCAAAGCTTTTGACACGGTGAGCCATCGGTTGCTTTTATAATCTTTGGAAGATATCGGTATCAGAGGTAAATATTTAAAATTATTTGAATATTATTTAACCGGTAGACTACAGGCTGTAAAGATAGATGATATTTGCACAATCAATTACGGAATTCCACAAGGATCTATACTTGGTCCAACATTATTTAATATTTATATTAATGGTTTGTTTTCTTTGGGAAACCAAGGAGCTATAACCGGATTTGCCGACAACACAGCTATATTTTATACCGCAAATACCTTGTCGAATTTCAAAAATCAAAGAGAGAAAGATTTTATTTTAATTAAAAAATTTCTTGATTCTAAACTCTTAACAATTAACTTTGAAAAAACCAACTATCTACCCTTTAGTTGCAATTCATCTGGAGCCCCATCTTTTAATGAATTAAAAATAAGTACTGGTACCGAAACAATCTCTATTTTACCTAAAACAAAAATGAAATACCTAGGTGTAATAATGGATCCATATTTGGAATGGAATTTACACATTCAATAAATAGTAAATAAACTGAGAAGCATTTTGTAGAATTAATTAAGACAATTAAAAAATATTTTACCTGTGAATAATTTGAGAACTCTCTATCATTCTCTTGTTGAAAGTAATATTTGATATGCTGTAGTTGCTTGGGGTGCAGTATCAAAATGTCACTTATAATCTCTAGAAGTTACCCAAAGAAGATTTATCAAACTTATATATTCAAAAAGTTATAGATATCCTACTGAGGCTTTACATTTGGAAACAAGTATATTGGATGTGAAGCAATTGTATTTCTTCTGTTGTAGCATGAGATTTCTTGTTAAAATTGGCTCTCTTTGAACTATTCGTATACCCCCGAATTTTGAAATAACAGAAATAGTAAAAAGACAACTGTTAACAAGAAATAACTGTTATTTAATGATGTGTTCAAAGTGACCACCGTTAATATTCAGGTAATAATAAAGTCTAATTTCAAATTCCTGTCAATTTTAAACAGCGATCATAATAATAATAATAATAATAATAATAGTTTTATTCATAATCAAAAAAAAAATACAAAAAATATATCTACAAATTTCGAAGATATTAATTAGAGTTGTCTAATAATAGGATAAAATGAATAAAACATACTCGATTAGCGAGCAAACGCTTGTTTCGAGAAAATTTAAAATACAAGTACGGTATCCGCCAAAATAAACAGTACCGAAACAGAGAGTGCTGTGGAGTTGTTCATGTAATATGGATTTGTCATATTTGACTTAATTGTCATTAGTTGATATATTAATAGTACGCTGCAGTTAAATTTGATTTAAAAATGGTTCTAACAACGGAAGAAAAAGTGTTTTTGGTAGAGCACTATTTTCGTTCATACGGAAAATAGAATAATTTCTCGGGGAACAGACTTCGAATATCCTTCTCATTCACCTGATCTGACGCCACCTGACGCATACATTTGGGGCATAATGAAGGACAAAGAAAATCCGTCGGCGAATATTGCCGAACTACGGGAAAGAATACAGAATATTTTTCGGCAGTTACATCAACCACTTTTTATAAATATGTTTATTGACTTACAAAATCGATATGAAGCTTGTTTGCGTCGAAATGGTGAACATTTTGTACACTTACATTACAGAAATTAAAAATTAATTTTTATTTTTATTTTCGCTACTGTTTATTTTGGCGGATACTGTACGTACAATACATTACAAATAAATAATAATAGGTATGGGATATAAAAAAAGATAACTAAAACTTAAAATAGTAACTTAATATAAAATAATATAAATTCAAAAGTATATGTACGGTTAGTTATTTAAAAATTGTTGATTTATTTGTTAAAATGGTTAAAAAAATATAACCTAATACATCCTAAAACATCCCTATATTTAGTTAGGTTGTTCAGAATCACTAAATTGTACGGAACGTTTGGTGCTAAAAAACTTCTGGTTAGAGTGTCATACACTGCCACATAATAAAGTTGCCATTTATCAAGACATCCCCTGGTTGCCATGACTTCAAGCTGTACATACATAAATCAATCACAACTTTGTCCTTTGTCAAGTTCCATAAATATCACCAAAGTTCAGTTTAATGTTTATAGAAAAATAATTAAGTTAAATATTATAGTATGTTTATGATTAAATGGACTTTCATTTACGACAAACTACGCCAGCGTCCTATGGTTTCGACTTGCTGGTAGCCCAGTAAATGAGCTACAACTTTCAGCACCCTTTTAATTGTGGATTATCCATAAATTTGGTCCTTCTAAAGCCAGATTAGTAGTAGCAGCAGTTCCTGTAAATCACAGGAGTGATTTACCAAAGAATATCTGTTTTTACCTCAAAAAGTAGTGTTTGCCATAAGAGTAGGTACCAGTTTATTAGAAAAATCGAAATTGTGCAAATCAGTCATTTAAAACTCCTGTCAAATGTATGTTGTTGTCAAGACAGAGCATGCAAGTCAGGTCAAGTAGCAGCCATCTGCGACATAAATCACGTGGATCCGTCTGACAGCCAAAGGTTTATTTACAAACAGAAAAATGACAGGTAACCTTTCACTGTGTTAGGATTCTGACATTCACAATTTGTTTTTAGTTATAATATTTGAGAGTATATTTTTACTGTATATTAGCATAACTTTATATATAAAATGGCAGAAATCGAACTGTTACTCCATAAACGCAAGGCACAAAAGTCTGTTTTAACACGTATAGAGAATTGGCTCAAACGTTCCGCACATTCAATAAACGATTACTTTGAATTTTCCACTAGGGAAGAAAGCTTATTACAAGCATTTTCTGAATATAACTTAGCTCAATCTCAGATAGAATTATTAGATGAAAATGAGATACAAGACCGCGAAGAATTTGAAAAATTATATTATTCAGCATTGACAAAATTACGCAGAAAAATAATAGAATGTACACCCCAAACCAATAATCTCCCAGAAGCACAACAAATTGTAGTTCAAAATATTGCCAATATTGCCCCCCGAGTAAGGCTTCCGAATATAGATGTACCATTGTTTTCAGGTCAATTAACCGAATGGAATTCCTTTTTTCAAATTTTTACAACACTTATTTTGAATAATGATGAATCTTTCAAATGAACAGAAACTTATATACCTCAAAAGTTATCTTGTGAAAAGCCATCTAAGCTTATCAAAAACCTGAAGTTAATTGATGCTAATTTAAACATAGCCATTGACACTTTAAAAAGAAGATATGATCATAATGTATTAACTATTTTTGCAAATATCAGTAAAATTATAGAAATTTGCCCTCTAGTAAAAATAACTCATACCTCTCTCCGTTAATTTATCTCAAAAGTTAAACAAAATACAGATGCACTAAAAAATCTATCAGTACCTATTGAACAGTGGGACTTAATACTTATTTTTATATTACTCCAAAAACTTGATATGAGAACAAGAAAGGCATATGAACTAGATAAATGCTCAAAAGAAAACTCTGCAAACTTTCCTACACTGACAGAATTTATTACATTTTTAGAAACCCGCTTCTTAGCTCTTGAAAGTATTTATTTATCTGGCATAAATAGTAGTTCAAGTAATATTGCACAAAACTATAAAAAATCTCCCAAGCTGGTACGCCATATGCAAACTTTACCAAGTCATCAATCAAATAATAATCAACCACAAAAAAGAAAATGCATGTTTTGTAACCTAGATAATCACTCAATTTATTCCAGTTTTAAATTCAAAAACTTAACCTTTGAAGACAAGTATGAATTTGTAAAAAGTAACAAACTTTGTTTAAATTGTTTCAGCCACACACATCTAGTAAACAATTGCAAGTCACACAGTTGTAATTTATGCCATCAGAAGCATAATACCTTGATTTGTAAATCTCCAAACAATAATTCCCACCATAATTCTCAGAGTATAGGCAAGTAGATGGTTAAAATAGCTCTAATAGATTCAGGCCTAATAGCAACAGTACCAATGCATTTCCATCTACCTCTAGAAGGTACTTACCTAATAACTCTTACAGAAATAATAGCTCGTATTCTCCTCGTTATAACCAACAATCAATTCAAGATACCCGACAATCTCACAGAACTTATAACGCACTTATAAATTCTAGAAATAATGATAAGTCTCCACATATAAATAGAAATTCATCTAGTAATTTTGTGCATAGTCCCCTCGAAATGATTCTTTGAATAATAACCCACCTACTATCTCACTAAGGAGACATCCGTCTAACAATTCATTATGACAATATGAAGCAAATGAACAAATTACACTATCTTCACTTACACCTAGTGTAGAAATCCTACTAGCAACTGCAATGGTTACAGCGTATACATCTGATAACAAACCCCTGTTAGTAAAAGCTATTCTAGACTCTTGTAGCACCATATCACTCATCTCTGAAAAGCTAGCTAAAATATTGAATTATCCTCTATACTCACATAATATATTCATTTTAGGTGTAAATGGTACCACCACAAGTGCAAATAAAACGCTCTCTTTGAAAATGCACTCTAATATAAATAAATCATTCAATTTGGACATTACTTGCTCTGTTCTAAAGCACATAACAAAAAAATTGCCTCATTTCTGCTTAATGAGAGAAAAAATAGAAATACCTTCAAACATTTCTTTAGCTGACCGAAAATTCAATTTATCCTCTGATATTGACCTACTGCTTGGTGCAGACGTTTATTACTCCCTAGTATGTGGTGTACTCATTAGATTGCAGCATAAATTTTTATCTCTAATTAAGACCGAACTAGGATATGTCATTGGTGGACCTATACCTTCTCAAGTAGTTTGCAATTTTGTAGATAAACCTCTCACCAGTCTTACCCCATCAGCTGAAAAATTATGTTGTTTCACACAATCATCGATGGAAGAAAGAATTGAAAAATTCTGGAATATTGAAAATCTCCCCTGTAATAATAAAATATTATCCCGTGAGGATCAAATTGTAGAAAATGATTTTTCAGCTACTACAATTCAATTAAGTTCTGGACATTATCAAGTAAATCTCCCCATGAAAAGCCCCTTTGAACACTTGAAATTAGGCACCTCATATTATTTAGCAGAAAAACAATTCTTTTCACTTGAAAAGAAATTTATTAGAAACAATGATCTATTCACTCAATATAAAGCTTTTATAGATGAATATATAACACTAGGGCATGCTCAAATAATCCCTCTTAGTTTAAAAACTGAAAAATCTGAAAATAAATATTTTTTCTGTCACCACCCTGTAATTAGAAATGATCACTCTACCACTAAATTGAGAACAGTATTTAATGGAAGTGGCAAAACTTCTAGTGGTATTTCTTTGAATGACACAATGTATAAAGGATTCACAGTACAACCTGAGCTGTTTGATATTTTGTGTAGATTTAGAAGTTTCAGATATACTTTAACAAGTGATATACAAAAAATGTACAGGCAAATTAGAATACACCCCTCCCAAACATTCTTACAGAACATATTATGGAGAAATTCAGTTAACGAACCCCTACAGTGCATTAACTATTGACTGTTAGTTATGGCACCAATAGTGCACCATTTCTAGCTACTCGAATCTTGAACTTGTTAGCAACATCTAGCCCCCATTTAAATTTAGCATGTAAATCACTCTTGGAACAAACCTACGTTGATGATGTTCTATCAGGCACAGACTCTCTTGAAGACTTAAAAATTTTGTATAACCAACTTAAAGTTTTGTTAAGCTCAGCTAATTTCCCTCTCCATAAATGGAACTGTAACTCTCAAGATTTTTTACGAGAAATAGGTGATTTCTCACAACAAACTCAACACATCTCTCCTGAAGGAACCCCTAATGAAGTATTAGGGATTATTTGGAAGCCAAACAAGGATTATTTTTCTATTTCTATACCTCATATAATGCCTATAACTAATTTAACTGAAATTACTAAAAGAGAAGTGTTAAGTATGATATCAATGATGAACGACCTTTTAGGTTGGGCTGGACCTATTTTGGTAACTGCTAAGAAAATTATGCAACAGGTATGGGTAAGTAACATCAATTGGGTCACCTGACCTCTTCAATGAATGGTTAAACTTCTATAATACACTCCATGTTTTAAAGAACTTAAAAATACCCCGTTATCTGTTAAAAAGCCACCATAAAGAGACTATTGATATTCAAGGTTTTTGTGATAGTAGCTTGAGAGCTTACAGTGCTTGTATTTATTTTAGAGCCGTTCATCCAAATAACTCTGTAAGTTTCCACTTAGTTGCTGCTAAAAGTCGTATAGCTCCCATTAAAACTACCACTTTACCTCGATTAGAACTTTGTAGTTGTTTACTCCTCTTCTAGTGTGGTCTGATAGTTCAATTTCATTAGCATGGATAGCCTCTAGTAACCCCTTAAAATGGTCTATTTTTGTTTCCAATAGAGTTGCTGAAATACAGCAACACCTGCAGATTGCTTATCCAGAGGCTTGTAACCTAGTAATTTCTTAACTTTTAAATTATGGTGGCATGGGCCAGAAGTTTTAAATTTCCCTGTAGAAGATTTTTTACGAGTATTTTTGACTCCTACTACAAGTAATTTAGTTCTCCCTGAACAAAGAAAAAGTAAGCCTATTCTACACATATTTAAAGACTCTTGGATAGACCAACTATTTGCAAGATACTCCTCATTCACTAAACTCCAACGCGTATTAGCATTTTGTTTTAGATTTAAAAGTAACTGTAAACCTAATTCTCAAAAAATATCAGGTTCATTGACCACAGAGGAGCCCAAAAATTCCTTGTTATTTATAGTAAACACTATTCAAGGAAATATCTTTGCTACAGAACTAAAAGAATTCAAAGCTAACAAATGCATTTCTAAAAAAGGAATATGTAAATTGAATCCATTTATTGATAAATTTGGTACTCTTCGTGTTGGTGGCAGATTGTCTTTTGCAATGTCGCCATATGATCAAACATATACTTGTCACTCTTATATTACAAAATGAACATGTAACCCTTGGACATGCAGGTCCACAAACAGTTTTATCCCATTTTCGCCTTAGATTCTGGCCTCTCGGAGGTCTACGCGAAGTTAAAAGTATTTCTCAAAAATGTTTAGCTTGCCATAGATTTAAAGCACAACCCTTTATACAAATAATGTCCACTTACCCCTAGTCAGAACAAAAACTGCTAGACCTTTTTCCAGTACAGGATTAGATTTTGGAGGTCCATTGTTTATAAAATCCTCAATCCTTAGGAAAGCACCAGTCATGAAATGCTATATTTCTCTATTTATCTGTATGGTTACTAAAGCCGTTCATATAGAACTTGTTTCAGAATTAACTACTGAAGCTTTTTTTGCTTTCCTTGAAAAGGTTTATAGCTCGCACACTATTTACAGAGATAACGCTAGTAACTTTTTAGGTGCCAGAAATCAGTTACGTGAACTTTACTTGTGGTTCAGAAAACAAGATACTATGGACAAAATTCAGAATTTCCTATCTCCGAAAGAAATAACTTGGAAGTTTATCCCACCTCTAAGTCCACATTATGGGAGAGTGCTATTAAGTCTACAAAATATCATTAACATAGACTAATCAGTGACTCTAAATTTACCTTTGAAGAACTGTCCACTATTCTTAGTCAAATTGAGGCTATTTTAAATTCGCGACCACTTGTTCCTCTATCAAATGAATCATCAGATTTAGAAGTATTGACTGCTGGTAATTTTTTAATAGGTAGTAACCTCATTTCCTGAAAAAGATGTTTCGGAAACCCAAGAAAACCGTCTTACTCGCTGGCAACGCTGGTCTCGTATCCAGCAACTGTTTTAGAAACGCTGGTCTATCGATTACTTAAATCAGCTGCAAAATAGACCCAAATGGTACACTCCTCAGAAAAGCGTTAAACTCAATGATCTTGTACTTGTCAAAGATGAAAACACAAAACCATTACAGTGGCCATTAGCACGGGTAATCGAACTCATACCCAGCAAAGATAATAAAATTAGGCTGGTCAAACTTAAAACTCAAACTGGAATATATACTAGAAATATCACAAAGTTGTGTCCTCTACCCACATAAAGTAGATAATTATTTACATTATCAGTATTTAACCACTCTTCAAAAATCATATCCTCATTAACAATGATTGTTCAGTAGACATTGGTTCTTTTCATTTTCAGTGTTACTATATTATTTAGATTTGCGTTTTGTTACAACCGATTTACTAAATTTTACATAGGTACACTAAGAAAACATTTTATTTTTCACATACATATTACACCGAGAAATGGAATTTCTTTAGTTATTATGTGTCGTGAAAAATGTAACTGCGCATTTTTGCTTTGCTTAAAATGTAAATACCTTTATTTACCTAGTGATCCTCACTTGAGTATTGTTACTCTTTAAATATGTTAGTTGCATAAGTCTCATTTGGTTTGATTTACAAGTTAAATCAACGGGGAGCAGTATGTTCAGAATCACTTCACATTAAATTGTACGGAACGTTTGGTGCTGAAAAACTTCTGGTTAGAGTGACATACACTGCCACATAATAAAGTTGCCATTTATCAGGACATCCCCTGGTTGCCATGACTTCAAGCTGTGCATACATAAATCAATCACAACTTTGTCAAGTTCCATAAATATTACCAACGTTGTTTAATGTTTATAGAAAAATAATTAAGTTAAATATAGTGTGTTTCTAATTAAATGGACTTTCATTTACGACAAACTACGCCAGCGTCCTATGGTTTCGAATTGCTGGTAGTCCAGTAAATGAGCTACAACTTTCAGCACCTTTTTAATCGTATGTATGTATGGACAATACATCGGCTATTTGTAATATAGTCCCTCAATTTCCTTTTAAAAAGTGGTAGGTATATGGGTTATTTTTGTTAAATCATTTGGTATAAAGTTATATAATTTGGGTGCATAGTAGAAATAAGATATTTGAGTAACTGTTTAAAGCATTAGTGGTATAACGTAATTTTGCCTTTGACGTGTATTATAGTCGTGATTTAATAACAAATTTGAATGTTTATTAAACAACGATTAAATTACAATGGAAGGCAGGTATCAAAGGCAAAATAAAATGATTGTATAGAGATTTACCAGACCATTTAAATGAGGTATGACTTGATACCTAACGCATCGGCATTTCTTTCTAATATGTCGCATTTCGGAAATATTAAGGGTGGGTCCTTTTCACATGAACACAGTGTACATAAAACATAAGTACTAATAAAATCGACAAAAAAATTCTTGAACACTGTTTACCAATGAATAGAAAATACGAAACTGACCAGCTGTTCAAATTATTTGCCCTGGACGGCCATATTAGCTCACGTGATACAATTTAAAGTTTTTTATTTCGAAAGCTTAGATTTTTAACAAAACATCAAATACATTGAATTTACTGTTTGGACCCTTCATTTATAACATTAACATCAACTAAAGTATGAAATTAGTTATAATGAAAATTATTGTTTAATATTTCTTTTAGGTACCACAATACATTCGCTTTTATTCAATGTTGAGCGATTTTTTAACTTTTAACTGAAGTGGCCTAGACAGGCTGATCATTTTGAATGGTATCAACCCAACATTGCAATTTTGGAAACCGTAAAACCGAGATATGTTTAATGAGAGTAAAGTTGCCTTTTTAGGGTACCAATGTAATGGTACTAAACTATGACTAAAATGTGTGTTCTTTTTAGACTCATACGAGAAAAACAAAAAATGTCAATTTTTTATTATTGGCGGTAACCCGTTTAAAAAATATCAAAAAATGGTGGAAGTAACTTTTATTTGGTTCGACATTTTAGTGAGTAGCTTTCTTTTTTCTAGGACGTTTCGTGTTTTCAACGATATTTTTCTCAAAAACGGACTTGTATTTTTCATCTAAATTTTGTGCAGTATTTCGAAAGCCAGATGCAACGATGTAGCATAGTTGACCATTCATGACTTCCATCTTCAACTAAAGTCATGACCGACCAAATGATCCTATTTCAATTGGGGTTTTTTTTTAATATGGACCTGCACTATTTCTCTGATGTTTTTTAAGCATTTTAAAAGTCGAATACAACGATGTAGCATAGGTGATTATTATACACGCTTTTAATTAGCTTCACCGGTATGTTTGTTTGTTTGTTTGTAACACAACCTTTAAACTTGATTTTTACCCACTTTAAACGCTCAGATTAATTCGAGAAAAAAAATTTGCATACTGAACTCGTCAAGAACCGATAACAATAAAATATAGTAGTAAAATATAGGGTGTTCCATTTATAACGCAGCCTTTAAACTCGATTTTTACGCACTTTAAACGATCAGATTAATTCGATATTTTGCACACTCGTCAAGGACCGATGACAATATAATATAGTAGTAAAATATAGGGTGTTCCATTTATAATGCAACATTCAAACTCGATTTTTAACCAGTTTAAACGCGCAGATTAATTCGAAATTTTGCACACTCGTCAAGGACCGATGACAATAGAATATAGTAGTAAAATATAGGGTGTTCCATTTATAATGCAACATTCAAACTCGATTTTTAACCAGTTTAAACGCTCAGATTAATTCGAATTTTTGCAGACTCATCAAAAGGCAACTTTACTCTCATTTAACTTATCTCGTAACTTTTACGGTTTCGGAAATTACAATGATGGTACCATTCAAAATGATCAGCCTACAATTTTAACAAGGCAGATTTAAGAGATTGATAATGGGTGCGTAATATATTTCACTGTTCTAAAGTGATTTGATAGTGAAAACATTGGGAGGCAGTAATTGAATGTTATGAAATAAAATACTTTTAAGGGTATTAGAACTTGTAAGCCAGATCAGATATTTCGTCCAGATCCGTGTCAACACTTTATTGTAGGTTAGCTTGTCACAAAATAATAATAATAATAAACCACTTAATAATCTGTAGCAAACAGTATAAACTAGCAATGTTTTCGCGATTATATTAATTTGTTTAACTCACCATCAAATGTGATTTTTTTAAAACCTCACTATTATAAAAACAATTACTTATATATTTAAATTTATGTAGGGCAAGAATAAACTCATCTTTTAAGCTCTAAAACCATCAATGATGCGTTGTGCAGTTCAATTGGCTCAGGTGTCTTATAATTAACAGCGTATTTCCTACATTATTTTAATACTAATACTAACAAGCCGGAAATGAAATTCCATTGAAAGTTAAGAATTCTAAAAATTCACTGATAAACTACGTTCCAGATAAACAATTTTAAGCTTGAAACGTTTTACAAATCACTAAATATCTCTCTAGCTGAATCATTTCAAACCCAGGTCAAATGCCCAGCATCCCGAAAACATGCGTTTACGTTGCTCTCCCGCCAGTCGATATTTCGTTAAAATTTTCATGAAAAGCTTGTGGGAAAGCTAAAAACTCACCTCACACGTTGAGTTTCTTTCCACTCATCTTCTATCATCACTTCGCACTATTTCACTAAACATGTCACTAACTCTTGGGGCTTTCTGCAAGATGCAGCTGGACCCATAGGCGTGGACTGTCCGGGTTCGAGCTACTGAGACTCGATCGCCCTTCCAAAACACACCCCAAGCAGGGCCGGATCAGGGCTGGAAAGGAATTGAATGGAGAAGAGGAGATGGAGAATGAGGGAAGAGATACGGCAATCGGGACGACGAGTGTATATGTAAAGAGTGGGCTAGGTCGCGATTTTGTTGTATTTAATGGGCTTCAGTGGCTAGATTGTTTTTTATAAATTGATGCGCTTCTGAATGATTTTGTTATAAATGAAAATTTATCACGTTATATTTGTATACTAATTAATTATGGGTATTTTGAAATGATTTTTGTTTTTCAGGCTTTGGGGTGTTACATGCATTTCTATAAATTTTTTGGTAAGCCATTCATTGGATCTTCTATATTATACATCGTGTTTATTTTTTCATTTGATTTACTCTAGAAAATAAAGAACAATCTAACATATCTATTCCAATGAATAAAACAAAATTGAAAGCAAATTTGATTGTTTGTATCTAAGCAATTTTTTTTAGAACGTATTCACATTATTAGGAAAAACGTTTTTCCTAACAATAATAAGTGGTGACATTTTCTTCGAATTTAATTTGAATTACTGTTGAACTCAACAAGTTACTTCTAAACTTATACTGAAAAATGTTTTATTTATTTTCAAAACTAAACATATTAACTTGGCTAAGCGTTATGTGTGCTGAGTTCTCAGCAGATTATTGTTATTTGAAAAACAGCAGCAAAAAAATTATCTCTGAGGAGTAGGCAGATTTAACCACAGTGATAACTTCCAGGAGGTACCTACAGCTAGTAGAATAGGCAACTTAAGAAAACTAATACGTATTGATCCTTATCCTTCATAACCTACCTTTCCTAACTCTTGACAACATATGTAGGAAGGATTGACACGACCAGTAGGATGCGTACTAGGTTTTTAGGTTAAACTGTGTAGACAAATTTTGTTTTCTTGACGTTTCCGTTCCCACTTTCGTGGTCTCAATAGGCATGATGACTGATTTTGAAAAACTGCCCCACGATGTTTGCACGCATAAGCTTTATCAAAAAAAATTTCGTTTTTTGAAAAAATAATGATTTTAAAGGAGAAATTCACGTTTTTAAAATACAATTCAAATTTCGCACCAAAACGTTAGAATAGTAATGACGTCTCTATGACATCACACATCTGAATACTTTCAAATTTATTTGATTACTAATTTGAATTATTTCAACAGTTTAAATAGGCAACTAAATTCAGCAATCAGAGATGTGAACAATGACAGCTTTGAGCAATTCGTCACAAACCTCTCACCAAACGACCATACACTATGGAAGGCAACAAAGAAACTCAAGCTGCCCTAAACCACCGTATCTCCCATTCGTAAACCAAACGGCGAATGGGCTCGCTCTGATAAAGAAAAAGCAGACACTTTCGCTGCACATCTAAACATCCTTTTCCAAACATATCCGGAAGATCCTAACGAAGAAGTTGAAGAACTTATCAACGCACCATGCCAAATGTCTATTCCTATCAAAAGCTTTACTCCTACAGAAGTTAAGAACGAAATATGTAAACTTAATGTAAGAAAGACTCCAGGATACGACCTAATCTCCGGCCAAATTCTAAAACAACTCCTATGTAAGGTTGTTACTATCTTAACTATTATTTTCAATCGAATGTTAAGTTTATCCTACTTCCCCATAGTTTGGAAATTTGCTTCAACTATTATGATCCCCAAACCAGAAAAACAACACAACGAAACTATATCCTACCGACCCATCAGCATGCTTCCAACAATAATCAAAGTCTTTGGAAGATTACTGCTGCAGAGGATTCACACAGACCATATTCTCCAAACACTACTACCAAAACACCAGTTCGGATTCCGCGAAGACCATTCAACCACCCAACAAGTTCATCGAATAGTTAACCAAATATCACAGAGTCTTGAAGAGAAGAAATATTGCAACGCTGCATTTCTAGATATCTCCCAAGCGTTTGACAAAGTCTGGCATAGAGGCTCTCTCTACAAACTAAAAAATGCTCTATCCAGTAACTATTTCCTTCCAATTAAATCCTACCTCGCCAATAGACACTTCTCCGTCAAATTCGATAATCAGCAGTCCAGCATATGTCCCATAAAATCTGGCGTCCCACAAGGCAGTGTTCTAGGTTCTTCCTACTCTATACATCTGACATACCTGAAACCAACAATACCACAATTGCTTCCTTTGCCGACGATGTGGCGATTCTTTCAGTAGACGAAGACCCTACAACAGCTTCCCAAAACATGAAAAACCACCTGAATGTACTCAATGTATTGTATACACAATGGCGAACTAAAATAAATAAGGCAAAATCAGTCCAAGTAACATTTACCACACGTCACAACACATGCCCACCTGTAATGATGGATAACGTACGTATACCTACAGCAACAGAGACCAAATATCTTGGCATCCATCTGGACCAACGCCTTACATGGAAAAAACACATTAAAATTAAAAGATAACAGCTTGACATAAAGTTCCGACAGATATACTGACTACTAGGTCGACGATCAAAACTCTCTCTCCACAATAAAAGCCTGCTATACAAAACGATGCTCAAACCTATCTGGACTTATGGACTCCATCTATGGGGATGTTCAAAACCAACGCCACTGACCAACATCCAAAGATTTCAGTCAAAGCTGCTAAGATCGATAGAGGATGTACCATGGAATGTTAGCAATCAAACAATGCATGACGACCTGAAGATTCCTTCCATCAGAGACGAGAACCATCAAGCCTCGGCGTCATACAAAGAACGTACCATGCACCATACAAATCAGTTAGTAGAAGAACTATTCAACAATGGCCCCACCACAAGAAGACTTGCTAGAACCTGGCCTCCAGACCTGCTTGAAAACTAAACGACCATACTCGCCAGTTGTAAGGACTCAATCTGCCTCCTCCTTATAACCAACTGATGAGTCCCCGGTCTTAGACCTAAATTTATATAACTGGAAATAGCGAAAGACTGGTTGGCGTGAAATTGGTTGAAAGGAAGTTGATGGTTGGAATTGGCAGTTAGATAGTTGGCCGGAAAGTGTGAAGGTTTCCGTGTCACTAGTAATCGCTGGAAGATATGGGCTATGGTATTTGTATCAAGAAAACTGATAGTATGACCTGGTTGAATTTTGAGTCAGGTTGATACATTGGGAACCCCAATGAATAGAATAGTTTGATGCATGTATGTTTCAGGAATCTACTAATTTTGTTGGTGACACTTTTGATACATGGGAAAATTATCCGATTTGCTGAGAGTTGGGTGGGTGTAGAAGAAATAGAATACGATAAAGCACGATGCTTCTTTTTATATGTGATTGAGCTCACCTTGTTAACTGCTAACATCACTTAAGAACTGAATTTGAGTTGGAAGAGATGATGATGATGCGAATTGGCGTATAGACAACGATTTGTGTGTGTTGGTTTTATAAATACAGAATTGGGTTTTTTTTTTGGTAAAGATATCAAGGAAAGGTAAACATGAATCCATCCCCAATTAGGTATATTAGCAAACCAAAATATGATTACTATGTTGATAAGTTGATTGATAGGTGAAATTTTGTATTTTTTCAGGGAGACAAGCAGACTGGAGGAATTTCTGACGTATGAAGGTGCCTGTCCTGTAAGAGGTTGAAGTGTTTGGGCCAAGATTTTTCGCTTAGTGATAAGTACAGTATCCGCTAAAATAAACAGTACCGAAAATAAAAATAAAAATTAATTTTTAATTTCTGTAATGTAAGTGTTCAAAATGTTCACCATTTCGACGCAAACAAGCTTCATATCGATTTTGTAAGTCAATAAACATATTTATAAAAAGTGGTTGATGTAACTGCCGAAAAATATTTTGTATTCTTTCCCGTAGTTCGGCAATATTCGCCGGCGGATTTTCCGAGTGAAATATTTTGTCCTTCATTATGTCCCAAATGTATGCGTCAGGTGGCGTCAGATCAGGTGAATGAGAAGGATATCCGAAGTCTGTTCCCCGAGAAATTATTCTATTTTCCGTATGAACGAAAATAATGCTCTACCAAAAACACTTTTTCTTCCGTTGTTAGAACCATTTTTAAATCAAATTTAACTGCAGCGTACTATTAATATATCAACTAATGACAATTAAGTCAAATATGACAAATCCATATTACATAAACAACTCCACAGCACTCTCTGTTCCGGTACTGTTTATTTTGGCGGATACCGTACTAACGAAGTGTTTCGAAGGAAGATTATATATTTTGGTGATACGTAATGATTTCCCTCTTTGAATGAGGCTGGTTTTAATGTCAAATTTCCACCATTTCTAACCACCCAAATTTGGCTTCTAGGCCGAGGACTTGTCAGGAGTATGAAGACTGAGCTCTTGAAGACAACTGCCAAGTACGGTACGACTAGTAGAGTATGCAGATGAGTTCATGGAATTGTAATGATCATATCTATCATTCACAGGCTGTATATCGATATGTTTGAATTATTTCTCTCGAACAAAAAGAAAATCGAATAAAAAAAATTCAGTTAGTTTTTCGCACATACGCAAGAACGTTTTGACGTACACTGGAATGAAATTCAATTCAGGTTTGTTAATAAAATATTAGCAAAGTTTCAGCTTATTTTCTGTAACAAAGCTTTGTAATGATGAAACTGCAGTGAAATTAATCTTAGTTAAATTTCCTTTATGCATGAATTTAGCTTATTTGATTAATTTAAATGTAATCAGTATAACAAAAATTGAACACTCAAATACAGTAAGGCGAAATCTTTGGCTCCCAGTCATTTTCAGGAATAAAATTACCATGTAGTGCCTAATATTAAGAGGAATCAAAACATACGCAAAATTAAAAATGGTTCTTATTGAATTTTTTGGCAAGATTAAGTTTTAAGTAAAACGTAAAACGTGACTTCATGAAAAAGCAGGAGTACCATTTTTGTTCTGATGTCAGTTGGTGTAAATGGACCCAAGAAAAACGGGGCAAATTGCTCATAGCTCACAGATGCACGTGAAAAGCCCATATGTTAGGGATATCATTATAATTCTTAAATAAGCACATTATTCAAAAAAATATATATATAAATACGAATCAAAAACTAAAGTTTTTAAAAAAGCGTAGGTACCAATATTTAGTGTTACTATAAAATCTTTTATATGTTCAGTTGTCACTCGTTTTTCAGAATATAGTACGTTCATTCATAATTAATATATTATTACAAGAAATAATAACCAACAAAACTCATGCACCATTTGATGTTCAGTAAATGACTTGAAGGTGCTCAGTGAATATTGTCTCAAATGTTTTTCAATTTGGTAAGTTATGATTCAATTATTTCAGATGCTCAGAGTTAGATTTGTTCTTCCGTTGAAATAGGTGAGTACTAGTGGTGAAACTATGAGCTGATTACTTGAATAGTTGTGATATTGAGTTACAGCATGAAATTAATGTACCTACTCGATTTGTTCTTTATCCGTTTTCGATAAGTAAGCTATAGTTTTAGATTCATGCTCACGTTGCCGAATTCGGCGATTGTAAACTAGGCCGATTATCAGGTAATGCTCACTAATGAGTAGATAATCTCGGCCGGCCAAAATAATGTACCTGATTTCAGGTATGTAAACTCGGCCGCCTCAATTCCAGGAAAGTGAAAGTTTTCATGATACTTTAATTGAGGAAGATTACGTGCCATTAATGCAGCTTTTCAATTTAAACGGCAATTTTTCAACACTGTATTCCTTCTTCAATCACATTCCTTGCCCTTCTCGAAAAATTAACCAATGAACGTTTTTAAAAGTAAAATTATAATTGCGATGTTGTCAGATTGTCAGGATAATCTTATTTCTAATACTAAGTTCTACTTATAATCGGCCGAGATTACATACCGTATTTTGGGGAGTCATTTTATTGAGAAGATTATAAATCCGTAAGCGGTCGAGTTTACATCTGCCCGTCGATTTATTCATCAAATTCATGTTTAATTCAAATTTTATATGTATTCCCACGTAACACATAAATAGGAAGATAAAGCCTGCAGATGTGTCCTCGATTTTCCAAGAATTGTAAAGACTGCAATTCACATTTTTTTCATTCTTTCATTTTATATTCATATTAAATATTTCATATGTAGATCTTTCAGTAGGAGCAAAGATGATATGTATTTAAAAAAATTCTAAGCAATAATAATTTTCGCTTCAACTCCATTTAACTGCACAATTTTAAAATTTGTTTTCAATATCCAATTTATTCCCAAAATTATTTTATAATACCTATACATTTTAAATTGAGGCTAAAATTTTCTGACACAGTCTAATCAATATAATTCCATAAAAAAATCTTTCTGGACAATTTTATCAAAAAATAAGGAAACATTTTGAACCACAATTGGAAACCTGAAATAAGAATCCCTTTCACTTTAGCAGGTCATGGTGAATCTAGTGTGGTACGATTTCATTCAACCCTAATTAAGCAGCATAATGGATTATTCTTTAATTAAGTACAATAGGTAGATTCCACCAATCCACAAGAAATGATACTCTCTTTAAACTTACTTTTTACTTAAGACAGAAATTCTCAATAAATATCGCTCCTACGTACCGGGTGGACAACCAAGAAGCCGTATTATGCGCCTTTTTTTATATAGAAGGAGCTTTTAAAAGAACCTTTGGCAATACTCCTCATGAGGATGTCAAAAGAGCATTAAATAGAAGAGGTGTAGACAGCACAACATCCAAATGGATCACCACTAGAGTAGCAGAGACGCGGACGAGCAAAGACATTGTCTCCATCTGTACAACCAGAGGATGTCCACAGGGAGGAGTAGCATCCCCATTAATGAGAAGCCTGAAGGTTGACGAACTCCTGTGTGGTTTGACTGACCTCGGAATATCCTGCCAAGGATATGCCGATGATATTGTCATAACAGCCAGGGGAAAATTCGAAAATACCCTCTGTGACATCGTACAAAAGGGTCTGAACTATACAAATAGCTGATGTAGGCAAGTGGGACTTAACATCAACCCCACCAAAACCATCTTAATAGCCTTCACTAAGAAAATAAAGTTCAACGTCAAAACCATTAAACTTGTTGGGAGCGAGGTTGAATGGAGACAAGAAGTCAAGTATCTAGGTTTGACTTTAGACAGTAAACTTCTGTGGAACAAACGCGAAAAGGAGATTATATACAAAGCAAAAATGGCTCTAATGGTGTGCAGCAATCTGGCAGGGAGAAATTGGGGTTGTAACCCAAAAATCCTGAGCAGGATGTAAAGATAATATCTGACCATTGGAAAGATCTATTAGAACTTAGGCAATCAAAGATTTTTCTTGGTGACTACAACCTGTTGAGATCAAATGAATGCATAAGTCAAAGTAAAACTGCACTAAGAGTTTTAACAGGCATCCTTACGGGACATTGTCGCCTAAATGGGCACCTGAAAAAGCTCAAAATAGTGGAGGAAGAAGAATGTAGATTCTGTGGCACGGAAGAAGAAACCTCCATCCACATACTTGCGAACTGCACAGCAATTCAGAATCCTAGGGCACAGCACCTTGGAGATTACTGGATAGAAGAGGGATATTTACATAAGTTAAAGCCTGCAGATATCCTAAAATTCCTCCAGGAAATAGGACTAAAGGAGCGACTAGTCTCTGAGACTTTCCCCAGGAACTAAGTAGAAGTAAGGTGGCACAATAGAGCTTACAGGTCTCAGTGAATGTCATCCCAATTTACATACATACTATACATACATACATACCGGGTGGACCAATAAACCGATTTCTCGGTTGTAGATCAGAAACTATCCATCTTATAAATTTGGAAAAAAATTGTCGACCAGAAAAAGTATCTGGAACAGACTTTCAAGAATATAGCTTGACTTATAGAGGACGTATTCTATGAAAAAAAATTAGTTTTTGATGAAATATGTTAAAGGAGTAAAATTTCGTACAAATTTGATTCAGTAATATGGCGTAAACTGTTTATCGATATCTTTTGTATACCTCGAGATATAAGTAAGAAACGTAAACTTTTATTGGCTCACTCTTATTATAACTGAAAAGAATTTTAGTGTCGATATTTATTTTGACTAATGTCGTTTTATACTACTAAAAATACTTTTTCTAAAAATGCATCAATGTGATATAAAGTTATTTTCGCCGATCTTGGCGAGTGCCTGGAATAATCTACTACGTAGTTTTCAATATTTCTCTCTGATAGACAGCTGCGTAGTTCATATAGCGAAGAATGTTAAGTTAAGCGATACGTTTGTCGGTGATAAGTTGAAGAATAACAGATAACTAACAATGCTGTGCGCAAGTTAGACGGAAGAGTGGTCAAGTCGACTTAAGGCAAGAATTATTATGACGAGATGCCAAGAACCATGAAATAATGTGTAGTTAATGGAAATATCGTAGGACCATATTTCTTTGAAGAAGCTTTCAATGTCGAGGCAGATTTGAACTGTTTGGAACATGAATTGCATATTTAATTAGAAGAGGTATGATAATTCAGCATGATAGGTGCCCTGTGTACTTTTCTAGTAGAGCTAGAGATTAATTGAATTTAAGAAATTCAAATGAATGGATCGGAAAGGAAAGTTTATTTCCATAGCCAACTAGATAAATATTTAAGGATTCAGTTCATCAAACTTGACCAACAACTCGACAAGACATGAAACAACGCATTAGAAACGCAAAAATAGTATAGTATATCCACACTTGATCTACCCGCGATATATTACCTACGCCTTTGTGTGGTCTTCTTTTCATATATTTTGTTATTTTAACTTATAATGCATGTTGAGCAATTACTAGTTATATTTACGCGTTTTTACTTATATCTCGAGCTAGACGAAAAATATCGACATGCAATTTACGTATTTTCATTCGAAAATTTTAAAACACAAGAATTTTAATTGTTTTCATTCTAAAGTGCCCTATGCCCTATGACCACCATAACCAAATGCAATGGTTTATAGTAGATTTAATGGGTTCATCTACGTTCTTCCAAATGACACAAATTTCGTTCAAATTGGTGGATCCAAACCAAAGGAGAACGTACTGAATAAAATGCGAAATTTAGGCCTCTTCTTAGTAAACTCATTTATCTCCTATTATAATAAGGCATAAGACTGGTTTTCAAATTTCTCTTCATAGAATACGCACTGTAGTGATCAAACTAGAAACTTGAAAGTAATTTACAGATACTTCTCCTGGCCACTTATACAATTTATAAGTTTCTGATATACACCCGAGAGATCGACTTATTGGTCCACCTGGTATATGTAAGTAATAAAAAGTGGACTGGATATTCATTAATTAAAAAAAACTGAGATAAAAGTTTGTGAAGACGATGAAACTTAAGAATTTAATTTTCAGAATATTATTCAAGAATAATCTCGTTCAAGTGAAAAATATAATATTAAATAAAGAAGTTCTTGAAATAAAATAGAAAATGAGAACATACGACGTAAGAAAAAACTGAGAAAAACAAAATATTGTTTCAGGTCCCACAGTTATTCTTGCAGTAATACTCGTAAAATCAAAGCTCCGTTGAAATTTGAGTTAGTCCAAAAAGTTATTGAATGTGGCTCATGTATCTACATTTTTGATAACAGTGTAGCTTGTTGTACTTGTTGCTTCAAAAGTAATAAATCATAAACGGAACTGGAATAATAATTATTACAATTAAATTTCTCTTAATGATACTTTTAAAATAGCTGAATCCACTAATTACTATTCACAAGCATTACCTTTGAATATCAGACCATTGACTTGAACTTTTTTTAAAGACAATGCCCTTGAGACGATAATGAGATATATAACAGGTATAAGTTAGACGAAAACGATACCAGAATATATGACAGTTATTGAAAATCTATCAATAACCCGAAAGAAAACAAGACCCTTAAAAGTGATTAAATTGCTATCCTAGAAAAATCAATCGATACAGTTAATAATCGCAGCCGTTTTAATACTTAACTAAGTTATACAGGATGTTAAAGACAAATTATATATTGAATAGATGAGGCTTTTACTTGATGAAGATCCATACTACTGATGAAATAAAACAAATTAATTTGTTTAAATCTTCATTATTTAATTAATTAATTTAATTAATTTAATTAAATAATGAAGATTTAAACAAATTAATTTGTTTTATTTCATCAACAAATTATATACACATTTTTTACGATTATGTCGAAACTACTGGCAACATTGTAGTGAAATTTTATATATGTTTTTCCTACGATCACATAGGGAAATAACTTTTCTTACTACCTCCTTCGAAAGTACGTGGTTTCGGCTCCGATTATACGGCAGAAAGTCTAATTTTTATGCATTGATCAAGCTATATGCGCACTCCGTGTTACGTTCCTTTGAGCAACGTACTTTGCGCACCTTTTACTTCGAGATTATGTATGTCGAGAATTCGAGATTTTGCACACTTGTCAAGGACCGATGACAATACAATTATTTTAATTAAATAAAAAATAATAATTATCAATTCTTTTATTTATGTTACCGTCACTTTTTTCAATTTTGACATAGGGAAAAACCGTACAAAATGACATAGGCGGGTTATTTTGAATTTGGAAGATTTTAACACGAAATTGACAGTGACACCACGCGGCCATAACGGCACTCTATAATCTGTAAGATTTTGAACGCATCCATTTCATTCGTATTGGTGTCATGGTCGATAACAGATATTCACACAGATATTCCATACTGACAAAGTTTTTGTTCAAATGGTAAGTTTTTTGCTATTGTATCTATTTATGTAGCATTTGTTTCATTCCTCAAACACTTTTCTTCAAATGAAATAACTTATTTTTAGAAAAAGAGTTCTTTGTATATTTATTTACAAATTTTATTGTTTTAAAACGCTCTACGGACAAAACGACATACATCTGTAACGGATAAAATGGCACAGGTATGTCATTTTGTCCATAGCTTTTGTGTTATATGTAGGTATGTATTTTTTTCAGGTACCAAAATGCCACGGGATTATAAACGAACGACTGATCGGCAATCTTGGAGTACGGAGTCAATGAAGAAAACCATCGAGGCAGTTTGACATAAGAAAATGGGCTGGTTATTGGCCTCAAAAACATGATGATGATGCTCTTGATGTTCCTATTGAGGTGCTTTCTCCGGTACGACAAGGGAAACTTTAACCAAAAATTCGACAGAGCTCGCCTGTGTTGACTTGTACTCCTAACATATTGGAAATAAAATCTAAAAATGAGCCCAAAGCTCCTCCAACAAAAAAAAAACGAAAAAACGCAAATCCACCAAAAAATTATTTCAAGAAAATGATGAGGAAGAAGATTTTCCTAATATTTATTTCTAATGACGATGAAGAGGACTGTGCTTGCATTTACTGTAACGACCTTTATTCAAGTTCTAAGCCCGGAGAAGGCTGGTTCCAATGCTTTGGGCTCTCGCTTCTTGCGCTGATGTTCCAAGAAGAACTAAGCGTTTCATTTGCGAACTATACCAATAACTTTGTAGCTATTATATGTATGTCGTTTTGTCCATTAGCAATATGTCATTTTGTCCAAAGCATATGGACAAAACGGATTATGATTGATCTCAGTTAAATATTATTTATTTTTTTTGCTAAAAATGTATATTAGTTTCGATAATTCAAGGACCAACGATGATTGATGTAATCTATGGATGTGCTGTGAACAAAAACAAAACTATATGTCATTTTGTACATATTTCCCCTACATCATATGGTCTAACAGCATCTTGGTTGACAAATTATTATTTCTTCATAGCCGAACGGTATACGGTTTGGATGCCGATAATTATGAATTGTAGGCGTAAGATTCGAATCCTGGAAATGGTGATAACTTTTTTTTGTTTTATTGTGACTTTTGTATATAAATAACCTTCAATATAGTTCCTACCTTCTGACTTTTGACTTACATATCGCTTTAACTATATTATTCTGCAAAACTATAACAATTGGTGTTGAATCATTAAAGAAAATTAATAAAACTTACAGTTATGTCGAGAGGACTTGAACCGACGACCCTCACTGTGAAAGGCACGCGCTTATCCATCGCACCAATAAGTACAACGATAACGGATGTCAAGCTCTGCTATTCTATCACTCATATAACCTCAAAATTTGTTTACAAATAGGTAATGCTAATGTTGGTTAATTGTTTTCGTACTTTTGACCGAGGTAGTAAGAAATATAGTATACACTACATGGGCATAAAGTTGAGATTCCTGCACTTCGCGCCATGATCTCAACTTTCTGCCGTTGTAGTGTAATATACTACATATACTAAACTGTTACTATCCATGCGGAAAGTTACTTTCCGCACGGGTGTGAATAATGTGTCAGTGTCAAATGCGTAATCTATATTTTTCATTGTGCTAAGAAAAAATTCCGTTAAAGGACTTTTACAATTATCAAGTTAGCAAAATATATGACAGTGGACGTAAAATGTCAGGAAGTAGGCTTAGAATTGATCCTCGGATGAAATTATTAGAAAGCACATCGAATGAAGTTCCTATGAGCATTCTAAATTTCAAGAGGTCTCTGTCAAAATAAACAAAGGCAAATTTAAAATAAATACAGCTCAGAGATAATGATTTTACTGAAGAAACAATTTGGCCTATTACAAAGTAACTAAACTCTCAAAATATACCGTGGTGCTAGAAAAGAAGATGGTTTGTTTGACTTGGTCTAAGCGTTAAGTGTTTTTTGGATTTTGGATTTTGAATCACGAAAAAAAAATATGAATTCACCAGAATCGTCTCTGGAAATCCTGGTCATACACATTAATAGTATAACAAATATTTTATAATTAAAAAAGTCCTAAAATAATTTTCGGAAACTCAAACAACCTTACTAATTCAATGAAGGTACTTTAAATACATTCTTAACATTTTCTACTTTCCATTTCCTACTTAAATGTAAGAAACAACTCAATAGACTACCGATTTCAACTGAAAAAAGTCCACAGAAACTCTAAGGGTGGAGGAATTATATATTCCCTCGCTACACATGTGTATGGAACATAATAACTGCAATTTGCAGTTAGTTTTTGGAGAGTGAAAACTACTTTTTTAAAAACTTCTTGTCTTTTCTGATTAAATGAACCATGGAGACTATATAAGGAGATCGAACTCCATGTATTCCAATTAATGGTCATGGTAGAGGACACCAGATTAAAACCCATACCATAATATCTGACAGCAGAAAAATAACAGCCAATCATAAAACTCGAGTTCATTGGTTCATTGGCTTTGACTGTTCGCGGTTCACGTGTGAGGTAAGTGAGGTTAGGAAATAGAAATAGAACATTTTGTGGATAAGAAATCCGTTTTTTGTCCTCGTTTTAAAAAATATCGAAAATTGTGACCGTTTGGTCGTAAAATAATTAGCTGAAAGTATTTATGTTTTTACTATCGGGTATAGAATTTTTGTCTATCATAATAAATATTCTCTCCTACTTTATTTATCTCTGAATATTTTTGATTACTTGTTCGATTATATTATATTATATTATCGTTCTCCTTATCTAGTCCCCATGGAATGAACCATGAAATGAGCATTCAGTTTGATAACAAAGATTATAAAACTACTCAAGTTCTATTATAGGTACTCAATAAATGTATAATAGTCTATATTTTAGCAAGCTATTAGTCACGAAGATGCGTAAATAATAGCCAATAACAGCAAACTATACTTTATTCAAGACAGTACATTTATTATTTATGGTTTTATCGGGAAGATTATAAAACTCTATTACATTTTGAAATTTATAAATAAAACAAACTAGCTGCTTAATGCTACCAACAACTACCAAGTAACATTATTTGTAGAAACAACGTTTTGCTGGTGTACAATATAAATATCTCTTAATTAATATAAAATGTCAATTCCGAGTTATGAGTTATGACATTCCAGCGTCACAATAAAGAACAGATTTTCTACTTAAACGTATTGTGAAATCGTGAAAACGCATTTTCAAAATGAAATAAATTTATAGGTATATTAGAGAGTATTCCATTCATCTGAAAACCTTATTCGTGATTACTGTTTTTATACTATTCCGCTTATCGCTAACCTATCAATCCAAGCTTGTTGATCCCTTTTTCGAACCTTCAACATCGCCATGCCAATTCGTAAATAAAATTAAGCGGGCATGGACATGATAATAACAAAGTTCGCAGCACATCACGGGAGAGATACTATATCAAAATAACATGACGAGAGAGAGAACGGCAACGAGATTCGGTGGTGTACCTAAAATCAATGAACGCCATGCGCGATCTTAGAACAGGATAGGACTTCAAGGGATCAGTTAACATCCCCAAAAGAAGAGGAATTATATTTGAAAATAAGAATATTCATTCATACATGAAGCAGTGATTGTCGTAACGAAGTTTTTTTATTACATAATTACTTAATTGATTAACTTCATATTAGTCACTTCTTATTTTGTTATATTATTTCATTCGTTCGCTGATTACCTGGTTATAACTATGGAGGACTCAATCAACGTTTTGAAGTACAATGCAAGCGAAGCCTGGTAAACGTCGCCGTTTGGATGGAAAAAGAACTACCTTCAAATGTTTTCAGAGAAAACAGAAGTAACGGTACTAAAAGAGCTGAGGAAAATACGAGAGATAGTTCAAGTACCTTGGCGTTAGAAAGACGGCAATATAAGATTTGGACCTGACATAGCATTCTCAATGGAACGGGTGAAGACGATGCATCCAAGCATGCAAAGTTTGTTACCAAACGTAGGAGATCCCATTAGCAGAAGGAGCAAATGCCTGTATGGGGTTATGCAGCAGAGCTTTGCTTCACGCAGTCCCTATATGGGAAGAAACTATGCCAACGAATAAGTACAAAACATTGCTGGTTGAAGTTCAAATGATCTCTCTACTGACCGCACACTTTCAGCCATCAAGATCCAGGCTATCATAAGAGTGCCGCCTATGAATAAATTGGCGAATGAAAGGTGTAGATTGCATAAGAATGACAGAAAAAGCGGAGAAAAAAGACATAACTCTGGAACACTGACAGAAAAGATGGTATCAGAAAATTCATATGGGATGCAAGACAAGAACAATAATAAGGGATGTCAAAAGAAGTTTCCATCCGAACATGAAATGTTTGGCTGATTTACGGAAAAAATCAAATAGACAATAAAAGTACTTTCGTCTGCAGAGTACATGACTCTCCCGAGTACACCATATTCTGGTTTAGCAGTTGGCGGGTGGTACAGCAAAGGTTGGGAATAATAGATACAGGAAATATGGTGAGTAAAATGCTGGAGGACAGAGATTGGAAGATGTTACAAGATTATGCTAGAAGGATCATGGGAGTGAAAGAAGCAGAGAACAGAATAGCGAGGATGCGAAAATAGAGAAAACGCAAATATTACAGCAAGTCATCGAATTTACTGATGTTAAATTAACACTTTGACAGTACCGGTAGTTTTAAAGTGGAGAAGATGGGTTTTAGCTGGTAGGCGATCAGTAGGAGGCGCTTTCAGCTTGGATTGACAAGGTCAACAGATTTAAACACTCTGGTTGATTCCGCAACCGAAGATTTTTTGGACCAGGAGTTTACTGTGTTCCTGCTAAGACACGTGACTCGAGTACGTCTAACCGAGATATACACCCCCGTGCAGATTTTGGTATACCAAATGATGGTTCAGGACCACTGAATACCGTTTCAGACACTTGCGATACCATGGTGTCTGCCGTTTCATTGCTACAATAACATTTTCCCTCGGGACACACGCAAGTGTTACCGTATTGTATGGAAATACTTAATTTAAATTTATGAATAGACGTAACGGTAAAATAACTGTTAAACCATCTATAAGCATGGGTAAGTAATGCCAAATGACTTATGCAAAAACAGTTCAGAATCAACTTTAACACTGTAAACAAGGACTTAACTCATTGAAACAACTCCTTGCCTAAAAATTATCAATCACAAAATTATTGGATGTTGTAGTTGTATCTTTAGTATTCATTTTTATTTAGCTAACTCACATAAAAGTAGATGTTTTTTTACAGCCAGTATTGCAAATAGCACATATTTAATGTCACTTTTCATCACTGCTTCTCTTCCGACGGTGCTATTACTTGAGAAGTTTTTTGAAGGGCTGCTCTCTAAACTGTTCTTGAAACACGAATGAATTATTTTCAATGAAATGCTATCGAGGACTAAAAATAACATTTCTGACTATTCCATCCATCTGATTACTCTATGCGAACCATGAACTATAATAACAATACGAGCTTCCACAAAGTATTCATGAAACTAACGAAGGGCTACTGTCTGATCAAGGAGATAATGAATTATTGGGAACTATGAAGATGATCATAAGTTATTAATTAATTCTAAGCATCGATTAGTATTTTTATAGGTTGATCAATACTACTGTATCGTTTTGTAAAAGATGATGGTACTTTTAGTGGTCGAAAAATAATGAAACGCTCCCGATACTATAAGAGATATAATTTTCCACTAAGAAAGGAACACTTCACTCCCCACCAAGTTGGTATTAACAGATCTTATAAAAAGAATTAGTATTATTTCAACATCTACACAAATCTGGACCTGTCAAGGGGAATAAGTTATAAATAAAGGAATAAAACAATTTAACCGAGAAAATTTGAACTTCTAGCCGGACGTGGGGAATCGAAAGCAAAATACCAAACTTTTTCTATGGCACTGAATACACAAGTTTGTTTTCTTCAAAAGCTGGTAACCGGCACGTGGAAGTGATGGATAAATAGCACTACCACAGTAAAACGCACTATCAAATAAAGGGATACTTTGAGAAAATACTGGCTCAGAACATGAGACAAAGATCATAGAGACTTGCTGGATTCAGAAAAAGAAATTAACATAGACATTACAGTACTACGCACTACGCAGCAACAATTGGAACTACCTGGAAGACTTGAATCCTGAAGATATAGTTTAAGTATGTGTCCCTCTTCTATCCAGTAGTCTCCTAGGTGTTGTACTCTAGGATTCTGTATTGTTATGTAATCCGCAAGTATGTAGATGGAGGGTTCTTCTTCCATTCCACGGAATCTACATTCTTCTTGCTCCACTATTTTGAGCTTCTGAAGGTGCCCATTCAGGCAACAGTGTCCCGTCAGGACGCCTGTCCAAATTATTAGTGCTGTTTTACTCTGGCGTACGCATTCATTTGTTCTCACCTGTAGCACCATACATTAACAAAGACCAGTAGTACAACTCTAAGGCGCGCCCCCAAACGTTCCCTTCTTGTCCCGTCACCGAATTCTGAGCTAACCAACGTCGGAGTTTCGTGTATACCAGTTGCCCACAGATTCCGCTGAGTACGTATTAAGGCCGAAACTCAATTAACAGCACAGCACCTGACAAGCATCGTCACAGCACCGTCGAGTGGTCAACTTGACGGTTGTGTATGGGTTCACTTAACGCATCGACACGGGATCAGCACCGCCGCGATACCCGAGAAAATTGTTGTGGTTGAGGAGTTGACGTGCCTTGTAGGTGCTGTGCTGATGTTGTTAGGTAGGCGCGCTTACATTTAAATACACATAAGAAATAAAATCTGCTGGTGATGATCAGTCGCTGTTCCTATGAAGTGCTGGTAAGTGAGTTTCAACCTTTATACCGGTTGTAGTTTCGTGTTGCGTTGAGTGATATTGTGAGAACATTGTTTATATTTTTTAATAATTAAATCTAGATTAATAGAAATGGGGTCATTGTGTCCTGCTGATGGTTGCAAGAGTAGAAGAGGATTAGATGTCTCTTTTTTCGATTTTAGAAGGATGCAGCTAGGTAAGAAATTAAAAATATACTCATAGTACACGCCTGTTTGTTAAGTGTTTATGCAATTATTTTAGTTATCAACAATTTAATGTGATTGTTTAGATGTAACGCTTGGAAGAATGCTTTGGGGTTCATCGGTACCTAGACATAAATATGTAAATCTAACAGCAGAGCAAACTTAATAAGGATTTGCAGTTTACATTTTCCAGCAGACAGTTTTATTCAAAATCGAATAAGAATCACTTTAAAATATAATGCCATACCTTTGTTGAGCGTGTCAAATACCGACGGTAGGAGATAGAATTGTACCTATTTGAGAATATAATATTTTACATTATTAAAGTTTACTTTTGATATTTATGAATAAAGAAACTTCATCTTCCTTCATGCAGCAGTGAAAAACACACATTTTGTAATGTTTCAGAGTTAACAGATCCTGTAGATCAAGGTAAATGTTTTAAAATAATAAGAAAATTTTTATAATACATTTTTGTTGGACCACCGTAATATAAAAAAATTTAATACTTCTAGTTCATTGTCACTCTTATTGGAACCTGTTCGTTTTCTTTAAAATGATTAATACATTTTAAATTGGGTTTCCCCGAACCAAGTACCTATTTACCTATTGGCCACAATCAGTTAGTTGGGCCATTATTGTCCATTTTCAGGAAGATGTAGGTTTGGCAATAATTTAGGAGCTTCAATTCTCATATAAATTTCTTAAAATAATTTCTGTTGAATTTGTTTTTTTTTCTTCGTATTATCCAAAATGGTTCAGGTAAATAACTTGCCAGTAATTTAGGTTTATGAAATAACCCCTGTGACTTCTGTCAATATAATTTTTCTTCTAAAAAGTACAGCTTGAAAATATATTTATGGGTAATTTTAATAAAATGGCTGGCAGAGATGGCATTGGAATAAATCTGCTAGAGATGTTTAAAAATGCATCTTTTAACCCCCAATGTACTAATTTTCCAAAAAGTTACTTGTTATCGATTTATACTAGAGTACGTATTTATTTTGCAATAAAATGTATAAATCGCGACCTTAAAAGAAACAAAACAAACAAAACTCATATAAAGTCAATATTAAAAAAATGTTAAAATTGTGTGTTGACTTATTATTATGTTTAATAAATGCTTATACCTGCTACTTCTTGTTTTATTTCAGTCAAATATTTTGTAAACAATTGAGTACTAGTTAAACTTCTAGTGTAGTAGTTGATATTCGGTGGCTACTTACCAAAAGAAAACATGTATTTAAAAAAAACTGTTTTTTAACAAGGTACGTTTTTGCCGGCCCCCGTAACAAACTCTCAATCTATAAATCAACAACCTATGAATGTACGACCCTCGTAAATAGGATGCACCTGCTTATCTTCGATCGTCACACTTGCGACAGCGGCTTTACTCTATAACATCGACATCAAAGAGCCGAAGGGTGAGTTGGACTACTATTCTTTGTTAATGTACGGTGGCTGTAGTCTCCCAGGAATATCATTGATTGTCTAAGTCCAGCTAGATCTTTCCAATGGTCAGATCTCCTCTTTTCGGCGTTACCTATTTCTTCCAATATTACATTGGAGCTGATACGGTAAAAGGTTTCCGGCCCCCAAAAGGTTGTTTTAGCCCCTCTCTTTGCTTTGAACTACAGGACAGGACTAAGAAAAAAATATAAACTAACTAAAAAACATTACATGCGCGTTCGAAGTACAATTCCACAAACAGTATTCCCAATAACGAACACTTGCGAATGGTTTTAAGGGAATTTGAACGGTTAAAACTTTTACTAGGTGGATTACCTACCATATTATCAAGTAAGCAGAAATTAATTTCAGTGTTATTGAGACGGTTAAGAATCCGAAAGCACTTGGGATTTAAAACATTTTGTTGGAAAATCTACTCTCAACGTAAAATCTCTTCTTGTGAAAATCATCAATTTTATACTGCAGACAGGATACTACCCGTAAATGTACAAGATTTCAAATGTGATTCCGGTTCTAAAATCAACTCAGGACGGAAGCTGTAGGTATTGACAATTACATGCCACTCTCATTGCTCAGCAATATTGCTAAAATCTTCACAACTAATCAGAGTTATGACACAGGGAAGGATTCATTAATCAAAAACAACCTTCCAATTCAGTATCTCGCAGCATTTGCAATGTGAAAAATAATATTTTATATTTTTAGTACGTTTCTTGTCGTATATTGATTATTTGGTTTGCTTTTAGTACAAATTAAACCAATGTTGTTTGCAGTTGCCGTATCAAGAAATATTATATTTTAATTTTTTTAATTTTTCCCTGACACTTCTAAGAAATTCGACAACGAGACGATCAATGAAAATGTTCAAGACTAATTTTCGGAAGGTTATGCTAGTGTGGTATTGAATCAGATGTTGAATAAAATAGAAAATGTAGCTTAAGATTGAGTACAGAGGTGCACTTAGAACTAGACCGATTGCAGCTCTAGAAGCAGACAGCTCAATAATGCCTCTACATTATACTTTTGCAAAAAATCACCACTACACAACCAAAAAATGATCAAACTATAACCAAACCATCAACTTCCAAACTGACACGAGCACGTTGAACTAGTGTAAAAACATAATATTGTGTTAGATAATATTTAATAGATATTCCAGCTTGGTAAGTTCTATTTTATCAAACTGGAACAAATTCGTCCAGCATATCAACTTCTTCAAGAAATGCACAACCACAATACCATATATACTGACTGATCAAAACCAACATAAGGTGTGAGTGCTGCGCTCGAACATAATAACGAAACGCACTCATGGACACTGAACTCAATTTTCGGCGTAGGTATACAGAGTCTATACGCCCTATGACAGTCCCTACTTTACATATTCAATCAGACGCAAAAGTGATTCATATGTACAGATTCATAAGCTCACTTAATGCTTCCAAAAACCCACTTACTGAGAATGTCCTGGTAAAATAAATATTGGAGCTCATATAACAGGGAAATATGTCAACTTCTTATGTAACCCGAGTTACGTTGAAATTGACGGCAATGAAGCAGCGGATAATAGCGCAAAATCAACAGTAGAGAATATACCAATTCCTGTTGAAGAGGCAATTAAAAATATAAAATTAACACTCATATGGAAAAATGGAAACATCCGCAAGTTTTTTGTAGGCTTAGCATAGGTTACACTTACGCACATTCACTTTCTAGCGACCTCGAGACCACTCCGATGTAACTGCGATATTCGACTGGGCGTAGGACAAATGTTAATTTGCCATAATATTTTTCGCCAGAAATCTTTTGTTTACTACCGATAAAATACCATTATTAGTTGAAAATGATCCTAGTAACATCCTGAACTAGGTAAAAATTAGATTAGATGTGATGAGGTGGCTAATTGTAACCTTTTCTCCATTCTCTAGTCCGATTCTTTCTATGTAGCCAATCAGCTTAGAGGCTGAGCCTTTCATCTAGTTTCTTGCGGTGAGTTCTCATTGCCTAGTACAAGGAACCGCACATTCGCCAGGCAGTCGCATTGGCATAGGATGTGTTGCAGTTTTATATAAAAGCTTAGTTAATCAACTTACCTATGGTCATTGAAAAGATACACACGAACGGCTGCCAAATAACCAATGTCATATTATGATACTATTATAGTCTACTAGAAATGGGATCTAATGATTTGAGTGCTCCAGTTACGGGTTTTTAACGATAGCAGAGACAACCCTGAGACGCACAAGTGCATAGGAAAATTAGTTCGGTGAGAACATGAGAAGAATTCTTTGTCTGATACATTGGAACTGCATAAATATGTCTTTGTTCAAAAGCTCACAAGGTGTAGGCAGGTGGCGGTAGTAGCGCTGCTATTTTCATTCCGTGCATTTCTTGTATCGTGATCGGATATTCGCTGACATCTGACATTTGCTGTGTCGCCTGTCGCCATATTTGGTTTATATTTGTGTTGCTCTGCGTATCTGATTTTTATTTTTCTCGTTATTTGTTACTCTTTGTTTTGCTAGTTATTTGATTGTATTAAAATTCCGACCAGTTTGAAGTGCTTAGAAGTTAAGATGTCACAAAAACTTTGTTTGCTTTGTGGAAATAGTGAAGAAGAGGTTGAGAAAATGCATTATTTTCCTTCCAATGATAAAAAGTAAGAATATTTTTGGTCTTTTTAAAGTAAAAAATAATAGTTCTAATGCATTTATAGGTCAAAATTGTGACAAGAAGCGGTGGGAATGAAGTACAAGATAGTTACCTGAATTTGAGTACATGTAAACTGCGAATCGATGTTGTTCCGAGTTTATTCCCTAACAATACACTTGGAAAAAATCATCAACAAGTAAATGGTAAATGGAACATTGGAGAACAGTAAAAATGAAGAGCATCTTGCATTGAAGGTATGTTAACGGACTAATTTTATTTCTGATAACCTACCTATCAAATGCATGAAAGAAAACTTGTGTTCTTGTATTTTTTTCTTCAAATACTGCAATTTAATTATAATAATATAACTGTATTATGTTTACGCACTTTAATATTTTTCGCTATATTTATCAATAAACAATTCTTTGTGTTGATTTGTCTTATTATTTTTTAAACAACTCTGTAGTACGAACGAATTTTTAAATCGCTTCGTAGTTCGCGCCCTTTTTTAAACAGTTCCATGGTCTAGGAAGGGGGTGCCGAGTCGGGAAAATAGGCTCTCGTACCATTCTTGCCTCTGTCACAACATGCGCGCCACCTACCCCACACCTTGCAGAAAATGGACCAGTGGAGTATTGCGAACTAAAATTTTGCATGCACTTGGGCGTCTCAGGGTTGTCTCTGACGATAGTGCTCTTTTGCTTATTCCAGAAATGTTGATAAAACGTTATTGTTGTTCTTTTTTGTTGGATATTATGATTTTTGAAGTGAAAACTTCTTTAGGCGCGTTAAGCCTTAAGCACTTTTTTTTCGTCATCGTCACGCTTTTATGCAACATATAATACTTTCGTCATTCGTTCACACAATACTTTTGGTTATGCATGCAACACAATTAACAATGAAGCGTATATAGTGTTGCATAAATCATCGTCACGCGGCTATATGCATACTGTGTATATATGTGTACTTTTTTTGTAAAAAATTCCATTTACGATGGGCTTACGATAACATTTTTAAAAGGGATTCATCTATTGGTATTTTCACTTCTGTCGGCAGTCCCATGACTAGAGTCTACGTTTTATTTTCATAATAATGTGTTAATATCAGTTTTGTGGTAAAATTGAAGTGTCTGTCTGTTCGGAATAATGTTCGGAACGTCGATTTTGTTAAAACTTGATAGGCACATACAATCGACCATCAAGAGGGACATATGCTACTCTTCTTCATTTTTTTCGTTTATAACAATTTAATTTGTTAGAAACAATCGAAGATGGGTCCTAAGGAAGATGTTTGTTTTGACACTACGCTTTAACTTTTAGGCAAGATAAATGACCTATCTACAGTTTTTGTTAATTGACAATTTATGCGGACGAAGTCGCGAGTATAAGCTTGTTTATAATTTCATACGTTCGCAGTTTCAGTTTGATTTCTTGGTTCTACTATTTCAAATCAATATTTCACATGAATAATGCGCACTATGCATTTTATTTCTAAGTGGGCGAACTAATTTTATTTCTCTATACCACCCAGTGTATCATAGCAAAAATGAAATGCTTCACGTCAAAAATCTGTCCTATGAGTCTTGACATAACAAGAAATCCATTTTATTCGGTAACGAAGTTGATCCTAGTCGGAATCTCACTGAACCAGACATAACCTACAGACTAATAAGAAAGGACTAGCTAAACGCGACATTACGCGCGGGTGTCGAGCGATCGATATGTAATCATCAAATTTTTTGATACGCTTAGTGATATTTTTGTAGTAATTGAAGAGTTAAAGAAAACTTTTAAACTAATGTCACGCTGAACGAACAGTTGTAAAAATCTCTAATTTGTTTCGCAATTCTCACTGGACGGCTGAGTAAAAATTATTACCTGCTTTTTCCAATATTTAACATCCAATAACTACAATAGATAGAAACTTAATCTGTAATCAAAGTAGTTCACAAATTTGCTGGAGATAAAAAGTAATATTTCCAAGTGAAAGGAGTCAAGCTGTTAAATATCACCCTCATCCATGCCCATTAACCGTGTAATTCGTGATGCGGTGATTATTCTGCTCAACGTGGCTAATTCGTTGCTGTCAGTTGAAAAAAGTGAATTTCACGGCGATCATGAAACTCTGGATGGACTAAAGGTGTAGGTCGACCAGAACAGCTAGAGTGTTGAGAATTGTATGCGCGTCAGCAAACTTCTTATTACGCTGACGGAGCTCAGTCGGTAAAAGTTTGTCAGACAACACACTTCCACAAATTTGCAGTGGCGTAGTTACATTTTTAGTATTCGTTTCAGTTAATTAATTAATTAGTATTTACAACTTCAAGATTCGGTTTAGTTAGGTATTAGTTTTACACTTTTATTATTCTGTTTAAATAATTATTAGGTTTAGTGTTGGAACAGTATTTACAATGACAGTTAAGAGTAAAGTGGAAAACAGAGTTTTAAGTGGCCAAAGTCCTGAACTTGTTGAAAATGTGGTACAATTTATGCATGAAGAAGCGAAGCAGGGAACACCCATTATACATTTTTTGAAGGTAAGGTTCTGCTACCTAACATTTATTAACATATTTATTGTAATCCTTATTTCTTAATTTAAACAAGAAAGAGAGAAAATGTTTTAACAAAGTTTGATTATCCAGTTTAAGTTAATTATTTAATAATAAGCCTGATTTTTTTTATAATATAACCATGAACTTTTTTTTAAATATAAGATCTCCTAGGGCACAACACCTAAAATTCCCACAGAAAATAGATCTGAAGGAACTACTAGTCTCTGAGACTTTCCTCAGGAAGTAAGTAGAAAAAAGTACTAAAGTTTCTTAATTACAAAAAATATATATAAAATACTTTTTGGTTTGATTTAGGAACGTGTGTCTGCTGCTTAGGCATAAGTTTAAATTTTGTAGCCTGCATTGCCAAGGAGAAAAAAATACTGGAAAAAAGTGAGGCCGAATCGAGATCGAACTCATCTTAGAAAAACAATTTTTCTACAAACGTCAAAAAATGACAAGGTTTGCGCATTGACAACAATATGCGAAGTGACACTTTTTTTCGGATTCTTACGTTACCATGACACTACTAGGATGCGAATTATTTCGCATACTGCATGTAAATTAATGAGACTTTTGTATTTCAATCGCTGAAAAAATGAAGCAAAACTCCAAATTATTATTTATTTTTTAATGAATAACAATCAAATACTTTTAAAATAATGATAGAATTTTACAATAACTTTAGTTATTATTTACAATATTAACATTAATCCATAGTAACAGTGAAAATTTGATTAGGAGAGACATTTTAAGCCAGCTCAACACGATTTTCTATAATAATTTAGGCATTTTACTTATTTATAATATTTTTAAAAGATAGAGTTTGACGTTTGTAGAAAAAATATTGTTTGCATCTCGTGCGCGAACTACTTTGGTGGTCTCGAATAATTTTTTAACTCGGCTTCGCCCCGTTAAAAAATTCAATTCTCGATCACCAAAGTAGCATTTCGCGCACTAGATACAAAAATAACGAATTAGAGTTTCACGTCTCTGAACAAAGAATACACCTTAAAGCAGGATCGCCCAAAATTTCATTCCGAATATGATTATGAGGGAGGAAAGGAGTCTCTGCGACAGAAATACGAGCACTGGGACTTCGCTGGAGAAAAACTGAAAGCCATAATAGAGCAATATTAGTAGAGCGTGATTCAATCCGGTATTTGAGATTGACATTTTCAAGGAAAATGAAAACATTTAGGGAAGAAAAAATGCCGATTGTTTATACTGATGAAACCTATATTCACTATACTCACGTACATGATAAAGGTTGGAGTAAAAGCGGTGAACTCGGTTTTAGGAAACCCACTAGGTAGCAGGTAGCGAAGATGGATTAGTTCCTAATGCTTACCTTCGTTGAAAAGCAGAGTATAAATCAGGTGATTATCACGATCAAATAAATCACCATAATTACGAAAAATGGATCAAAGAAAGACTTATACCAAATTTGTCGAATCGAATGTATCTTATAACAATAAATTGGTGGAGCAGATGCCTATTTCGTCCACAAAAAAGTAGAATATGCAAGATTGGTTTAAAGAAAGAAATATTGCATTCAATGTTGATTTTTGTAAGCTAGAATTATATATGCAATAATCAAAGATCATAAACTAAAATATCAACTATATGCCATCGATGACATTTTAATTTCCAATGGTTTTGAGGTTGTAAGATTACCTCCTTATCATCCGAAACTGAATCCAATAGAATTAGTTTGGGCTGCAATGAAAAAATATGCTGCTGACAGGTATGTAACGTTTAAATTTGACAAGGTTGCAGAATTTTGTGATTAATTCTTCCAAAACTTTTCTGTAGAGGATTGGAGGTCCAGATGCAAGCATGCTTTCTCGTTTTAAAATGAGTATATGCAGAAAGAGTCTATGATTGATCAGATCGTCGAAAAATGTATAATAAATTTAGCAGATGATTCCAGCGAAGGAAACTGTCATTCGGATTCGAAGGAGGAATATGACAATCAGCATTACGAAACCACCAAAAGAATTTTGAATTTTGAAGAAATTGAGGGTGTTTCAGACAACCTGAAAAATATTGAAGAAATACGCGCCGGTTCCTCATTAGAAATAAACCACACAGATTAGTAAATATATAAAATAAAACTTTTGATTATTTAAAAGTGTTACTTATTTCATTAGGCTGTAGAAAAGATTAACATTTGCATTCATGAATATTTTTCAGAATTAGTAATATTTATTTTATTAATTTAAATTTCAATATCAACACCAGCTCTTGTGATGAGATATATTCTTAGAATAAAAAGAATAATAGATTAATTTTGAATTAGAAATGTATAATAGATTGTTTCTGAAATATTACAATAGAGAGGGTGTATAGTTGACGTAATACTTTTAGTGCAGAGATCTAATCGAATACCCCCTTTAAGTTATGTTGCGGAGCTAAACTCTGAAAGGTATTAATATTATTTTTGTCTACTTACCAAACATAATTCTATATAGTATTTGATGATACGTAATTGTTGAAAGGACGTTCGGTTTTAACGGTATACCAGACGTGAACTGAGCCCTTTTTGTATAAATATATAAAAATATGCAGGTATACTTACAATTTCCTCAGAAAAACACTACACTCTTTCTTGATGTCAGACTACCAACTAATGAGTCAAAACATGTAGCGATCCTAAAATTCAACCCCTTTCAAAGATAAGTAGTTATAGTTCAGTCAAAGATGTAAAAAATAATAAATTATTTGAAATTTATATTCATACTTTTTCTTAATAAAACGAGATATTATAAGGTAGTGTTAATTGTCTGGTATTGTGTTTAAGATGATAATTGAAAATTATTAAATACATTTTAACGATTATTAGTTGAAAGTATAATATTAAATGAATTTATCGTCAAATAAGCATTTTAAATTATAATATTGACTGGACTATGACGATATCCTCGTATTAGAGTCAAACAAAAAGCTGACAACTTTAAGCTCGCATAATATCTTTTACGTCAACTATACCTGCTATTTGTATTTTATTATTTTGTTGGTACGCTACGGTTGCAGCGAGCAAACGCTTTAATGTTCTAGATTTCATCTTTCACTCTCTTTCTTCGCGCACATCCAACACTCTAGCTGTTTTGGTCGTATTATACCTTTCAATAGCTGTTCGGCATGGGGTTTAGTGCTGATCGACCACTCATAAATGATGTGGCACGGACAGTTGCGGGCATGTATGCTAAATATCAGAAATAGTTAGTACACTTTTTCACTCAGTACCGGTATTACTTCGGGTAGACACGTGGTAAAAAAAGGGTTACTGGTTCACACCGTTACTGCTGCGTTCTGAAAAATAGTCCTGTCAACAACGAAAGAAGTTACTAGAGAAAAACTGTACCTGGGGTTGTTTTCTTTGCAAAAACCAAAAAGTACTTAGACCGGTGAACCAGTGAAAGTAAATCAATGTTAAGAATATCACCCTTCCAAACTTCTTACTATTCCCCGTATGAAGACAAAAACTAAACGAAAAAAAGAGAATGACGACGAATTTCTGCAATTACCATCAAATTCCAATCTATAAACTTTAGAGACGCCTTCCTGCTCTAATAAACAACCACGTCTCCTAATTGAAACTCTAATTAAACCTCCCAATATTTGCGAAAATCTCGTCAAACCCCGAGGAAATACAATACAATCTTCTAAAACAATGTCATGAAACAACTTGAAGCCAAGCCTCCTAATTTTCTGTCTATCCATTTGTACGCTCAGGAACAAAATCACCCGCCTCGTCCATCACCCATTTATCTTCTCACTCTTTTCAGGCCTCCTCAGTTCGCGGAATTTCCATTCCCAGTAAAATTGACGATTTCTTCTTCGTCCAAATCCTCATCTCATTCTTCATCACACTCTTCAACCTAACTCCAAACATTAAATATACGCATCCTCCCATCCAAGTACTGCTATCAGAAGGAACTTTTCGACTTCCCGAACAGAAACGATATCTTAAGATCCTACTGCAAAGTGGTATCCATCCCAATCTACTGCTTCCAGCAAAAACAACCCTAACCCTAATATAACCCTAACTTTTCATCTGTCATCTTCAACGTCGTTAAGAATATCTCTAAGGATGAAATTTTTGTTCTTCTCTAAGACCTCCAAATAAATTTCAAAAAGTGCTGGAGAATAATCTCTAAAGTCCTAAACTCTCACACCTCCCTAATCAGAATCATCACCTACTCTGAAACACAACCTCATCAGGAAAATTCCCAAGGAATTTTCCTTTACGGTCTAAGTCACCGGTGTGAAATTTCAAACGCCAACTCACTTCCCCCAGTTCCAAAATATGTTTCTTGCTGTACATAGGCCACTCCGCCACTTACGACCCAAAATGCCCGAAAAGGCGAACTCCCTCCTGAAAACCCGATGGAACATCTCTTGATGAGATGACGAAATATCTCAATTACCGTCCCACTACAACCACAATTGCTCTGTCCATGGACAGGGCAACAAGGCATATTTTAACTTCACGCCAATCTCTTAAACCTTGGACATCACCTTACCACCACCCAAAAACGCGTCGAAGCAGCGGAATACCACGTTAAAGTATACCGAAAACTTGACGCTAAGTGCATGGAAAAAGCAGCCGACTAACTGTCGCTAATATGCCCGATTTCACCAACCATTTCCTAAAGATAGGTAATACCTAAATCGGATTTACCAATTCCCAAATGCAATTTACGTTCCACCACACAATTTATATCTAAGAGTGGTAGTAGTAGGTACCTATCTGTTAGGTATTATATACTTAGCGAGAGGTGAAACGTAAATTGCATTTATGGATTCCTAAATCCGATTTAGGTATTACCTAACTTTAGGAAATGGTTGGTGAAATGAGGTATTCCAAACGGAAGCACACGAATAGCGCCAAAGTAATCCTCAGGTAGAACTGCAGTTATGGAAGGTCTTAATCTCTTGCCTGAATTGCGCCGGTTATAGGGATTATCGTTTTATTAGGAATTAACAAATCTTATTTAAAAGTAAACATTTCTGAAAATATTATGATAACTCCTAATTGTCTTCTAACAGGAGGAAGGGTAGCAAATTATATCAATTTTATTTTTAGTTTTACGTTTGCGTTTGAGTAAGGTGGTAAAGTTTAAAATCAATTAAGTATAAAAATGGACCAAACCAAACCAAACCAAACCAAACCAAACCAAACCAAACCAAATTCAAAATTTAGGACTGACTAGTGAATATAAAAATGGCAATTCCATTATTGGAAAGTGGTTAACATATTTATTTGGTTTAATGTTTCTTGCCCCCGATCAAGTAGGCGATTGCTTTGCAGAGGATTTTATGGCAGACAAACCGGACAATGAAAAAGTTAATAAATATGTTTCACATAAATTTGGAGAATTACATTAATTTGTGTATATCCTATATTTTTGTCAATAATAAATAAATATTTTGCTGTTAAGTAAACTTTAGTATTTGTTGCCTTTCCTTTCTATATTGTGTTCAAATCTATTCAAAATAAAATAAAACTAACACCGAATAAAAATTGGCGTTCAATAACAAAGTAATTAGATAAAAATTATTTTGGCGCAGTTCGGACTAGGATTAAACCAAGTAAGCAGGTAAAAAAAAATGGCACAGTTCGGGTGAGGGATTATATTCTCAAGATAAATTTGGCGCAGTTCAGGTGCACCCTTCCAAACTGTAGGCGCAGCAAGTACACAAACGCACTTTTCAGTGCACAGTACTATTCAGTACAAAAACATACACTACTAAAAAGAACTACACATTTATGAAAAATACCGCTTCATGGCGTCGTTACCACGATGTGAATTATAACAGTTAAGGCACATACCAAAAAAGCAACGCAACGTATCTAAATGTCACGTTCTGGTTTTGTCAGATGTCAAATATTTGTTTGGTTAGTTTTTGTGTTTTTGAATGAGAAATTTGCTGTGAATAAAACATTCAAGAAATACTAATTGTAAGAATTTATGGAAGTGACGATGATGATATTGATGATCTTTTTTTGGAAAATTTGCTCAATGATGGGGCAACAATTGGACCAAGGGCAGGTCTATATGGACTAAATAAATAATTAAATATAAATGTAAAATCACAACAAAATATTGCATTCACTCTGATTTTTAGTTGCTTCAAAATATCTCGTTTCAGAGATAAAAACATAGTCACAATAAAGGTTCAAAAAGGATATGATGAAATTAAAACACAAATATACTATATCCGTCACTAATAAAAATGAAAAACAAGTTAACCACCTCATTCTCGCATACTTATAATAAATTGTAAAAATAATTAAACAGAAAACTATGTGGCTATCAAAACATGCCCTAAAAAACACCGTTATAAAAGATTTTTCGTTAATTAAAATGAACTGAAGAGCAAATTGACAAGAAAATATGTTAAAGAAGTATGTACATGCAAAGTTTGGGTGTGGAAGTGCTCAGGGTAACGTCCAGTCGATATTAAGTTTTGTGATTTGGAAAAAGTATTAATCTTTTATTCCAGTACCGGACCGGTTTTAGCGTAATTACAAATTTTATCGAGATAATAGAAAAAACAGGATGGCTGTCAAGTTTCCTTTGAAGTCCCTGTATATAAATTACGTGCTTCTGTTTCGTCACTTGAAAAGGTTTGTTCAAAAGTAACAAAAGAGAGAAAATAATTAAATGTTAACGCCTTTTTGTGAAGTTATTTCAGTGATCATTTCATTAATTTCATGAATTTGTCAGAAGATTAAAATTTTCGAAAACAACAGTATTTCTGTTAATCGGAAAAAAAAATCAAGTTTCACTCAGTGCTAGTTTTTTTTTTCGTAGACCAACATTTTGAAATTAATCAAGTATATCATATTTTTGATTAATGCACTTGCAACAGAGACAATCCTGAAACGCACAAATGCATATCGCACCCCTAGAACACCAATGACGATAGTGCAAAAAAGCAATTCCTCAGAAATGACAATTAAATTTTTTTTATTCCTAATTATTGATTAACAGAGCAACAGTAATTTTTCAAAAAAAAACAAGCAAAGCTATGATGTACTTACTAAGCACGTGCGTTCCGGTTCGGATTCAAAGCACAATTGAAGGTTACGTCAAGGTTGCTCCGAAAGAGGGTAGGTACCCTATTTATGAAAATGGAACAACGACGCACCTTCCCTCTAGCACACCAATGCGTACTACAATTAAGTCGTTATACCATTGGAAATAATTATTATTTGGCCATATTTAACTGAATTTTCGAAATTTTTACACCTGCGTCATTGTTCTTCTAGAGGTGCGATATGAAAATTAGTTCGGTGAGAGCATGAAAAGTGTTCTTTGTCTAATGCATCGAAACAGTATAAAGGCGTCTTTGTTCGAGAACCCAAAAGGTAGATGGTAGATGGCGATAGTAGCGCTGCAATTCTGGCCGTTCTCATGCCGTGCATTTCATGTATCGTGTATTCGCTGACGTTAGCTGTGTCACCCTATTTATGTATGTTTATGTTGCTGTCTCTTGAAGCTCACGAGCTAGGAAGTGTTGAAAGACGATTAGAATCTAAATTTTGATTGTTTTCTTTTATAATTAGTTATTTTATGTGATATCATTTGTTAATATATTGTTTTTTGGCGTTGTTTGCCTTTATTAGAATTATGGCCAATTTGAGGACAAGTGAAGATGTCACGAAAACTTTGTTTAGTTTTTGGAAATAGTGAAGACGAGGTTGTCTCTGCTTTCAAATTATAGTACTAATTATAATAGTATTAAACTATTACCTTTGACATCTATTGATAACACGCTTTACTAAAATATGACAATTTTTTACAGGTAACTGTAATTAAGTAATACCTTCAAAACCGAGATGGTTTTTGTCAATATAGAATTTTGGTTTGTGGTTAGATGTGGGGATGTCGCTGCTATCGCATTCTTAGCATTTCCTTCACTGTGGTTAATGTATTGATGTGGTTTAAACGTTGTCTCCAGTCCAGGATTACTTCTGGACGGATAGCATCTACCTTGTGCTAATGAGGCGCAAATACGCCGAAACCGGTCTACAAGTGATTTTGTCCCTTCTAATTACAATCTAGAATGGTTGGTTATATCTGGCAGATATACCAGCCCCGTTTAACTTAGAAGTGTAATTCAATGTCTGTCGGGGCATATAGCCCGAGAAGTAGTTGTTGCTTCTTAGTGAACGGTCTGTTCTTTAAAAAGTATTTTTGAAAGAAAAACTTTGTAAGACGTTATAATAGTATTAAACTATTACCTTTGGCATTTATTGATAACACTCTTTGCTAAAATATGACAATTTTTTACAGGTAACTGTAATTAAATAAGATGAATTTTAGATAATAAAAATACAAATACAATGCATTTTTCAGTGATTGGATAATTGGGAGCGAAGAAAATTCGAAAAAGCTGAAAAATTCGACATTTTTTCAAAAATTCATATCTTCGTCTTTTTCAAGTTATAGCGTTGAAGCTTCGTAGAAAACAAGTCCTTTGTATGCACTTTATGTGCGCGAAGAGCAGGTACCATGGGACAATTACTTTTGTTGCAATTGAAATTGCAATTTTTTTATGCTATATTTTGCAGGAGGTCTGGATGCGTTATAGATAGTCCAATTTCAAATTGTAAAACGGTATTGAAAAGTATAGATGTAGAGCAACAGAACGTATATTTGAGTTTTGTAATAAAGTGATGCGAAATTGGTCAAAAACGCCCATTAGCACCGCCGAAAATAACTAGTTACACCGCGTGCCAGCACAATCGTATATAGTATACCTCTCCTCGATACCTGCTCCCTTCTACTCCGTTACCTTACGGCAGTCGGTCATTTTCGGCCGTATTTCCGAGCGTTTTTGACCTACTTCGCAGCATTTGATCACTAATAGAAAATATATGTTTTGTTGCTCTATATCTGTATTTTTCAAAACCGTTTTCAAATTCAAAATCTGTAACCGCATCCAGACCTACTGAAAAATATTGCATTCAGCATTTAGCTTCGAAATTCTAATATAAAATTCTCGTGTCACGGTGTTTGTAATTAAACTCCTCCGAAATGGCTAGACCAATTCTCATTAAATTTTGTGTGGATATCGGGTAGGTCTGCGAATCGGTCAACATTTATTTTTCATCCCCCTAAATGTTAAGGGTGGTCCACCCCTTAATTTTTTATTTTATTTTTTGGACAATTTTTTTTATTTCTCTATGATACAGCAATCAAAAATACATACAACTCTAAATTTTCACCCTTCTACGATCAACCCCTATTTTTTATTTGTTAATTATGAACTTTAATTTTTTGACAAGATTTTTTTTATTTTGTCATGACTTAGAATAAAAAATTTCATATTACTCTTAATTTTCATCCTTATACGATCAACCCCTATTTTACCCTCGCGATTTTTATTTTTATTTTATCCACAGATCCGCAATAGGGTTGCAAGATGGCAATCGAATATAATAATTGTAGTACGATAAATTCTTATTCAGAGTTTATAATTTCAATTTCCTTTATTTATAATTTTTTTCTCAATTCAATTTGATCTTCCGCCCTCGCCGGTCGATAACTGATCAACTATCAATCGATCATTTATCCCCGCCAGGTGTCTACCGTTGTCACCTCTCATCCAGCAAACATCACGGAGTAGGGATGAGAACGAAGCGGGTCTCCTGTCTTACTCACTATACAGTTTTCGGCCATTTTTTTTGGTTTTATTTTTGTATCGATCGTAGCAGTGACTGTCATGTTAATTTTACTCTCACCGTAAATTTATCATTAATTTCCAGTGCTATAATTATTTATTAACAATTTATTAATAACTAATAAAGACAGTTTTAACTCTGTTATAATTAAGTGATCTCATGTAAATAAACACGTGTTGTAAGCTCCCGCCAACAACGGCAATTACCGTGCCTGTATATATTGTACTTAGTTTTAAATCAAAACGAAAAAGTTGTACGTGTTTAATAAATATACGTGTTTTATTATTGTGAAAAAAATTCTACTTTGGACAAAAAATGGCGGTGAATTAAAATTTAAAATTTTTGTATAGGTATCGTTACTTGGAGATTATCTAATTGTAAGGATGGCATTTATAGAAGTTTGAAATAAACAAAAGCTACTCTGACCACTGACACTCCACTAAACGGGAAGAGAACGACCGCTTGCATAATATCTTATTTAGTCGGGTTTGTTCCAACACTTTTAACTCGAGAACGGCTGGACCGATTTTCATGGTTTTTGATTTGTTATTGCACGGGAAAAAATTATTTAAAAAAAATCTAATTTGGACAAAAAAGGCGGGAAATTAAAATTTAAAGTTTCTGTATAGGTATCGTTAAATTTGAAATAAACAAAAGCTACTCTGACACTTCACTCAGCGGGCAGAAATCGACCGCTTGCATAATATCTTATTGACAAGACAATGTTAGGACAGGACAACGTCTGTCGGGTCTTCTAGTAATCAATAAAATTTTCGGCAATGATAATCGATGAATGAATACTGAATTACTATTTTATTATGTAGAATGTATTTTCTGTACTAGCAGTTGTGTCATTTGTTGTTGTGTTGACAATTTGTGTCACTTAATACATAATATTACAAATTAGTTAAGGGTTCACTTCTTCAATGATTTAATAGATTACGACAGCTTTTTTATTGATATTAAATTATCTGTGTAAGTATAACTTAATAATTTAGTGGCGATTATCAATGTTGGTTTGTATTCTGATAAAAATATCCATTGAACAACTACAAGTCAATTTTTCTTGAAATTGCTTATTCCTTTTTGTACCAGATTGTATAAAATATTTGAAAGGCGTTATTTCCACGAACAAATATTGTATACAGGTATACCAGCACAATATCTCTCCTATAAATAACTTGTATATACAGAAATGTAAATAACAGAGTTTCTATGTAACTGGAAATTCTATATACACGTCACAATGGGATCCTGATAACATTCAACAAAGTGTTATACTCCGTTCGTACGGATGCTGAAAAACATTTCGTAGTCACCAAAGTAGCTTTCTGATAGGTCTATTGAAACTTGCCTGAAATATAAGGTTACACAATAATGATCTTGAGAAACATTAACAATAAAGGAATAATACCAATATAAACATAGTAAAATACCCTGCATAATAGAATAAGTGCTCAAAAATACGTGTAAACGTATATTCTAAATTTACAGAACCATCACTGGATTATGATTAAATTATTATGGGTAATAAAAAAACTGGTAAGAGAATTTTGGGAGAAAAAAATTTAACAGCAGCTACCTACAAAAGTAATGAACATACATCTGCATGAATATAAATTAGAGCAAAAGTCTAGTTTTTTAAATGTACAGCTGCCATACAGACGATCTTATACCTCACACCTCTTCACCTAATGATAGAAAAAGCAGCTAATTTAACGCACTTCAAAATGGTCAGAATACTTCCAGGAACTACTAGCTTCTGAGACTTTCATCAGGAACCAAGTAGAAGAAATAGGGCACAATATATCTTGAAGGTCTCAGTGAATGTCACCCCAGTATACATACACATACAGATACATGAATGATTTCATAGATGTTTGAAATCCCATTTGCCCATTTACATTGTGCTTTATAAGCAATAAACCACTGGTACCGTTAATACCCTACTTCAACAGTCCTTTGCATTTCTGGCATTCATCTAGGATTACTATTATTCCAATATCTGCAGTTATGGATATATCATGAACATGGATTCATCATTCATTCATGCATTATGATTACGTGAAGTTTCACCCTGCGATCAAAATCATCTTCTGCCAATTCTTGCACCAGCAATACGGCGCATCCGCACTATGCCAATTGAATTGCAAGTATGTACTTGTTGTTTGGCATGGTTCCAAAGCCGCGTGGCCAGGGATTATGTCTCGGTCGAAGGAAGTCGATCGGCATTTTGCTGTGTGGTCGGCAAACCTAACCGAATGGTTTCGATTCATGGCAGTTTGCTGGTAAAGACGAATAGATACGTGTGTAGCCTATTTAGTTTTAAAAAGGGGTAGAATATAAATGTTTCAAGGTTAATAGAACAATACCGTGAAAGGGAAATATTGTGAAAGGGATATAAGAATAAAAACAAATGGCGCGACCCTCTTTTGGAAATTTCAGTTTCACTTAGAGTGAGCAGAGCTTAGACGATCCCAAAAATCTTTTTTTTTTCGACGTTTTGAGATTAGCGCATCAACTATAATTGTAATTTCGTCATCGTCGACTTCGCTCATTTTTGACAGGCTCGTGTACTCTCTACAACTGCAGTGAAGGCGGCCTCTGCTGATCAGCTTTAACTATCGGATAGTACGGTTGCGCCTCTACTTTATATGATCTACTAGTGCATCGTTTCTCAACCATTTTTATGTCGCGACCCACGAAAAAGTCAAAAAGTTAAGTAAAGAGAGTTGCGACCCCGTCACTATTTTGTTGTTGGAAATAGATTAATTTTTTTGTATAAAAATACATATTTTTTTGACGTCATAGATTTATTTCATTATCCTTTCCTTTAATTTGTATAGCATAATATAAATCTACTGAATTTTGACAAGGTATTTAATGATGAAATAAAAATCGAACTGGCAATCCTGGCGAGGCCGAGCTTTATTGTTATTTACATTTTTAGAGAAGTAGTATTATAGGCCAGGGAAGCAAGTACATAACTCAACTATCTTATCTCACTCACACTAAAATTCATTCCTTTAATAAACGAATCTTTCGTACCTATACTTATATGTAGTTTTCAACAGACTGCGACCCCCTTTAAAAACAAACTCTACCCCCCCAAGGGTCGCGACACCCCGCTTGAGAAACGATGTACTAGTGTATGACACTGTTCGTTAATTTAAATGTAACTGTTAAGTATCTTCCCATTTGCGCTCACAATTGGGGTAAATATTACCAGAAATTTTCCGGATAAGTGTATAAGACGTCCCATAATGATTATGTAGTACAATTAAGAGACCTTTATACAGGTTTCTGGACAACCAAGTTAATTAACATGGACATCTCTATAGCGACATGATGGATTAATAATTAAAACTGCCAATATTTTATGGTTTTTTTAACATCAAGAATAAATTAAATAACAATAATATGTATACAGCTCTAAAATAAAATAATTTATAAGACGAAAATTAAAATATGGCTTCACAATTTACAATGTAATTTATCACTTATTTGGCTACCATCCATTACTGCCATCAGTAACCTTATTTTATTTTTGTAGATGGCTCCAACAACCTTCTTTGGATTTAATTGATTATTGACTGACAAATCCATTTTAAATATATCCGATGCCTTCAACTTGAAAGAAATTCTATGTTCAAACCCTTCAATGCCTGAAATGTTTAAAATTGTTAGTACTTGCCACATATTCAATCAAATAATTTTTATACTTTATTAAATTAATGTGCTCGGCAATTCACCAATGCAATTGAAATAGTACAAAATTAAATTTTTTGATAGAGTTAAATATATGTATTTTAGGAGCAGCTGCTGGTCGGTCTTAGCTTCAATTCATTTACTCAGTAACAATATCTTGTAATATTGGCTGAATATGAAGCTTCAGTCTAGTTAGGGACTTGAAAAAAGAAGGAATTTTTCGCTAAAAACGTGAATTTCTCAAAAACTACAAAACATGTAGACAAAAAAATATCTGCTTATTCGGAATTGAAAAAACTACAAATCCTACCAGGTGTGGTGATCCTGAAATTATTTTCTAAAAAAAGCAAAGGGAAAATAATTGTTTCACATTTTACCAGACAATTTTGAGGTTATATAAGAAACTTGTTCATACAAAAGTCGTAGATTCGGGAGTCGCTGGCCAACGAAAAATTAAACCTAAGCAGGGGTCAAGTGAAGAAAGTGACATGATTACTCGCCGGTCCCTGCAAACTGAGGAAGCACATGCATATACTTTGCAAGTACATGGATAAACCTATTTGTCGGTTGTACATTTAAGAGGTGGAATCAGCCTCACACATTATCATCAAGTGCGGAGCAATGACTTATTGGGGATCTAATACTCTGGGACCAGAGCACCCAAGACAGAACTTCTGCAAGAAGGACCCAAGAAAAGACAAGCCTGATATGGACAACTAGCCTCTACTCATAAACAGTCCAACCAAGAGCACAAAAAGACTAGGCGTACTGAACTTATTAATTAAATGAAGGCCAAAGTCTTTGGGTGCTGTTCAAATGATGAAGTGTGATGTAGTAGGCTGAGGGTAAGAATTCTTTCAGCGCATCTGATTAGCCTTCGTATAGGAATATTATAATCGATAGTAGTAGACTATTCCTTATAGCTTCAAGACATACAAACATGCAGAAAGGGCTATTTCTATAGCATGCATCACAATTGCTTGCTCTCCTCAGGAAAAATTAGTGGAAGACGCTTTGTTTAGGTGAGTTTAGTACTAATAATGAGGTTGATACATTCATTCATTTAGGTGGTCCTATCTACCAAAATTACCACCAAAACCCTTGCAAAGGAAAGCAGGATTGGATAGACCTCTGAGGTTATTATGTGAATTAACCGTAATATTGCTCCGGAATTAGTGATTTATGGATTTTCAGTCGGTTTTAGAATAACTGCTCAGAATTTAATGAAACTGGGAGTTTTTATACATTATAGTGAAATAATGAACTAGTTAAATTTTTAAAGGGCTACAAGGAACCGAAAAAAATATGTTGCAATGTTTTTAGTTTCAGTATTGAACCATCTATGCAAATGGTATCAACTGGAAGAACTGCGGAGCATGTGATGAGTGTAATTAGCAAATAGTTTAGGAACCATCTACTTCTTATTTAGTTGTTAATCACATGTGGCATTGCCGTGCAACAGGAGGATATGATGCGTGTGACATTTTAACAGAATGAGATACAGTTTGTCCAAAATCAATTGCAACAGTTTCAGCAGATCAAAGGAATAAGTTGGCAAGAGAGACAAGCACGTGCTGAAGCTTTTTGGATTGATTTTGGATAAACTTTATCAGTTTCTTTCTCTATCGAAGATAAGATGTTTCGAGAATCTATGCGTAATCAATACATCGCCGCATATCATTACATCGTCACGTATCATAAGAGCAGAACATACTTGTTACATAAATTTTATCATCAGACTAGCTTTTGCCTGCGACTTCGTCCGCGTAGAAGTCGAAAATGGTTCTAATAGGATTTTTAATTAGTTTTTCACGTTATTAATTTTGTTATAACATATAAATTATTATGTTGAAATGTTAAGGTAAGTTTTTCATTCAGATATCCAAGAACAAATAAAATTGAAATTTGGAATTATAATCCGATTCAAATATTGCATCTCACCAAGCTTTTAAGTAAGGTCAACGTTTTTTTAATAAAATCGGATTGAGTTTTCAAACGTGTCAAAATAAAATGTAATTTAAATCAAAAGCATTAAGGAGTATGAACATCGATGAAAATCACCCTCAAAATAACTTTCTACCCCTTTCTTACCCCGTTAGGCGATCAGTTTCAATAAAATACGAAACACGTCTTCCATCAATTCTGTTAAATAATGTGTATGCAAAGTTTGAAGTAGATTGGACCAAGGAATCACGTTGTCCCATGCAAATTTTGCCCCCGTTTTTCACCCCCTCAGAGGTGGAATTTCGGAAAATCCTTCCTTATTGGATGCCGACGTCATACAAAGAACATACCCTCCAAGTTTCAGGTCTCTCTCATCAGCGGTTCAGGATGTGCGTTGATACGCCAGTCAGTCATTCAGGACAAAGCATTTTATATGTTTAGATTATATGAATCAAAAATCAAAATCAAAACTATTCTTAAAAACTTTAAGCTAAGAATCTTTTAAGGTTGTGCTACACTAAAAATTATAATGCAAGCAATCTTTCTTGCCACCCAGTGAAGTTGGCAGACCTCTGAAGTCATTGTGATACGGTCTAATTGCAGGAGAGACTTAAAATTAGCTCTTGCATTTAATATATTTGAGAATTGCTACACAGTCATGAAAACACATAAGAAATAGGTCAAGTTTCTAGAGTTTTATATTATTTAATCTACAAAAAGCTCAAAATAAAATTGCTTTTCAACTATTTCTGCTATTCATGCTTAAAGTAGATATCAATATAAAAGAATTGAGTGTTCAGTGCTAATCAATACAAATCTCCTAAAATCAATTGAGTGATTTAAAAATGTTTTTGTCACATTTAACAAAAACTGAAAAAAGCTAAAAATAGGGATGTAATTATGGTTAGATTGTTTTACCTTTATATTCATAGACCTGTAGAATCCGTTTATTCTCCAAGAAAGCTAAGAGTGTTTCTCCTTGTCCAAATTCAATTGACATTAATGAAGATGGTTTATAAGTTAATACTTTGTCAAATACTTCTCCCGTAGTTGGATTATCGTATATCTGGAAAAGAATATTTCATATAAACTTTTTATTTGTTGCAAGCACGGCAATTAGGATATTTAGAACTTAAATTTAATCTATGTTATTATTTAGTTGGATAGGTTCAATTATAATTTGTTTCATCAATACAAAAAATTACCTTCACGAAATCCATTGAATCTCTAACAATAGTTTTTTCATGACTTGCAACTGCCAATAAATCATTTTTGGAACTTTTGGTTCCCACATTAAGAACAACTACATCACCTCCATTTCTTCCGGGTAGGTAGGTATTAGGAAAACGTTTGACTGACCCTATATTAGGAATATAATTGGGTAAATTATTTTCGATTACTTTTAGAAAAGTATCTACTAGAGGATACTGTGTGAAGTTGATATAATTTACCTTCAATAACAACCTCTGGAGATATATTTATGTCTTCAGCAACTGGCTCAGTACGTTCCAAGAAAATTAATTCTTTTCCTGTTCTGATTGCCAATCCTGTCTTGAGTCCTCTAGGTACAAATGCCGCATCATCTTAAATAAAGTAAATTTTATCAGATTATATTTCCCAACATATTAATTTTTAGTACCATCAAAAACATTCCATTTTCTATACCGAACCGGTCCTTCCGAATTCTTTTTGATATTGTGTTCTATAACTCCTTCTCTTCCAATGGTATAAAAGGTAGACGGTACTAACGATTCTTGTATGAGATCTTGGTGTTCCATATTGAACATTGACTAAAAATATAAATTCGTCGATACAAACAAACGCAATGATAAAAATATGTAAGCAAATGCCGTTCAGCTTGTTACGTTCTTCGTTTTAATGGTTATTTATTGTATAAGTGTATTAGATAGTGTTTTATCCACACAACGAAGTTTAGACTTGAGAGCGAAGCTCGAGGGTTTAATTTTCCTAAGTAGATAAAACGCAACCAAAACACGAATGCAATAGAACGTTTTATCCCAATCCACAGTCATTTAGATAGAATCAGATTTCATCAAAAAGTGATTTGACATTTCGCTCTGACAGCAGCTGTAACGTCAAAAATTATTGAATTTAAGATTGTATTTTTCATTTCTCCACTAGTGGATGAAGTGGTACTGTATATGCTTCATAAGTGTGGATAAAACTGCAATTATAATGTGATTGTGGATAATGGCTATTAATTGTATAAGTTTTTTAAATAAAACTAAGTGTTTCTAATTAATTCCACTATTTAATGAAAAAATAATGAAAACTCTAAGATATTGATAATTATTTCGATATTGACATATCATCGTCAGAATGAGAGAAGTATAAGTGTTTTAGATAGTGTTTTATTCACGCAAGAAAGTTTTTCTCTATATTAATTTTTAACCGGATTCCCCTTCCATTTTTGTCTTCCGATATTCAAAATTTCAATTTCTCGATTGAAACTCTTTCTTTCCTCTTTCTGTCACCAATAAAACTAACTAATATATTTTCATTGTGTGGTGAAAAATTTGATATCGTCTGGTATAAGCTAATTATTGTATTTTCCCTAGGTTTTTTCTAGTGTACTGCTTATTTATATTGCTTCATTCTTCAATTTGCATTTTTTGTATATTTAAGGAGCGAATAGAGTAAAACAGATTACTGTTAAGTTATGTTTTAACACTTGGAGTTCGGTTTTTGTATGCGTTATTGCAAAAGCTTTTCTTCACCCGATCTGTTCTATCTATTCGTTCCTTCCCAAATAATTTATTATCGTACCTTATCCCAGTTTTCTCTTTTTTTGGCAGCCGTCAAGTTTTAAGCAAGCTCTAGGCATCTCCGCCATTCCGCTAAGAGCTGAAAACAACTCAGCCCTTTAAGATAAGTTCCTTATCTTCAGCGTGTGTAAGATTTGAATTTGGAGTGTTGATTATTATCACTTATTTTTCTCAAAGTTTGATTTTTTTGGAATTAACCTTCATTTAGTTCTCTCTGGCATATCTCTACCAGGCAGGAAGTTACCATACGGCTATTTAAAACCGCAAGGGCTACCTGGATGTCAGTTAATATGTTTATCAAAGCTAGATACACAGAGTATGTGTCTACCTATCTTTTATATAGCTGTGTAAATTAGAAATTAATAAAAAAGTATTCATCTCAGTCGGCTGCTGGTCTTATTTATTAATCTGAATACATAACAGAATTTGGCGACGAGTCAGGTCGATCCACACAATGGTAAAATATTGAGGAAGTCGTCGTAAATCCAATATTTTGCAAGTCAGTTTGGGAGTCAACCAAAAAGTGCGGGAAACGGTCTTTTTCCGGCAAGTCGTCTTGTGAAGTCGTCGGGGGAGTCAAAAAAAGTGCGGGAAATAGTGTCTTTTTCCCTCAAGTCAGTCTAGTAGGTCGTAGAAGTCGATTTTCCATATTATATATATAATGGCTCAAAATTTGATAGGCAGTATAGAACATTTCAACCCGGAAAAAGGGGATATTACCACTTATATAGAAAGCCTGGAACAGTTGTTTGTGTGTAATGTGGTAGAAGCAAACATGCAGGTGTCAATGCTGCTTACATTAATTGGTAGTGATGCTTATTCTACACTAAAAGATATCTTAACCCCTGATCTACCAAGTTCAAAAAGTTATGATGTCTTGAAAAATAAGCTAATTGAGCATTACAGTCACAAAAAACTACAAATATCTGAACGATATAAATTTTGGATTGCTGTTCAGGAGCCTGGAGAAGATATAAAAACATTTGTAAAAAAATTGAAAAGTCTGTCTGTCCATTGCAGTTTTGGTACATTTTTACAGGAGGCTTGGAGAGACAAATTTGTCTGCGGTATAAGGTCTCAAGCTATCAAACGAAAATTGTTATCTATGGATAGAATAACATTTGATATTGCTTATTCTGAAGCACTATCTATGGAGCTGGCTGAAGGTCAGTTAAGATCAATGTCCATTGAAAATTCAGTCAGTTCTGTGTCAGAGAACCTAGATAAAATTGGTTTTAAGAAGTCAAAAGCTGTGAAAAACTCAAGTAAAAAAGGTCAGTCAAAAGATGTAAGTCAAAAGTCAGGTTTAAAATGGTGTCATCGTTGTGGTGTTCGTAAGCACGATGCAGAGGTATGTCCAGCCAAGGATTGGAATTGCTTTAAATGCCAAAAGAACGGCCATACCAGTCGGGTATGTAGAAAAGTCAATGTCAATGCCATAGAAGAACCAGATAATTGTGAGTCAAGTCAAGAGGAGGATGACTTAGTACTCGGGGTTTTATCCACCATACAAGATAAGTACAAAGAAAAACCAGTTCAAATAAATTTAGAGCTTGAAGGTAAGCCAATTATGTTTGAAATTGATAGTGGTGCCTGTCGCACAGTAATGCATGTTAAAGATTATAAAAAATACCTGTCCGAATTGAACCTTTTTAATGTCAAGTATGATTTAAGAGTCTTAGCAGGTGATGGAGTGAAAATTATTGGTGAAACTGATGTTTTTGTCAAAAGTAAGAATCATACAGTAAATTTACCTTTGGTAGTGTTGAATAGTAACCATAAATTCACACCATTGCTTGGGAGAAATTGGCTTAATGAGTTGAACCCAGAATGGCGTCAAAAAATATCATTTCAGGGTCTTAATGAGTCGAAGCATAGTCTGAGGTCTGAGTCATACATAAATAGTCAAGTTTTTAGTCCAGAAACTGAATATCAGTCAAAGTCATCTATGTTGAATTCAAATAATAGTCAAACTCAGTCTTTAAACACAGTTAATGTCAAGAATCAGTCAGATTCTTTAGCAAATGAGTCAAAAATTCAAGATTTGATTTCATCTATGAAAATTAACTTTAAATCTATTTTTGATGATAAAGTTGAATCATGTATTAAAAAATTTAAAGTCGAATTGAATCTAAAGGAAGGAGCACAACCCATATTCCACAGAGCCTATGATATGCCCTATGCTTTAAAAAGTAAAGTCGAGACTGAAATTCAAAAAATGAGTGAGTCAGGAATATTAAAAAAAATAAGTTTTAGTAATTGGGCAAGTCCGATAGTTATTGTCCCAAAGAAAAATTCATCAGATATAAGAATTTGTGTAGATTTTAAAAAAACACTTAACCCGGCTCTGGATGCAGATCATTGTGTTTTGCCACTTCCTGATGATATTTTTGCTTGTTTAAATGGAAACAAGTATTTCACAATAATTGATTTGAAAGGAGCATACCAACAGTTGGAAGTGAGTGAAAAGTCACAGCAATTACTAGTCATAAACACTCATCTTGGACTTTTTGCTTACACAAGGCTAACATATGGTATAAGTTCTGCTCCAGGAATTTTCCAAACGGTTATGGATAGCATTCTTGTAGGATTAAAGAAAACAAAATGTTACTTAGATGACATTCTAGTCTATGGAGATACCTTGCAGGATTGCTACCAAAATGTCATAATGGTACTGGAAAAACTCAATCAGTTTAACATCAAAGTAAATGAAAAGAAGTGCAAATTCTTTAATACTAGTGTAGAGTTTTTGGGGCACGTAATAGATTCTGAAGGGATTCACCCAACAGAGGAAAAAATTAAAGCTTTAAAACTTGCCCGTTCTCCAAAGAATCTTACTGAGCTGAAATCTTACTTAGGTCTTATAAACTACTATATCAAGTTCATACCTATGCTCTCATCAAAACTAAAACCTTTGTATGATCTGTGTAGGTCTGAAACTGATTTTGCCAAAGAGTGGTCAGAGAAATGTGAGGAAATATTTCAGTTAAGTAAAGTTTTATTGTCTTCAGATAGTGTGTTGACGCATTATGATCCTAAATTACCGATTTATGTGACGTGTGATTCATGCAGTTATGGAGTAGGTGCAGTACTCAGTCACATTGTTGATGGAGAAGAGAAACCGGTCATGTTCGCTTCAAGTACCCTTTCACCGACCGAACAGACATACAGTAACTTAGAACGCGAGGCTTTAGCTTTGATTTTTGCGGTTAAGAAATTTCATAAATTTTTGTATGCACGTAAATTTACATTAATTTCAGACCATCAACCATTGCAATTCATTTTTGCAAAAAATAAAAACATACCTACAACTGCTGCTGCAAGAATTACTCGCTGGGCTATAACCCTTTCAGGTTATCAGTATGATATTATTTACAAAAAAGGAAATTGTATAAGCAATGCTGACGGTTTGTCTCGTTTACCGTTAACCGATCAAACTGAAGTCCCTGATTTTATTTTCTCTTTTAATTTAGTTAATGAAATACCTTTAAATCATGATGATATTAGAAAAGCTACGAATAAAGATATAATGTTATTGAAACTAAAAGACTTCATTTTGTCAGGTTGGCCAAGTACAGTGGACGATGAAAATATAAAGCCATATTTTAGAAATAGGAATGAATTGTCGGTTGAACAAAATTGTATTTTATTTGGCAATAGAGTCGTCATTCCAATTAGTCTTAGAGCAGAAGTTCTCAAACTTTTTCATGAACAGCACACTGGCATTGTTCGTACAAAAATGTTAATACGATCCTATTGTTGGTGGCCAAATATTAATAATGATGTGGAAAAATTTATTGCAAACTGCGAAGTTTGTCAGCAATGTCAAAATTTTAATAATAGTAATCCGCTTCTATCGTGGCCAGACGCACCTCATAATTTTTACAGAATATTCATAGATTTCTTGAAAAAGTTTGATTATACATTTTTACTTATGTTTGACCAAAAATCGAAATGGCTCGAAGTCAAGTTAATGAATCACGGTACTGTAGCCTCAGAAACTATTGCAAGATTGAAAGAGATTTTTTCAATTTTTGGTCTACCTGTAGAATTAATGTCTGATGGAGGCCCTCCCTTTAATTCTGTCGAATTTGTTTCATTTTGCCAATCCAATGGTATAACCCCAATTAAATCTCCACCAGGTCACCCTACTAGCAATGGGTTTGCAGAAAGGGGAGTTCAGATAGTCAAAAAAGATCTAAAAAAGGCTTCGTTTTCATTAAAAGGGGAAGATGTAACAAAACAACAAATTTTATTAAAATTATCAAGTTTCTTATTTTCATACCGAAACACTCCCACTACTAGTACTGGTATTTCACCAGCTGAGAGTATGCTAAAACTAAGGCCTAGAACCAGATTCGACCTATTGAAACCTTCTGGCCATAGTAAATATGTTAAAGGAAGTACTGATGGAGCACCTTGTGTGAAAAAATTGTTTAAACTTAATGAATCCATTTATATAAAAGATAGAAACACCAAACTATGGCAGAAAGGCAAAATTATAAAAATATTAAGTTATTGTACATATTTGGTACAAGTAGGGCCTCGCATCAAGTTTGTTCACGCTGATTCTTTGCGTTCCGATATGAATGATAATAATGTTACCACCAGTAATGATTCAAGATCTGTACAAAGTGAAAATGAAAGTGTCCCGAATACTAATGTTAGTGAATCAAGTGTACTTCCCTCCTTATCACCATCACAGGTTTCAACAGACAGTGATTCACCCCAACATAGTGTTTTGTCTCACCCTTGTAATAAAGAGCCAGGCACAAAAAGTGAAATTCCACAAATTCAAAAGCCTGAAGTAATGCCAACAAGTGAAACTCCAAAAGTGTCGCGATGTGGTAGGGCATTAAAACCAATCAATAGACTTAACCTCTAGAAGGGGGGATGTTGTGAACGTAGCTTTAGATTATCTGTTGTTAACACTGCGGCAATGACCACTGTCATACGACTGACTGACATGACAGTTGTCAACGAGTCGACATGTGTCTACCTATCTTTTATATAGCTGTGTAAATTAGAAATTAATAAAAAAGTATTCATCTCAGTCGGCTGCTGGTCTTATTTATTAATCTGAATACATAACACCTACTATTTGGCGAGTGGCTAGGAAGACATTATTCTTGAAATTTTTCAGAAACAAAAACTACATCAACTTACCTTGAGTCCCTCTTTATTGAAGATCCATATGTTCGTTCCTCCGATTATATCACATTTACTTTGGTGGTTTCCGCGTGTCACCAAAAAAAGTACATCTTCATCAGCAACTGGTATCATTTGTTCAAATTGATCAGTTTCAATATTAGTGAACATGGGAATAAATTGGCTTCCGTTAAACGTGTATATATCTGTCATACAATTTTCTTGATTCACTAAGAGATAGTGTGTATTGTTGTAAACAAAATCAGTAACCATTTTTATTTTATTGTCAAAGACAAGTGTTTGAAAGTCTTCAAAATATTTTAGTTTGTATATTTGTGATTTTGATTTATCGTATAAAAATGTGACATCATTGCAAATACCTTTGTAATCATCCTAAAATATTAGTAATAGAATCACCATTAAATTATACAGGTACAAACAACCCAATGACTTAAAATGGAGGTATTTTATGAAGTTTCACAATCTACTTACAAAGTAGGTACATATATTGTGAAAAAAAATATTAGGCAAAACAATTTTAGTTCATTAAATAGTACAGGCAGCTCCATATTATTCTTTGCATATAATAGACGCTCATAAGACCAAGATAACTATGCAATTCACTATACATTTCGACGTGATGCGTGTTGCCAGATATGTTGGAAGTTATCTTTTACATAATTGACTAATTTTATTCACCGATTTTTTAACATCTCCTGTGTACCTACTTAAAAATAGCTCTGAAAATTATTTAATATACTATTTGGAAGCATCCATATGATATAATTTTCAAATAAAAAAAATTTGGTCAAAAAAATGTATATTATTAATAGAATTATTACAGCTTCCTGTAAAATTGTCGTATTTAGTAAAGCGCGTTACCAACAGATATCACAGAATAAAAATATATTATTCTACGCTTTACAACTAGTTTTGAAAAATATTTTTCAAAAACAGTGACCGTTCAATGGTTGGTTTAAATCTTGTAAATTTACCAACCCCGTTTGACTTAGAAGTGTAATTCAATGTCTGTCGGGGCATGTAGCCCGGGAAGTAGTTGTTTTTTCTTCGTTGAACGGTCACTGTTTTTGAAAAATATTTTTCAAAACTAGTTGTAAAGCGTAGAATAATATATTTTTATTCTTTGATATCTATATTATTCATGTTTACGCTCAATGAATCTAGCCTATTGACGATGAGAGGCAACCTCTCCAAAATTGAAAGACTAGCCTGTATAATTATAGGAGCAATGAAAACGTGCCCCTACGGCGGTCATGGAAGTAATTCTCAACTTCACACCATTAAATATGGTGGAGGAAAGTGTTACAGAAAGAACAAGATACAAACTAACTGAAGAGGGAATCATTAAAAAAAACCACCTCCTCACTTCTTAGAAATTAGAAATCCTGAGACATGCCACAGAATGGTATGATGAAGAAGTATAACTTTTTAAAGAAGACACGGAATTAAGCAACAAGAGGGAATTGGATCCCAATACCATTACCAAACTTGGAAAAAATTCCATTCAATGGTATGCAGACAGCACAAAAGCAATAGAAGGGACTGGGATAGGAGCGTACGGGCCAGGAACCAAATACTCCGAAAGCTTGGGAAAACCCCAAATATATTTCAAGCGGAAATTCACGCCATAGGAAAGTGTGCCCAGTTCAATATTGATAAAATATATAGAAGGCAAAGGATTATCATCACGTCAAACAGTCAAGCAGCCGTTGAAACAAAGCTAACTTACGGCGTTGGGCGTTAATGAATTGAAAATGGAATAGCGAAGGTTCTTGCCTTACTGGAGATAACAAAGCCAGTTCTTAGGGCTTTGTTACCTGTGAATCTGACTGTTATTAATATGAAAAAAAGAGGGCGCCACTAATTTCAAAAAATTTTAAATTTAAAATCAGCTAACGTTTAACTATTGTTTCTGCCTATGGAAGTATATTTAACACTTGGTATTTACATCTCTCAAGTACCAAGCATTTTTTGAAGCACTAACGCCCAACGCTAAGATGTTTCATCCCGACGTGGGACGTTAACTTTGTTTCATTGGCGCCCAACGTGGTACTCCCTATATTCAGTTCCTAGATTATCTAGTTAAAGGAAAGTAAATTGCAAATTTTGTAATTTTATTTGTACTCTTGTTTGCTAACCCATTTATTTCTACTTGTAAATTCAAATTTTTCTCCATTATTATATATACATATATATATATATATATAATAGTTCGTTGCCGATACTAGTTAGGTCTAACAATAATAGTTATATATATATATATATATATATATATATATATATTATATTATATTATATTATATTATATTATATTATATTATATTATATTATTATATATAATACTTCTGGGAGATTACAACCAGGTGCGAACAAATAATGAATATCTAAGCCAGAGTAAAACTGCACTAAGAGTTTTAAGAGGTGTTCTGACGGAACACTGTCGACTGCATGAAAACCTCAAAAAGCTCAAAATAGTAGAGCAAGGAGAATGTAGATTTTATGGAATGGAAGAAGAAACCTCCATCCACATACTTGCAGATTGCATAGCAATTCAGAATCCTAGGGCATAACACCTAGGAGGCTACTGGAAAAAAGAGGGACACTTACCAAGTTTTAGCTTGCAGATATTCTAAAATTCCTCTGGGAAATAGGTCTAAAGAAGCTACTAGTTTCTGAGACTTTAATTAGAAACTAAGTCGAAGAAAGGGGGCACAATAGATCTTTCAGGTCCCAATATACATACATCATATTATTCAAGAACTAAAGACTAGGTAGTAAAAAAATTAAATATAAAATACATTCTCACCAATATTGTCTGTTCAAACTGTAGTTTCGAATTTTTTTTATCTTCTACTTCTGATGAAACTTGAGTTAAATTGAAATCATTGATTTTTTCAATTCCTTGAACATCATCAAAAAATATTATATTTTCCAGTTTCCAATCATTGCAAATAAGTTGAGTGTCGTTTGAGATTAATTTCAAATTATTTGTTTTCCACTTTTTGAAATCAACCTTGTTAATTGAACCGTCAACTTGGAGATTAGAATCGATTATAGATTTTGAAGTGAAATTATAATTAGAAGTTAATATTTGATTGGTATTTGTAGTTACCAATTTGGATGTGCTTTGATTGTTGAGTGAACTAGCATTCAAATTCTGACGAACCAGGATAATATTTTCGAAAATTGTTTTAGGATGTATTTCTTGGTCACCGTGTTTCTAAAATTGGAAAATATTATGTAAAGTAATTGAGGAAGGTTAAATAAATGATTATTCATGTGTCTATGATCATTTATACAAAATATGAATTAAAATTCCACTGCGTGAAGAAGATAATTTTTTAAGAAAGAATTTACGTGGATAAGAAACTGATAGTGGGATGCCTCTAATATTAAATTGCTGAAATCATCATTTAATCAATAAATTATGAATTTTTCACTTTTCAAATGCTCGGCGACACTTTCAATACCAGAAAAAATTGCTGGTTCGTAAAAAGTGATGAAAAGTTCAACTTCACAATTGTCAAATATCCCAGGAAATGATTTTTTAAATCTGTGCTATTATCTTATGGAGGCTTAAGTTTGGTTATAGGAAACTGAACATAAACTCCTCTTTTTTTTCTACGAAGATTTGAATAAAAAGGGAAACAAATGCTAGTTCCATTTAAAAAAAAATTAATATTTGACATTTGTGGAATTGTACTTTTCATCACTTGTATACCATGTATACAATAACACAGTTTTTGACACGTCACCACTGACATTGACATTCCTTCTAGTTGACCCGACCAGCAATTTTTTTTGGTATTGGGGTTATTCGTCTAGAACTCTACAATCTTTAATAAAAAGGTCTGCACCTGTCAATGTTTTATTAAAAAAATCTCTATTTTAGGCATAGAGAATTGCACACAGTGGCATTGAAATTTAACGTAGAATCAAAAAATAATAATATACAGGGTGTTCTATTTAAAATAACAAATCTGCTGCTCATTTCCGGTATAACCGGAAGTGCCATGTCTGTCAAAATATTTTTTATAAATTTTGCAGAACTTGTTACCCATAAATACCAATTCTCATAAAAATCGTGTAGGTAGTTTCTAATATATAGATAGTGTAAGCTTGTCGTGATACAGCCTGTATATTAATATAACTAATACACAATAGACGTAAGGACTCACCATTAAAGTTTTATTTATTTCCTCGGGCAAATATAAGTGGTTCACAGTTTTTCCCACAAAAATGTCGTTAACAAATTTTAATTTGTTAAATTCCATGTGATTAATGGTTTGATTAGTACTTAGAGGAACTAATTTATTCATGTTAACTTCATTTACAAATTCTGTTATTAAGTCATTATTTATGTATACATGTTCAAACGTGAAATTGCCTACAAATAAAAGGAATATGACTTATATTATTATCGCATTATTTTACTCTTTTGAATATAATTATGTAACGGAATGGTCACAAATAATTATTCTTACTAAATAGCAGGAAATCACGGAAATGGTGCAAACATGCAAATTTATTAGCACTGAAAAATATTACATACCTCTAATCAGTCCTTTTTCCAACGAAATACCTTTATCAATCCAATTACTAACATTAAATCCGCCAATAGTATGAGCACTCAAGTTTTCATCAACGGTTAGTTTTTCTTGAACAAGCACAGCTTGTGAGAATGTCACGATGCTGTTTATGTCTGCATCAGTTGTCGTTAGAACAATATTGGAGATGAAATCACTGAACTTCATGTTATTGAAATTATGTTTAATAGCTAAATTTCCAAATATGAAAACCTAAACAAAGAAAAATTCAAACATTTTTCACAGCACCATATCCAAATTAGCATAATACTTATTCTCAAGTAATTTAGATATGGATGCTGTAGATATTACATATTATTCCGCTTTAAATTACTATTTTAGAACATAATTTGATAACAAACTAATTTGCTGGCTTCAACACATATTTTTTATTTGATAAAGTGAGCATAACAATACTTACGGGCTCTTTGAAAATTGTCTCCTTGCCAAAAGTTAAATCATCATCTTTGAAAGCAACATCTTCAAAAACTACTGCTTTATCTTTGTCATTTATTTTTCCGAGCACTTTAAGTGATTTAATGTAAGGTAATCTCCTGAATATCACATCACCTACATGGAAAAATATTTTATTCACTGAAGCATAATAGGAATTTATTATTTATAGTTGGTAAGATCATCTAGCAGCTTCACTTTATTTTGATAGATCAATAAATAACATTTTATTTAATAATTATGGAAAGATTTTACATAGTAAGGGCTGGAGCAATTAATTTGATAGAATAACACTTTTCTAAAATTACTTTTATTCCATCTAGACAAACACCTTTCTCTCTTTCTTCTTTTCAACTTGATGCCTATTCCATCTAGACAAAAACCTTTCCCTCTTTCTTCTTTTTAACTTGATCCCGTTTTTATTTTATAAATAGCGTACTATTGACCTAACAAATTAATAGTGACTTACTCTTAAGACGATAATTTCCGCTAGATACGAATAAATTTTTCAAAACACTTGAGACTAGTACACCATTGATAGTTTCTTCAACATATGTGTCTTTAAAAGTAACATCTCCTTCAATTTGTATGGGTCCCATTATAGTTTGATTGACTTCTTTCGTTAAAATGTACTTCAAAATAATGTTGCTAAGTTGTTTTGTTTCAATGAGTTTTTCGACAGTTATACCATTCTGGAATGTTTTGTTACCAGAAAAAGTTACGTTTGTTTCATTTTTGAAGACGATCTGTTTTACATAGTCCTCCCAGTTCACAAAACCTAATTGATTGATTATGATCGTAGGAAGGTAAACATCATTCTAAAAAATGAAAAAATGATTGGTTAAGTAAATGATCAATTTTAAAAAAAGCTTGGTATTGATTATTTCATGCAACTACCAAAATGTCATCAAAAGACAAAAGAAGTTTGTACACAGTTTCAAAATACCAATAGAAAGGTAAGCTGGTACTTTTTCACAATCTTCAGGTATATGACTAGAAAGATCCATTTTCTGCCGCAGATGTCCCTTACATCTACTGCAATTCGCTATTTTCATCGCCACGTTCTCGAGAAAAATGGATTTGTAGCCAGCAGTGTCTAACGAAATATCAAACCTCAGCAGGGGCCATATAAGGAAAGTGACAGGATTACTCTCCGGTCACTGTACCCTGAGGAAGTACATGTATACAATTGGCATATATATAGGGAGGAATCTATCTGTCGGTTGTGCATGGAAGAGGAGCAAACAGCCTCTCACATTATCTTCGAATGCGAAGCACTGTCTCATTGGAGATATAGACTCCTAGGACTAGAGTATCCAAGGCAGGATCTCTCCAAGAAGGACCTATTGAAAAGACTGTTTCTTGTCTATAGATCACGCTTTACTAATATGACAATTATTTACAGGTAACTGTAATTAAGTAAATACCTACAAAACCGAGATGGTTTTTTGTCGATATAGAATTTTGGTTTGTGATTAGATGTGGAGATCGCTGATATCGCACTCTTAGCATTTCCTTTACTGAGGTTAATGTATTGGTGAGGTATCAACGTAGTATCCAGTCCAGGATTATGCTCTCAGAGCTTCTGGACGAATAGCATCTACCTTTTGCTGATGAGGCGCAAATACGCCGAAACCGGTCTACAAGTGATGTTATTCCTTCTAATCGCAAACCAGAATGGTTGGTTCTATCTTAACAGATATACCAACCCTGTTTACTTTAGAAGTGTAATTCAATGTCTGTCGGGGCATATAGCCCGAGAAGTAGTTGTTGCTTCTTAGTGGATGGTCTGCTCTTTGGAAATTTATTTTTCTGATTTTGTAAAGCGTTTAATAGTATTGAACTATTATTTTTTGACGTCTATTTGTATATATTTCAACTCAAACTCCAATTTCGTTAATTTGAGTACAGTTAGTTTAAATTCTTTAAAACAAAACCCATATATACATACATACCTCAAATATAAGTTCTGTACTATTTGTACTGTTTAAATACCAATGCAAATGGTTAGGTAGCATATTATCAATCTCTTTGTTATTAAGTTTTTGTATTTTAATAGAATCCATTACTTCCAAACCTAAAAAAATATGATAGAAAATATATACAGGGTACTTGTTTAATATGGAATCAAACGTAGGTATACTGCTTAAACGATTTGAAATACAGATCTGATAATTTTCAAAGTTAAATTAGATATGTTTGCGCAGAATCTACTATGAAAAAAAAATGTTTACAATGGTCTTGTAGGTTAAATTATACATCGTTTGAAATTGCTTGAAAAGCTCGTCAGTTGTGTCTCCAGCTTTTTTAAATCCAGCCTTTGAAAAACAATTTACCATTGTTTTTGCCGTAACTTTTCTCCAAGCTGCCACTATCCATGTTAAAGCATTTGCAACTGTTATGATTTTTTCCATTTTTCAAGAGATGGCCCGATTTCACAAGCATAAGTAATCTTCTGACTAAAAATCTTCGATATTTTGTATAAGTCCCTGATCTAGAGGCTGGCTGGCACAGTATATTTCTTTTTCCATTTTCTTGTCAAACTTAAGTTATCAATGCTAGCATGAACTCATTATGTCTTCGTTCATCCAAGCTTTTTTACTAGACGTCCATTCCTAACTTGTTCTACTTTGAAACATCTCGGATTTTTTGCTTTACCTAAAAGGTTCTTCTTTTTCACCAGCTTCGGCAGCTTTTCCTCCAGCACAGTTGTAATTTTTTAGAGCAAATGTTTTTGTAGGTATTGTAAACATCTTCTGCAGAATAGTCTTCCAAGATTTTATTTAATTTGATTTTCCAGTTTTCAACCTCTTGTAAATTGATGTGTGCAGACTCAGCAAAATTTTTCCAACCATCCATTTGATGCTTTGAAGGTGTCACACTTCAATTTTTTTGCTGCTTCTAGTGCCTTTTCTTTAATCAATGGCCCAGGCAAAGGAATTTTCTTATTTCGTACTTTGGAAAACCACCAAAAAAAAACAATCTTATCCACAGCAAGGCCCTCAGTTTAAGGGAATTTCCGCTTATCTTCGTTAAATATTGAACTAGTTAATGAAATGTATAGTTTATAACTAGTAATACGAATGTAAGAACCGACGGCATAGTCGGCATACCTAAACAGGATCAAATTTAATAATCTACGTTCTAGAGATGATCGTTTCAACAATAACAATAAAATGAGATGCCGGCATCTAATTCTGGCATCTCTCTTGACTCGTCAGCTGAACGTCACCAAGTGATAAACAAACAAAATGGGTTTGTTTATGTTTTACAAATTTTTTAAAACCATAATATATTACGATATCACAAAATAATCTTATTCTTGAAAAATGTACTATTATCCAGCTTATGACTCAAATAATCTTCGTTTAAGCTGTATAAAAAGTCAATATTTATTCTGTGTAAATTCCCCATTAAGATACTTACTTTTCACAGTTATGTTTCCACTATTTAACTTTCCAGCCAATTTTTCACCAAAGTTGTCTTCATTTAGAATTAATTTGTTTCCAATTCCATTAATTTTGGTAGTGAATAATGAAGCTACTCTTGATTCATGTATATTCATATTAAATCTAAGACTTTGATTTCTAGTACGACTCAAATGATGTTCACTTAAATTCTTTAAGTCAAATTTCGAGATATTTCCAGTAATGTTTCCTAAAGCAGTGAAATGGATTAGAACATAGAATTTCAGATATTGCTATCTATTATGAAGCAGCTCAATTCTTTAACGTGGTTACAGATATCCGGAAAGTCATAGTGCTGCACATGCATCGCCGGATCGTGAACCTACAAGCTCTACTTTTCTATAGAGCATAGTTGCAATTTCCATCAATGAAATAAAACCATCCGTATATTATATCATATAAACGTAAGAGTTTCCAGGTCATTTGGCGATGACCAGGAAAAACCTACGTTTACCAGTAGGATTTCTGACTGGCCACTGTCAGCTAAGGAAACACCTGCATACAATGTGGCTAGTGGACACACCTCTATGCAGGATATGTGAACAGGAAGACGAAACTGTCAGGCATGTCTTATGCGAGTGCCCGGAGTTATCGTCAATGAGAGAGTGTGTGTTCGGTGCGTCTTGGCCTACACCTGCTGATACGAAGGAGATGTCTCCTAATGACCTGTCCACCTTCCTGGAAAGGGCAGGATGGACGATGACCTAGGACAGCTGCTCGGGAGGACGTACAATGGGTCACATGTGGCCTAAGTGCTGTGGGCCTACATTCACCCCCCCCCCTCTTCACTACAGATACAAATACAGATACAGATTATATCATTTTTTTATCCCTCTTTTCCCAAACATATTTACTCAATAATTCACTATACCTTGCTGTGATTGTTTCCGAGAAAAACATTTACTTCATTATTTTTAAACCTTTCAAAATATCTAATACTGCCCGATTTCGCCAACCTTATTTTTGAAATAATTAAAAAATTTTCGATTTCCAACAACGTCAATTTACGCCAGAAGATTAGGCAGTTGACACCCGCGAATACTAGGAAATCGAATTTAAGTGTATTGAAGCTGTTAACAAACTTTCTACTGATTTTAGTAGCTCAAAAGTGCCATTTTAGGACCTAAAATATTATATTTTTCCATTTTATAGTTACTTGGTCTTACTACAAGTGGTAGAAAATTGTTTTTTGCAAATAAAAACCAGAGTGTCAAAAGAATATTCTGTCATTATGAACGTCAAAAAATTTCCAGTATAATTCGAGGAAAAAATTTCCACTAAACTTCATCCGTTGCCATGGTGGTCTGTCAATAAAACACGTTTTGATTGGTTAAAAATTACGTCGCGTCATATTTTTGTGTAACCGAAAACACCGAAAGAATCTGTTCCATCCAATGTCTCAAAATCATTGGTATGCGGACGAATTACTCGGTTTCGGGGTCCTTCATTTTCAGACTCTGATAAACTATCAAACCTTTCGAGACGTTCTACAAAACGTACAGCTCGCATATTTATATAACTAACAATAAAAATTCTGCTAATTAGACTTGCTATCAATCAAGATGACAACCAACAAATGTCAAATTAGGTACTGTTAGTTCTCCCCAAGAAGACTGGGGGGAGTAAGCCTTTGGAAATTGAAGAATTCCATAAAAATGGAGACAAGTCCACTACTCTTATTTTAATAATGAAATTCAAACATTAGATAAAAAAATTTCCTTAGGTAGTCAAAATGATGACTTACCATCAATAAGCAGAAGTAATTTATGGAAACTATTACGAGAAATTGGATTTCGCTGGTAGAAGCAAGTCACTGTTAATTGATAGAGAAGAAATTGTATGTTGGAGAAGGGATTATCTTAGAGCCATTAAAAGGTACCGGGAGGAAGGGAGGAATATTTATTATTTGGACGAGACTTGGCTAAACAAAGGACATACCGTATCAAAAGTATGGGTAGATACGACTGTGAAGACCTCTCGCCAAGCGTTCATCGAAGGTGTATCAACCGGGTTAAATAATATTTCCATAGGAAAAGGACGTAGACTTATTATAACCCATATCGGAAATAAAAACGGTTTTATCCATGGTGGATTATTAAGTTTTGTGTCCAAATCAACTGAAGATTCTCACGAAGAAATGACCGCCGACGGTTTTGAAGAGTATTCTATGCAGATATTGGATTTTATTCCAGTACATTCTGTAATTGTTCTATAGATAATGCAAGACTTGTAGAAAAATTGCCAACAACTGCTTGGAAGAAAGCTGAGATAATCGTTATCATATACGAGGAGCATTCCGTAAAACAAGAATTATTACGAATTGTAAGACTGCACAAATCGAAATTCAAAAAATAAGTAATTGACGAAATGGCGTTAGAACGTAGAATAACTGTGCTACGATTACCACAATACCACTGCGAACTCAAAGCTATTGAACTTATATGGGCGCAAGTAAAGGGTGACGTAGCACGAAACAATAAAACTTATAAATTGGAAGACCTACATCAATTACTGCAAAACTCTTTGTCAAAAGTGTCTGCAAAGAACTGGAAAAAAGCTGTGAGAAGAACAGAAGATGTGGCAACTGGAAAATATCATGGATGGAACCGTTGAATCTATAATCATTAATGTTGGAGTTGAAGATTCTTCAGATTCTGATGAAATGGAATTTTGATTAGGTACATCATCTGCAAGTTTTTAAGAAATTCTTAGAAGAGACACTGTTTTTAGTGCAGGGGTACTGATCAAAATGCATGCGGAATGGTGTGGATGAAGTGCTTACTCACTTAAGAAAGTTAAACATTCAGTCAATGAGTTGTGTGTTTTCCATTTAAGAGAATAGGAAAACTTACACCCATCGTGTAGAAAATATAAAGGGATGTTAGAAAAAAAAATTAAATAATTTTTCTAGCTCTCCTTATATTATGAATACTCCCTTATATTACAAATTCTTCTTCGACTTTAAATGTTGTGTTCCTAAAGCCTGAACTCGTTGATTGAACAATACTTGCATTTACTTTTTTTTGGAATTTTTTCTGTTCAACCCCCTAAAGCCTAGTTACTCATAATAATTAACAGATAGTCGAGTAAATATTTCACAATTTCATCATAACTTTATTTGTGCTTGGATTAGAAATATGTCTGAAATCAACACATCTCTTAGAAAATATGACAACACTCAGTGATTTAGTCCAAAAAAACAATAAAAAAACTAGTACTTGAATTTTGTTTCAAGGCACAAGCGAGAACCAAGTGTAGGTTTTTGCTTAGGGGTTAAAACTGTTTCTTATTTACATTCGCAATCAGCGAAAATTGTTACAAAAGTCGCTTCGAAAAACGAAAATGTCGAGGTCGATTTCCCTCATTAACTCAAAATGGATAGATTCAATAATATAAGCCTACTCAGTTTGCTTAAATGCGTAGTTGAATTTGGAAATAAAAGGTACGTGATTGAGATAGTAAAACAATCTACCCAGTATGATAAGGATCGCGTACAAATAAGGAATTTTCAAAATTTCACATTAAAATAAGTTATTACTGCAAACTTTCGCTGAACCTACAAATACACATCAATAGAATTATACCGATATTTTGAAGATAATCACCATACCAGTTCACGGGAAGTAGCGTTAGACAATGATCAAACAGTTCTTAGAACGCTAAAAAAGAAGAGGTGGCATCTCTATAAAGTGAATTTAGTGCAAGAACTAATGGAAGAAGAAGAAGATTTTGATAGACGAGTTGAATTTTGTGAAATTCGAATGGACAAAAATAACAGAGACCCAACATTAACAAAAAAAGTTTTTTATGAAGCTACATTTCTCTTCAACGGTCATGTGAATCGTCAAACTTTCCGGTATTGGATACATCCACACTGGATGCAGGAGTAACGTACTTAATACCCAGAGAAAGTGAATGTGTGGGCGGGAATAATATGATTATAGGACCATACTTTTTAAGAGAAACCTTAACAGGCTCTAGATATTTAGAATGTCTGCAGAACTTTCTACTCCCCGAATAAAACCGGTAGTTCCCTTATAGAGATGACTTGAGACTGCAGCAAGATGGTGCGCCACCGCACTATGCGAAGTAGTGAGAAACTACTTGGACAACCTCTTCCCAAATCGGTGGATAGGTCGGAGAGGAGCAACTGAGTGACCACCGAGGTCCCCTGATTTAACTCCTCTCGATTTCTTTTTATGGGGATACTTGAAAAGTAAAGTCTACGTAAATAGACCACAAACTATTAATGATCTTAAGCAAAATTAACATACAAAAATTAATTACCAACTGACGCACGTTCTGATCACCAAATTATTTTTGTCAGAATCCTAAAGTTTACCTATTGTATAGTCTTAACTCTCCAGAATTCCTAATTTTCACTCAATTTTATGATACAATGAGAATTTTTTTTTGTAAATTTCTGTATCTATAGAAATGACTATAGCACACAGTCGTTATATTAGAGAAAATATCAAAAATTACCGTTGATAGTAATATTTTCCACAATAATCTTATTAAACACTGCTCCTTGGCATAAGCGTCCACCATCTGTAGTATATAAATATTCGGCATGGCTGACGTTGTTTAGAGTTCCAGAAATTTCAAAATACTCCACTTCTACATCATCAAAATTTAGGCTTGAATTGATAAACTGATTGCCTTCAAGTTTAATTAAAGTGTTTTCTAGCTCAGTTATATTTGTATTATCGTATGTGCCGTGAACAAATAGTTTTTGAATTTTCACACTTCCATTAAATACATTGAAATAGAGCTGTTGATTTGTGTCTTGAGTTACAATAGAGCTCAAGTTAATGTTACTGATGAAGCCTGAATCAATATCAAGTTTGGAAGTTTTTAAGCCTGTGGGAAATTTCTTCAAACCAGAAATTGTTGCATTCAAATTATCCTAAAAATGTATATTACAAATCAAAAAACAAACAAGAAACAATAATTTAAAATTATACGATATATACAGGGTGTAGAAGAGGACAAAAAGAATCATTGAAATTCATCTGGTATTTAAGTTAAGTTTAATAATAATGGTTAGAGTGAGTAATCGCATTGGCTAGTGAAAAAAGTTCCTATGGAATTATGATATTGTAACGCGTCACTATGACACCCTTGAAGCAAAATTTTCGGTTCAAATCTCGGGCGCCAGATTTTTAACGTGGTTTGCTCCACGGCCCCTTGACTCCTAGCGTCAAGAGTTCCAGATAGCCTCAGATGGAGGTTACGGAAAATTCCAGGGGTCTTGTTGAATTAAATTTAACTAACTAGTAAAAATCCGGAAAAGCCAAATCTTGGTTCTCCAATCAATAAATTGCGGTTAATAATGAAAATAAAAGGAATTCAAAACTTTGATCTATTAATACTCTGTGGTCTATTTAGTTTGAATAACGGTAAAAAAAATGGAATTTACACCATATACCTGGTACTATAACAGACGTAACAGGCAGAGCCGGTCAGGTTATCAAAATTACGATTTAAATCGGCCGGATAAACGAACAAGTTGTAACGGAGCCACTTCCAAGTTCGAGAAACCCTTAGGATTTAAATTAAACCAGCAAACTACGATTTATCAAAATAAAAAAAAATAAAAATTTGGTTCACGAGACGGGGAAAGAAAGTTTTAAATCGGCCAGGTAATCGAACGAGTTGTAACGGAGCCACTTCCAAGTTCGAGTAACCCTTGGGATTTAAATTAAACCGGCAAACTACGATTTATCAAAATAAAATAAAAAAAATTATTTGTTCACGAGACGGGGAAAGAACGTTTTAAATCGGCCAGGTAATCGAACGAGTTGTAACGGAGCCACTTCCAAGTTCGAGCAACCCTTAGGATTTAAAGTAAACCGGCAAACTACTTTAAACAAAAAAAACTGACATAAAATTTTTATTTAAAATAGACACGAGTTCCGACACACAGAATAATAATAAATGACTCGAAAAAAATTAATATATCACAATCCTCACAAGTGTTAATTGTATATAAACGACCTGTGAAGAAAAAAACTCAAGTAGTAAATTCAATTGAGAACCGGCGAATAACTAAAATCAATTAATTTAGGAATATAATAAAAAACTCACTTCTAATACAACAAATCAACATTTATTTTCCACACTTCGTGGTTAAGAGAGAAAGAAAGAAACAAAAAACTATACATACGGGTTTTCCTTTGAAAAGGAAAAAAAACAAAACGGCAGAAAACAAATCCAAAGCAGAATTTACAAAATATTTCTACTTTCTCGGAGGTACGAATTTCGAAAATACGGCGAATTATAAAACAAAATCTTTACCTTTTAAATAAGGCCTCGGTTTCGGACGGTAGGCACAGCTAGCAGCACACGCAATTGTCTGTTTTTTTCTGGGTATTTCACTCCCGGAGTAAATCGGTTTCGTCGCACAGGACCGGATAATAGTTCACGAACGGACGTATTTTAAAAGAGCGAAGAAGATGAAGATGATCCCGAAGCAATCGTTGCTTTCCTATTTATATTGTAATTAACGGTCGTAAAATTTATTTAGGTTGAACAAAAAATTTTTGTTATACTGTCCGTCCTTCGGAATTAATTAAAATTTATATATACTGAACAGCCCATTAGTTGGAAATTTTGAACATCGGAACGGATAAATTTTATACGATGGAATTTGAATTAATAATAAATTAAAATTAAAATTAATAATAAAATACATTTAAGCAGAAAAAAAAATAAAATCCCAATACGGTAACGGAAAGGGGTCGGAAAGTAAGTAACGAGTTATATAAAACAGCGGCAAACATAAAATATGACGGAAAAATAAAAGTGAACATCGATTCGGTGCCAAAAAAAAATAAATCGTTACAATATACAGCGTGCGCCACAGAAAACAGTCCACTCCGATATTAGGCAGTATTCCTTAGATTTTAAGGAAATTAGGAAACACGTCGATTTTTTTCTAAAGGGGACACATTTTTACGATACAGGCATCTGTCATTTGTCAACCCCCTCCCTTCCACTTCTTCAACTCCTTATTTTTAAATAGGGAATATACCATGTGCGGCACATCATTAGAAAGGCATTTAGATGGAGTATCCAGACATAATGATCGTCCACGATTTTTTTCAATATTTATACCATCTTCGCAAAAAAAAAGTCTCAATTAATTTAAAGTACATCACCTCTTAAAAATGAAACGCAACGCCTAAGGTTTGCTAATGTGTCACATCAAAAGTAAATTAAAACAGTTATTGCAAAAAATTAGTAATTTGATACTAAGACAGTTTGTTTAACATTCTTATTAGGTATTACAAATAATTATCATATTTGTTTTAATTTTACTTTTGATGTGATAGAAAAAATGACACATTAGCAAACCATAGGCGTTGCGTTTCATTTTTAAGAGGTGACTTTTTTTTGCAAAGATGGTGAAAATATCGAAAAAAACCGTGGACGATCATTATGTCTGAATACTCCATCTAAATGCCTTTCTAATGATGTGCCGCACATTGTATATTCCCTATTTAAAAATAAGGGGTTGGTGAAGTAGAAGGGAGGGGGTTGACAAATGACAGATGCCTGTATCGTAAAAATGTGTCCCCCTTAGAACAAAAATCGACGTGTTTCCTAATTTCATTAAAATCAAAGGAATACTGCCAAATATCGGGATGAACTGTTTTCTGTGGCCCACTCTGTATTATAAAATGTCTATAGCTCATCAGGTAATTGGTAGAAGAGAGAGATAAGAGCGATTAAGAGAAACGTAGTGAAAAACTGGATGCGTGAAACTTTTGCTCAACAGTTTTTTTATTCTATTAGAAGAATCTTTTTTGGTCGTTAGGAATATCATAGACTCTTCTCTTTTCTGTCAAAAATTGGAACCATTTAGCGAATCACTAGACGCATTAGGTGAAGTATCGAAGGCAGCAAACTCTCAATAATTTTGCAAATTCAATTTGAGGCTGTTTATTAAACTAAGACAGGTACACAAATTCGCTAGATACAGTTCCACATTTCCTCTACTATGACGACAATTCTGGCTTATTACTCAAGATAATCTGAACAAAATTAAATTATTTTATCTTTCCTTTGAAATGTCATACTTACATGATACACGAGATCCTGGAGTGTTGAATGATAATCTCTTTGATTGAAGTTACTTTCAATAAAAATGTTTCCTCCAACTTTCAAGTTTTTAAAACTAACATTAGCTTTAATTACATTAGTATCTAGCAGTGGTTGGTTGGGTAAAAAGTCTTCCACGAGGTTTCCAACTATTTTTCCATCAACCTGAGAAAAATTATACTTTAATTAATTAAACAGACACTGACGATAAAAATATGCTTAAAACAGTGACAAAAAATGTCTCTTTTAAATGGGTTGATAGATTTGGGTGGCTTATATTGGGGCCAACTAAAAAAGACACCGTTTTTCATTCTTCTTTTTTCAGAAAATGATTTCAGGATCACCGAACTTGGTAGGATTGTAGCATTTTCCTTATTATTCCTATATTTCATGTTCTTTAGTTTTAGCAGAGAAAACACTACAAATTAATTTGGAAACGCCTGTGATGTTTTGTCATAATAAGGGATTTTACAGCTGCTCTGCGTTTTTTTATCTTTGTAGAATAATAATTCCACGTGATAGAGGTCTGCAGTAAGGCCTGATGAGTCGACGTTTTTTATGTACAACATATCAACTATTTTTTTACTAATCAATAGGATTTAAATATTATAGGAGACAATAATACATAGATTCATTTTTATAAATTATACCTTTAGTTCGTCAGTGATACTGGAATGTATGAAGGTTTTATTGCCCAGATGCTGTTTGGTAGATGCAGTTATTATATTTCTGGTATCTATTTCATTGACAAAGCCAGTAGTTGCAATCTCATTTATTTCAAGGGCTGCAAAATGTTTTCTTCCTACGAAAAAAAAATATTAGATAAAAATACTTGCAACTAGTTTGTTTATTATCCTGGCAACTATAAAAACTTTGATATATTTTATTCCAATTTATCCGGATATAACGAATGTTTTTAATCAATAGGTATAAGTAGATATGTATAACTGTTGTGCAATAAACTTGGCACAATTTTTATTTTCACAAGCGGAATCTCCAGGAGTCCGTTACTGGTAGTGAGTGGTAGTGGTTTGAGACTATAAGATTTAAACAAAACAAAAAATACAATAATTACGACAATTAGTGAACAATCGAACAAAGTTATTAGTTTTGTTCTCACACTTTCTTGACACAGGAAAACCGTTTCTTTGGGCCTTGTTTGCCCACACTGAACTTTTGAAATATGTAGATCCAGGAAGAGTCTATATAAGAATTGTCATCTGCATAAATTGTAACGTAGGTACATCTAACCTTTAATGGAGAGAACACCATAGTGTACAAATTATAAGCTATGGCACATTTCTGAACAGGTGGTAGAGTTGCTGTCAGGAGTGACTAGAAACGTATAGTGACTGTTGCCGCTTTTCTCCCAGAATTCAAAAGTTAAGCTTCTTTGGCGTGTATTTACGGTTACTCAGAGGCGAGGTGGTTGCCAGATAAGTGAAACTGTTTTATAGATGATAGCGAGTCAGTACAAATGGCAGTGAGTTTGCGGGAAGTGAAGATATTTTCAAAGACTAGAAAAATGTTATATATCCCTTGCAAGTGTGAATACTTCATATTGAGGATAACCGAATGGAAGTGAAACTCAATAGGAACTAACTAATAACTACGTACAGCATTCAAAAATTTGTCAGCATTCACATAAAATAAATATTGATATAGTTGATCAAACAATCTTAAGCTTTATCCCAAAAACTCTGTTACCTGTAATATTAAATCCAGTTTTGGAATTTTTCGAGATATATTCTTCAGGAAATTTTAAATCGTTCAAATAGTTGGTTATTATCTCAGATGCTTGGATTTTCTGGAAACAATATTAATTTAAAATAGTCAGTAACAAAGTTATCATACTAGAATGTGAAGTGACAACAGTTTTAAATATATTTTTGAATTTTAATAATCTGGCGTAAATCGAGTAAAATATATTTCGAGTATATAATGATAATTAGCTAAATATCTTCTGTATGTTCCTTGTGGTGTATTCATTATTATTTTTGTTAATTATTTTGGGAAATTGAACTACAATCTTTTTTATATTTTTTAACTCATCGTTTCGGTAGCGTTCCAGCTAATGTTATCAGAAGTTTTAAATCATTTTTAAATTCTGGTCACTACCTGACACTAACGAAAAAATTCGACAACTAGACAATCAATAATATTTTGTTTAAGATTGCAAAAAATTTGTTGGCAAATTTTTAAGGTCCATTAACAGTAGACCACATCCCTGATAAAATGTGAAATAAAATATTTTTTATGACATTCTAACAATATTATAGTCCACTAGGAATGGGATCCAGTGAAGTGCACGCTACAGGAACGGTTTTATTAAGGATAGCGCTTTTTTACTTATTTCGGAAATAAAACGCGTTTGGTGTTACTTTTTTTGTGAAATGATTATTTTTGTTTTAAATATGTCTAAATCAGTTTTGCGATTTTGTGTATTGAAGTGTGTATTGATTAACAACAATACCAAAGAAAAATCATAAGAAAACCTTGATACAAACTTATGATACTATCCTGTGAATGGACCTTAAAAATTTGACAACAAATTTTTTGCAGTCTTAAACCTCAAAATGTTATTGATTGTCTAATTGTCAAACTCTTTCGTTACTGTCCGATAGGGACCAGAATTTAAAATTTAATTATTCTTGATAACGGTAGCTGGAACGCTACCGAAACGTTGAATTAAGAAATATAAAAAATATTGTGGTTTAATTTCCAAAATAATTAACAAAAAAAAGTTGCAATTTATTGAGAGCATTGTTTTTATGATATAATGTTGATGGAATATCACGCATATTTCCTTGAAATAGATGTGGTTCTCTTTCGTAAGTAGTAGTTTGTACAAATTGCATGAAGTGTGGTGGAGGGTGGAGTGCTCAATATAGTCCATTTATCCAGACTTATACACTATTTTTCCCATTCGACTCACTAACAGATAAGTAATTAAATATAAAAATTCTTAATAGAATACGCATCAATAACCATATCAGCTTTGTGCCCTCTTTACCTTGAGCGGTGAATAGTAAGAAATAATATCCTGTCTCAAGAAATTTTCATGAGCACTCAGTGGAGTGCTTCAAAACACACCTGGGAAACAAGCTAACAGGTGGTGCACAAGGAAATATACAGGCTGACCTAGGAGCTCGTACCAAACACACACAGATGATATGTGGGCTAAAAATAATGATATTACTTTATATACGATGTGTACCTTATGCCCGTTCGCAATGTTTGGAACTTGAGCACTTAATTGTCCCGCTTGTAACACTGCGGCTGCTTAAGCAATACTCAGTAAATAATGGTTCAATGCATTGCAACACTGCGAAAATCTAGTAACTTATTAGTGACATTTCAGTGTTGGCTAGGTATCGATTGACAGTTCGCCTGCGTAAAATGTGAACAGTTAACTTAAAAATAGTAGGAGGAAGAAGGAAAGTATTTATCACTACCGCACGCCTTTGGCAATCGAGGAAAACTGTTCAAGGGATTCTGATATATGTAAACTGTATGAAATATGAACAACACATATTGGAAGAAGTCGAAACAACGGGATAAAATCATTTTATAATATTTATATTAAAACTCTCTGTATCTGGGTGAGGCGGAACATTTTATTTAAGGGATCTAGGTTAAAACTTCATGTTTCTCTAGTCACTATATATTCAATTATTGATGAAACACCCTGTATATATATTTACTATAAAACTGACTTATTTTTATAACACTTACTTTTGTTATTTTTACTTTGTTAGGAATTGTACATTTTAAATTAGTCAAACATATACTATGAATAAAATCTGTGAAGTTTTTTCCATTAATGAGAGTCACTGTAATGTTGTGTGGAATATAAATGTCGTGCAAATCTGTGGAATTCGTTTCTCCCAGTGAACTACTTCTGAGGATTATATTGTTGATTCTGGAAGCGCGAAGATTGTCCTTTATATTTACATCATCAAATGTCAAATTGCCTAAAATTAAAACAAAACTTTTGTCTAATACATATTGAAAATATAATTGAAGCACAAGGAATTAAAAATCACCAGGAATAACCAGGAAGTATATTTTTTCTATTGAAAAATAGTGGATCCAAAAATATTTACTTCGAGAAATATTCTAGGACAGTTCACACCAACATAAACTTTTGAGTTTTTTAAACAAACGTTTTCCTAAAATACTATTCACATGACAAGTATGAAATTTGGCAACTATAAACAGTTGGAATTGATGCTTTGATTCATTATAAAAAGTCTTCTCAGTTCTTGCGAATCCCGAAAGGTGGTTAAATTTTATTGCTGAATTTTCAGTACAAATGAATGATGCTCCTAAAAATATATTATGGAGTGATGAAAATAGATTTCATCAAAATGGTAATGTTAATCGCCATAAGTTTCATTATTGGTCACAGGAAAAACCAGAATGGATGATCAATTTTTAAACAATATGGGGATCAATGTTTGGTGCTGTTTACTCAACGGTGGGTTGATTGGTCCCTATTTTTATGAAAGATTAACGAGACGAAGATATTTTCTTCAAAATACTCTCTCAGAATTACTTTACCATATTTTCTTAAATGAAAGGTAAACAATGTGGTGGCAGCAAGATGGAGCATTTCCTTAATTTTTTGGGCAAGTTATAAAATATTTTGGAAACTGGATTGGTCGAAATAATTCTATGGCACTCCACTCTTCGCATATTTTAGATTTATTTCTCTAGTGCTACTTAGAAGGTCTAGTTCATATCACACTCTCGACTGATTAAGATGGATAAAATCAGACAGGCATTACGAACCGTAACATCAGAAATAGTTACAGCAGCATGTAAATAAGTTTCGGACCATAGACATATAAATAAAGGAGACCAAATTGTTTACATTTTGAAGCGATCAACTATCATTCTAACTATCAATTTTATCTCTTTCCCTCCAGATTGCGTCGTTGGCAAGTCTCCATAATTTCGAAATACTTTAGGTATATTTACAGAAGGTTGCAATTATAACGCATATTTATATTAAATAATAACTTCTAGAGACCATTTAATCGCTCTATTTTTTTCATTTTATTCGTTCTTTAATTTCACGATTTTAACAAATTTTAACGTAAAATATATTCGTATTCTATTATATATAGATATGAAATATTCATACGGAAAATCTTTACTTTAAATGTATGTGTAAAATTTATATTTTTAAACAAATCTCTAAATTTTTTCCAAATTGATTTTTGAATTATTATAAATTCTAGAATGTTTAGAAGAGGCACATTTAGACCGCAAAATTTTTAAAAACCAGAATAGGCTTTCGACTGAAAGGATACTGTCGCTTCATTTGGTAAATGATGTTTTTCGTTATAGTTTAAGCACTCGTGACACGAATGTTGCAACAAACAAATGGCCAGTGACATAAACCAACGCATTTCCATCGGTGCTAGAAATATTTCTATCACTTGTAAACACTTTTAAGAGCAACGTTCCGGTATTATTGTTTTACAGTTTTCTAACAGCTCAGGTGTTATGTTCAATAAAACTTCATTAACGTTAATATAACTGTGATTTTTGAAGCACACCGGTATTTCCCATCTACGCATCAAGAGGGAGCTGAAATATGCCGAGGAAGAGTTGTATCACAGAGGAAGCGAGAAAGACAACATTCGGTGAGGAGCTAGAGTGACCCCTCTTGTCTTGTATATTTTCGGTGATGACTAATAGCTTTGTATAAAGATGCCTATCTTTATACAATGCTAATAGTATGCGTTGCCGACTGACCATCATTATTTTAATGTTTACTTTGCTGCTATGAATATAAGATGTTTTTCTAGTACTTATTTTAGATAATTTACTTTTTTTGAGCAATCATAGTACATTATTGTGTTATGTTATTGAAATTGAAGGATTTCAACCCAAACTCAACTTTTCATATGCAAGTGAGGTTACGTTATTAAGGGCAATGTTTTGAAAATATCAGAGAAGTAGAAAAAGGGTTTGGTGGCATGTTAGTCCCACTTAGCAGATTAGTATACAAAACAACGATCTATTAACATTGTATTTTGAAGTATAAACTCTCAAAAATGTACATGAAACCATAATAAATTTGTACTTATTTGTTTTAGTTGCCTCACAACGATTGTTGTTGCAGTTATTTATGAAGATTGTACTCCTTAAATTCTCAAACAAGTTTGTTTTCTTGTTATAATGCATTCAAAATTTATTGTTAATTACTATCGATTCCTGAATCTAAACAGCCACTGATACGTTTTTGAAAGATCAATCCAAAAATATATTATACCAGTTCTTTTATTTAAAAAAATTTTTTGGGGTCACATGACTGGAAATGAAGACAAATCAGTTTCAACTGTTTGAAGCTACCAAATTTCATTCCTGTCATGTCAACAGTTTTCGAGATATTGGACAGTCAAAACGTCGTGAGATACCCTGTTACAGACTCATATTTTTTCTTAAGTCGTTACAGAGAGTTGAATAAATTAACGAAATCTTTGATTCATGATTGAAATTAACACTCATTTCGATGTATTCCTACTTGTATTATCCCAAATCCGATCCAAAGACTCGATGCCTCCATTTATCTATTTTGTTAGGAAAAACGTTCCAGATGTGAAGTTTGAAAAAATGTCAACGAGTAATCAAAATTCACTATAATTTACTTCAAAACAAATGTAAATTTTATGCTAGGTGATTGAGTAGTGTGATAAAGCTCAATAGGTCTATTATCGTGAAAGATGCAAAAAAAAATTCAATTATAAATATTGTAGGCAGCTTTGTGCTTCATGCTTCGAAAATAGTTACAATGTTCAATGTTCTCGGTCCCAGACAAAAGTTATGTTTTTTCAAATGGAAATATATTTTACTTCAACACTGAAATCTGCTTTACCTTCCCATTACAACATTCTAGTATTTGAAAATTTATAACCAATTTTCCGCCAAAATTGTAACAAGTTCCGCGCCTTGGATAGATGTGAAAGAATAATAATCTATTGAAGCCCAAAATTTACAAACACAAATTATTTTGCAAATATAATAAATCAAATACAAGGTGAGTCAAAATTCAAGTACATTATTTTCTCAGTAATTTTAAATGGATCACCCTGTATTTTATATCGAATAGTACTGTCACCATACTTCTATTTTTATCAAGCATTGCCCATATCTAAAGTTATTAGTTTTTGAGATATATCAGTTTTTGAGATATATCAGTTTTTTCTATGCAAAGTAGTAATTAGGTATGTAATAGTTCACCAGATGTTAGTGTACAGTTGAAGGTTTACAAAAAATTATACTTATGAGGAAATAAGGAACAACACGCAAAAAAACCACACTATTTTTACTGAAATTAAGTAGGTCTTCATTGCATAACATTTGGTAAACTATTACACATACTTCGTTCCAAGATATTTCGTTTTGACTTAGGCCAAAATGATTGATTCAAGAACAAAACCCACAGCAGGTAGTCGTTAATACGATAAATATAGCACAGTATCGTACTCGTTTCTTCGAAAAGCGAAAAGATAATGCGTAATATTATGATTATTTTACAACTGAAATGTTTGGCTGGTAAAATCATATTTGAGACTAATTTTTTAATTTATTACTTATTTGTGCTTCGGAAGATATATTTACGAATTTTTATTTTTCAAGTTAAAAATATTTTTCACGATAGATATTCTAATCAGATCGTGTAAATATAAAAAGAGCTTTCATTGCTTGTTTTCCCTTGTCTCACCTGTACTGCACCTACCCACTTTATTTCAAATGCCTTTTTTATATTTACATATAATGGGATTAAAATATTTATAGATTAAATAGAAATTGGGGATTTTGGGATAATCATTTTAAATATTGTCTCAGAATTTTAGTTTGTAATAAACATTTCACTCCGATAGTAATCTTGTGTTTAAAACTAAGTATGTGGCGTTCTAGTGCAAAAAAGTACATTTATCGCAGGATGCGAAGCGAATTGTGAAAAATGCAGCAAAAGAAACATGTAAGTTGACTAAAACCCCAATATCTGATACTTTGCATAGAAAAATGAAAATATCTCAAAAACTAATAACTTCGGGAATGGGAAATGCTTGATAAAAATAGAAGTATGGTAATAGTACTTTTCGATAATGATATAAAATACTGGGTGATGCATTTAAAATTACTGAGAAAACAATGCATTGAGTTTTGACTCACCATTAGGTACAGATTACCTTATATTTTTGTAATGGGGAAGTGAACCAGATTCTATTTAAAAAAAAACATAACTTTGATCTGGCGCCGTGCCATGGACCACCCTGTAACATTGTAAGTAGTTTTGAAATACGGAGCTCAAAACTGCCTACAGTTTTTATAATGGACTTGTTTTGGTATATTTCATGATAACAGACATACTGAGCTAAGCTAATCTAATCACACTAATCAATCACCCTGTATAGTGACAATCCATAAAATTTGCCTGGAGGGAAACTATCCATTGTTTTTAAGACTCGTTTAAATTGTTCCCAACTAAACAATATTTTTAACGGAATATAATAATTAATGTGTACTGAAATCATGTAGTTTTTAGTCCACTTTGAATCCACTGGATATACCTACTTAGTACTAACGAGCTGTACTATGACGAATCCGATTCGCATTTTACTTCATCTAGCAGTACACCTTAAAACTACCGGAATATATGTACCTAATTGGGACGAGGTTCATTAAGATAATTGATGAGTAAAATGGATTCGAAGCGAAATAAAAAAAAATATTGATTTTTTGTAGTATGCCTTATCGTCACAAACTTCCTTTGAAAGCAAAACCGTTGAATAATGTTCATTAAAAATAGTTGAAAAATTACCTTCATGTTTTCTTCCCATTATTATTGATTCTTTTTCAAAATTTACATTGTTGATGTTTCCACTTTTAAGAATAACGTTTTCTATAAGCACAGGTTTTTCAAAGGTTATATCTCCATTTAGTACAATAGCAGAATCATCAGCAAAAATAATGTCGTTGGAGTTAATTTCATTTAGTGTGGACGATTGTAAATATTCTACTTCTACTATATCATTAAATGTTTTATTTTTCATCATGCCAGTAATCTTATCACGTCTAAAAATGTTGTATCTCAATCAAAATTAAATATTGACAGGATTCAAAACAAAACAATTATTCTGTAGACACATAAGAAATGCTTAAGACAAAATTGCGCATCAGAAAACAAAAGATATGAAACACATACAACTGAAAGAGGTATGAATAACCATCACCAAAGATAACATACAGGAAACTAAAACTTTTGTGTTTTTATTATTGATCAAAAAGTTTTTTGAAGTGCTAGATTTAATCTCATCAATTTGTTCTTAATTTGTTAAAGTCAAGTATTGCTTCAATATTTAATATTAAACTCATTTATTTGTTATCCCCAATTTCTACCCCCGGAATATCAAGACTTCTTGGACACTTCACCTTTATCGATTCTATAGAGTTGGCACAAAAGTGACCAAAGTCTAAAAAAGTGCACCGCAAGCGCTCGACGCAACGATAGCAAAAGTGTACAGAGAGCAGGCGACGCGACGACTACAAAAGTGTACAGAAATCAGACGATCCAAGCTAGGAGGAGCACCGACGAGATACAAAAAGTACTTTTTAGTTCAATCACCACAGCACTTTTCAGTATATGGTTTAGGGAACTTTTCAGTATCCGAGACAATTGAAAACTTTGGAAAACTTCCAAAATAAAAAAAATTTTGTGGTTTTTCCCTGCATCTTAATTTCCGCAGTGATCGGAACCGCGATACATTGTGGAAATTAACCAAAGGGCCATCCCATTACCTTTAAATTCACTTGTTAATTTTCAAATCAAACCCTGAAGGGTAGAAAAAATTTTTTTCTTGCAAATCCAATGAAGAATAAATTTAAACTCAAATAGTAAAATCATGCTCGAACAAAAAAAAATCCCCAATTTATAATATTTGTTTTGTATCACAATTTTTGTAGTTACTTTCATTTTGATTAAAACCATTAAATGTAATTTGACATAGGATTAATACCATAAGATCTTAATATTGTCTGTCATGTTTTCTATCTTTTATAGCGTGATGATGGTAATATCTTACCAAAACTAGTAGCGAGTTGTTTGGTTCTACTTAGGACAAATATATTAATATTGTGGTTTGACTTGGAGTTTTATTGAACCCTTTATTTAAAAGCAAGCTAATTAACTAAAAGATGTTATTAAATGAATGAGAACATTGTTATCAGATTCAGTCACATTGTTAACATCTATTGAATAAAAACATACGAAATACAAATATTCTAAGAAAATGGATAAGTTAATTCAAAATATCAGTTTCCTACCTTACAACGTCTGCTAATAACCTGGAAGCTTTTTGTCCATCAATATTCTCAGCTTCTACTTTTTCTACTGTTATGTCACCTTCAAATTTAACTTTCCCATTAATAATAATACTTTCAAACTTCCATTGATTTGCTCCTTTAATAAGTTTTCCAGCTCTATTCCGTAAATTGAGAATTTCCTCTCCTATGCGATTTATTTTAACCGAATACTCGGAAAGATCTTGCGGTTCTCCTACTATCACACTATTGTTTTTGTTTGTCAGTATTTCGTCTGCGCTAGCTGTTTGAGACATCATGGAGTTTGCCAGATCTTTTTTTATTTTTTCCTGTATGGAAATCTGACAAACATTCAATTTAAATTTTCTCAGTTCGAATATTGACAAATAAAATGTAAATATAAAAATATTCATAGTGAGAAAAACAGTAGTAATTTATTTATTATACATTTGAAAGTGGCATTACACACAAAAGTCTTATAATATGGGGTATGGTAAGATACAGTGGCGTAACAAGGTAATCACTGGTCCAAGTTATTATTTTGCAATAAGTGCCTAGAAGTGACCAACTGTATTCCTGTTACATTGAACAATGACGTTTCAGCATAACTAAAAGATATTTGTGGCTTATTCCCTTGAAACAGACTGAATAAAAGTACTTGGAAAGAAGAAGAAGATATAAATTGTATAAAGAAAGCTGTTGAATGTTATGGTCTTGATAATATATTCTGAACGAAAAAGTATAGAGTTTGATTGACAATCCTCACAACAAGTTGCTAAAAAGTCTTTTGTAATATGTACCTACCAGAAAATATACACTTTCTGGACATTTTTTCGTTCAGTAAATAACCGGTGAAGACCGCGAAATAAACGCAATAGTAGTTTACGTTACAATATTGCAAAGTAGTGTTCTGCAGGTCAGGACAAGCAGATTCCTGAAACCATGAGAGACCTGCTAAGCACTAACATTCGGTTGCGTGACGTACATCATTTTTTTCAGACCACTTTGATGCGGATTTGATTATTTATTTTATTATTCTGTGTCGGTACAGGACAGTCTGTATTATCAAGCAGCGATTGGGAAATGGACAAATAGGTACCGGAAAGACACCTTGCGTAAGTGTTAGGAAACACATCTTTAGAAGTGTCAAAAAAATGTTCATTAAATATGAACGTCCGCCTATTTCTGCTACTAAAACTAGATACCGACGAAGGAAATTTTTCCAAATTGACGTAAACGATTTGTACTATATACGGTGACACAGAACAGCAATTGTTGCCTTATTTGAAACTTATACACGCTAAAGTGTGTACATAATATGTGAAAATTACAAATGCAACAAAAATATTCCTAATGGCACAACGTCTCAGCATATTTCTATATTTTTACATATGATGTTTGTTTTTCACCTACTCAAGATCGCTTTTCATCATAATCTATTCACAACCTTAAGTTAGCCTTAAGCAAAATTATTTCTAAAACTTAAGCAGGTTGTGAAATTCATGATTTGCTAATAAAATTTTTAAATTTCAACCAAAGCTCCTTGAGACAATATTTTGAAAAATATAGCTGTTAGATTATATATTTTATGCTAATATCTACTTAAAAAAATTACATATTTTATAAAAACTCATTTATCATTTTAAAATCTGTTTACCTTCATAAAATTTACTTGATTCTTATCAAAGCAATTACCTTCAGTTTTTCCTTCACTTGCAGTAAATCATATAAATTTCTTTTTGTCGGATTGGGGATTTGTCTTAGCGTGTAACAAATTTTAAATATTACGGAAGAATTATTTGGTCTTGGTGTCAACAATCCTACAACATCTTCAATAACTATATAACTTGACCCCAAAACTCCTTTGTTATAAGTAAGACAAGTTAATCTAGATGTATTTTCTTCAAAGAGAAAACAAGGTATATCTTCGTGCTCTTCAAATTTATCTATAAAATTTGTTTTATGAGTGAGCCATGCATGCTTTCTTACAATTACAAATAATATTTAATATATTAATATTAATATTAAGGTCCGGTTTTCACCGAACACCTTGGCATATATCAACTTTGTACAGCTACTTCCGCTTACACCGGAAATAAGTCTTTTTTGTGATATACGGCAACTTTGTTATTTCATATGGAACACCCTGTATATTTTTTATTTTTGGAAACCTTAATCTACCCTCTTTCTAGAAAGGTATAATTTGCAACATTTCTTTAAATTCGTGTAGATGTTGGAGCGGTTTTAAATAATTGTTACAAATTTTATTTCTTCACACTTTTACATCTAATTCCCTATACATTAAAATGTCTGGAAAAAAACGAATGGAAAAACAAGTTAATTCAGGCCTTGTTCAAAGTATTGACCATTCTCAGCAACATACTTATCCAGCCTCTTGGAGAATTGGTCAAAACTTTTTCGAATGAATTCCCTCGGCATATGGTCAAAAGCATTTTGAATGTTTATTTTTAGTTGGTCTAGGTTTTGTGGGAATGGGTTATAACATTTTTCTTTTATGTAACACCAAACAAAAATTCTAAAACTGTTAAGTCGGGGGATCTTGGAAGCCACGGTATAGGACCAGCTCAGCCTATTCATCTATCTGGAAAAGTTTTATTCAGAATGTTCCGGGTACTCAGAGCATAATGAGGAGTTGTCCCATCTAGCTGAAAAGAAACGTTGTCCAATATAAATCTTGCTGTAAATGAGGAAATGTCTCCATCATCTCTAAAAAATTTACAGCAGTTACAATAGGATTTTTGGAGAAGCAGCGTCCGTAAATTTTATCACGTACTTTAATTCCATTGGGCTTTCCTGTGCCCAAATCCTACAATTTTGGTTGTTCACTTAGCCGTGGTGAAATGAGGCCTCATCAGACCTTAAGAGCTCATTAAGAAATTGAGGATCACGACATATTTAATTTTTTACTATGTTACAAAAACTGAGTCTCTTTGGAAAATCTGTTTGTTAAATTTCTTGAAGTAACGTAATTTTATTTGGTTTCATGTTTAAAATTATTTTCGGCGCATGTTGTAAAGTACTTCCGGAGATGCCAGTGCTGGCTGAAATGATTCTTGTAGAAATATGAGAATCCTCTTGAATTACACCTTGAATTATAATTGATCTATTTAAAACAGCATCCATATTATTTTCTCTTTTTTTTTCTTTTCAAAGAACCACATTCCCAAAATTGTTTTTGCCACCCGGTTATCGCAGTTTTACTTGGTAGATTAAAAATATTTCTAAATCTTCTCTGGGTATTTCGTACCGATTCAGATTCGGCGTACATGAAAACGCATTTACCCTTTTCGCTAAAGAAAACATTTTTAATTATAGACATCAAAACTGACACAATAATTTTTATTTGGCACTTCTACAGGAGCGAAGGTACCTAAAAACTGTCACAAGTTCTAACTTTTTTGAAAGATTAAGGTTCTGATTAAGGTTCCTAAGAAATAAAAAAATATACATGGTGCTCCATCATGGTGTAATAGAGAAGAAGGTGTGATCCCACGGAAAACGAATTTCTAATGGATAGGAACAAGAGTTTTATAAACATCCTGTTAAACATTGGGAGTACCTCGATATGAGAATACATATCTACCCGTTTTTTGGGAAATCCTGTATAATTCAACAATATTGAAGTGGATAGGAATATTGCCTTAAATTTTCTCTTTAAGATCTTAGAATTTTATTTAATGTTTCTGGATGATTTAAACAAAGCAAACTCCATAGACCAATAACCCTACTTAATACCACCTACAAAATACTTGCAAACATAATAAATCAAAAACTGAAGGCATACACAGAAAAAAGAAAAACAGAACAATGATACTAACTTAAGAATTAAAAATGACAAGTTTGGAATTGTGTCAAGCTTCAATTATTTCGGAACATCTATAGACAAGATAAAAGAAAGAATAATGAAGGGAAACCAAATGCTGGGCATAAATAAGAAATTATTAAAATCTAAATCGATCCGCATAAAAACAAAAAAACAAATCTATAAGTCTTTGATCAGACCAGTCATTACGCACTCGAAACAACAACTATAAACAAAAAAGAAGAAGAAGATCTAAAAATAATAAAAAGGAAAATATTGAGAACAATACTTGGACCAGGCATAACAAGAGATGGAAAAAGAAGAATAAAAAGAAACATAGAAATAGAAAAGGAAGCAGGTGGAAAAAATATAGTCCGATATATAAAAGCAAGGAGATTGGAATGGATGGGACACATTATGAGAAGAGCACCAACAGAAATATTAAAAAGAATAACAACATGGGTTCCATTGAAGACGAGAACAAGAGGAAGACCACGAAGCAGATGGTGGGATCAAGTAGAGGAAGATATAAAAGCATTGAAAATCAGAGACTGGAAAACAAAATGCTGAGACAGAAGAAAATAGAGAACTATAACAAATAATGCCAGGAGATAAAAGATTATAGTCGCACTGATATAAGAGGAGTAATCCACCTCGTCAATAGGATTAAACACAGCTTTATTGAGCTAGCCATAATCCCTCGGGATGGAACGGCCATGATGATGATGATGAAACTCCATAGATATTTGCGTATACCACTTGCCAAAAACAATTAATTGAAATTAAAAAATATATATTCATTAGAAACTTACGGCCATTATAGGTGAAAATATCAACTTCATTATTTATATGCGTCGCGTGATCTACTGTCCTTTGTGCTACTAAGAGTACTTCATCTCTATACGTTTGAATTGGTACTGGTAACCAAAATTTTATACCATTTAAATTACTATTTTCAATGTTTTGTTTAACAACACCATGGTCAGAAAACTCGTATATACTTGCATTGTTACCATTTATTCCCAGGAATGATTTAAATCCTATATCGAAAGAAGTTATATGGTTCACGTTTATACTTTGCAGTTTTGAATGCAAAGAAAACGTTGATGATAATTGCTGATAAATGAAGATGAAAACTTGGTCAGGCTGAAGTACTGACAAAAAATAGTTCGTTTTATAATGGTTAAACGTCGATAAAGTCGCAGGTGATTCGAGTTGTATATTCTGGAGAAACCTGCAAAAAGCACTAAGTTGAGCAGATAAGATTGTCTCAGTCATACAGGCGATCGATATAATTTTTTTTTCTTTAGAAGAGTACCTATCTAGATATGACTATCTAAATCTCCGAGATCTTATTTCAACCTTAATATATCAGTTTCACTCGGTACGTTGTAGCAACTACACGAACTTCCGGTATCCGTCAGATAGGTAACTTGAAGCAGGATCAACTCGAATGAAGGAGCGGATATATATCATACGAATTACCGACGTTGCCAAATTTCAAGAAAGTGACATTTAAAAAATGTGGAGAATAAAATGAGGTTAAGTGTTTGTTTTCGTTTTATATATCTTAGCTCTTACTTTTTCAAGAAGGGAAAGGAAAAATAATCATTCCATACACCCTTCACCTTAATGAACCTTCAAGGGTAAAGGTTAATGGAATGGTTATTTTTCCTTCCCCTTCTTGAAAAAGTAAGAACCGCGAGCTGTGAGGAGCTAAGATATATATAAAACGTGAAAAAAACACTTAACCTCATGTTATTCTCCACATTTTTTAAATGTCACTTTCTTGAAATTTGGCAACGTCGTTATTTCGTATGATATATATCCGCTCCTCTCGAATGTCCGTCGAATGACGGCAGAAAACGATAAAGATAGGTTGATCCTCTTTACAGGTCTCACTAGGCCTCCATTTTAAAGCTAAATTAGGATATTATCTGCAACCGTCGTCGTCGCCTACTTATTTTTTATTACACTTTTGGATTAGTTAGAAGGGTCAGGTGATTAGAAAAATCCATTTTGTTGTTTTGGGAATTTTGGGAAAGAATTTATTTATTATTTTGAGGTCACCTCTCAACGTACTTCTATGGCAGTGAAGTGAAATGCTGTCGTTGTGTGAGGGAAGAGTTGTCGTAGTGTGGAGGAAGAATTGTCGTAATGTAAAGAAAGAATTGTCGTAATGTAAAGGAAGAACTAGAGACGTAGTGTAAAGGAAGAAATGGATTATATTCCTCATAGAAAACTAAAGAGAAGTTTAGATACTTTTGTATTGTTGTATTGTGATAGAAATTACGATAGAAAACTTAAGAAACTACGGTATTACCGTATTCCAGCTCACTACTCTCCTCATTGGTAGACGCAAAACCACTATTAAATTAATTTCAGAGAAATAATAAGAGCTTTTCACATTTGTGGAAGGGATACCGGAAAAACGGATAATTCTGTTTGATCGATATACTATTTGGAGCGGGCTGAAAAACATCTAATGTTATAGGTAGCATTGTTTATTTGAACACCTGCATCTAACATCAAACGAAAGGCGGCATTAGAGAGTTATTATGCCGGCTTTTAGAAAAAAAATACTATCATACCGCGTTATAAAGGGAATAATTGTTAAACATTCTGCATCCGAAAATTTGGAGTGGAAAAAAAACAAAAACAAACAAACTATGGCTTGATTTCATTGAATTATTTGAGAGTCAGGATGTGTGCAAAATGTGAGAGAGATAGAGTTACAATGTCTATGGAAATCCAGTTATCAAGTTGAAAATTAAGAATCCAAGGTTATTGGGGCTCAGCGATTCAAGCTCTATTATCAATTATTGATGGCCATTTTCCAGAGGAGCACTATCTAGTGGCGAGTGTCGAAAGTAGATCTAAATGTACATTCAACTAACTTTAAGAGGTAAGATATATGTGGATTTCCACAAGCTGCCAAGTGCAAATAAAGGGTGTGATTTTATCGGTGACCAAACTACTGCGGTTTTGATTAATCAAATAAATATAATTGTTCCCAGAATAATAAATCTGCCAACAAAGTGTTCAAAACGATTATCTATAAATGTATGTACAATTGGTTAATTTGTCGATAAGGTCAAGGAAAATGATTGAAGAAGGTATACGTGTTGAAAAAATGGCCGCGTAAATTGAAAAACTGCAACTTTAAATTCCAATAGCAAAGTAAGAGAATTACCTAATAAATAATCCGAAAAGGGTGAGTTTTGGCCAGATTACATGTTGAATTTTATACCTGAAAAGGTTTCTTGGCGAAATTACCAATACCCCTATCATTTTGAGAACACAGTTATTATTCCGAACATAATACAGATTCATTAGACATAAGTTACGATGATTATTTATTTATTTTGGATACAAACTGTTACACATTTAGATACACATGTTTAGACATAAATCTGAGAAAAAAAATAATTTTTGGGATTAAAACAGGATTTTGTTTGATAAAAAATATTTATTTTGGTGATGCATAAATTTGTTCTCGTAAATGAATATTAAACAAGGGATTTCGTGGTTCATGTGAAACTGGCGAATGCTAAATATTGTTTTAAACTCAAAACAAACAATATATACAATTTTTCACTTGTAGTACCATTAGTGAAAATCCAAATTATAATATTTAATATTTTGCAAAAACACCGCAGGTATATAAAGCATATTTTATAGTTTATAACCCGTATGGAAAAAGACTCGCCCCTCTATTTCAAATGCTTAAATTGTAAATATCGGATCTATTATTTTTTAGATTTCATTAAAATATAAATTATTCGTTCGGAAAATTTGATTTGTTAATGTTTGGTTTCACTACTAGTATACTGATACGTTACCATCTTTTTAAAGATGAGCTGCTGATGTCAAATTCATATAGAAAGGCATTGCTGCTATTAGTACTGATGGATAAAATATTACGTCTTGCCATTCTAATATAACTGATATGTTCCACCTGCTCATCTATAGTCCAAGACCAAAAGTTTTTGTGCTAAAAGAAATTAGATGGAATAAGTACATCTATTCCTACGACTAGACATTCTACTCTATTCAAAGCTACTCTAACTTTTCAAATAGTTATTCAGCTTTTGCTATTGACAATAAATTTCTATTACTTGCCAGAATCAGATAACAACACTGAGACGCACAAGTGCATATTATGAAAGTTAGTTCGGTGAGAGCATGAGAAGTGTTATTTGTCAGATACATTAGAACTGCATAAAGACGTCTTTGTTCAGGAACACAAAAGGTACTTTGTAGTCCACGCGTTTTTAAAACCGCTCTGTAGTACGCGCGTAGTAATCCCTAGCTTCGTATCAACCCGCGTGCCATCTACTCTCACCTTACAGCAGAGTTGACCAGCGGAGTATTGTGAACTATAATTTTGACGTACTTGGCTGTCTCAGGGTTGTCTCTGACAGAATATACTTTGTGCATAACCTTACCACAAACGTATCTACAATTTTCATCCACTTCAGTTTATTTTGCCCAAAAAATGTAATTACTAAGATACATTCCGATTTCATATTTCTGCGATGATGAAACATAATAACATCTTTTGGTTTGTGTGTAGTAGCTGCAAAATTAATGAATATTATTTAAATATAACCTTCATTCATTAATTTTTGGTATCGAAACATGAATAAATGATATGCAGGGTAGCCCATACGTCTTGAAGCGGTTCACAGTGGACGAATTAGAAGCGATGTCGTACGCTTCGAAAACTATTAACCATACATAAAATAATGTACTTATAGTACTCATCTTTTCGACAAAAAAACACGCGTGGCTATTTATTCTATGTATTATAGTTAAGTAACAATACCCGCTCTTACCATGCTTTTATTAGCTTCATTTTGTATGTAATGTTAATTACTGAGGAATTGGCAGAGGACAAGGCTGTAGTATAATATATTTTGTACGCACATGGTAGATGAAAATGTTTGCAAATAAATTAACCCCTCTTAAAAATTCAATCGTGCGTCTATGATTGCGTTGACGGTTTGGCGGTGACCAAGCCATAAATTTTGCCCCAATCGAAAATCACACAACAATGCTAAAGGAGTTCTCACTTCAATAAATCGAAATTTGAGAGATACTCGATTGCCTAGAGGAAGACTGGAATATTTCCTCTTATAAGCTGGGCAAATTATCCCCTGGTGCATGACCCAATTAGGCAATCCAGATTACGTGACCTAATATCCAAGGCAAACAATTTGGACAGCTGGTCAATTTTGTATTGTCTATTCAGTGGTAAACATGCTTCAAGAATATTTTCGTCGATTTTATTAGTGTGTTTTATAGTATATCTATACGCTGTGGTTTGACTTTGTGTTTATTTTTTTCGATTTTAACCACATTTGACAAATGGATGAACTCTTAGATATGGATATAAAAAGTTATTTATTATTTTCACACAGTTCTTGCACCAAAGAGCAGATGGAGGCTTCCAAAAGTTTACATTCCTACTAATATTTTGAATTTGACTTTGTGCCGAGAGTAGGATCCATTTTAGTCAATGGAGTTTTTGTTTTAGGCCTGGTCTTTCCACCTACGAATAAATAAGCCTTATCCGACAAATAGTTATCCATCAATTAAGTCCAGCGCGTATTTTCACGTCATATCTGTTAGATTACTATCTGACAGATAACAGTTTTTGTAACCAAGATCGGACCTGGAGTGTTAACTTTCTAACGTCACTAAGTTGATTTATGACAGATCATACGGTTGATTGGTTAAGTTCGTATAGGGCATGTCCACCATCTGACAAGTTGACACTAATGACAGTCGTCCTGAGGATAAACAATCATTTGGATAGATTTTTGATTCGTAATTTGGTTGTTTTGTATTGATTTAATGATCCTTTTTATTATAAACAGCCAGATATAGCTTAGACTTAGAAATTAAAACAATGTCGAATAAAGCACCATATCAAAATTGAAGGAACTCAACTCGATCTATATAGCTATTTAAAATCCACGTGTTGTGCAAAGAACGATTGTTTATCATCAGATTCATCAGGGCGACTGCCACATGATGTCACGTGGACTTACCCTATAGTTTTTTCTGTGTCTTCAGAGAGTGTCTCTCAAATAATTATATGATATGGATAAACGAAAACGATCGAGGGCTCCTAATTTCAGGCAAGCTGAAATTATACTGTTATTACAAATAGCTTCAAGATTCAAAGCTATTATTGAAAATAAAAAAGGGATGCTTGGGTTTGGAAGGATAAAGAAGAGTGCTAATGAAATGATCAGGCCTTGTCAATGTGATATTCTTGATTATGGTCACCATTATGAATTGCTTCATTCAAATCGAAATCTTCAAAAATTTCTTCCATATTTAAATTTTACAATTATTATGTTATCCAAATGCACCAATAAAGTTGAAAAATAATTCTTAGGTTAGGTATATACAAACTTATGACTAATCCGACAAATAACAGACCGGTAGCCCATGACACATGTAGGCTTCATTATTTCAAATGGAAGCCGTTTTCACCATCGAGTTCCATATAAAAAACAAGTAGAATAAGACTATTTCCCAAGACCCAAACTTGATAATCAACGCTACAGTGGACATTGAAAATCTTAGACTTTTCACGAAACTAGAATAATTAACCAATGGATGCCGTGTACTTGGATGCATTCATTAGGTACTACTTTATCAAAAAAAGAAAACATGGCATACAAATCCAAGTGATACCAAGGGTTGATAAGCGAGGGTAAAAGTTGATAAAAAGGTGAAAAAAAACAATTAACTAATGTATGCCGATTGAAAGTTTATATTTTGCTATCTTAGTAGATGTTTAAAACATAAGTGGCATACATTTTGCGGCGATACTTCATGTGTTAATAATTTTCCAAATATGATGTAAAAGTTATAATTTAGAACAATTAACTAATGGATGCCGTTTGATCTATAAGTAAACATTATCGAATACTCATCAAATATTCAATGGCGGATGTTTTTTTTGTATAAATTAGTGGCTGCCACGGTTAAAAGGTTAAAATTTACTGAAAAATAAGTGCCATACTTTTTCGATATAATGTATTGTAATAACAACAATTAACCACAGTTATACAGAGCACATTACTAAAAACACATAGATATACTTATAGACATACATTTTAGCTTTATGGTCTGACATTTGCTGTCAACTTATGAACGTCGAACAAATTCCATGACAACCTGAGTAGTCATAACTCATAAGTAAAGTGGCACCAACGCAACGTTCACGCTCGTATATTTTTTGTAAATTGATTTTATTTATTATTAGCGCACCAAATTGTATGCCACGATGAAAAAATACATGGAAATAAAAAGTTGATTATTAATACTTAATGATATACATTAGATAATTGTTCGAGAATGCTCAATACTTTTATTCATCAACAGTTGTTTATAACAATTAGTAGCATAAGGAATTTGAAGCCAATCAGCAGTTAGCATTAGAATAAAAATATTTCACTGTACAAAAAGTTTCAAGCATTAATTAATTGTTTTAAATTATAACTCTCACATCATATTTGGAAAATTATTAACAATTGAAGTATTGCTGCAAAATGGACGCCACTAATGTTTTTAACATCTACTAAGATAGCTTAGTATCACTTGGATTTTATGCCATGTTTTTTTTTGATAAACTAGTACCCAAGGAATGCATCCAAGTGAACGGCATCCATTAGTTAATAATTGTTCTAGATTCGTGAAAATTCAATGTCCACTGTAGCGTCGATTATCAAGTTTGGGTCTTGGGGAGTAGCCTTATTCTACTTGTTTTTCACATAAAACTCGATGGTGAAAACGGCTTTCATTTGAAATAATCAAGCCTACATGTGTCATGGGCTACCGGTCTAATAAAGTTTTATCTGTAACTTGAACTGGCAAATAACTATTCGGCAGTTTATCTGATAGATAACTATATTTGAGAGTGAAAAGACGGTACTTTATTTATCTACAGAATAAACTGTCAGATAAATAATTATTCCATGGTGAAAAGACCGGGTCTTAGTAGGCAAGGTAATACTTAAGTTCGTTATTTTGAATGTTATATAAGAATAGCTGGGTCAAGGGATAGTTCAAAATTTTATTGCAAGCATATCCTCATCCCATGCAGAAGTTTGACGATAGAAAGAAAGAAAGACACAAGACAAACCTTAAAGCCAGATAAAATCATCTTTCTCCAAAATATGCACTCTTGTTATAACAAATACCGAAACCATATTTTTGTTTGCCCTTTGATGCCATATTGAATTTTATTAGACAGGTCGCTGGATTGCCCAATGAAAGAAAAAAGATGATTTCAACCCAACCTTTCTTACTACAGCATGACAGTGGCAGGTGTCGGTTAAGCGGTGACAGATGTCAATTAAGCGGTGTTGGTTACGCCATCAACCCAGAAGTTTCACTTCTACCAAAAACTGCTAAACACGGATGAACAAGTTTTCACTTAAAAAAAAAAGATTTTCCACCTGTATAACATTGCCACTGATGATTCATTTATTGGTTCTTCAGTAACATGTGCAGTTAATAATATGATCGTAGCACACTAATGGATGTAGAGATATTTGTGGGTAGTGACCGAAAGACTTAGTAGGCTAGAACAAGCTTTTCATACAAAAATTAATGATTATTATTAGTGACTAGTACTTAGTTAATGCATTGCAGTCTGCAGCTTCTGGATACAGGGTGTCAATTTTAAAACTTACAATGGGCTGTACCTCGTGAACTGAAAGAGATTTCAAAAAAATTTCAAAACTGTTTCTAGGGTAGAGAGAGGAAACTAAAATGACATGAGAGAGAACGCACCCCCATCAACCCCCTTTGCCCCACCTACAGAAATTTAAAAGGCAACCCCCAACTTTACGTCGTTGATGGGGGTGCGTTCTCTCTCATGTCATTTTAGATCCCCCTCTCTACCCTAGAAGCGGTTTTGTAATTTTTTTGAAATCTCTTTCCGTTCACGAGGTAAGGCCCATTGTAAGTTTTAAAATTGACACCCTGTATATCTACTAACTGTCTAAAGTCTAAAGCATTGTCAACGTTAAATAGATGTTATAAATATTTCAATAATACTCACGAATGAAGTCTGTTGTGATAACAAATCCAGATTTTTTTTCATTTAACACAGATATTAAAATTTCAATTCCCGTATCTGCTAAGCCGACTGAGTAACAAATATGTCCAATATTTTGACTTCTCCATGATGTAACGTTTGATTTCACAGGCAAAAGTTCTTGAGCCGTTACATTAGTTATTAAAAGTTCTAAAATTGAAAAAATTGCACAGATTGAAAGGTGACAAAGTTATTAAAGTGGAAGGGTTGTCTCTGAAAACAGTAAAAATGTATACACCTTCAATAAAAATGTCAGTTTATTCCTAAGCGATATGTCATTTCACCTACAAGTTATTGTTTTGTATATATATTATAAAATTATAATATGTTTGTAATTAACTTGGAGATAAATTAAGATTACTCTCCTACTTACTTACTAGAAGATCAAATTGCATGAATAAAATACGGTCAGATTAAATTCATTAACCAAATTTACGTTAAAGATAATTACTGTGTGGAAATATAGAAATGGTAAAGTAAAACTAATTATAATTATTTTATCGGGTAGTCAATAGATGTGTAAGTAAAAAATCTAACCTGCTCTATACTAAAACGGGAATTGAAGACTAACATTAAGACATTAAATGTAACTTACCTTCTCTATTTCCATTATTTATAAAACTTTGATAAGAATGCCAAGCTTCATCCAAATTTTGGCATGAAATCAAAATGGGAATAGTAAAAATTGAAATATAAATATATTTGAACATTTTCCCACACCTAATATTTTTCCATAATTTAAAACACTTAAACGTAAATAATTTGACTGAAAAAGATCGTTAAAATAGATATTTAGAGAGAAAGGAATGTTTACAAGAAGTTTCAAGACAATTTCAATGAAAAACATTGTTCACATTAATGTTTATTAGGCCAGTACAAATTTTATAAAATTAAAATGTTGTTATCTCAATTTTAATAGACCGGACCTTAGGAGAGATTCCCAAATAATGATGTATGCCTCAAAGATTCTCTCTATTCCAACTCACATTAATTATAGCTTTTTCTGTTCCAATAATGAATTTGCATCAAGACCATCCACAACCCGTCCGGCAAGAGTGGAGCTCTATTTTATGCAGAATTAGAATCCCGCCAAAATAACCTCAATATTTACACTGACGGATCAAAATTTGATAGTGGAACGGGTTCTGCGATAGTCTTGAATAATGGTGTATATCAATGGTCTCTCCATATCTCTTGTTTAGTCTTCACGGCTGAACTGTACGCCATTTGGCAAGCTTTTTTTATTTTTCAATGTCTAATTAATTATCAATCCTGTAATGTGTGCTCAGACTCCCTTAGTGCTATTAGTTTAATAAGTAGGGGAAGGGTGTGCAAAGTGGCCATCGCGGGTAAAGTGGCCACTGACTACTTTCTCATCTTACGGTGCTGCCACGAAGCGGCAAATGCCTCGTCTACTTAAATAGTTCGTCATCATTATCATACCGACGTTTGGTGTTGTTTAGTTCACTTGATCAAAAGTAATTAAAGTTTTTCGTGTTTTTCAGGGTGCTGATGTAAGGTGAGTACATTGTAAAAATTATTATAACTCAGTACAAACTCCAAATAACATACGATTCACTTTAATCACTTAAAAGAACACGATTTAGGCTATAAAAGTGTGGGTCGAAGTACTAAGTAAGGTTAGTTGGTTGTCCTGTAAATTTTTTTTATGGAGAATATTAATAAATAAAAATATTTATAGATTTTGTACATTAATGTCTCATAAGGAATGGTAAATATTTTAGCGATAAAAAACGTCGTTTTATTTAATCCTAATTAGTCAAAGCTTACTTTGGTATTTATGGTATCGCTTTTTTTAGCATCAACATATTTTATTTTGATTTCAGACTCAGTTATGGTGTCCAAATACCAAAGGAAGAGCCGGCAGCAGTCCTGACACCCTAAGGCTATGCAACGAGCTATAGATGCAGTAAAAAATGATAATATGGCGTGGCTAACTGCTGCCAAACAATTTAAGGTGCCGAGGAACACCCTAAAAAGACGTGTTCTAGAGAAAAACCAGCAAGCTACTGTTGTTTTCACTGAAGCTTGTAAATTTCCTTTTGGACATGGAGATTCGTTTTTTTGGAATTACAGTAGCAGACCTACGTAGCCTGGCTTATCAATTGGCAGTAAAGAACAATATTCCTAACACGTTCAATCATACAAAGACATTAGCTGGGAAAGATTGGGTTGCCGCCTTTAGAAAGAGACATCGCGAAATTGTTTTAAGAAAGCCAGAAGCGACGTCAGCAGCAAGATCCTAAGTCTTCAACAAGACAAATGTCTCAAAATTCTTCGACACTTTAGAAGACGCCCAGAAAAACTACTTGTATTCTCCACATAGGGTTTACAATGTCGATGAAACTGGACTTTTGACTGTCCAGTCAAAATCCTCAAAAGTTTTTGCAGTAAAAGGTAGACGGCAAGTTGGCTCCCTTACATCTGCCGAAAGAGGAACTCTTTCTACATTTGTAGTTTGTATGTCAGCGGGAGGAAATTTTATCCCTCCTTTTGTCATATTTCTGAGACAGCGGATGAAAGAAAAACTTAAAGATGGTGCTCGACCTGGGACGACATTTTGTTGCCACCCGTCAGGGTGGATGCAGAGTGAGATATTTATTCAATGGTTTGAACATTTCCTGAAGTATGCCAAACCATCAAGAGAAGACCCAGTATTGCTAATACTGGATGGACACGCTACACACACAAAAAACCTTGATTTCATTGTAAAGGCTAGGGACACTTACACCACTGTAGTTTGCCTTCCACCACATTGCACTCATAAGTTGCAGCCACTGGATGTATTGAACACTTATTATGTTCAAGCAGTGGAGAGAGTCTTGCGAAATAATCCTTGTAGGGTTGTAACACAATATCAAGTGACCCGCCTTCTTGGGGAAGCTTTTTTGAATGCAGCTACTCCGACCATTGCTGTAAAAGGATTTTGGAGATGTGGTATAGTTCCAATCAACAGAAATGTGTTTTCTGAAGACGAATTCGCTCCAGCAGCGACCACAGGTACTATCTCCAATCCCTTGGCCGAAGTCCCACCAGCTGATGTTAATCGTGAGTCACAGAATTCGGACCAAGAGGAGTCCTTAGCTGAAGTCCCACCAGCAGATGTTAATTGTGAGTCACAGGATTCAGACCAAGATGAAACAAATTCTGATAAGACTGACGGCAGATCTGAAGATCCTCAACCCAACAGTTCGATTCCTGTAGTATCATTTTATGGTAACAACAAGGCAAAAATCACTGTAGGTTCCGGAGATCCCAACAGTGCATTTGTTCTCATCCACGGAAATTCATCAAGACAGGTCACCTCGTCAGCTGAGAGCACACTCATCAAGCCCAGTATATCATCTGCTGTAAACCTGCTCTCCACTCCAAGTACTTCATCTGCGAGAAACAAACACGCCTTGCCTAGTAGTTCATCCTCATTTGCAGTAAGTCCTAAAGATATTCTACCAATCCCTAAGACAAACATTACCAAAAGAAAAAGTATCCGGAAAAAAGGAACCTCAGCCATTTTGACATCAAGCCCATACAAGAATGAACTTGAAGCAGCGAAGGAAGAAAGAGAAGAAAAAGAAAGACAAAAGAAAATCAAACTAGAATTAAAAAACGAAAAGAAGGAAGAAGCAAAAAAGAGAGAAGTTGCAGGGAAAAACAAATCGAAATCAACTAAACGCGTTTTGTTTGAGGATTCCGATGACAGTGACCACAGTGACACTGAATGCTTGTTTTGTGGGGAGTATTTTTCTAAGTCAAGGGAAAGAGAAGGATGGATCAAGTGCTCAAGTTGTCAACTCTGGGCACACGAGGCTTGTGCTGGGTCCGAGGAAGAAGTTAATGAGTTTATTTGTGACATCTGCAGATAAATAATTAATAAAATGGCAACAGATAACATTAGAGTTTTTTATATCGGGCAAAGTGGCCATTTGGTAGGGTTCGGGGGTTAGTTATGTTATCTCATTAAGAAAATTTAATTAAGCCCAAAATTTTTTTTTGCTTATAGCTGAATAACCAAACTAACTACTGTCAAACATTCATTTGCTATTTTCAATATTTTATTTTCGAAAAAAAATATTTTTCCTTAGCGAGGCCACTTTGCCCACCCTTCTCCTAATGTAAAATAAAGTTTGAAGTTATTTTTTTGTTAATAAAAAATCAATAATAGTTTGAAATTTTGTTTTGGCAGTACCGTAGCTAAATTAATGGTCACTGGTTCACACAGTTACCTGCTACGGTCTGAAAAACCGGCCAGGCCTTGAAAAAAGTTAACCAAAATCCGCGAAAAACAGCGCCAAGAGACGGTTTCTCTTCAGAAACCTCTCTAAAAAGTCCATACGCCGTTGCTAACCAGTGAAAAAGTGCCCAGTGAACCCTAAACCCTAAAAACCTTTCCAACCATGCCCAAATCCAAGTCCAAACACAAACACGACCACACTTTTGAAGAATTTCCTCAACTTACTTCCACTTCTAAAACCTCCAAAATTTCTATTTGCCAATCTTCGTCCAAAAAAGCCCCCGAGACACCCTCCAGCAGCTCCAAAAAATCCAAAATATCCCCTCTAATTTTTTTCGGGCCGAGATGGGAAACTCATGTACGAATGGGTCCAGGACCCAAACAGTGTTGGACTCATCCCCAAGGAGATGCCTACCAACCAAACCCTCCTCAAACTCGCCGTTACCCCCGCCTCGGAATCACTACCCTAGCATACTTCGAGACGGGCGGCGGTCCCTCGCAGACTCTCCGCTCACATCGTCGTCTTCTCCCTAACATCCACTCCTACCTCTCATGCCATATCGAGTCGTTCTCTCCCCCTGACCATGCTCTCTACTACGCCACTTACCTCCATCCATTCCTCCTCCCCCCTCAACATTATCTCCACCATATTCTCCCAATACACCGCCTCCCCTAGTTTCGTCTCCAACTTCTTCAGCACTTCCTCGTTCCTCCAGCATCTGAACACATGCCCCACATCATCCTCCACTCCACACCTCTCGCACACTCCAGTCTCTCTTTTTCCAATCTTGTGGAGGTACCCTACTCTCGACCCATGTCCAGTGAACACCTGTGTCAAGAAGTAGTTCACCTCCCCGAATTTCCGATCCATCCAATCTCTCCTATTCCCAATCGCTCCTTTTAGCGCGCCCTCATACTCCTCCCACCTTCTCTCCATTTCCTCCTCCATCCATTCTTGTACTTCCTCTCTGGTCGCACCCCTCCAGCGTTTATTCCTGGCTCTAGCCATCACGTCCAATGGGTAGCTCCTTGCCAGCACCGCTGCTGCCAGTCCACCCACTGTCCTGTACCCCTGCACTACCCTTAGCAATATACCTCTCTGCACCCGCAGGAGTGGCCTAACCCTCGCATTCACTCCCGCTCTTTCACCCCACACCTCCGCACCGTACAGCAAACTCTGCTCTACCGTCCTACCAATGATCCTCCTCTTCAACTCTCCCGGCCCCTTCACATTACTCATCAATCTCCCCAGCAATGCTGCCCTCACTTTCCCCTTCTCTGCCGCCTTCAACATGTGTGTTCGGAAGGATAACTGACTATCCAACCACACCTCTAGGTATTTCACACACTCCTCCATGCGAATTCTCCTTCCCTTCACCAACACCCCCACTTCCCTTGTCTTGCTCCGTCTCTTCACTAGCAACCCCACCGTCTTATCTTCCGCCACTTCTAGTCCGCACCGCTCTATCTTCTCCACAATATTCCTACACATTCTCTCCGCCTTTATTTCTATCTCCGCCTCTCCTTTTGCCGTACATAGCAGACACACATCGTCCGCATACACCGTAATCTCACATCCCTCTTCACATACTATCCCACAAACCTCATCAAACACACACTTCCATAGCGTCGGTCCAAGAACCGAGCCCTGGGGCACTCCAGCCTCCGTATCATACCTCCTCCCTCTAGTGTCTACTATCACACGTCCCGTCAGGTAGTCTTCCACTAGGTTAACCAAACCCTCCCCCACTCTTAGCCTCAGCAACGCGCTCAACACTGCCCGTTTGCTGACACTGTTAAACGCGTTTCCGACGTCGAAGAACACGAGTAGGGCCATTTCTTGTTCCTCCAGCTGCCCTCCCTAGCCCTTTCAACCAAGCCCATCACCCTGCCCAGCGCCGAGATGCATGATTTTCCCTTCGCAAACCCGTGCTGGTTTTTACCTAAAACCCCCATTCCTACCAACTTCCTCTTCAATCCTATCCTTTATTATCCCCTCCATCAATTTACCCATACCACACAGCAGACTGATGGGCCTGTAGTCCCCCGCCCTCTTCCCCTCTCTACCCGCCTTCTTAAGTAATATCACCCTAGCCACCTTCCATCCTTCTGGTAACTCTTCCTCCCTTAGCACCCTGTTGAAAAGCTCGCAGAAGTACTCCCCATTGTCATCCAACATCCTCTTCAACATATCACCCCTCAGGCCATCTATCCCCGGGGCTTTCCTTACTTTAATGTTCCTTCCCCTCTCTTGTACTTCCCACTTCTCCACCGGCCTTATCCCCCTCATTTTTCCTACCCCCCTAGTATCCTGGACTTCTCGAATTCTGCCTCCAACTCCTTCTCCCCCTGTGAACAATCTGCCTATAACCTCCTTCTCCCAATCTTCCTCTAGCACCTCGCTCCTATTTCCACCCATCCTCTTTACCGTTATCTCATATGCCTTTCCCCATGGATTGTTTTCCAGGTCCCCCAGTAACTCTTCCCACTTCCCTCTTTTTTCCGACTCCACCCTTCGCTCCAGTTCCCTCTTCTTCTCTTTGTATCCTCCTTTTCCCTCTATCCTACCTCTTGCCCTCAGCATCCGTCTTCGTTCTTTCTTACACTCCCTCCACAGCTCCTCTATTTCCTCATTCCACCAGTAATTAGCCCTTCGCTCACGCCTATTGCCCCTTTTTCCCTCTCTTTTACAGCCCTGTATCACATCGTACAATTCATCTACATCATGTCCAAGTCCCCTTTCTATCTCCTCTCTTACTTTCTTCCTCATACTCTCTGCCTCGGCCTTCGTCCACCTCCATCCCCACTCTCCCGATAAATCCCCTCTCCCCTTCCTTATATCCGTCTCCACATACCTATGTAAGCTCAAGCTTTCCTCATCCTCCAGCACCTTCCAACTACTCACTTTTTCCCCCAGCCATTCATAACATGCTGTTATATCAATGAATGACGAACCCCCGTCACCCCTCACGAAGGTGGGCAGTAGTCCGTCATTCAGCACCGCCAGCCCGTTGGATGTCAACACTTCCTCCAGGATCTCCCCTCTCCTATCCGTTTTCTTCCCCCCCCCATGCAGTATTTTTAGCATTGAAGTCCCCTGTCACCATTCTCCTAATTATCCTCCTTTTCCCTTTTGACACCCTCAGATCGTCCTCCAATCCTGTGATGCTCCTCTCATATTCTTCCAGGCTGACATTTGGGCTTATATACACACTGTAGACCACCATGTCTACCATTCGCACTACCACCCATCCGTTTCCTTTCCTCACTTCATCCGCCCTCAGTCCATCTCCCACCACTCTTATTCCTGCCTCTCCTGTATCATCCATAATCCATCCTTGTTTTCCCACATATCTAGCATTCACCTCAGATCCACACACCACATCCACTTCCCTCCTAAAAATCACTTGATCCAATATATCATGCGCTATCCTGCATTTCCCTAAATTTATCTGCAGCACCCTCCATCCATCCCCTACATTCCTTCTTCCCGCGCCCTGCCCTCCCCTTCCTCCCATTGGTCCAGACTCGTCACCTCTGAGGGGTCCAGAGGGTCCCTCCCATTTTTTCTTTCCTGTTTTCCATCGTCTTCACCTACTCCCTTCTTACCCCCACTACATTCTATCTCCCCTGGCCTGTGTCCCCTTTCCCCACATACCCTACAAAGGAAGGCCTGCCGACAGTCTCTCGCCATGTGATGCTCGCTCTTACATAGCCAGCACTTACTCCTCTCCTTGACTACCTTCACCTTACACCCTGCTACTTTATGGCCTTTTATTCCACATCCAAAGCATTTGTCATCCTCTCTACCCTCTACAATACTTACCCTGTTCCACCCCAATCGAATCTCCTTCTTTTTCAATAAGGCTACCGCTTTTTCCCATTCCGCCCTCACCACCGCCATTTTCATCCCGTTCCTCTCCATTACCACTTTAATCACCGTTGTCCCTTTCCCAATCAAATTCTCTATTTTCCCCCTCACCTTTTCATCTTCCATCCACGGTTCTATCCCTACCATTTTTATGGTTTTTGTTCCCCTTCCCGCTTCCACCACCCTAGCTCCTGTCACCCTTTCCACTTCCCCCAGAATTCCCCTTACTTCAACCCCCTTCTTTGCCTCTATAACCACCTCCTTATTTTTTGAGACTCTGAGTCTATCCACCCACTCCCCTTTCATCTCCCTCAACCCCTTCTTAATCCTCTCGATCCCTTCCTGATCGACTTCCCCGATATCCTTCAGGATTATCGCCCCATTCCTACCCTCCTTTTCCCCATCTGTATAGATTGTTACCTCCGCCATCTCTCCGTCACCTCTCACCCACGCCACCATCTTCTTCAGCACCTCCACCTCTACCTGCTCAAGCCTGTGGAGTCCAATGCTGTCCCCGCTCCCCCCACTTCCCCAAACAGTCGACTCATCAGCTCAAACACCTTTTTCTCATCCCTACAATCTCCCTCCATCCGACAGATCAACTCCTCCGTCTTCACACTTACCCCATTCCTTTCCGAAGTGCGTACCTCCTTGACCCACTCCATTTCCTTTCCTTTTCCTCCTAGCATCGGGTACCTATCCCTAAACATCCTCTGTATTCCCTTCTCCATTCCACTGTCTTCCTCGGTCACCCATACCACCTTAACCTTTTCATTCCCTAATATTGGATTTCCCACCTTCACCTCTATTCCCTCCCCCTTTTTACCATCCCAGTCCCTATCTCTAACCTGCTTCCATCCTTCCCAGTCTCTTTGTCCCACCTCCCATCGTGTTTGCATTATCTCCTTTCTATCGTCTTCCCTCCTCAACCTCTCCAATTCCTTGACCCGCCCCTCTGCCGCTGCCTTCTCTTCCTCCAGCCTTTCCACCTTCTCCTCCAGTCGCCTTACCATATCCTTCAATCTCTTTACACTCTCCCTCTCTTCTTCCTTCACATTCTCCACTTCCTTCTTTCCTTTCTCATTCAGTTTCCTCTTCTGTTCCTTGTCCTCCAGAGGCGATACCTCCTTTCTCTTCACTCCAGTATCACTCCACCCTCTCGTATCCCCCGCCTTATCAGGCGTTCGTTTAACTTTATTCGATTTACAAAAAATTCCTTGCCTTCCTTCGTCCATCACCTCCTGTTCAATTTCTATTTCTCTTTTCTCCATATTCCATCCCACGCGTAGCTAGGGAATTGAATGTCCACCACCACAGAGCCCCGCTTGTGGTGGTAAGGCTGGTTACTCCGGAAGGTCACCAGGTATCCCGGAGGCACCGTTTCTGACTGACTTCCGCGCAGCCATTCATCCATTGCCACGGTAGCTAACAACGTAGATTACGGATTGTTTTATCGAGGTTTACTCCTCTAGGCTTTTCTCACGGTTGCCTCCGGACGCAGTGGCTTCCGCTGCCTACAATACACCACAACATAGCTGCCTTCCCTATGTTGCTGGTTTTTTATCGAGGTTTACTGCTCTAGATTCCTGGGAATCTAACCCATTAGTCGCCTTTTACGACAGGTGGGCTATCCCCTGGGGGTATTCTTCTGAGGGGTCCCGACCCCAGACGGGAAAGAGAAATATCCCCTCTAATGGAATCTCCGATTCCACGGCCCACTCCAAAACATTCTGAATCACCTCTCACTCCAGAGCAAGTAGCTATCATTGAAATACTTAAAGGAACATCTGCGTACTTCGAATCAATAATGCCTAAATCCGCCGAATCTTGATCTTACGCTCAAGCTGCCAAAACTCCTCCTTCTTCTACCCATTCTTCTCGATCTTCTCAGGCCTCATCAATCCATGAAGCAAAAAATCTCAGCCAAATCGACGAAGTAGCCCCCCTTCGCAGCTCCTCAGTTCGGACTTCTTCGTCAAAAACTTCATCCCACACTTCTTCTCCACAAACAACTCCGCTTCAAACCCTTAATCTACGAAATCTCCCCCCCAAATTCTGCTCTCAGAAGGAACTTTTCATCCTTCTGAACAGATACGAAATTTTAGGAGGTAAAATCTCTTACTTGAAGGCCAACCCAAATTGCACCGGCCTCCCAAAAATTCCAAAGAACATCTGCCCCAAAAAACTCCAATTAAAAATCCAAAATGCCATCGGAGACAATAAAGTTGTATGCTTACCTCTCCATTCACAATCTTCCACCTCCAGAAAAGAAACTTCAGCCAAAACCCACTCTCCAAACTTCTCCTTCGTCATCTCCAGGGTTGACAAAAATATCTCCGACGAAGAAATCTTCGATCTTCTCAAAGATCTTCAAATCAACTTCCAAAAATGCTGGAGGATCGTCTCCAAAACCACAAATTCTCCAACTTCCCTAATCAGAGTTATTACTAACTCTGAAATTCAACTTCACCAGGCACTCTCCAAAGGAAACTTCCTTTACGGCCTCAATCACAGATATGAAATCTCAAACTCCAACAAACTACCTCCCGTCCCAAAAAATATTGTACACGTTGTACAAACATAGGCCACACCATATCCGAATGTGAAGCCAAGCTTTACACCTGCCCGAACTGTGGAAGACACGAACACAGATCCAAAAAATGTGACAAGGCAAAAAGCCTTGTTGCAGGAACTGTGGTGGCGACCACGCAACTTACGATCCCAAATGCTCGGAAAGGCAAACTTCCACCTCAAAACCCGAGGAAACAGCCCCAATAACACTCCCAAAACCACACACTCCGTGATCTCATACCGTCCTACTACAACCACAATTGCTCTGTTCAAGGACAGGGCAACAAGGCATACTTCAATTTCTCGCCAATCTCGTAAACTCGACAACAAACACAACTTAAACACATTAAACACTTCCCTTTCCTCGCCTTATCTAGATACCTCCCGCGCCGAAACAGCAAAATTCCAGCGAAGCAACCGACGACAGCCCCAATGATGGAGTTCCAGTCTGCAAGGTGCAGACACAAAACACCGCACTTTTGAGTGCAAAAAAACACACACTATCTACATTTATGAAATACAATAAAAACACCATCCCCCTTTCCTTTTCCGGGATGAGGATGCAGGTTTTCTGTGGTTTTTTCCTGCATCTTAATTTCCGCAATGATCGGAACCGCGATACATTGCGGAAATTAACCAAATAGCCATTCTTGGGTGCACAGCCACAGCTGTCTCTACCGCGACTTGCCTTAAATTTTTCAATTCAAACCCTGAAGAGGACGTCATCCTATAACAGGGTAGATTTCATTTTGCAAATCCAAAAAGGATAATTCAATTTCAATAGTCAAATCTTTATCGAGCAAAAAATAAATAAAAAATCTAAACACATTACATTTTTGAACCGTTCTGGTTGTAACAAAAGAGTAGATTGTGCTTTTAGCTTCACCACCTACTAGAGATGTTGTGTTTGAACCATGTCCAAAGAAGAATTAAAATTTTACCTTCATATTTTCACAAAGGGAGAAATATTTGCATTACTATGTTTTTTTTCTATTTTATTTTTGTTCTCATTCTAAAGCTCTTAAAAATTCTTGTATTTTCACTTGAAAGGATTCAGTAATAGTTATTTTCCCAACTATTGCGGAAAGTGATACTTTTCGCATGTGTTAGGAACAATATTTTTTCTACGAGTGGGCGGAAAATTGCTGATATTCGATGGTTTTGGTAATACTAAATCAAATGACTTAAGAATCCTTGTCCTCAATATCATGTATTGTCTTTTTAGAAAGCTCGTCCCGGCGACATGCGCCTTACAATCCCATAATCATAACTACTTTAGTTACCTTTTCTATCGAGAAGACGTTTTCCTTTTTCGGCTTATAGCCGGCAATTTTTCTTTAAGAAAATGCCTTCATTTTGAGATTATCACCTATATGTATGTTCTTGTTCAGCTAAAGTTGATTTTTACACAGAAAACTTCGAACACAAGTCTGACGACTTCAGAGTTTTCGATTATTCTCCCAAGTTACGAGTTCTGATACCTTAAATACTTTTCTATTCTTTTTCGTATAGTAATCTGGACTTTACTAGTAGAAGATCTGAGCTAACTGCTTCCGTTGACATCGTCATCATTAAAGCGATATTTTATAAATTTACGAAAAAAGCCTTATTATCAAACAAATTAATTGTTCCAGCCCTCGCCACGTGGAATCTTTCCATAATTATTAAATAAACTCAATAAGTAACAAATTCCACAACATAAATCTAACACACTCGACCGGTTTCACGGAAAACATTTGCATCATCAAGAATGAATAATTATTATTTTCAATAGTTTTTTCTAAATTATTGATTTATTTGATAATAATGTTAGCTTAAGCCACATAATCTAGTTCTTAAGGTGACGTACTTTTTCGAATGCAGGTGATAATTATGCTCTGCTCATGTTTATTGTAACTTAAAAATTTACAGAACATTTGCAACATGTGTAGAAAATCTGGATACTAGGATCAAATAGTCAAAGGAATAATTAATGATATAGACTTGTTTTGTTGTTTTTTATTTTACGTTTTTATTAAAATTAGAATCTTCTGTAGATTACTTCCGTTGTATTACAATCAGTATAGAGTACATCATCCAGTATATATGATCAGTACGTAAATGGCTTAATTATACTTTTCATGATTGTTCGCTTGTGTAGAAATATGGGAATTATTAAAAAGTCTCTTTGTATGATTGATTGATTAGATCGGCACCGTCAGTCAGAGGCATCGAGTCCTCGGCACCTTAGCCTTTGGGCTTTTTGTGCTCTTGATTGTACCGTATTTGTGAAGATACCTTATTAGGCTCAACAGTCTTTTCACTATATCCTCCTTGGGGAAATCCTCCCTTGTACGCTCTAGTACTAGGAGTCCATATATCCAATGTGACATTGCTTCACATTCAAAGATAATGTGTGAGGGTGTTTCCTCCTCTCCATGCACAACCGACAGATAGGTTCGTCCCTATATATGCCAATTGTATGCAATTGTATGCATAATGGTACATTGACCGGTGGGTAATCCCGTCACTTTCCCTATCTGGCTCCTGCTGAGGTTTGATATTTCATTACTCAGCGACTCCGAAGGTTTTTTGACCAAGAGCTTGCTGTGTTCCTGCTTTGGCACGTGGCGTTCGGTCAATCTAGACATTCGAAGTTACATAGATTCACAACAAGCTGAAAGTGAGTAAAATTGTTCAAAACATATTTAAAAACAACATTTCAAAATTCCCCATCGTTCCGATACATGGAAAAAGATTGACTCGAGGTCAAAGGTAAAAAAATGGGTTTTTCGCGATTTTCTTGAAAACGGAGAGTTTTATCGCAGAATTACTTCAGACAAAAATTTGTAAATCATACAATTATCTATAAAAAAGGTACCAATATTTTTTTCCTAAAAGCCACCGTTTCTGAGATATAACGATTCAGAAAGTTGTATGCGTTATAATATGCACGCGTAAAACACAGAAGTCTGCTATTTACGATTGTTTTGAAAAGGTAAATATTGATATTAACAACTCTAATGCGACATACATCATTGATGAAGGATACTTACTACACCGTGTTGTGTGGGATAGCGAAGAAATATTCAACGGTATTTTTGATAAATACGTTCAGTATGTACGTCGACATTTTGGTCCCGGAGTTACTGTCGTATGTGATGGCTATAATGATTGCACGACAAATATTAAAGCAGCAGAACAACGTCGTCAAACTTTAGCAACATCTTCATCTTCCGATATTTTATTTGATGATAGTTCCTACTAGTCAAAAGAAATTTCTTGCAAATACTCACAACAAGTTTCGGTTAATTTCAATGTTGGAAGAAAAGTTTACTGCTGAAAATATATTGGTTAAACAAGCTAATAACGACGCCGATGTACTGATTATTGAAACAGCAATAGAGCAATTTAATTTGACAAATACAACTATTGTTTACTTAATTACAGTTACCTGTAAATAATTGTCGTCTTAGTAAAGCGTGATCTATAGACGTCAAAAAATAATAGTTCAATACTATTAAAAGCTCTTTGGAAATTTATTTTCTAATTTTTTACAGCGTTTAATTGTATTGAACTATTATTTTTTTTGTCAACTATTGTTGTTGGAGAAGATGTAGACTTACTCGTATTACTCACTGCTCGAACTCCAGCTGAAAAAACTATTCTCTTCTTTTAAAACCAGGTGTTCATTGTTACTTTATAAGTTTATGATTTGAAAATGTACGCAAAGTAAAGTTAATTTATGCACATCGGCAACGCCGTAACATGTCGACAGCGGTCTCTGGTTCTGACCGCACATATAAAATAAAAAGGGCGAATTGGGATTGAGTAACCGACTTAACAACACGTCGGCTGGTTCTTATTGTGATATAATTTTCAATAAAAATGTTATACAGTCCACAACGTTAATAAATCGTTAAAAATAACAAGAAAAGTGTATTAATCTACATGCAGAAAGAACACCGATCTCCATAATGGTCCTTCACCCAGATATAATCAGCGAAGATAAGTAGATAATTGAAAATTAGAAGTCAGAAAAAGCAACTCGCCGACGACGCCGATATCACGTGATACAGGTCAGTCCTTTCCAAACATTTATATCAGTGCATTCAAGCAAAAATACCTACCTATTTCGTCTCGATTTATTGTTTTCTCGCACTGTCTCGTCAAACAAAAGTTAAAAACGACTTTGTCAGGTTGTTCCCTTACATGCAACTCAATAAAATTTGTTTCTCGTAGGTACCTAGTACTTATATTTTCTCGTATATAACTAGCAAGTAGCTCTCGCAAACGTGAACATTTAGCATTTATGCTCTCGTATTATCTCGTTACAAAAATTAGGTACCTTTTCTCGTAAAACTGAATACAAAGCAAAAACTCACGTAGGTACATTTTAATATTTTAACATTTACTCGACATTTTACACGAAAGCTTTGAGAATTGAATGCACAGATACCTAAGCAATTTGTTTATTCTTTAAATTTAAAGTAAATAAATTGTTTTCATTTTTTATGCTCATGTGCTCTGTTGATATAAGCTCATTGAAACAAAATTAGCTTGTAAAACATCTCTCGCAATCTCGCATTACCATAGAGGTAATCTAATTAATCACGTATAAATAGGTATTTCTCGTAACTGCATTACAATCAATCTCGTTAATTACTCGTACTCTTAGTATAATCGCTCTTTGGTTTCTCGAAATTAATAATTAAATCACGCAAAATTATATAATTAATTATTAATCAAATCACGTAAACGTCGGACCTCGGAAAGAATTCTCCTGATATTGATCTTAGGCGAATCAAAAATAGTAGATCCCAAATCAAGGCAGAATTAACGAGATTTCAAACCTTTTTGGAAAAATTTGATGAATCAACTCAATCAATCGAAGTGTTACAAATACGCGTTGAAACGATAAAACCCATTTTAGAACGATTCCAAACTATTCAAACAGAATACGAAGAATTGCTATTATGTGACTTTCCAGATAATTATAATGAAGACGAAACTCACGAAGAACGAGAACATTTTGAATCGCGATATTATGATTCTGTGGCACGTGCACAAAAAATTCTCGATGCGGATTTTTCAACAAACGTTAAAATCGCTGATGCTCAAATTCCGCAGTTCGTAAGGACTAGCGGGGTCGGGGAATCTCACAGTCAAAACAATCCAATGTATCTCGCGACGGCGCTTCAAGCGACGTTGCCAAGTTCAACGACAAACTTGCCATCGTTACGGATACCGGAATTTTCGGGTAATTATAGCGATTGGCAGAGATTTAGCGACATGTTCAAAGCTATCGTCCATAATAATAATTCAATACCGTACGTTACAAAATTTTATTATTTGGAAAGTGCCTTAAAAGGCGAACCGAAAAATCTATTAGTTTCATTATCTCCGACCGACGCCAATTATAAAACCGCTTGGGAATTACTAGAAAAACGCTACGCAGTCTGTCAAACACATTCTTTAAAGGTTATAGGTCTCTTGAATCATTAGGAGAAAACATTAAAGAATGGGACACTATTTTAATTTACATTTTAGTCGCGAAACTGGATTATAATACTAGGCGGGAATGGGAAATTTTCTGTTAAGAAATTAAATCGCCGAAAATTGATGACTTTAATAAATTTCTGGGGCAACGTTGCCAAGTCTTAGAGACGTTAGATATGAATAAATCCGCGCACACATCAACACCCAAAAAACTCACGGAATCGCGTTCATTTGTTACAAACAATGATTCATATCGTCCTAAATGTCCACATTGTAAGGAACAACATTTTATTTATTTCTGCGATAAATTCAAACAACTTTCAGTTTCAGAACGTACAAATCAAGTTAAAAAATTAAACTTGTGCACGAATTGCCTAAGAGTGGGTCACAAAACGGTAAATTGTCGCTCAAAAGGTTGTAAAATCTGTAATTCACGGCATGCAACGCTTCTTCATCGTGATTCCGAAAATAAGGAAGGCGCAAAAAATAACAGCAATCAAAATTCCGAAAATACGCAAACACTAATCGCGGAAGTTAATCCGATAGTCGAAAAAACCGAAACTGCAGAGCCCGTACAATCGAACTCAGTAATGTCGAACACCTCGCAAGAAACTTCTAAATTTGTTTTGTTATGCACGGCAATTATAAACGCGCACAACAAGGAAAATAAATTTGTTCCCTGTAGAGTCATGCTAGACAGCGCGTCACAATCGAACTTTGTCACAAATTCCATGGCCAGTAAGCTCAATCTGATGACAACTAAAATTAATATTCCCGTTATCGGCATAAGCCAGGCGAAAACGAATGTTTCTGAACGCGTACAAATAAAAATTTTTTCCCAAAACACAAATTACAAAGCGAAATTAACATTTTTAGTTTCACCGTCAATTTCCGGATTTTCACCGCAAATGCATTTTGACTATTCAAAATTTAATATTCCTGCCGACCTATCATTAGCTGATCCTGATTTTAATACGCCAGCCGAAATAGATATGCTCTTAGGTTCGGAAGTATTTTTCGAGCTTCTATGTTCTGATCAAATTAAATTAGGCAAAAATTTACCAATTTTGCAAAAAACGTTATTAGGTTGGGTAGTAGCAGGCTCAATTCCGAACGGCAAAGGCAACAAGGGTAGATTAGACACGATGGTATCGAATTGTTTTTTCACGCAAGACTCGTTACACGAAAATATCGAAAAATTCTGGGCAATAGAAGAAGTAACCCCTAATACGCGAGCACAAATGAGCAGAGAAGAACTTGAATGTGAAGAACACTTCATTAAAACCACTACCAGAGATCAAAACGGAAGATTCATGGTTAGATTACCGTTAAAAAATAATTTTAGGGACCTAGGCGATTCAGAGCAAACTGCTCTTAACCGGCAATATTCTATTGAAAGACGTTTAGCGAAAAACCCCGAACTTGCAAAGGGCTATAAATCGTTTATGAAAGAGTATCGCGAATTAGGTCATATGTCACCTATATCTCCCGAGCTATCATCGAACACTCCCATCTACTATGTGCCACATCACTGCGTTGAAAGGCCACAGAGTACCACGACGCAAATTCGCGTTGTATTCGACGCAGCGTGTAAAACAAATAATAATATCTCGTTAAATAACGTGTTAAAGGTAGGTCCCACGATTCAAGACGATCTATTCTCCATTCTCATTCGTTTTAGAAAACACAACGTCGTACTAATTGGCGACTTAGCCAAAATGTACCGACAAATACTGATACATGAAGACGAGCGCGATCTACATAGAATACTTTGGAGAGAATCGCCGAAGGATGAAGTAATTCATTTCCAGTTAAACACCGTAACATACGGAACGGCTTCAGCTTCCTTCCTAGCTACCAGGTGTTTAATAAAAATAGCCGAAGACATCGCGAAAACTCGACCTATCGAAAGCGACGTAATACGCACAGACTTTTACGTAGACGATCTGCTCACGGGTGCTACGGATGTACAATCTCTCACGGAATTAAAAATGAACATTTCACAAATATTATTGGAATACGGATTTAACCTTAGAAAATTTCAATCGAACGATCCGAAGGTTCTCAAACTCGCGGAAGAAATAGCTGAAAATGAAAAATATGCCATCTTAGATGGCTCAAGCGTAAAAACACTCGGTATATCGTGGAATCCCGGCACGGACAGTTTCGAATATAATTCACAATATTTTTCTTCAGACTACGAGCGAGCTACAAAGAGAAATATTCTTTCGTTTGTTTCCAAAATTTTTGATCCTCTCGGTATATTAGGAGCCCTATCTATTAGAGCGAAACTAATCATACAAAAATTGTGGCAATTGCAGATAGGGTGGGATGATCATATTCTAGATGATTTAGTCAAGGAATGGCTCGACTTGAAAAATGATGTTTCTAGAGTTGGTCTTATGCGCGTACCTCGGCAGGTTTTAGTCAAAGACCCAGTGATGATTGAAATCCACGGATTCTCGGATGCGAGCGAACGTGCTTATGCGTGTTGTATTTTTCTTCGATCAGTGAGTCACGACGGGCAAATTGAGAGTCATTTACTGTGCGCGAAATCTCGAGTAAGTCCGTTGAAAACGTTGTCGTTGCCAAGACTCGAATTAATGGGCGCGTTGTTACTTGGAAAATTACTCGCGAAATGCGTGGAGGCATTGAAACTTAACATAACTCGTACTTGTTTATGGACGGACTCAACTATTGTCCTATGTTGGCTCGCAAACGAACCGAAAGCTTGGAAAACGTTCATTGCAAACAGAGTGGCAGAGATCCAGAGCCTCACTCGAATTTTAGACTGGCATCACGTTAGCTCTGAACAGAATCCCACGGACATCATCTCCCGTGGATCAAGCTTGAAAGATTTAATAAATTCAGAATTATGGTTACACGGCCCACCATTTCTTAAAAAACTCCATTACTGTCCTGAAAGGTCAAATATACTTAATTTCGCCTCTAGGGCAAATACGCCAGAACTTCGAACAGTTCTCGTAACGCAAATTCAGAATAAAAGGGACCTTAGTATTTTTGAAAGATTTTCAGACGTTAATAGATTAATTCGCGTAGTAGCCTATTGTTTAAGGTTTTCCAAAAACTGTAAATTACCGGTTGAAAACAGATCATTAGATCAACTAACAATCAACGAAATCGAAAATAGTAATACTATCCTTGTGAAATTAGTACAATCTGAATCGTATTCTGACGAAATTCAAAAATTACGCGCAGACAATTGTGTTTCTCTCAAAAGTAAATTAAAAACATTATCTCCATTTCTTGACGAGCAAGGATTGATAAGGCTAGGTGGCAGATTAAAAAACTCAAATCTCAATTACGACGTCAAACACCCGATAGTATTACCGGATATACACACATACACAAAATTAATTATCGAACACGAGCATATTAGAACATTTCATTCAGGTGCTCAATGTACCCTATCGCACATAAGGCAAAAATATTGGCCCATTAACGGTAAACAAGCGGTTAAATCGGTTATTCGAAAATGCATTACCTGCTTCAGGGCCAAACCTCAGTCAAATGTTTTTCCTAAAATGGGTGAATTACCGAAAGAGCGTATTACTCCGTCTCGACCGTTTTTAGTCGTCGCAGCCGATTATGCTGGACCTTTTGAATTAAAGGCGAGTAAAACGCGAAACAGAACACTTATTAAAGGTTATGTTTGTGTATTTGTATGTCTCGCCACCAAGGCGATACACATAGAATTAATAACGTATCTGACCAGTGAGGGTTTTCTAAGTCTACTAAAAAGGTTTGTATCACGTAGAGGTTTCTGCACTGACATTTTTACGGATAATGGGACGAATTTTATTGGCTGTAATAATGAGCTTATATCGATACAGATGTTGGTAGATTTTAGTGAATTTCAAAAGTATCTTGTTCATTCGAAGATTAAATGGCATTTTTTGCCTGCCCGATCACCACATTTCGGTGGTTTACACGAAGCTGCGGTAAAGTCGTGTAAACACCACCTTAAACGTATTCTCAATGGTGTACACTTAACTTACGAGGAATTTTACTCTTTGACGACGCAGGTCGAGGCGATACTAAATTCGAGACCGTTGCTCCCGTTAACACCCGATCCTAATGACCTCGAAGTATTGACCCCGGCGCACTTCCTAATAGGCGAGCAGTTAACTTCCATTCCTGAAAGAAACCTGCTCGGCACGAGGACAAACTTTGTAAAACGTTACCAGTATCTTCAGCAGATCGGACAACATTTCTGGGCCCGTTGGAGAAAGGAATATTTAAACAACCTCCAGACGCGAAACAAGTGGCAGTTTGACACAACTCCAGGTGTCCACATCGACTCGATGGTCCTGTTGAAGGAAGAAAATGCCCCGCCAATGTGTTGGCCGCTGGGACGAGTAGTGGAAATACAATAAAGACAATGTAACACGAGTGGTCAGTGTACGAACAAAAAATGGTGTCCTGAAACGCGCCATAAACAGACTATCCTTATTACCAATTAGTGTTGATTAAGTGATAAACATTTAAACTCGTAAGAATAACCTTTTATTTTCTTTGTTATATCCTGTCTTAATTTTTGAAAGCCTAGCCTTTCAAGGGGGCGAGTATGTTCATTGTTACTTTATATGTTTATGATTTGAAAATGTACGCAAAGTAAAGTTAATTTATGCACATCGGCAACGCCGTAACATGTCGACAGCGGTCTCTGGTTCTGACCGCACATATAAAATAAAAAGGGCGAATTGGGATTGAGTAACCGACTTAACAACACGTCGGCTGGTTCTTATTGTGATATAATTTTCAATAAAAATGTTATACAGTCCACAACGTTAATAAATCGTTAAAAATAACAAGAAAAGTGTATTAATCTACATGCAGAAAGAACACCGATCTCCACCAGGAAAAGCTTAAAGTCTATCGAAAGTATATTATATTTTACGGGAGGGGTAAAACAACAGTCTTCAAAATGTTTGAAAAGCAAGATTTAGTTCAATGTGCTGAAGTTTTTAAAAAAAGTAATTCAACTCCACAAAAAGTTATCACCAACGGAATTCGATTTCTTCTTTATATGTACGGAGATATTAAGAAAACTACCTGCTTAGATAAGTATCGATATGCATGTTTTGTTAAAAGCACTTGGAATAAAAAACAAGTGCAATCAGCTTGTCATCCTCCAACCTCAGTTGCTACTCATCAACATATTTTGCGGGTATATTATCAAGTTCAAGTGTGGCTTGGTTATCAGCTAGACCCAACAGATTGGGGTTGGAACTTGGTCGATAATAGATTAGAACCAATTCATCCTTTGCTCCCACCTGCGCCGGAAATACTGCTGAACACAATTTTTTGCAACTGTAAGAAGGGATTGTTACATCGGACCTGTATTGAGGATATCTAGAGGCCCATGAAGAAGAAAAAGAAGAAGACATACATCTAGAATCATCTAAAACTGTTATCGAAAAATCTAGAAATGTCATCGAAAAGTCGAGAACTGTCTGGAACAGGTGAAAGGTATAAAAGGCGGGATAATTGACATTAGTTAGTTAAGTTTTGAATTTTTGAAAATTTGAGTTCTGTGTTCTGATAGTAAGACGTTATTTGTATTGAATTGTGAAAGAATGTTACTCCTTACGTCTTCTTGAATTTTCTTTATTTATTCGACTTTAACTTTCACAATTCAATACAAATAACGTCTTACTATCAGAACACAGAACCCAAATTTTCAAAACTTCAAAACTAAACTAACTAATGTCAATTGTCCCGCCTTTATACTTTTCACCTGTTCCAGACAGTTCTCGACTTTTAGATGAGATTTCTAGACTTTTCGATGACAATTCTAGATGATTCTAGATGTATGTCTTCTTATTTTTCTTCATAGTCCTCTACATATCCTCAGTACAGGTCCGATGCAACATTGCTCCCTCTTTTCTAATTATTCTATCCGAATAATCTGACTGCTGGGGTTTGGTTAAAGCCAACAGGGTGATCGGGCCCGCGGTAAGGGGCTAACCTCTCGACATGGATCACCTTGGGCTTACTCCTCGCTGACAATTGGATGCGGTAGACTAGGTCGTTGACTTTCTTGGGGACGGTGTAGGGACCTTCCCAGTTTCATTGTAGTAGGCCATCTTGAAGGTACAGTGAATCCCACTGAGCCCAGTTTTCTTTCAAGCTTCCACTATATCTGGCTACCTCTTGTCAAGTAGGTCTGGCTTCATTTTAGAGTCATTCTCTTATAACTTTGAAGTCATTGTCCTTCTTTTGACTTTTTCTAAGGATTTCAAGGGGATTCTAGATGTATGTCTTCTTCTTTTTCTTCATGGGCCTCTACATATCCTCAGTACAGGTCCGACGTAACAATATTATTGATTGTCTAGTTGTCGAATTTTTTCGTTAATTTTTTCGTTAGTGTCAGATAGGGACCAGAATTTTAAAAAACTTTGTTCTTGATAGCGGTAGCTGCAATGCTACCGAAACGTTGAATTAAAAAATATAAAAGAGATTGTGGTTTAATTTCCCAAAATAATTAACAAAAACAATAACGTTTTATTCATGTTTTATCAAAGGTAAGAGATAACAGTATCAAACTTCAATGGGAAAGTCGAACACCCTTCTAATCCGAGTAATATAGCATTATTTTTCAATGTAGTTGTCTATATATAAAAGAGCCCGTATCCGTATTATAGAGAAAAAAATGGAGTAGTCAAAAGTATACACAATATTCATTAGTAATATGGCACCAATTTACATTATTCTGGAAACCTGGATGCTTATTTTAAATATCAAAGTTAGATCAATGATATGCCGATCCTCTTCATCAGAGTAAGCGGTAGACTAAGGCATCAATCAATACGAAACATTTCATTGAAAAACTAGATTGGGAAAATTAGGTATTTACTTAAAATATTTTTGTACAGTAAAATGAATACACTATTTAAAACAGTCTTTTAGAACTACTTAAAACTTTTATATTGAGCACAATTACACAATGATCACAAATTTAATGCTACGGTACAGAAACGGACAAAAATTTCATCGGATCTCCAGCTTTGGGTTGAAATCTTAAATTAACCCGTCTTCCTTTTTGATCATCTATGTCCAAAAATGTATTCCAATCCAGTAGATAATAAAAACCTGTTTCTGGAGGAGAGGGAGGTGGTGGTGCTGCAGTTGTTTCTAACGAGTCATCTACTCCATTCTGTGGACCCCCAAAAGAATCTTCAAGATCTTTCATACTAGGCGTCCCAGCTAACTCTGTGGTTATAGCTTCTGTTTTTGCTGTTGTAGCCTCTGTTTTTGGTGTTGATGCTTCTGCTAGTCCACTCGTTAGTGGGGTATTATTTTCTTCTGTATTAGATTGGCTAGCTTCATCAGGAGATTTATCTACTTTACTAGGTGCCTCTTCTCTTTTAACTTCATTTTTAATTATATATTCAGAATTAAGTGGATCTGGAGCATCTTGCTCATCAAGAGGTTTGTTTATATCGTTCAAGAAGGTTTTATTAAGACTTCCAACTAGCTCTCTCAAACTCTCAGTATCTATTTTCTTGAAATCTGCCTCAGTTAATGTTCGGTTGAGTTGTTCTAATTGATTCACTATGTTAGATAGCTTATTTAGCTTTTCTATCTCTTCATCCGTGGCATAAATTTTATCGACAGTATCTTTTTGTTTTTTCAAAGACGTCTCACTTGCGGCTGATTCCAAATCACCTATAATAAAATACAATTATGGTTTTTTATGTGCAGAAGATGTATATGTCTCAAAAACTTCTGGCACGCAGTACTTTCAGACTTTGATGTTGTATTTGTCTCAAAAACTTCAAAATGTTCCTATTCGTTCTAAGAGCTGTATAAGTATAATTTTAATAATAGTATTTCTCAATCTCAATTTTTGTATGTATTTCGCTCTATAAGTATTTCGGATGTTTTTCATGAGCTGCATTCAAAGTATATTGTATTATTTAACTTCCTCATGATTCATGCACACTACTTTAAATAAAACTCACCATCTTTCAATCCAAGACTCTCTAGAACATTGTGGTATTCATAGGGAACCATATCCACGGTGGATACTTTATCTTTAGTTTCCAATGACTTCTCCTTCCTAGAACTTCTATCCAATCCAAACCTTGCAAGCAATTCTTGCATTTCATCTCTACTGTTGTTATCTTCAGGTAGGGGTTTGAATCCAATATAGGAATCTGGTCTTACTTCCGCATTTTCTTCGTTATAGGACTCATAAATCTGACTGTCGCTTACAGGTTTTGGGGGATTAGAATTTGGAACCAGTCCAAAGTTCATCAACAAATCTCTCATGTCTGGTGAGAGATTGCTTACAACATCAGAAACATCTAGGATAAAAAAAAGTAATGAGGATTTGTTATACATATATGTGATATATTGCTTTAAAATTTTGAATTGAAAGCTGCAGTTTTACATGCTTCATTTGAAAACTAGTTGGAGCGATTTTAATATACTTTCTGTTAACATTTTTTCACAACTAACCCCAAATTTTAGTTAAATATGTAGTAAGTTGCTTCATTTTCAGGAGATTACAGAGTGGCCACTTTTTGAATTTTCCTTAGAAAAGTTGATTATTTTCGGGAATAATTCAATGGCGTTCAAAGATTTTCAATAACAGGGACGATTTCAAAAATCTTTCCAAGAATGTATATTTTTGCAATTCTTCTTTTTCATCTGTATTTCCTTTATTTTGGGAAAAAGTGAAAAATGTTCCTTACACTTCTGAATTGGTTTTTATTTTGAATTATTGGACATGCCTATAGAGGAATATCTTTAATTCCAAAATTATAACTTAATATTCCATTCTGATTTGTTTTTTGTCCTTTGTTTGCAATTTAGAAATATGAAACATAGTCAATAAATTATCTTAAAGAATTAAGTCTCTACACACCAATCCGATTGGATCATTCGAATAATTTGGAAGTATTAGATAAAGAAAAACCAATAAAAAGCAGACTGGAAAAGTACCTTAAGAATTTACAGGACCGTTGTTTAAATATTAATTCGTGATGATGATTTTGTAGTCAAAGCGTGGTTGTATCTAGAGTTGAGTGCATTGTTCAAACAATGAATAAAAAATACAGAAGAAACGTTAAAAACAAATTTCGGCAACAAAAAATTAAGTCAAATTGAAAACCGATTCAAATGCGTGGGAAACATTTTTTACTTTTTGTTACAATTACTAAATGTACTTACCTGGTAAAGGAGTGGTAGATGTTTTTGTGGCGGTTTGTGCTTCTAATAATTTCAATGTTTTTAATAAGTTATTCAATTCATCATCTTCTTTGTTGGAAGTTTTGGGTTTTGGAGTTGATTTGGGTCTTGTTTTCTTTTGATTTTTTGGCAAAGTCTCAATTGCAGATTCCAGGTTGAGTTCACTTAAAACGCCTAATAAAAAAAATTATTATGGGCACCTATACATAATGTAAATTGTGTCTTTAATTGCACCAAAATTTAAAGGGAATTTAATTACAATGCACAAAACATAAAACCTTTTGAACGCCGAAGGCAGTATAGTGATGTAGCAATTCGAGAAGACCCAGCCAAACAATTCAATTTTGTAAATAACTTCAGACATTAACTGAGCTCTAAAAAATAACGGACGAATCCACCAATTATGCTCTCTAGTAGCATATCATCAGGTGGTATACTGATGGATCAAAAACAGCAGAAGGAGCAGGGGCTGGAATTCACGGCTCCAGATTTCGATATGAGGTGCCAAGTGAAAATTCCCGCACAATTTGATTTAGATAGAAACGATCGTAGGCAGAACATCGCGATTTTCTCAGATGGTCAAGCAGCCATCAAGGCGCTGATCTTATATTGTATAAGCTCGAAGATGGTTTGGAATCTCCTAGGCAAACTTAATGAATTAGGAGTAAATAATAGATATTAGGAAATATTGATACAAGGATATTGAATAGAATAGCCAGGAAGGCAGCGGCTACTCCCATCATAGGACCCGAACTGATCTGTGGGATTGATACTAATGCCTTTAGGGCGGAACTAAAAAGGGAGGAAGAAAAAGACAAAGCATATCTCTGGAACTCCAAAATATCTCTCGGAAACTTCAACATAAAGAGATCAAAGGCACTGTTGAGCCTTAGCAAAAACTAAACTAAGAATCCAAGTGGTATTATCACAGAGCATTGTCAATCAACACCTGTGCATTATGAAGCTAAAAGCAACGAATGAATGTCACTTCTTTTAGAAAAAATGGGAAACACTCTTGCACTTACTGACAGAATGCGACCCTCTCTCACTAGAGATACTTCTCCATCTTAGCAAACTTGAAGTAAAAGAATGAGAAATCCCCTCCATGAAACCTCAACATATCATATACTTCATAGAATCAATAGAATTAGGAGGTGTGCTTGAACGAGTACAGAAGGGAGCACAATAGTCCTAATTTGGTAGTAGTGATACAACACCTTCTCAATTCATTCATAAGATCAATTTTAATTATATAAAACACTTGACATGCTTTATGGAAAAAAATTTCATGATATTAATAGTACCTATATGGAAAAATCGAGTTTTGTAATAAAAGTGATAATTTTAGACGTCATTACATATAGACTGATCATTTAGAAGTTACGAAATAAAAGGAAAGTTATTTATACTAGTTATACGAGGAAAAAAATGTCAATTTGTTATTATTGGCTGTAACACGTTTATTTTTGAAAATCTCAAAAAATGGTAAAGGAAATTTTCATTTGGTTTGACAGTTGCGAGCTTAGTAAGTAGCTTTCTTTTTTCTACGACGTTTAGTGTCTTCAAGGATATTATCAACTTTTTTTCTCAAATATGGACTTATTTCAATTTAGTTCTTTTTTTAATAAGGACCTGTACTATTCCTTCAATGTTTTTAAATTTTAAATTTTAAAACTCGAATACAACGATGTATCGTAGGTGATTTCAAAAATAAATGTGTTGCAGCCAAAAATTTATATTTTTTATTCTCCTCGCATAACTCTGGAAATAACACACATTTCAGACATGTTTTGAGTACCATTACGTTGGTCCCCTAAAATGGCAACTTTACTCTTATTCAACGCTTCGTAACGTTTACGGTTTCCAAAACTGAAAGGCTGGAACGATTTAAAATTATCAGCCTGTATATTAGAGAAAATCGGTTCAGAATACATATCCAAAATACACGTAAAAAATGCTAAATGAGCAAAAACACTACTACATACCAAATTATCATATTTAATTAATTTTGACTACTTTCAAACTACTACTTTATATTCAAGATTTTCAAACAAAAATAAATATTAATGTATATTAAGATATTTAACATGGTGAAATTAAGTAGAAGAAACGAAATCTAATACGTGATCAATCTTGCAAAAAAATTTTGTTGGTGGTTAATATACTAGTAGACATTATTTCGATTTTCTTATATTCAAAGAAACAAAGAACTTTTTGATTTTAGACTATTTACCTTTCAAATGTTCTGGAATCTCTACAATAAATGGCACAACTTCATCTTTTTCCTTAGTGTCACTAACAGTTAAATCGATATCCTTCACGGGCACAAGAGATACTGGTATACCTTCATCAGTAAATGCTGCCTTGTTGACGTCTTTTACAGATGAGAGATCATCGTTAATACTTTTCGGTGGAAGAACAGGAGCTTTCACAATATTTATGGCATGGTTAGGAAATAGTGATGGGCTGGAACTTGTGGACTCGGCATAAGCTTCATCTTCGTATCTAATATATAAATTATGTTTTTGAATGTCAGATAAAATAAATCATTAAGATATAAGGTGTTTTCGGCATGCATTTTCCAAGTGAAGTTAGATACGAATAACACACTTTATGGTGTGTATCGAATAAAAAAAAAGTAAATTACGCTGGTACCTATTGAGATAAGTTGACGTTAAAGTAATTCAAAAGCGTGAAGTGGTCATAAAATAAATTCTAATAAATACACAAGGTTTTCACCCACAAACTGTCCCATTTTAACATGTTTATATGATAATAAATATAACTGAATCGACATACATTCGAATTAATACTGCAGTACTTCAGTAATGTTATATTCAGTCACTTCAAAATATCGATGTAATATAATAATATTTTTAATCTTAGAGTCATGATTTCATTTCTGGTCATCTTAGATCAGCTTAAAGATACATTAGGTTTCTTCCAACAATAATCAAAAACTGTCAGCAACAATCAAATAACAGGTCATAGCCAACAACGAGTTCATTTTCGCGTAATTCCTATCACTGATCGCAATGGTCGACTATTCTCTGATAGTTTTCGACAGTTTCTGATTGTTGTTGGAAGAAACCTATTATATCTACAAATTGATTAGAAAAATATATGGGCTCGTCCTGAGAACTATTACACTTATCCATACTCTCCTACAGCTTCTAAGGGATTAAAGCATTGGACTCATACGTTTCAGAGCTGCCCAAAATTAATAGTCACAAGTCAAATCCTGAAAGGTAGCTCAATTTTAATTGTTCACCTTCGTTAAATGGTGATTTATTGTTAATTAGTTCGGCACCACCAGTCAGAGGCTTCGAGTCCTCGACACATCACCATTTAGGCTTTTTGTACTCTTGGTAGTACCGTTTATGTGAAAAGACCATTAGTCCCTATCAGGCTCAACAGTCTTTTCACTAGGTCCTTCTTGGAGAAATCCTTCATTGGGCGCTCTAGTCCTAGGAATCTATACCTCCAATGAGACAGGCCTCACATTCGAAGATAACCTACCATGCACAACCAGCAGATAGGTTCATTCCTATATATGCATGTGTTTTCTGAGGGTACAGTGACTGGTGAGTAAACCCGTCACTTTCCTTATCTGTTCCCTGCTGAGGTTTAATATTTCGTTAGTCAGCGACTCCGAGGATTTTTTACCAGAGTTCCTGCTTTGGAACGTGGCTCCAGTACATCTGATATTTTGTTAGAACCCACCGAGATCTACAACCATGTGCTGCAGTTTTTGATATCCCATCGTCAAATGATTCTATATCTGACCTGTATTGTATTATAGGGTTTCTCTTCTCAGTAATATGCAGCTTCGCTACAAATGCTTAGCATTGTCATTTACTCGTTAATACTATTTTGAAAATATTTGATAAATGAACCGTTGAAGGGAATGTAGCAATATTAGCATGTGGTTACCTACAAACCTGTGTTGAAGTTTGACATGTAACAATATCGTTATTGTAGAAGTTTGACATACCTATGATTATAATATCTTTGTGTCGTGGTGGTACGTCTTCTAGCTGCTGCTCTGAACGTACTGACAGAAGGGGCTGGTGGTGTTGTTGTTGGTACCGTACTGGGTTTTCTTTTATAATGTTGTGGCTTTCGTTCTACAGAATGAAACTTTGGAGTAGCTAAGGTAGAGTTAGTGGTGGTGGGGGTAGAAGTACCAGTTGTATGTAATTGGTGAGTTTTTATTTGTTGATCACTTTTATATTTCTTTGTAGGTCTCACTGATTTCTTTGCTTCTTTATCTGAAATTATACATGGTTAGATTAATGCGAATTGCGTGATTTTAGATTTAGGAACAAGAACCAAATTCTCATGATATAGAGAGCAGCACATACTTTTTTTAACTAGTCTTGTCACATTGTACTAAGTCTGTTTATAGGAATTTCTAGTTAATGTATTTAAATAAATTTTCGAGATTGAGTTTTGTGAGATGAAAACATATACACTATGTTCGTTTGAAAAGGACCCACCCTTAATATTTCAGAAATGTTACATATGAGAAAGAAATGCCGAAACACATCAACTTTTAACCTGAGGGGGTCACTTTTTAGCGCTAATGTTATAAACGTCAGATTCACCCCCTCCCTACTGGAGATATCACTTAAATTTTTTCAAGTGTCGTTAGATATCAAGTTATACCTCATTTAAAAGGTCTGGTAAATCTTTATTCAATTATTTTGTTTTTCCTTTGATAACAGCCTTCCATTGTTATTTAATCGTTGTTTAAAATTGGCTCTCTTTCAACATTTCGTATGCCCCCGTATTATGTTGACAATTTAAAAAATCAGTAACACTGACAGTGACACAAACAAAAACAATAAGAACATTTTAAAAAGGACAATAACAGTATTCAGTTTTGTGGTCTTTATTAGTAAATTGTCAATCTTAAATTATCGCTGGTAAGTATTGACAATTATTAAAAATAAATAATTTTTCCTTGCGGAAAATGTGACGAAAGTGCTAGAAAAACAGTTACTGTATTTAATTAAAGACACCCAGACAAACATGTCGATCATAGGTTAATGTTAATGTTAGTCAAAAAATTTTTGGAAACAAGTTCTGTCTTGAATAAGAATCGTGAGGGGAAAAGAGTACTAGATGAAAACACACAAATAGAAGTAATTGTAAATTTTGCTATGGATTCAACAACATCCATAAGGAAAGTAGCAGCCTCACAAAATAAGATACACCTATTGAGCGAACTAAATGAAGATTATCCCGTTCGTAGAATTGAATTTTGTAAAATAATGGAGCTTAATTCCAACGAAATTTCAGTACACCTTATTTTTAAATGGATCAGTCGGCATAACTGTCGCTATTGGGAAGATACAAATCCACATATTTTTGTGAAGGTTATTCCCAATCACCTCAAACAATAAATGTTTGGGCTGGAATTTCAGGAAACGCTGTTATTGGGCCAATATTTATTGAAGGAAATTTGACGGGGGAAAAATATTTGGAACTTTTAGATAACGTTATCGAACCTTTAATTGTTGATAGTGTGGAAAACCAACTAGATGGCCAAGTAAATTTTTTGATTGATGAAAATAACTTATATTTTCAGCAAGACAGAGCTCCACCACATTTTGACCTCCGAGTGAGAGATTGGTTAAACCAAAAGTATCCAGGCAAGTGGATTGGTCGAAGAGGTACTATAGAGTGGCCATCTAGATTTCCAGTATTAACACCGCTCGATTTTTTGTGGGGATATTTGAAATCTGAGGTCTACAAAACACAACCAATAACTCTTGATGATTCACGCCAGCGCATTAATGAAGTTTGCAAATATGTAAAAAAGGAAACATTTCAAAAAGTGCGACAGGAATTTGAAAATAGACTTTATTATTGTCTGAATGTTAACGGTGGTCACTTTGACAAATGATTAAATAACATTTATTTCTTGTTCACAGTTGCCTCTTTATTATTTGTAAATTTTTTATTCTTTAAACTGTCTTTCTGTCATAACATAATACGGGGTAATACGGAAGGTTGAAAGAGAGCTAATTTTAAACCACAATTAAATAACAATGGAAGGCTGGTATCAAATGCAAAACAAAATGATTGTATAGAGATTTACCAGACCTTTTAAAACAGTTATGACTTGATACCTAACGCCATTTGAAAAAATTTAAGGGGTATCTCCAGTAGGGAGAGGGTGAATCTGACGTTTATGACATTAGCGCTAAAAACTGTCCCCCTTAATTTAAAAGTTGACGTGTCGCATTTCTGAAATATTAAGAGTGGGTCCTTTTCAAATGAACACAGTGTATGAATAAAAATGTTTGTCAAAAACACCTTTCATCCAGTTTAGTAGTGAACACTTTTAAATGGTCACTTGATATTCCCCATAGAACCAACAATACGAGGTAGGAATACACACTGTGTTCATTTGAAAAGGACCCAATAACAATGGAAGGCTGGTATCAGAAGCAAAAAAAAATGATTGAATAGAGATTTGCCAGACCTTTTAAATGAGGTATGACTTGATACCTTATGCCATTTGAAAAAATGTAAGGGGTATCTCCAGCAGGGAGGGGGTGAATCTGACGCTTATGATATTTGCGCCAAAAAGTGTCCCCCTCAAGTTAAAAGTTGACGTGCTTCGGCATTTCTTTCTAATATGTCCCATTTTTGAAATATTAAGGGTGGGTCCTTTTCAAATGAACACAGTGTATATACCTACAGCTCCTCATGGCTCACTCTGTACAGTGTGTCCACTCAAGTTCGCAGCTGTGGGAAACTTTTTTATTATTAATTTCATGAAAAAAAGTGATTCTTGATAAAAAGTTTTGCATGGTCTAAAACCAAAAATACAACCATCAGGTATCGAAATTTTCAATTCATATTCAAGTTATATCATAAAATATGAACTTTTCCCAATAGCTATATACTTTTATCTACTCCTTTTAAGTTATATATTAATTATTCAACTGCTTTTGAGCAATTAATAGTATCTGTAAACAAACAGCGTGAGCTAAAATAAATCACTACTATAACTGACTATAATAAATCGGAAGATTCTTGGAATTATTTACGAACCGAATATCAAGGTGGCTTTGCACTTTGTACAACCCGGTTCGCCGAAATGGAACAGTCCATTATTGTCATCGAGGAAGTAATGTCACTTGAATAATTTTGACTTTTTCAAATTAAGTTAATACCTAATTGTTGTGAATGTTGTGCTGAAAAAGATGAATTCAAATAGTGCGAAGATTAATTATTATGTGCACCTCCAGAAATGAGACAAGTAGCTAATGTTACCATGCAGAATTTATTGCCCGAAAAATCCCAAACTAAATATAAAAATGTAGGTATTTAAAAAGTTCAAGATTGGTATAATAGTAAGAACGTTAAATCATCGTTTACAGAGAATGTACTTTTGGCATATTTTAGTGAACTTAGCACTAAATATAAAGTAACATCTCTATGGACTTTCTACTCCATGCTAAAAAGCTTACTCAACATAAATAATGGAGTCAATATAGAGAATTATTCAAAATTACGTGCATTTATTAAAGGTCATTCAGAGAAACATGTAGCTAAAAAGGCAAAAACTTTTACACCACAACTTAATAATCTCATAAATGAAGCACCTGATAAGAAATATCTGGCGACAAAGGTAGTAGATCTCACGATAATTAAATTATTTTTATCATCTAGTCAATTACATGATTTATTTTAGGTTGTTTTAATAATGGGCATTATAGGCGCCTGTCGTGCACTCTATGAAAATTACAGATTTAGAAGATCATGAATCTATTTTTATGGTCAGTGTACCAAATACAAAAATAAAAATTGCCAGAAAATTCAATGTGGCCGGAAAATTTTTATACCATAGTTAAGGAATATTTAAATCCTCGTCCTACCAATATAGGGAATATAACGGCACTGAAACGCCATGGCGGTTGGCGATCAACTGCTGTGGCTGAGGGGTACGTTGATGATTCCGAAAAGAATGAGACAGATACTGCAAATAATATATACAGTTCTATAACACCTCAACCAGTTAGTACATCAACAACATATATGCAACAAACACAAAAAGAAGCAAAAAACTAGCATAATTCAGTCCCACATATTCAGTTTACTGGTTGTTCAAACTTTACAGTTAATTTTATTAATAAACAAAATGAGTACTTGAGCATAACTTGAGTTGTGACCTACATTACCAGTCAGGAGTGAAGTCAATTTAATATTTTCTGATATACTTCGTATATGACTCAAAAATTTCGATATCCCATGTTTGTATTTTTGGTTTTAGACCAAGCAGAACTTTTTATGAAGGATAACTTTTCTTAGTAAAATTAATAACAAATTGTTTCCCGTACGCTGCGAACTTAAGGGGACACACTGTACATGAATTTTAGACGCAATGCTAACTATCATACAGGGTGGCCCGTCGATTTTTGATCAAAGGGGGACACTTTTTTCCGGTATTTTTGACTTCGCTACTTTCACCCCCTAGCGGGGGTAGGCATCACCTCAAAATATTTAAATGACATTAGGGTCGAGTAAGGTATAATAATTAAACAAAACTTCGCTTCGATTGCAAAAACAATGCAAAGCAAGAAAATCAACATTTAAAGCATTGACGTACTCAACGACTCATGTGTCATTTTGCCGAAAATGAAAAAAATTCCAATTTTAAAAAAACTTATTAAAAACTAAACAAGTAATTAAATTAAATTTTAAAATGTAATTTATAAAAAAGTATTAGGCCTAATTTTAAAATTTAAAAACTGTTGTTAAGAGAATTAAAAGGGCTTTAAAGTGATACCTTACTCGACCCCTAATGTCATTTAAATATTTTGAGGTGATGTAAAAGTAGCGAAGTCAAAAATACCGGAAAAAATTGTCCCCCTTTGATCAAAAGTCGACGGGTCTCTGCGTTTTTTTTAAACGTTGACGCAGTTCCTGATAATGGCTCTGTTTCGTTTTCGTCCGGCCACCCTGTATAAGCAAAACATGTGTGTAAACCACCATGTACTTTTGACAGTGTTTTAAATGTTAAGAAACCGTTGAAATTTTTTCAGTTTAGTTTGTTGAACTTAACGAAATGGTACCTTAAATTATAGCTTAACAAGTTCACGTACCTGAATCAAATTGAACTTTAGGAACGTCATAATTGAATAAAACACCATTATTTTCTTGATAACCTGTGGGATGATGGTCAATTATTTGCGTAATCGGTGGTTTAGTATAGAGATCTTCCACGTTATTTTCGCTTGCAGTGTCAGGTGTAAATGGTAGCACCATCATAATAGCTTTAGGATCTCTTAATTTTATATCATTATTCGTCTTAACAAAATGCGATGGCTGAAAAGGCGATTTGTTAATCGTTTCGGTTTTTGTTAAATTATCTATTAGGTCTAAAATCTCTCCTCTTGTGAGTCGGGGCAATTTTGGATTGGCACTTAACATGTCTTCAACTTCCTTAACTGTAACTTCAATCGAGTTCTGCGATTCAACATTGTTTTTAAATGTCGCAGGTTGTTCCAGTAAATGGTTCACGTCAGATGGTAGTATATTTTTTTGTATTCGACTGTGTTGCGGATAACAATGAATCGTTGTAAAAAGGAGCGTTGCTATGAGTGTTTTAATTATCTGTAACAAAACAAATAATAATTATAATTCCATAAAATATGCAACAAATTGGAAAATCTCAGGTAACACGTAGAAATTTGATATACTATTACTAAAAATATAGCAAAATATTCAATTAAAAATTATAATATGCCAGTCAGTTTTAAATAAAGTGTCATTGCTCGTTTTGTCATGAGGAAGGATTGTATTTAATTTTTTACAGGTGATAGGTGTGAAATTAACAGAGGTGAATTTATTGAGACCCAATGGCTCATACACAGAAACTGGTAGTGAGACTCTGGAGATTCTACTGCAGGCCCTCTACCGAATTCAGTTGAGACAGAAACTGATCACTTTGTCAGTCCTTAAGCCCCCTGACTCGCGCCATAAAAGAGGTCTGAAGCACACCAAGTAATCACCAAAAACAAATTTAACTATTTCCTCGGTTATGCCATACAATGCCCCTTTACCAGATGGCATTATCCCAGCGCATTTGCAGCAGGGAAAATTCATATTTCACTAGTACTTTTCAAACTTTTCAGAGCATCACTGGCAACTGGATATATCGCAACTGTTTGGAAAAGTACCCAAATCACCTTTATTCCCAAACCAGGAAAGGATTATTTCCAGATAAAGTAATTTAGACCAATAGCTCTGTCAGCTTCTATGGGAAAACTTATTGATAGGCACGTCAGAGAAAACTTTCTGGGCCGCTACACTAAAACCAGCACACCTCTCGATTTGGAAAATTCTGTGAAACTATCTTACACCAAAAGGTGTCGAAAATAAGGCCTATCCTATAGAACCAAGTAATAGCAATTGAAGCATTTCTTCTTGATATAGATGAAGGTTCGACCATTCCTCCTTTGACTCAATGATAACTACTATTACAAAGGACCTCGATATAGATGAACTCCTGAATGGTCTATAGAGTATGGCACTTACCCAAGGTTATGAAGATGATTGATGATATTTGTAGTGGGAAATAGTATATTATTCAACAGCATATAATGATGGCTATTATTCACGAGGTCGCAGGCGAGTGACATAAACACCTAAGTGAATATTAGTCATTATATGCAAGTAGACTACTATATTTTGTCCACCACTATTGATTACCTGTTTATAAATGAATTTTTTTTTCTCTTCTCTCCAATTTAGGAAAGGATTATAGGCTTTCATATACAATCTAAGGATACTATTTATTCTGATCCTCTTATTTTTGGCTTCTGCTTCTCCATTTTAGTGTCTGATTCGCTTTCCATATAATATTTTCTAGTAATTTCAATTTAAATTCAGAACAATCATTAAAACTCTTGCAATCAGCTATAAATTATTTAAAACGTCAGTTTCTCAGGTTTGACATCATCATACGCTCTATATACAACAACTTGATAAATTATTATATACGTCTCCGTAGCGGAATGGTTTAGTGGTCTGACTTCGTGAAATGAAGAATTGTAGGCATTTGAATCCTGGTCCCGGTGAAAATTTTTAAATATTATATTGTGACATTTGTATATAAATAACCTTCAATATAGGTCCTGTTTATCCGTGTCATGTGACCTATTCATTGTCCACACCTATTATTCACTGGTGAATAATGTACGTCATTATACTTAAAGAAGCATACTTAGAATGTAAACATTATCAAATAGTCGTGGACAAACAGTTTTATACCGGTGCTAATACTACAAGCTCTGAAAACAGTGGAGAAATGGTGTAGGAAGGGTAAATCTGGCAAAAACTGCGCTAGTTCCCTTCCGTCCTTCCTTCCCAGTGACAGGATCACTTGCTGGTGTCTGCATGATAAGGAAGCACATACATATCATGGGAGTATATAGAGAAGAACTTGATTGTCGCTTGTGAAGAGAATGGAACAGCCTCCATTATCTTCTAATGCAGACAAATGAGTCATTGAAGATGTAAACTCCTGGGACTAGAGATGAATCAAGAAGAATCTAGTGAAACTAGTCCCTTCACATAAATGGAACAACTATGAGCAAAAAAGCCCAAAGGCTGAGGTGCGGAGGACTCGAAGCCTCGAGTGGATGTACTGAAATAATCAATCAATCAACAAAGTAGGTATCTGAGAGGTACATACTCACCCAGCAGTAGCCTAAGAAAAACGTGTGAAAACATTATATCAGATCAGTCGACTCTGGGAAATGAACCCAAGGCCTGCTTGGTGCGAATCCGGTATATTTTGTCGGAATAGGTACTAGTAAGAACTAGCCTAATTTAGTTGTTGACCGAATGAGTTTTTTATATTTATTCGAATATAAGTGGGATTAACCTCACTTAGTGACATAAAATCATTATTTTAATTTTGACATCCAAAGTGACACTTTCCAGAACTCGGTGATTTCTAGTGCGATATACATTTATTTCAAATGTTTTATAAAAAGGTTATTATACTTTTTTTTCGACATATTATTATTTCTTATTTATGGAAAATTCAATCCAACAAAAGCAAACGTGTTATAACTATTGAGAAATGGAATTAAGAAGAGAAAAAGCTATTATTATTATTGACCAATCAATATTTACAAAAAAAATTAAATGAACTCCATGTCGTCAAAATTGTCTGAATACTCTCTATAAGTGGTTAATTATTTATTACTTGTGAAAAATAATTTTCTCATACTCATTATTAGGCCTAAAATGTTTCCAAACGGAACTGTTTTAATCTTTCTTTTTTTTTCGGGCCGAGATGGGAAACTCATGTTCGAATGGGTCCAGGACCCAAACAGTGTTGGACTCATCCCCAAGGAGATGCCTACCAACCAAACCCACCTCAAACTCGCCGTTACCCCCGCCTCGGAATCACTACCCTAGCATACTTCGAGACGGGCGGCGGTCCCTCGCACACTCTCCGCTCACATCGTCGTCTTCTCCCTAACTTCCATTCCCACCTCTCATGCCATATCCCCCTGACCATGCTCTCTACTACGCCACTTACCTCCATCCATTCCTCCTCCCCCCTCAACATTATCTCCACCATATTCTCCCAATACACCGCCTCCCCTAGTTTCCTCTCCAACTTCTTCAGCACTTCCTCGTTTCTCCAGCATCTAAACACATGCCCCACATCATCCTCCACTCCACACCTCTCGCACACTCCAGTCTCTCTTTTTCCAATCTTGTGGAGGTACCCTACTCTCGACCCATGTCCAGTGAACACCTGTGTCAAGAAGTAGTTCACCTCCCCGAATTTCCGATCCATCCAATCTCTCCTATTCCCAATCGCTCCTTTTAGCGCGCCCTCATACTCCTCCCACCTTCTCTCCATTTCGTCCTCCATCCATTCCTGTACTTCCTCTCTGGTCGCACCCCTCCAGCATTTATTTCTGGCTCTAGCCATCACGTCCAATGGGTGGGTCCTTGCAAGCACCGCTGCTGCCAGTCCACCCTCTGTCCTGTACCCCTGCACTACCCTCAGCAATATACCTCTCTGCACCCGCAGGAGTGGCCTAACCCTCGCATTCACTCCCGTTCTTTCACCCCACACTTCCGCACCGTACAGCATACTCTGCTCTACCGTCCTACCAATGATCCTCCTCTTCCACTCTTCCACTCACATTACACATCAATCTCCCCAGCCATGCTGCCCTCACTTCCCCCTTCTCTGCCGCCTTCAGCATGTGTGTTCGGAAGGATAACTGACTATCGAACCACACCCCTAGGTATTTCACACACTCCTCCATGCGAATTCTCCTTCCCTTCACCATCACCCCCACTTCCCTCGTCTTGCTCCGTCCCTTCACTAGCAACCCCACCGTCTTATCTTCCGCCACTTCTAGTCCGCACCGCTTTATCTTCTCCACAATCTTCCTACACATTATCTCCGCCTTTCTTTCTATCTCCGCCTCTCCTTTTGCCGTACATACCAGACACACATCGTCCGCATACACCGTAATCTCACATCCCTCTTCACATACTATCCCACAAACCTCATCAAACACACACTTCCATAGCATCGGACCAAGAACCGAGCCCTGGGGCACTACAGCCTCCGTATCATACCTCCTTCCTCTAGTGTCTACTATCACACGTCCCGTCAGGTAGTCCTCCGCCGGGTTAACAAAACCCTCCCCCACTCTTAGCCTCAGCAACGCGCTCAACACTGCCCGTTTGCTGACACTGTTGAACGCGTTCCCGACGTCGAAGAACACGAGTAGGGCCAATTTCTTGTTCCTCCAGCTGCCCTCCCTAGCCCTTTCCACCAAGCCCATCACCCTGCCCAGCGCCGAGATGCATGATTTTCCCTTCGCAAACCCGTGCTGGTTTTCCCTAAAACCCCCATTCCTACCAACTTCCTCCTCAATCCTATCCTTTATTATCCCCTTGTAACGAGTTTTTTTTTTGGGCACCGATCAGAGGTTTATTTTTTTTTTTCCTTTCGTAACATTTTTTTTGGGTTTAATATAACTCGTTACATACTCTCCAACCTTTTCCGTTACCGTATCCAGGTATTTATTTTTCTTTATACTTATATTTTTATCGTCCGTCCGGAAGTACGTAAAGTCGAAGTATACTATATAAAATTTTTGATTTAAATATTTCAACCGAGGAGACATTCAGTAAATATACAAACTAATTAATTTCGAAAGACACCTAGTATACATGTGAATTTTTTGGCTAGAGATAAATTTATCGACCACTAATGCCGAAATGTAGAGTGGGAATTAAAATATAAATTGGAAGTCAATTGAAATGATCTCTCTCATTTTCTGCTCTTCTCTGCGCTTCGATTTTAGAAAAAAAAACCAGTGAACCAGTAAAAATATTTTTGTGAAATCCGGACTCCGGCAGTTTTTGTTTTGAAGGTAAATAGTTTAAAGTAATAGTATATTAGAAGACTTTCCGTACCGCCGTTTAACATTAAAATTTTGTAGACATTTCTTTGAAAATAGTCATGACCAGTTTTTATGTACTAAGTTAAAACATATTTTTTGATTCTTTCTTTTACAAAAATAAAATATTTATAGTTGGAATGAAATAAAGTTTCCGATAACTGTATATTTGATAATTTTTCGTTCTGCCGATTGAGATTAAAATTTTGTAGATATTTCTACGAAAATTTTCATGACTAGTTTCTTTTAGATATTAAGTCAAGTTTTTTTTGTTGTTTGGTTCTTTTACAAAAATAAAAGTTGTAGTTGAAGTATAGTTGGCTTAAATTTTTTTTGTATCACATCGTTTAAAATATTAATTCATAATCGATATGAATTATTATTATCCGGTTCTCTAGTGGTTTTATGATTTTAGTTGCTGAAGTTCTTTCTATATAATTAAAACTCGTGTGGATTGTGAAATTTTAACTTTATTCCGGTCTTGATATTTTTTACTCTGTGTGTCGATAACTAGGTACCTTTTAAACTCGTGAAATTTATTTCGGGAATAGTAGTTTATAATATTTTTCTTCCGTATTTCTTTTAAATCCAAGGGGTTTCTCGAACCTGGAAGAGGCTTAGCTACAACTCGTTCGAGTAACCGGCAGATTTAAACCGTTCTTATATCGTACCGTGGACCAGTTTATTTCTTTAATTTTTTTTAAATAGTATTTTTCGTATTTCTTTTAAATCCAAAAAGTTTCTCGAACTTGGAAGAGGCTTAGCCACAACTTGTTCGATTAACCGGCAGATTTAAACCGTCCTTATATCGTACCGTGGACCAGTATATTTCTTTTATTTTCTAAATAATATTTCGTTTATATTTCTTTTAAATCCAAAAAGTTTTTCGAACTTGGAAGAGGCTTAGCCACAACTTGTTTGATTAACCGGCAGATTTAAACAGTTCTTACCTCGTACCGTGAACCAGTTTATTTATTTTATTTTATAAATAATATTCCTGTTGTATTTCTTTTAAATCCAAAGAGTTTCTCGAACTTGGAAGAGGCTTAGCTACAACTTGTTCGATTAACCGGCAGATTTAAACCCTTATTACGTCGTCCCGAGGACCAATTCAATTCTTTTATTGTCTAAATAAAAATCTTTTTATTTATGGGGAATCCGAAGGGTTTCTCGAACTTGCAAGAGGCTTAGCCACAACTTGTTCGATTACCCGGCCGATTTAAATTTTTTCCTCTTTCTTTCCACCGTCTCGTGTGCAAAATATATATATATAATTTTTTTGTTGTTGTTTAAACACTGGTTTTCCGTATTTCCTTTGAATCCTAAGGGCTTTCTTGAACTTGGAAGAGGCTTAGCCACAACTCGTTCGAGAACCCGGCTGATTTAGGAAGTTCTTTCACCGGCTCACGAATCAATACACTCTCTTCCTGTCTAAATAGTAAATTCCCGTGTCCCCATTGAATCCGAAGGGTTTCTTGAACTTGCAAGAGGCTTAGCCACAACTTGTTCGGTTACCCGGCAGATTTGAGCGGTATTTGAATAATCTGACCAGCCTTGACTGTTACGTCCGTTAAAATCCCAGGTATAGGTAATACATACCTCATTTTCTTTCCCTGTTATTTTGATCGTCACTATAGAATTATTCATAAAATAGACCACAGAGTATTAATAGACCCAAAGGTTTCCTTTATTATTATTTTGTGATATACCGCCCTATTGTGTGATCGTAGGTGTACACTAAACCGTAGGTAGTATACCACTCTGCTGAATTCCTGTTTCCTTCATTAACCCGTAATTTATAAATTGAAGGATCCATATTTGATTGTAATTAAGTAAATAAAGTTAATTCAACAAGACCCCTGGAATTTTCCGTAACCTCCATCTGAGGCTATCTGGAACTCTTGACGCTAAGGGTCAAGGGGCCGTGGAGCAAACCACGTTAATAATCTGGCGCCCGAGATTTAAACCGAATTTTGCATCAAGGGTGTCCATAGTGACGTGTTCGTGTGGCAGGAGCCACGTGTAAAGAAGGGAGGCACGTTACAAAATGGCGCCAGAGCAGGGACCTGATTGTTGAAGTAGGAACTGTTCTAAACCGCTGTTGATATATATATTTTTTTGAAGCGTATTGTTGCTGGACCGTTATACTGTTTAACTGTTTTTTTTGCCCATTGTTGATTTGAACAGGGACCATTATTTCATTATAATATACTATTTTTTTTCCTTTCCGTATTGTATATTTCAAAAGTGACCGTTTTGCCGGTGCTAGTTTTTTCTTCTTTCCGCCTTTGTTGCTTTTTCATTTTGGAAGAAGAAGAAGACGTCTGAGCTGGAGTTAAAAGGCTAATGTCCAGAAGAAACTCCGAAAATCTTGATTTATCCGTTTTGTTTAATCAAGAAGAAGCTGAAGAAACCGAATCCGTTCCTCCAGTACCGACCGTAAGTTCCGTAGGAGAAATAACCGACAATCGAGTAAGCTGGGTATACTTACTGAAGAACGAGGGACTTAATACCGAGCTGGTAAAGAGGAAATTATCGGTTGCTGGAACCGTTCCTATCAAACGGAAAAGACTCGTCAACTTTTTGAGAAGAAGAAATATTGCTCCGAGATCCGCCATAGACCAACGGGAATATCCGACCGCTATGGCAACTACCCCGATAAACGTGCACGATTGGAAGGTGTCTTTTGGAAACCGGGGAGATCCTGCGGCATTCATCGAAAGAATTGAAGAAATCTGTACCGCAAGGAATGTCCAGAAAGACAATCTGCTTCCTGTGTTACCTGAATTACTGTCAGGTGAACCGTCATTTTGGTACCGCAACAACCGGAGTAGGTACACGACCTGGGATGAATTTGAGGCAGACTTCCGAATTTTCTTCTACCCCGTTAACTACGAGGTTGACTTAGAAGCCGAGATAGGCCGACGTTTGCAAAGAAGGAATGAGTCCGCCGCTACCTACATCACCGAACTACAGACTTTAATGCGTAGACATGGAAAGCTAACTCCCGAACAACAGTTAGCATGGCTGTACCGTAACCTGTTGCCCGAATACCGTCTGCAAATCCGAAAAGGGGACTTTGATGATTTTTCCACATTTTGTCAAGTGGTAAGGGAATATGAGCTCCTCAGGAAGGAACTCCAGAATATACCCAACCACACTGGACCGAACCGGGGACCAAATCCCCGTCCGCAGTCAATGAGTTCGCCGAGATATGGACCTTCTCACAACACGATGCCTGGGCCATCCAGAGAGCCCATCGCCGGTCCCAGCCAACCGACATCATCCGATACCCCTCGCCGTCCGCCTCTGGGTACAACTCAGCATCCGTCTGGATCATCTTCCCGGCAACCAATCTGTTTCCGCTGTGGTGAGTCTGGCCACTTCAGAAATCACTGCCAAAACCCTCCGAAGATATTCTGTTCTCGTTGTCATAAGGAAGGAGTATTTTCCAGAGATTGTTCCTGCAGGAGGCAGGAAAACTAATCCGAAGCTGTCCCGAGGAGAGGCCGACACAGCTTCCGCAGATTTTTGCCTCTCATACCGAACCGCCAGAAGAAATGAACGACCCCCGACCTCACACAGACGTCGAAATTGGAAAGCACAAGTTTAGAGCATTGTTAGATACCGGAGCAGCAAAATCATATATTGGTGATCAAGTAGCTAAGACATTTTCCCAAAGAAAGCAAACTACCGCCCGTCAAGATACGAAGGCCCGTTTAGCTAATGGAAATTTGGTCTCCATCACCGACATTTATGAGCTGGAATGGAAAATCGATGACGTCACTATGGAGGGTTCGTTGGAACATCTACCTGGTCTGATAACCGATATTGTGTTAGGTCACGATGTCCTCCGGGAATATAATTTCCGTTTGGAGTTAGGAACGGGGAAAATATACATCAATAATGAAATAGTAGGACGTCCGTCAATAGCCAATCCTGTTGAAATATTAGGGTTGGTAAATACGTCCATGGAAAAGGTCGATGTTGCTCCGTGCATCTTTAAGGAAGAAATCAACCATCGTCCAGCTAAAGACAAATGTTCTGGAAATCTGTCTGTTACCGAAGTCTCTGCGTCTTCCCTGGAGTTAGGGGTTGACAAGGAGCAACCCGTTGTTGAAGGTTCTGAGTTTTCCCCGGTGTTGTTAGGGGTTGACGAGGAACAATTTGGTTTTGAAGTCTCTGCGTCTTCCCTGGAGTTAGGGGTTGACAAGGAGCAATCCGTCGTTGAAGGTTCTGAGTTTTCCCCGGTGTTGTTAGGGGTGGACGAGGAACAAGTTGTTTTTGAAGTCTCTGCGTCTTCCCTGGAGTTAGGGGTTGACAAGGAGCAATCCGTTGTTGAAGGTTCTGAGTTTTCCCCGGTGTTGTTAGGGGTTGATGAGGAACAATTTGGTTTTGAAGTCTCTGCGTCTTCCCTGGAGTTAGGGGTTGACAAGGAGCAATCCGTTGTTGAAGGTTCTGAGTTTTCCCCGGTGTTGTTAGGGGTTGATAAGGAACAATCTGGTTTTGAAGTCTCTGCGTCGTCCCTGGAGTTGGTAGGGGTTGACAAGGAGCAAACCGTTTCTGTAATATCTGCGCTCTCCCTGGAAGATCTAGGAGATGACGAGGAGTATGATTGGATAGGATGTCCGTTGGAAACCATAACTCCGCTTACAGAAAGCAATTTATCGAAAGAACAGACAGACAGGCTGAACATCTTCCTAGACCAAGAGTTACCGAAATTTGGATCCTTACGAGGTCCAACCACGCTAGTTGAGCATGAAATCCGTTTGCTGCAATCACGTCCGATAAAACAGAGATACCGACCCCAGAATCCGAAAATGCAGGAAATTTGCAATGCTGAAATAGACGCCATGCTGAAAGAAGGTGTAATAGAACCCTCTACGAGCCCGTGGAGCTCTCCGATTGTGATTGTAAAGAAAAAAGATGGAAAGAACCGTTTCTGTATCGACTTTCGAAAGGTCAATGAGGTAACAATGAAGGATGCCTACCCTCTTCCATTTATCAATGCTATACTGGACAAACTGCGAAAGGCCAAGTATATTTCCAGTTTAGATTTGAAGAGTGGGTACTGGCAAGTTCCGTTAACAGCTGAAAGCAAACCCATTACCGCCTTCACCGCTCCGGGACGTGGATTGTTTCAATTCACGGTTCTTCCATTTGGCTTGCACTCCGCACCTGCCACGTTCCAGAGACTGGTTGATCAGTTAATTGGTCCAGATTTAGATCCTTACGCCTTTGCTTACCTGGACGACATCATCGTTCTGGGAGAAACCTTCGAACAGCATTTGGAAAAACTATCCGAGGTGTTCCGTCGATTACGAGGAGCACGGCTGAAGCTCAACCCGGAGAAATGTCACTTCTGTTTACCGTCCATGAAATACTTAGGCCATGTAGTCACTGGAGATGGAATCCGTACCGATCCAGAAAAGGTCGAAAGTATAATAAGATTTGCAGCCCCGAGAAATATCCGAGAACTAAGAAGGTTTTTGGGAGTTGCATCCTGGTATAGGAGGTTTGTGCCATCGTTTTCACAAAAGGTGGCTCCGTTAACGAAATTACTCCGCCAGTCTCAGCGATGGAAGTGGGCTGAAGAACAAGAAGCTGCTTTCGCTAAGATAAAATCATGTTTGTCAGAAGCACCCGTTTTGAGCTGTCCCGATTTCACCGTACCGTTCACTCTACAGACCGATGCCTCCGAATATGGTTTGGGAATAGCCCTCACCCAACAGAAGGATGGTCATGAGCATGTGGTGGCATATGCAAGTCGCACCCTGAGTCCTGCCGAGAAGAATTATTCCGTCACTGAAAAAGAGTGTCTTGCCATTGTTTGGGGGATTGAAAAGATGCGTCCTTATTTAGAGGGCTACCATTTCACGGTTGTTACCGATCATCAATCTCTTAGATGGCTGCATTCCATATCTAGTCCGTCCGGACGTTTAGCTAGGTGGAGTATTTTTCTGCAGCAGTATGATTTCGAAATACAATACCGTAAAGGTGCGCTAAACCGTGTAGCCGATGCCTTGTCCAGAAATCCGCTACCAATGACCACCGAGACCAATCCACCGTCTGCTCTCTGTTTGACCGATGTAACCACCGAATGTTCATGGTACCGGAACAAGAAGGAAGAGGTTCTGAAGGACCAAGGTAAATTTCCGGACTACTGCATTCGAGAAGACCGTCTGTATCGTCACTTCTGGGACATAAACGATTTTAGGGAGCCCGAGATGAGTGATCCCTGGAAGTTATGTGTAGCTAAGCCTGACCGAAATCGAATACTTCAAGAAAACCATGATGCTCCGAGCGCTGGTCATATGGGAATCGCGAAAACCATCACCCGTATTGCAAGACTGTACTATTGGCCAGGAATGTTTAGGGACATCACCAAATATGTGAGGAGATGTCTGCAATGTCAAAAGTACAAGCCGTCGCAACAAAAGCTCCCAGGGAAGATGCAACCATCATCGAATAAGCAACCATGGCAAACCGTTAGTTCCGATATTATTGGACCGTTACCAAGGAGTAAGAAAGGGAACTGCTATATCATAATGTTTCAAGACCGATTCACTAAATGGGTACAGTGTAAACCGTTAAGGAATGCTACTGCCAGTAGCATAAGTTCGGCCTTTTATGAAGAAATATTGACAATATTTGGATGCCCCCGTACCGTACTGACCGACAATGGAACTCAGTACGACAGTAAGCTTTTCAAGGGGATGCTGAGTGGATTGGGAATCCGACATCGTTTTACTCCGCCGTATACACCGCAAGCAAATCCAGTAGAACGAGCAAACCGCACCTTGAAAACAATGATTGCACAATATTGCGAAGAGGATCACCGAGACTGGGATATAAGGTTGCCTGACCTAAAATTTGCAATGAATAATTCTAGACACGACTCGACTGGATTCTCACCGGCCTTTCTAAATTTTGGAAGAGATCCCGAAATACCGAAATCTTTCCGGAGAGAAGCTGAAGATGCGTCCGAGGAAAATCCGAAAGAAGATACTGGAGAGGACGACCCTGGCGAAGAGAATTCGAAACCGCATCTCTTGCGAATGGAAAAGTTGCAAGACTGTTTTGATCTGGTCCGTTTGAATTTGTCGAAAGCATTTACCAGTCAAAGCCGCAACTATAATCTGCGCCGTAGAGACTGGAAATGCACTATCGGAGACAAAGTTATGAAAAAGGATCATACACTATCCTCTGCCGTTGATCACGTCGCCGCGAAACTCGCTCCGAAGTATTCCGGGCCGTACGAAGTCGTACGTGTCGTTTCTCCAGTTATATATGACTTACGCGACGAAAAAGGAAAACGGTATAATCGTATACATGTAAAAGATTTGAAACCCGCCAATGAGTAAAATGCTTTTTTTTTGTTTTCTTAGAATGAACCGCCAAGACTTACCGCCGCCGTTAATCCACCTAGGCCCTGACGGCCAGGAGATAATTGACCTGACGGAGGACATTACCCCTCCGGAATCACCATCGCCAGGGGATCACTTCGTCGACGAAGGGGAATGGTGGCAGTGGAATGAGGATGCCACGCCCCTGGATTTCCAGGAGGCCTTTGATAAAGGCTTTGGCATGTCCCCTTACAAGCCCGGCAACACGCCACCGAGATCACCCACTCCGCCTGCCCCAGGGGTGTATACCGAGAAAGTCTTGGTATGCACTCTCTACGAGAGCACAACCAGGGTTTCGGGGAAAGATGAGGAAACTGGAGACCAGATCGAGGTCAGGGAACAGGTGTCGCAGTACGACTCGGGGGTGTGCCGTTTTTTTCTCCTTTGCAGCCGGACTCTTCCGGTCGCTCGTCACCACCGCTGCCGAGGAGAGCTGTAGAGCCGCCGACTGCCTCCATGTCTTCAGAAGCTAGGCCCTCCGCCCTGGATGCGAAAACCAGAGGCTGGGAAATCTTGGATTTTGTCGCCAAAACACCGCGACACACACCATGGCCAAAGGTCTGGGCGGAAAGAGCCCAATATCTCCGCCCGAAGGGGATTAAACCCAATAAGTGGTTTCGGGCTCGGCTGTATGACCGACAAGGACGGAGAACCACAGTGATGATTCCTCCAGCTCCTTGAGAGGAAAAAAAAAACACCGTCATCCGTCTATTGAGAAATTGTTTTGACCTCCAAAAGTAAGATTGCCGATTTAAATTTCCGTTTGTTTTTGTATTTTCAGTACCGAAAAAAAAAGGTTCCCTGATAATGGCAACTACCTTTCTGTTTTAATAGATGTATGCCGAATCCCAGATGGACGTATTGGTGTTAACTGATCCGGAGAGTCTCCAACTGGAAACCCCCTACCGTATCGACGTCCCGAATATCGACCACGCCATTCACAGACGGAAGATCTGGAGTTCCGGCAACATCCCAGCGATGATCCAGACAGCGGAAGCGCTGTTGTATCGCCGATCGTGTCCTCAACAACCGTCACCCGCGACCGACATGCCGCCCCAGGCGAGAGGAACCGTAACTTACATCACCTTAACCGATGACCTCTGCTGGAGATGTGGAAACCCCGGACACCGCCGAGACAGTTGCCAAAGACCGGCGATAATATTCTGCTCCCGCTGTGGCAGAGTTGGCCGGATGTCACGGGAATGCGCGTGTGACCGGCTCCAACCCCGAACCCGATCCGTAGCAGTGCAAGTGCACTTGGCCGCCCATCGCAACCCGTCCCGACGCCTGCAGGACACTGGCGTTCAGTGCAGCATTATCACTGAGCGACCCCCACCCACCTGGGAACTATCCAGACGCCGCGCCAGGGCCTATCGTAGGCAGTAATCCAGAGGAAGAGGATCTCACCTTCCGGAGCCCTCCACCCGAGGTCAACGTTCCCCGGTATAAGACCGCGGAATTGAGGGATCTGTTTTTTTTAATTTTTTTATTTTAAGATAAGTATTTTGTTTGGTTTTAAAAAAAAATGGAATGAACGAAAGTTGTGCTTTCGTCCATTCATTTTTTTTTTCTCGGAGAAAGGGGGGTGTGTAACGAGTTTTTTTTTTGGGCACCGATCAGAGGTTTATTTTTTTTTTCCTTTCGTAACATTTTTTTTGGGTTTAATATAACTCGTTACATACTCTCCAACATTTTCCGTTACCGTATCCAGGTATTTATTTTTCTTTATACTTATATTTTTATCGTCCGTCCGGAAGTACGTAAAGTCGAAGTATACTATATAAAAATTTTGATTTAAATATTTCAACCGAGGAGACATTCAGTAAATATACAAACTAATTAATTTCGAAAGACACCTAGTATACATGTGAATTTTTTGGCTAGAGATAAATTTATCGACCACTAATGCCGAAATGTAGAGTGGGAATTAAAATATAAATTGGAAGTCAATTGAAATGATCTCTCTCATTTTCTGCTCTTCTCTGCGCTTCGATTTTAGAAAAAAAAACCAGTGAACCAGTAAAAATATTTTTGTGAAATCCGGACTCCGGCAGTTTTTGTTTTGAAGGTAAATAGTTTAAAGTAATAGTATATTAGAAGACTTTCCGTACCGCCGTTTAACATTAAAATTTTGTAGACATTTCTTTGAAAATAGTCATGACCAGTTTTTATGTACTAAGTTAAAACATATTTTTTGATTCTTTCTTTTACAAAAATAAAATATTTATAGTTGGAATGAAATAAAGTTTCCGATAACTGTATATTTGATAATTTTTCGTACTGCCGATTGAGATTAAAATTTTGTAGATATTTCTACGAAAATTTTCATGACTAGTTTCTTTTAGATATTAAGTCAAGTTTTTTTTGTTGTTTGGTTCTTTTACAAAAATAAAAGTTGTAGTTGAAGTATAGTTGGCTTAAATTTTTTTTGTATCACATCGTTTAAAATATTAATTCATAATCGATATGAATTATTATTATCCGGTTCTCTAGTGGTTTTATGATTTTAGTTGCTGAAGTTCTTTCTATATAATTAAAACTCGTGTGGATTGTGAAATTTTAACTTTATTCCGGTCTTGATATTTTTTACTCTGTGTGTCGATAACTAGGTACCTTTTAAACTCGTGAAATTTATTTCGGGAATAGTAGTTTATAATATTTTTCTTCCGTATTTCTTTTAAATCCAAGGGGTTTCTCGAACCTGGAAGAGGCTTAGCTACAACTCGTTCGAGTAACCGGCAGATTTAAACCGTTCTTATATCGTACCGTGGACCAGTTTATTTCTTTTATTTTTTTTAAATAGTATTTTTCGTATTTCTTTTAAATCCAAAAAGTTTCTCGAACTTGGAAGAGGCTTAGCCACAACTTGTTCGATTAACCGGCAGATTTAAACCGTCCTTATATCGTACCGTGGACCAGTATATTTCTTTTATTTTCTAAATAATATTTCGTTTATATTTCTTTTAAATCCAAAAAGTTTTTCGAACTTGGAAGAGGCTTAGCCACAACTTGTTTGATTAACCGGCAGATTTAAACAGTTCTTACCTCGTACCGTGAACCAGTTTATTTATTTTATTTTATAAATAATATTCCTGTTGTATTTCTTTTAAATCCAAAGAGTTTCTCGAACTTGGAAGAGGCTTAGCTACAACTTGTTCGATTAACCGGCAGATTTAAACCCTTATTACGTCGTCCCGAGGACCAATTCAATTCTTTTATTGTCTAAATAAAAATCTTTGTATTTATGGGGAATCCGAAGGGTTTCTCGAACTTGCAAGAGGCTTAGCCACAACTTGTTCGATTACCCGGCCGATTTAATTTTTTCCTCTTTCTTTCCACCGTCTCGTGTGCAAAATATATATATATAATTTTTTTGTTGTTGTTTAAACACTGGTTTTCCGTATTTCCTTTGAATCCTAAGGGCTTTCTTGAACTTGGAAGAGGCTTAGCCACAACTCGTTCGAGAACCCGGCTGATTTAGGAAGTTCTTTCACCGGCTCACGAATCAATACACTCTCTTCCTGTCTAAATAGTAAATTCCCGTGTCCCCATTGAATCCGAAGGGTTTCTTGAACTTGCAAGAGGCTTAGCCACAACTTGTTCGGTTACCCGGCAGATTTGAGCGGTATTTGAATAATCTGACCAGCCTTGACTGTTACGTCCGTTAAAATCCCAGGTATAGGTAATACATACCTCATTTTCTTTCCCTGTTATTTTGATCGTCACTATAGAATTATTCATAAAATAGACCACAGAGTATTAATAGACCCAAAGGTTTCCTTTATTATTATTTTGTGATATACCGCCCTATTGTGTGATCGTAGGTGTACACTAAACCGTAGGTAGTATACCACTCTGCTGAATTCCTGTTTCCTTCATTAACCCGTAATTTATAAATTGAAGGATCCATATTTGATTGTAATTAAGTAAATAAAGTTAATTCAACAAGACCCCTGGAATTTTCCGTAACCTCCATCTGAGGCTATCTGGAACTCTTGACGCTAAGGGTCAAGGGGCCGTGGAGCAAACCACGTTAATAATCTGGCGCCCGAGATTTAAACCGAATTTTGCATCAAGGGTGTCCATAGTGACGTGTTCGTGTGGCAGGAGCCACGTGTAAGGAAGTAAGCACGTTACACCCTCCATCAATTTACCCATACCACACAGCAGACTGATGGGCCTGTAGTCCCCCGCCCGCTTCCCCTCTCTACCCGCCTTCTTGAGTAGTATCACCCTAGCTACCTCCCATCCTTCTGGAAACTCTTCCTCCCTTAGCACCCTGTTGAAAAGCTCGCAGAAGTACTCCGCATTGTCATCCAGCAGCCTCTTCATCATAGCACCCCTCAGGCCATCTATCTCTGTGGCTTTCCTTACTTTAATGTTCCTTCCCCCCTCCTGTACTTCCCACTTCTCTACCGGCCTTATCCACCTCATTTTCCCTACCCCCCTAGTATCCTGGACTTCTCGAATCCTGCCTCCAACTCCTCCTTCTCCCCCTGTGAACAATTTGCCTATAACCTCCTTCTCCCAATCTTCCTCTAGCACTTCGTTCCTATTTCCACCCATCCAGATAGCGGATCTCATATGCCTTTCCCCATGGATTGTTTTCCAGGTCCTTCAGTAACTCTTCCCACTTCCCTCTTTTTTACCTCTCCACCCTACGCTCTTCTTCTCTTTGTATCCCCCCTTTTCCCTCTATCCTTCCTCTTGCCCTCAGCATCCGTCTTCTTTCTTTCTTACACTCCCTCCACAGCTCCTCTATTTCCTCATTCCACCAGTAATTAGCCCTCCGATCACGCCTATTGCCCCTCTTTTCCTCTCTTTTACAGCGCTGTATCAAATTGTACAATTCATCCACATCATGTCCAAGTCCCCTTTCTATCTCCTCTTACTTTCTTCCTCATACTCTCTGCCTCGGCCTTCGTCCACCTCCATCCCCACTCTCCCGATAAATCCTTTCTCCCCTTCCTTATATCCGTCTCCACATACCTATGTAAGCTCAAGCTTTCCTCATCCTCCAGCACCTTCCAACTACTCACTTTTTCCCCCAGCCATTCTTCACATGCTGTTATATCAATGAATGACGAACCCCCGTCACCCCTCACGAAGGTGGGCAGTAGTCCATCATTCAGCACCGCCAGCCCGTTGGATGTCAACACTTCCTCCAGGATCTCCCCTCTCCTATCCGTTTTCTACCCCCCCCCCCCCCCATGCAGTATTTTTAGCATTGAAGTCCCCTGTCACCATTCTCCTAATTATCCTCCTTTTCCCTTTTGACACCCTCAGATCGTCCTCCAATCCTGTGATGCTCCTCTCATATTATTCCAGGCTGACATTTGGGCTTATATAGTCACTGTATACCACCATGTCTCCCATTCGCTCTACCGTTTCCTTTCTTCACTTCATCCGCCCTCAGTCCATCTCCCACCACTCTTATTCCTGCCTCTCCTGTATCATCCATAATCCATCCCTGCTTTCCCACATATCTAGCATCTACCTCAGATCCACACACCACATCCACTTCCCTCCTAAAAATCACTTGATCCAATATATCATGCGATATCCTGCATTTCCCTAAATTTATCTGCAGCACCCTCCATCCATCCCCTACATTCCTTCTTCCCGCGCACTGCACTTCCCTTCCTCCCATTGGTCCAGACTCGTCCCCTCTGAGGGGTCCAGAGGGTAACTGTTTTAATCTGACATTAATTTCAGAAGGGACAAGGATACACCAGAAACGTAGCTTGCGACAATTGGTGCATGTCTTGACGTAGTATTTACCACGTTTTGAGTTAATTTGGATGAAATATAATTAAAAAGGAAAATAACCCAGTGGGAAGTAAAAGATTAATCGGACGCAAAAAATTATCCAGGCTACATAACAGCAAACGGAAGTTACGACTCCACATAGAAAAAGTTTTCTTTGAGACTATTCCAGAAACCAAACATTATAAACTATCTTTGTTGAGATTAAATTGAGTTTAAGCATCCTAAGTAGATTTTCAGAGCTATAGAGATACCTATTATGTTTCAAATAAAATAAAATGTTCAGGTATTATTATTATTTTTTGTATTTTCTTTTATTATGGTATGCAATAAATTTAATGGTATGCAAACAAAATGCTACAGGTTAGTAGGTCTTGGTTATTTTTTAATAGCTTAACGTGTATTTAACCTCATTTCACTAGACGGTTGTACCTAATTAATATTAGTCAAATATTACTTATGTTTAATCTATAACATAACGGTACTATTAGTTAACACCAAGAGTTATCGATAGTCTTCAAATGTATGGAATGATAGTCGCATTAAGAGAAATATAATTATACAGCTCCATTTAAAATATTGCTACCCCTTTTGAGACGTTTAATATAAGATGTTCCGTATAGACCTTATTTAACGTAATTTTTGCCATCCCGATAATTTAAATGTAAATTTTCATCCATTATTATTCCCGTCCCAAAACCTTCGCAACCTTCAACCTTACCACAATCTTACAGACCGATTTCCCTCACTTGTACTACATGCAATATAATGGAAAAAATGATAAACAGACTCATGTGGTTTATCGAAAAACACCAGATATTACCCAAGGACGTTGCCATCAGTATCATATCCCTTCACACATCGGAATAACTGGTAATGAATTCGTTGATCGCCTTGCTAAAGAAGCTGCCTCATCCGCCAACAACCCAATTAATTTGCAAATCTCCAGCGACCTTAAAGCCAGTATGAAGAAACTCATCCGTTCGCACTGGCAGAATCATTCAACCACTCAGCAACATTCCTACACAAAATACATACGACAGTAGACCAATTCGATGTTCCCGATTTACGGAGAAACGAGAAAGTCGTTGCCAGGAGATTGCGTATAGGTCATACCCGTCTCTCGCACGGCCACTTAATGACCTCTTCGCCCCAACAAAACTGCCAGCATTGCCAGTCCCCATTAAAAGTTGAGCACATCCTAGTAGACTACCCCTTTTATTCCAAACGGCGTCAACAGCTGGGAATGAAAGCTACTATAAAAGAAGTTTTAAACTGCCCGAGCCAAATAACTTTAGCCATCCAATTACTGAAAGAAGAAAATCTACTAAGCAAAATTTAATTCCTGTTTTTTTGTTATTTATTGTTTAAAAATTTATTTAATGCGCTTACATATTATAAAAAATTAATGTAATATATTGTACCTAGTGCTAACGGTCATAGCTGTCACAAAGCACGTTAATCTGAATTTAAAAAAATGTAAATTTGAAAATTAACTTCTGTATATTATTACTATTTTAAATAAAACTAACTGTTTTTAATTAATTCCACTATTTAATGAAAAAATTAAAAATTCTAAAAAATTATTGATTATTATTTCGATATTTGCATATCATCGTCAGAATGACAGAAGTTACATTTTATGTGATGCCTACTTGATGTTTAATATTATATATATATATATATATAAACCAAATAGTGAGTGACCTATCTTGTGATTGACTTAATATATATGAATAGAAAAAAGTAGATATGATATTACAAATAATTATAAGCTTAGGTATTATTAGCCCTATGGGGACATCCTGGATATATTTTTCCCATTTAAGATCAATATAACTGTGCAATGATATAGGAATCCAAGGACAATTGTTGTTAATCAAGAAGACAGTTTAATAGTGGAGAGCTCCCTAGATTTATATGTTCATTGACATATTCATATTGTGGGTCTCTTAAGTGTCTTCTAATTTCTAACTCTTCAAGGAAATCTAGTTCTTGTTTCTTATCACAAATATGTAGTACTTCTAATTATGTGTTAGGTGTTAATGAATGTTTGGTGCCAAGTAGATTTTTGCGTAATGGGATTTATCAAGTTGCTTTAATCTGTATGCTCGTAAATGTTCATTGTGTCTAATTTCAAAATTTCGAATTGTTTGACCAATATAGACAACATTGCATTCTGGACATTTAAGTTTATATATCCCAGACTTTTTAAATGGGGATATGTTTGTCTTTACATTTAATAATTTTTTACCCACATTGCTTTCTGTTTTAAAAGAAATTGTTGTATTTGTTGCTGAAGGTAATATCTTTGAAATATTATTAGAAATATTACCAGCAAATGTAATGGTTTTGAAATTTTGTATTTCTTTAGTTTTTTCAGAAAATATTAGTTGTAATGCCACTTTTTTCTCTTTTTTATTAATTTATTTATTTATCACATGCAATGAATAACCGTTGGATGTAGCTAATTGTTTAATAATATTAATTTCTCTATCAAAATTATATTTGTTCATAGGAATTGAAAATGCTCTATGTATCATTGCATTATATGGCATAGTCATCAGTATGTGTTTTCTGAAAATTGAAAAATAAAGTATATTATTGACTTTTTGAATAATTTTTTAGAATACTCATTAATTTTTCCATTAAATAGTGGAATTAATTAAAAACAGTTAGTTTCATTTAACCCTTTACCGCATGGCATGCCATATATGGCACATACCAAAAAATTATTATTTAGTTTCTTAAAAAGCGTATAAATTCTGGTTCTGCATGAAATATCATAAATGGAACGTTCATAGCTATGCTTAGACAGCAAAAATCCCGCGTCCATCACCCCATCTCCGTTTTGTATACTGTTATCAGTTGTTTACTACGTGCGAGACGGCTACGCTCTAAATTCTCGGATTGTAAAGTCATTTAGTTTGTAAAAAGTGCTATTTTCATCACGAAAAAATTATACAGATATTGTTTTATACTTGTAGAGTACGTCTAGGTAAGAGAAAACTTTTTTACAAAACGGTTTGTGCTATATATGGCACACAATGCAATTACGGCAATAGTTTAGGATAGATACTATTTTTTCAGAATGGATCCAAAACGTTTTTACGGCAAGATGAAACATGAAAATATACCTGTTGCTGAAAGCGAAGACTCGGATCTATCAGACGATGATACGATTAGATTGGCGGAGAGCCGGGAAATGGCGGAGAGCAGGGAAAGTGACTCCGAGGATATTTTTGATGAAAAGGTAGATGATGCTCCTGAAATAGAATCCGATCCAGAGGATGACATGCCACTTATAAAACGATTACGACATCCAACAAGCTTATGAGCGAAAGAGAAAAAGAGGACCTACCAAAGAAATTCCACAACAAGATATTCGTCGAGATGGTATGGACCACTTGCCAGAATGGCGTGATAATGTTAGATCAAGATGCAAGCTCCCAGTATGTACCTTTAAAACATATACTTTTTGCTATAAATGCTCAATTCCACTATGTTTTAATAAAGATAGGAATTGCTTTATGCGATTCCATACTGAATAAAATTATTCTTAGTTTCACATATGCATGATAAAACATACACTGTTAGGACAACTAAAGGATGTCCTCAAGGTGGAGTACTTTCACCACTTTTGTGGAACCTAGTTGTGGATGACTTGATCTGTAGGTTGAATGATCAAGGCATATGGACGCAGGGCTTTGCGGACGACATAGTGATTGTCACCAATGGGAAATTCCCGGAGGTGGTTATGAATGTCCTACAGGAAGCACTGCGAATTGTGGAGGAATGGTGCCTTACAGAGGACCTTTCAGTTAATCCAAAAAAAACCAAACTAGTTGCTTTTACGAATAGAAGAGTTCTCCCGCAGGGTAGAGTACTGTTGTTCGGAGAAGAACTAGAGATATCCAAAGAAGTCAAATATCTGGGAGTGACCCTTGATTCCAAACTGAATTGGAAGGCACACCTGGAAAAAATTACTACCAGGGCGACTAGGCTTTTCTGGCAATGCAGAAGAGTTATGGGCAAAACCTGGGGAATACGACCTGAGGTGGTTCACTGGCTCTACACAACTGTGATAAGGCCAACGATCACCTATGGAACAATAGTCTGGTGGAGGAGGACAGAAGTGTCCTCTGCAGTTAATATGTTAACTGCAATCCAAAGATGTTATTTTTCAAAACTTTGTCAAAGCGTTAGAATAATATATTTTAATTCTCCGACATCTATTGTTAAAACGCTTTACTAAATACGACAATTTTACAGGAAACTGTAATAATTCATTTTTGTTTCAAACCCACGTGGTTTGTTGTCTCATTCGAATTTTGGTTTGTGATTTAGAGGTGAGATGTCGCTATTTTCGCAACCAAAATATTTCCGTAACTGGACAATATGTACCGTTGTTGATTATAGTCACATTTCAGTCCGGGATTAACTCTCGGACGATAGCATATACCTTGTACAGATGGGGCGCAATACGCCGAAACCGGTCTACAAGTTATGTTATCCCTTCTAATTGCAAACCAGAATGGTTGGTTTAAATCTTGTAGATTTACCAACCCCGTTTGACTTAGAAGTGTAATTAAATGCCTGTCGGGGCATGTAGCCCGGGAAGTAGTTGTTTCTTCTTCGTTGAACGGTCACTGTTTTTGGAAAAATTATTTTTCAAAACTTTGTCAAAGCGTTAGAATAATATATTTTTATTCTTCGACATCTATTGATCACATAATACTAAAGATATGTTTGCAAAGTAAGCTGAAATTTTGTTGTAGGCATTTCATCATTAATTTTAAGAAGAAAAGTTACTATAAACATGTGTGATAAGTTTTATCGTTAATAAGATACAGGTTGCTCAATGTTTTTACCATTTTAATAAAAGCAATGACATTGTGATAAACATAAATATAAAAGTAGCACATTTCAGAGCAAGTGTTCAAAATGTGCGCCTCGCATAATGCGATTTTGAAGATCTTGTAAAATTAAGATTGAGGTTGTGTAAACGAGTTATTTCTGATATAAAAAACAGACAAAAATCCAGAGGATTGTGTTCAGCTGATCTTGGGGGCCATGCGTGTGGAGATCCTCGACCTATCCAACGGTATGGGAAACGGTTATTTAAAAACTCCCAAACAATTACTGCAAAATGTGGAGGAGCACCGTCATGCATGAATCACATGTCTTTTTAAATTATGAGAAGTACATTTGGCGCAATAACCGTACAATCGTTGAGGAAGGAAAAATGGTCCTAATAAATAATCGTCGATAATACCAATCTAAACATTGGCCGAAATGGAGTGTTATGGCGTGCCGTTCTGGTATTTAATAACATCCTTTTAAAAGAGGAAAAAAAATATATCTTTTCTTTCAAAAATACTAATTCCGTAATTATTCTGTTGAAGAATTAAAATTTTTCATAATAATAATACACGAATTTCCATTAAGAAAAACATAATGGAAATTGCCGATTTAAAATTATAAAGTACATAATAGAAATTCATGAATTAAAATTATGAAAAACATAATATAAATTCAATTTCCATTATGTATTGAGGTTGCCTATACCAATCTAGTGCATGTACCTGAAATCGGATAGTAAATGTTTTACCGGCAACACTGTTTAAAAGTGATGTTCTATTATTAACGAGTTTTTATTTTCCCGACTCGGCACCCCTCACTATTTAGAATTCTGTCAATTTCCTCAAAATAATAACCTTATCCTGTATTAACTCAATAGGATTTTTAAAAAGATGGTAGGTAATACTTTGTGACTATACTGTTCTATCATATCCACAATGTATTTTGTTGGGGGTTTGTTTCTGAAAAAAACATTAATTGAAAGGGCAGTATTCAAATAACCAATTCATTTCTTTTCAAATATACCTATATTATTATTTTTGTAAAAAAAACAGCATTTATTGTCTATTAGGTATAATTTGAAGTAAGAATTTTAAATGTATTAAACTAGTTGTGTAGTCTTCTGAATTCTAACATATAATTTGCTATATCACTGTTCAAATACAGTTTGTATCTACTTACTAGGCTTCAATATAAATAAGCTCAGCTTCAACATTTGTTGATTGAATTCTATATTGTGTCATCAACCTAATATTATCGAAAAGCATTGGCAATAATTTATTAAAGGTTCAGAAAGATTCAATAGTAATTGGTTTTCAAACCATTTAAAAACATGTTTTTCATTCAATTTCCCATGATAATCACTCAACTGAGATTCCTATAAAAATATACTTTCTGCTCCATCAGTACAAACATCTCCATTCTCGGCATGTAATACAAAATATCTAGAATAAAAACAATTTTGCATTCTAAAATTTTACATAATCATTGTAACATACCTTTTGACATGAACAGCCTACAGCACCATTTTGGAAAATTAAGGATTCATTAATAAAAACAAATTTATACAGTGGTTTATTTTTGTTGAAAGTTCCATAAGTCCTCTTTGTGGATGTGTATCATATTTTAGTAAACTACCCAGGAACATTCTACATTGAATAATTATTGTTCTTCCTTCAATTACTGCAGTAACATTCCTAAAGTGACATGATTATCTGTAAATAAATGTCCATGTATAATTGCCAAGTATTAAGAATAATGTAACAGAATATAATAAATACAGTTGATTGGGTATAATATTAAACTTATACTTACTTGCTTCATAAACGCTGTAAATAGTATCAGGTGTAAATGCATTAACTATTGCAGTATTATTAAGTTTCATTTATACGTTTTTTTGGATGTGACTTTAACTTTAATAACTCATCATTACTTGTGAAAAATTGCTCACAGTTCTTTGCAGTTTTTGTCACAACATAACCCCAAAAATGTCAAGACGTCAACTGAACCAGAAATAAAGCATTTTAATCGCGGCAACAGCGCGCATTTTTGCCAACATGAAAAGTTTTTATTAAGACTGACGTTAGTTTGAGTTTAATATTTAATTAACCTCCAAGCTGTATTTGATATGAAATTAATTACGAAACCTTTCTTTAAACATATATTTATATTTTTTAATACAATGCGACCTACAAATTTCAATATTTATTGAGTTTAGAGAGGCTTAACATAGTGATTGACAGAGGATTGACAGCAGAAATCGAATGACATGATATAAACGAACGTCTCTTTTTCGACACTTTGATGACTTGCAACGGTTTTTGTACTGAACGGGCTATACCTGCTTCAATTATTTTCCTTGCCCTTCTCGATAAATTACGAGAGCTTCAAAATAGAGGGGGGTGCCGAGTCGGGAGTATAAGCTCTCGTCTATTATTATATTTGAATGATATTAAAACTAACCTATCCTCATTTGTTAATTTCTGTGGTTGTTTGTTTACCTTACTAAACTGTAAACCAAACTATTAAAAGAATCACATTGAAGTGAGCATAAATTGTTTTATGTGTTACGGTATAAAAGTACAATAGGTATAAGTTCTAGAGAAGTCGCAACTACGCTGCTTAGAATTCGGCGTATTATTGGCGAGTCTTGTAGAGTATACATAATGGAAATTGAATTTCTATTATGTTTTTCATAATATTAATTCATGAAATTCTATTATGTATTTCATAATTTTAAATCAGCAGTTTCTATTATTTACTTAATTACAGTTACCTGTAAATATTTGTCACATTAGTAAAGCGTGATATATAGACGTCAAAAAATAATAGTTCAATACTATTAAACGCTTTACAAAATTAGAAAAATTAATTTCCACAGAGCAGACCGTCCACTAAGAAGCAACAACTACTGCTAGGTCCACAAGTGATGTTATTCCTTCTAATCGCAAACCAGAATGGTTGGTTCTATCTTAACAGATATACCAACCCCGTTTACTTTAGAAGTGTAATTCAATGTCTGTCGGGGCATATAGCCCGAGAAGTAGTTGTTGCTTCTTAGTGGTCTACCGGTCTATTAAGTTACCAAAAAACATATACCACTACAAAGATAGTAAATAAACAAAGCAGCATTGTGTATTCACTTTCACCCGAAAAATATAACACAATTAGCTCCAGTTCATCTTCCTTTACATTGTCTAGGTCATACTGTATTTAAAAAAAGAGTCATGTAGTTCTTAGTCATCACACGTAATATTTTACTTCTCTAGTAACATTGAAGAAATGTCATGAAAATAGAATAATTCCAACCAGGTGTCGTAGAAATATAACCTGTATCATCGACATTAAAGTTTCTTCTATTAACCAATATACCAATAATTTTGGTCCTGAAAAAATAGTAATATACCAAAAATGTAAACAATAATTAATACATTATTTTCTTGCTTTTTTTTAATATTATGATACAATGCAACGTTACTCAACAATTGACTAGTGAATACTTTCTCTTTCTATATAATAGAAGACAAGGTCGGAATATTAAATTACTGTTGTAAAAATTTCCATTTGTTTTTTAATTTCAAAAAATCATTAACTTAGCAAACTAGCCAACAAAGCTAATATTACAGACAGTTTTATATTCAATCACAAAGAAAACATTTAAAGAATATATATTGAATGGAAAAATACACCACAGGTATTAGATAATCATAGTGCATTTCAAAATATAGTATAGTATAGAATCGTCTTGATATATGAAAAGTTTATGGATACTTAAATCCTCTACTATAATAGTTAGGGAAACAGTCATAATAAAATGACTAAATAAAACATTAAATAAATAAAGACCAACTAGAATAATAATTATCAATGATTATTCCAATTCCGAGTCATTTATAAATTTATGGAACAAGAAACAACAACTTAATGACTTACAGGAAGAGTATCGAAATATGGAAACACCACTAAAGGAAGTAACAGGAACGGTAATACGGAAGGTTGAAGGAAAATGTAGGAACAACAGGTTTGTTGCAGAGTGTAGAGAAGTACTAATAGACAGAAATAAATCCCAACTAAAAATGATAAGTACTTCAACCGAAGAGAAGAAACTGGAATATGAAAGAGTGGGAAGAGAAACGAAGCAAATATGTAGAAAGAAGAAGCGGGAACGGAAGGATGAGGATTCAAGCACAATTGAAGAAACATACAAAAATAAAGTAATCAGAAATATGTATCAGGAATTTACTAAATTACAGTTAACTGTAAATAATTGTCATATTAGTAAAGCGTGATATATAGACGTCAAAAAATAATAGTTCAATACTATTAAACGCTTTACAAAATTAGAAAAATTGATTTCCAAAGAGCAGACCGTCCACTAAGAAGCAACAACTACTTCTCGGGCTATATGCCCCGACAGACATTGAATTACACTTCTAAAGTAAACGGGGTTGGTATATCTGTTAAGATAGAACCAACCATTCTGGTTTGCGATTAGAAGGAATAACATCACTTGTGGACCGGTTTCGGCGTATTGCGCCTCATCAGCACAAGGTAGATGCTATTCGTCCAGAAGCTCTAAGAGCATAATCCTGGACTAGAGACTACGTTGATACCACACCAATACATTAGCCTCAGTTAAGGAAATGCTAAGAGTGTGATATCAGCGACATCTCTACATCTAATCACAAACCAAAATTCTATATCGACAAAAAACATCTCGGTTTTGTAGGTATTTACTTAATTACAGTTAACTGTAAATAATTGTCATATTAGTAAAGCGTGATATATAGACGTCAAAAAATAATAGTTCAATACTATATATATAAATATATATATATATACTATATCTTAACAGATATTCCAACCCCGTTTACTTTAGAAGTGTAATTCAATGTCTGTCGGGGCATATAGCCCGAGAAGTAGTTGTTGCTTCTTAGTGGACGGTCTGCTCCTTTGAAATTATTTTTTCTAATTTTGTAAAGCGTTTAATAGTATTGAACTATTATTTTTTGACCTCTATTTATCAGGAAGTTAACAGGAATAAGGAACACAATGTTAATAAAATACTGTACCAAGACTGAAGATGAAAAAATAGTTGGAGATAAAGAAGGAGAAAATTAGACCTGTTTGCAAAGTATTTTGAAGGATTACTGAACAACGATAAAGAGGACAATAATATGAGCTGTGAACTAGAGGAAGAAAAGAATGATATAATCGTAAAACTACCATCTGAACAAGAGATACAGGATAGCATAGACCAACTAAAAAATAATAAAAGTACCTGAGAAAATGGCATAGCAGCAGAAATATTAATGAACTGTGGAATAACAGGAATTTTGAAAATATGCAAGGAAGAAAATGTGCCAAAGGATTGTGCCCAATTTATAAAAAAGGAGATACTTAAACAACAATGCAATAACTATAGAGGAATCGCCCTTCTTTATGGCACATATAAAATACTGGCAAAGATACTTAATAATCGTTTAAAAATATATCAGCAGACAACAGTCCAATAGATCAAATATCTATAATGAGGCAGCTACAGCATAATAGTTATGAACAAAATTTAACCTTACTTATGTTGTTATTAGATTATAAACAAGCCTAGGATTCAATTGTAAGAATTAAGTTATACGAAGCTATGAAGAAACTAGGTATTCCCCCAAAAGCTATGCAGGTTGGTGAGGGTGACTACAAAACACATGTAACAAAATCTTAATGGAAGGGGAAACATCAAAAAAATTTGAAGTAGAAAAAGGTCTAAGACAAGGTGATCCATTGTCCACGACAATATAAGACAAATGCATGACATTTAACAAGACATTTGCAAATATTGAGAATTATCTGTAGGACATTGCTGATAGTGATATTCCAAAGCACGAATCTAATGACATTACTGCCTCAATCCAAGTTAGATTACCGCTTCAATTTCAATATTTCAAAGGAAGTTGATATGTGAAGAATTAAGTCTATCTATATCCACAGAGTGCACAAACGCAGCTCCTAGGATCTGTAGTCTGGCTCATTCAGCAGCATACAATAGCACATAATATGTCTCCCCGATTCTTCTTCTTCTGGGCAAAAACGACACTCGGCGTTTCAAACTAGCCCTGTTCGGCCCAGATGATAGTTTAGTTTAAGGTAGGGCGATCGAGGGGACAGTGTCAAATGCAGGATATCGTGGAAGTCCAAAGCGTTTTCGACCGCTCTTGCACGATGCGGTTGAGCATTATCGTCTAAAAAGAGGAAGGTTGGTCCAATAGCAGCATGAAACGTAAATCTGAGCAGACATTTTCCCATCAAGCACTCACAATCCTATACGCCCATTAAAACAAATGCCTTCCCAAAAAGCAATCGTCCATACCTCGACTCATCTACAGGGCCGTGAAATCACAATGCCCTGCCTCAAAAATACCAAAAACTACCAAGATAAATTATTATAATTAAATTGTTTTTTCATAGTTTGAGATAAAAAAAAATTGTAGCGATAGGTACCTTAACTTTTCGGACCATACCAAAGTTTGTGTTGATGGTTTTACATGACTCCATATTGCGGAGGATCTAAATGGAATTTTTGGTCGTATCTGTTTACTCGTATCATCCCATCCAACAATTAATTATTACCTCACTCTCACTCAGACGTGGATCTCTACATCCAAATCTGGAAGTTCGACCATCTTGTTCGCTTGTTCTTCATCATTGAGGATTTAATAGTTCTTAGATCCATGCTCGTGCTCTGTCACAGAAATTATTTGTCTACTACCTAGAGGTCAGTGGTATACATGGGGATTGATTTAGGAGCCCGTGCTTCGAGGGCGCCCTACCTGTAACCAATGCTGCCCTACCTCAAATTCGACTCTAGCTACAGCCGTGCTCATCTATGAACAATGCGGACCTCCATTTAGCATTCCAATTCACATCCCAATCGAGCATGCATATGAATTTTTAACTTCGTGCAATCTTCGACGTACTATTTAAATTGAAACCGAAACACCAAAAGACGACAAGTAATCAGAGGTTCTCTACGGGTATACACAGTCAGCTAACGATCTTGTGCGGAGGTGGTAACCCTTGGTCGTCCTCTTCTAGGTCTTTCTCTCACGTGTCCAGTAACTCAATATCTACAGAGAAGCCGCTTTCACTGACTTGTAAAACGTCCGCAACTTCTCTCTGGAGAGGACCCACCTCAATCATACCTATAGCCCGACTAGTATCATCAAGTTTACGTCTAATCCAATATTTATGATCTTCTCTAACTTCTGTGGGGCAGTCTATATGATTACTTCTAGCAATTGTTTGAGCTGTGTCTCTGGTGAATGATTATTCTATTTCGGTAGTTTTGTCCAATTCCGAACCAGCAAGAGTGTTTTTACAAATATCTGAAATTTTACTAAATGGACTCCATTTGGTTTAGAGCTAGTTTCTATTGTCTTATTTCTAAATAAAATAATGAGAACAATTCAATTTTGTAATAGAAATGTTTTTTATCTTATATTTAATCGTGAATAGAAGGTAGCAGCCTGAAGAAGATCACTATCTGCGGACCAGCTGGTTTTTCCTTAAATCTTATAGTAGTATTGGATGTTGATTTTTTGAGTCACTAGCATTCTGCGGTAAAATAATGTTACGGGTTGTGATAATCTCGACACAAAGTTGATAACTAATGTTTCTATCATTTCCGATGCAAATGAAACAAAACGTAACATTTTTTAAAAGCAGTATTGGAAATTACTAATAAAGATCCAAAAATGAAAAACCTAAAAATCGTTGATTGATTTATAGCTTCCTTTACCGCAATTAACTCGTCATTAACTACCAATTCTACGTTGGAATTTCACTTATAACATTAAAACTTTGTATCATTATGAAATTATCTTACTTCCAAATTAAGAACAGTTTATAGGTTATTGAATATAAAGCAGCTATGCATGAGAATGGAATTGTTTCCAAATTATTAGTTATAATTTAGTTTAAATAGTTCTCAGGAAAATGTAATACCTAACATTAAAATAAAGATGATCCAACTATTTGTGTTCAATATTAATAAATGTGATTTTCACTAGTAAACTCCCTAGTGCTCAAATTGTCGCCGGAAATTTTTCGGGAATAGGTATGCATTTTCTTAAAAAATCATGTTCGAGAAAAATATCCTGCAATTAATTAGAGTAGGTACGTGGGGAATTTCGATGAGAAAATTTTATACCAGTTAATTTTAGCCAATCAGATGCCTGCATTTTGACATGTTGCTATGACAATAACCTAATTTCTTCTTAAATTTCCATGCGTAGAGGGAAATTAATAAGTGGAAATTTCCCTCTGGCTTGACAGCTGTCATAAATAATAATAATATGTCACCTAGATATGTCACCAATTTAATTTCTATTTTAAAAAAGTTTTGGTATAAAATTTTCTTACCGAATCTCCCGCGAGCATGAATTAATATTCCGGAAATTTTCATCAGTTGCGAATTTTTTAGGAAAATCGCACTTCGAGAAAATTTCCGGAAATAATTCGTGCTCTAGGGATATTATAAGTGAAAATTTCAACTCCAGGGTAACCCGGACGAAATTAATGGTTGGAAATTTTTATATCATAATAATGACACATATAAACACATGTGGCTTAAATGGAAATTATTTTCTGTGCAAATAAAAAAACATCAATCACTTCATCTTTTAATCTGTTTTTTTTTATTTCTTTAGTATGTACTAATTACATCTATTAAATGTTTATCAAAATCTATTAAATATCACCTTTCTTTACTAGTGAATAAGAAAGGACACTCGTATCAAATAAATTTCTATGCTTAAGTAAATAAACAATTCGGTTGAACTTAACTTCCAATGGTCAGATCTTCCCTTCCTTCCGGCATTTCTTCAAATATTACATTGGAGCTGATACCGCGAAAGGGTTCCGGTCCCCAAAAGAGTTTTTCAGCCTTAGGCACAATTTCCTATGGCGGGAATTTCCGCTTGATACTTTTTTAGTTTTCGGAGTGTTTGTTTCCTGGCCCGTACCCTCCTCTCCCAGTCCATTCTATTGCTTTCGAGCCAACTGTATACCATTGAATGGCATTCTTTCCAAGCCTGGTAATGGTGTTGGGATCCATTTCCTTCTTGTTACTGAATTCCATGTCGAATTTTTTTAACAAGTTATACTTTTCCATCATACCATCTTGTGGAATGTCACAGGATTTCTGATTTCTAAAAAGCGAGGAGGTGGTTTTTTAATGAATCACTCTCTATTTAGTCTGTATGTAGTGGCGTGAAGTTAAGAATCACTTCCATAGCCGCCGTTCAGCATGCTTTCATTGCTCGATCGACTCAGTTTTGCCTATAAAATTGGTTGTAAATTTTTTGTTGCAAAGTATATTTCTCACTCTCTTCCTCTCTTTTCCTCTGCATTTCTCTTTCTTCCTTTCTTTTACTCATTTTATCTTCACTACAATCTGATACTTCTTATGAATTCCGAAAAACGCAGTTTTTAAAAGTAGTAGTATTTTGTTTTGTCCATCAAAATATCTCCACTTCTTTATTTTGGAAAATCAAGTAATATGAGACATAAGCATTACAACTTTTTTCAACGCGATCACTATTATTAAGTCATATGAAATTGTCAAAAATGTAACTTTCAGCAATAATAAGCATTGACCTGCTTATAGATAATAATATAAAAACTTTCGAATTTTTGGTCGATTTCGCACAGTACGACGGATATACTTATTATGACTTTCATTTGAATGAGTTATTCAAATAAATTATTTAAATAAAATAACAAGGAATGCTTTCAAAAGGATTGTGTGCTCAGTTTGGACGGGTTTGTCTTTGTAAATTTGTGTGTGTTGTATTTGTTTGTTTAATTTTAAAATAATCAGTATATTATTCTTAATATTTTCGAGAAAAGTTGGTGTATTTAATAAAAAAAACATAGGTACTTGTTATTTACAATAATACTAGAAATAAAGTGCATTTAAACAAATTTAAAATGGAGTTGACCAACGAAAAGGCGTTGCAATTAATCGATGAGTACGAAAAACACCCTATATTATGGTACGCCAAGCATCCACAACATTTTTCAAGGAATTTAAAGTCAGATGCTTCTTGGGAGAGAATTGCATATAATTTAAAAATGGAAGCCAATCAAATTAATAAGAAATTCAAAGTATGTTGATGACATTCGAACAAAATTCTGAAAATGTCCATTCGATTCTTGAAATTTTAAATCGGCTAACAAACTGCCTCCACTATATATTTGCCTGCTTCTGTATAACTGTGTAACCCACCATTGCTTATCTCGTTTTTTCTTTTTTGTTTGCTTGCTTATTATAGTGTGTATAGTAATGTAGGCCGCACTTGCCAAAGCGATTTTCCTATTATTGCTGGCAATAAATATTTTCATCTAGTTTTTACTGTTAATAGTAATGTTTACTTACTTATTTTAAATTTTAAGTGAAGTATAATATCGAAAAAATAAAATAAATAAATATTTAGCTCTGCTCAACTGGAGCACATATTTTCGCGCACAAATATGAACTTGCAATTAAAATTTTTGTAGAAACTAAAATAACTCGCACGAACGTATGTGCGCGCAAACTGTTTGTGTGCATAAAGATGCTCAAGTCAGTACGCACCTTCATAAATTTTTAAATAAATAAAAATTTTCGGAGAAAACCATTAAACCCCACCTACCAATTTACTAAAGAGTACAAGATTTCGCAATAATCAACGTGTTTACCAGTCTAAATGTCAAATTTGGCCCTTTTGAAGGTTTTCCACACAAAAAATTCTAATGAAATTTCCAGTCACAGTAAAATAAAATTTTTATTGTCATCACATTCTTGTTTTCACGGAGGCTTTTAAGGCATCATATTCCACATTAAAATGTGCTTATGTTGCATCAGAACAAACCATTTAATTATCCATTAGCATTATCATAGCATCTATTATACAGGGTGTATCAAAAAGATTGGTCATAAATTATACCATTGAATTTGGGGTTAAAAATAGGTCTATTCAACCTGACTTATCTTTATACAAAAAAGCACACAAAAAAGTTATGAGTTATTAAAGTTAAAAAATCAATTCCATTTATTTAACGTTGTCTTAAATCGCTGAATATATTTTTAGATATCAAAGAATAAAATATTATTCTACGCTTTACAAAATAAGTTTTGAAAAATATTTTTCAAAAACAGTTACCGTTCAACGAAGAAGAAACAACTACTTCCCGAGCTACATGCCCCGACAGACATTGAATTACACTTCTAAGTGAAACGGGGTTGGTAAATCTACGAGATTTAAACCAACCATTCTGGTTTGTAACTTGAAGGGACATGTTCCAAACAGAAAGTTCTTCAATTTAATAGGTGTTCAAAATGACCTCTTCCTTCCTGTTGTATACCCATTCCACATCGTTTAGTTGTAATTTAATAATAAACTTGATTTCGATATATTTGCAAATGTAGAATGTATATTTAATATTTTTAAGTTCTCATTTAAACAAGAGTCTAAATCAAACACTTTACAGAGAAATACTGAGAGACAAAAAAGTTTAACAATGAATGTTGCATTTCGGAGGCGATCCATTTTAGGTTTCACTTTATGCAACAAAAAAGGAGGTGGCCAAAAGGGTGGAGGCCCCTTCAAAAAGCGAGACAAAATTATTGCTATTGTAATCTAACACAGTGATTAAAGAGCAACGGTAGGAAAATTGATTTATATTTTCAATTTTAACAAATGTGCCCTGAGGCACAAAGGTAACTTAGGTTTAATCGGCCTTTTTGACTCCAGATTAAGTGGAATAATGTATAACAAATATTTTCATTACACCCTGTATATGCAAAGCGAATATCAACCAAATAAAAATAAAATGGATCAACAGGTAAAACATGTATGATTTCTTATGGGCGCTATCTCTTAGATATAACAACTGATGAATTAAGTTTCTTGACAAAGAACCACTAAATCAAATATCGCACCCATTTTTGAAACCACATACAAGTGACTTTTTAAGCCGACGTCAATTAGGAAGTTGGTCTTCAATCGAGACGAGCCTTCAAAATTAAAAAAGTTCCGCCAAATTATCCACTTTGAAATAACAGCTCATCTTATCTTTCCTCACAAATAATTGTTGGACAGCATGTCGGACAAGATCATGGCATAGGTACTTAATACATAATAAATAAGAAGTATTACTTGAAGAAATCTCGTTGGGCATATTTTTTTATAATTTTTAATACTCTTTACACGCAAATCAAAATTTTGAAATTTGAGCTTTAGAAATCTCCAGTCCAAGTGTAGTATTTTTCATTAGGAAGTTTTTGTTCGCACTTACCAACGTCGGCGCTATTCCGGAAAGCTATTCCACATGTTTTACCTATGAGGTTGATTCTCAGGATATCTACAGACTTCAGATAAATCAAATTATATCATAGCAACTGATATTTCCCATCAATTTTACAGTTTTAAGAAAAGTATATAATTAAAAATCTTACCAAACATTGAAAGCGAAATAAAATTATTTCATCAAAGAAAGCAAATAACCGTTTCATAAATTAAAATATGTAGGTACTGAAATAATCTTCAGCTCCGTTTCCAAAGTGATTTTGCATTTTATTATATAAACAGTTCATTTAATTCATAGGTAGGTACGTTTAGATTTCGTATAAAAATATTTTCCGTTACATAAAATAATGAGTTCCGTCTGTTTTCCTAACTAGCTATTAGATTTTCTTATAACTGTTGCAAAAAAAAACAATCACAAAACGGTTGTTTCTGCAGAGTACGGATATTTTTCATTTTACCACGTTTTCATTAACACGCTTTCTTGTCCGGGTGGAACTTTGTACCTACTTGATTTTAAACTTATTTCCCGATGGGTTAGACTTGAAATTTTCGGGGGTAATACCACTCGTTCTTGGAACTCGTGGAATTATTAACAACAAGCTTGAATGGAAATTATCCGTTTAATTTTTAAGCACAAGCGGTATTTAGGGAGAATATTTCTCGAATAAAAATACAAATTACTGTATATCTCCACTATATTGAATTTGTACTTTTTTTCGTCGCAAAATAATATAAATTGTCTCCATACACTATTATTACTCTTTTCCGTGTTTTTGGGTACACTTTTAATGGTTGTCATGGCAACGTGGAATTTCTGCTGAATTTCCATTTAATAATTTAGCATTCGTTGCATTGATACAAGATGTATCAGTGAAATATTCAAAGGTAATACAACGAGAGCTTCAAATTTTATCGATAATTTTTTCTTTTCCACGAAAACTTGTTTATTTGGCAAAAATATGAAAACAAACCGATTGATAAAATCACGAGTCCGTTAGGACGAGTGATTTTATCTAAATTCGGTTTGTTTGAATGTTTTTGCCTCAAATAAACAAGTTTGAGTGATGAAAATAAAAAATTATGTGATAAAATTTGAAGAACGAGTTGTATTTGGGAAGATTATTTTTTTCAACAATTTAAAAGGATTTTGTATTAAATGTTCAATATTCTCTTGGGTGATGGCACTGAATCGGTTTGTGTTCATTTTTCAATAAACTTCGAAGCACTTTTAGTTGTCAAAAATGACAAATTCAAAGTAAAATTTTGACGTTTCAATGTAAACAAGGTATTATCGATGAGGAAGCAGAATTATCAGTATAATACCGAATGATTGGCTAGAATAATGTATTGCTATTGGTTAAAACCACCAAAATGTCACATTTTGACAAGTGAAAAAAATAATCAACATAATTCAGAATTGGGACAATAAAAGAAAATATGGAGAAAAAATTAAATAATGGAGAATTATTGATAAAACGTCCCTTTTTTAGTTTTGACATTTATCATAATGGTCTATATACAACATAAAATAATTACCTATGTCTTGATACCCGCGCAGTATAGAGCTTTGAATGCCGAAAATTATGAATTGTAGGCATAGGGTTGGAATCCTGGACACGGTGAAATTTTTTTTATTATTATATTGTGTCATTTGTATATGAATAACCTTCAATGTAGTTCCTATTATAGTAAATCGAAATAAAAAGTAAAAAATAAATGAAATAAAAACATATTTTTAAAACGAACTAAAAAGTAAAAAATAATTTTTCTTGTAACTAAAAACGTGGAGCGCATGCGATTATTCTATAAAAATGTAGTAAGTAGCTATCAATAAAAAAAAATATTAATAAATTCACATAATGAGTAATAAAATAAAACAAAAAATTTTCTACTTTATGGTTCATTTTAAAAACGAAGTACCTACATTAAAATTTTTTTTATTTCATTTATTCTAACTACATACACACATACACAAGTGTGCGGTGGTGTTTATTAATAGTATTTTATGCAACGATCATGTAATGATAGCCATTAAGACACGAGCATGTTGTAGGATACGAAACGAGCCGCAGGCGAGTTTCGTATATAATATGCGAGTATATTAATGGCCATTACATGAAAGTTGCATACAATATTTTTTCTACTCCGATTAATAAGAATTATTTAATTAATAATTATCATATATAGTTACTTTTGAAAATCAAAATTATTTGACAGCTGTCAAATTAAGTGTCACCTAATATAATTAATTTCAGAAATGTCAACCAGGTATCCATGGCTATATTAAATATTGTGCGAATGTCGCATTCCTATTGGCTTAAAAATCTGTATCATAATGAAAATTTGTATCATAATGAATATCATTATGATACAGATTTTAGTCTTTTAGTAAGTATATTATAAAACAGGAGTAGAAAAATATACTTATGATTTATTGCTGTGCGTACTTCGATAATGGATTAAATACCCATAACACGGTCGTGAACTGAAATGCTTTCCTAATTTTACAAGGCAAAAAAGTTTTCTGAAGGTAGCGTTACCTATTCCTATTAATTACTAGAAACAACTTTATACTATAAACACAAAATTATTTGAAACTTTTAATGTTCAACAATTAATATCACTAATAAACCGAATGACTCGAGCGCATAATTACAAAAACAGAAAGTTAACATTATTTCACCTTGACAAGACATATAAATTGACAAAGAAATTATACACAACCGATATAAGGACAGGTTAAGGATTTTAAAGCGAACTATGGTGTGAATCAATTATTATGAAATCATGTTGAAAAACATCATTCTGTGTTTAGATATAAGTTACAGTACTATCATAAATATAGTAATGAATTTCATATTCATTGAAGCAGTAACAACTGATAAAAAAGTGTTTTGTATTAGTTATATTACCAAAATACCCACTACATACTTCCCTTCTGTTGGAGAAATAATATATTTCAACCTCTAAAAGTAACAACTATTTCTCAGGCTAAATGCTTTGAACGACATTAAATTAGATTTATTGTGAATACTTAGAGCCGACTATTCAATGGAAGCTTAACTTGCGGATTAAATGAACCGGGTTCAATATCAAATTATGCATTTTTCTCAGGGCAACTAATCGAGGTTTACTTAATACATTGTTTTCATATGTTGGCAACACATTCACCAGCAAGATTTGTTTAAACCACTGTTAGACTATTGAAAAACTGAAACAAAAACCTGGTTACGCTGGATTATCTCCGATTGAACAATCGGCCTATAGTTTCAAAAAGTCTCAATAACGCCAAAATAAGTATTCTTCACATATTGAAAAGTAAGTACCTATATTTTTAAATATGTTATTTAAATCTCGGATTTATAGTTTTTATTTTTCATATATACAGCATTATAAATTGCGGGATTTGATTCATGGTTTGGCTTAACGCATTAATTGTACCTTATAGACTCGTGGCCATGTCATTTGCTGATCTTGTTGGTCGAAGTCATGCCATTATTTTATTGGTTTTTCTTTGGAGCGTAATTCAATGTTGAGGATTTAACCCGAAAAGTAATCAATTTTTTTTCTCCTTCTATATTTATGCTATTTGTCTACACCTAGTTGACGAAGTATGCACAAGAAAGGGACATTTTTCATCATAAATTGTTTGTGAAAATGTTATTTTTAATACAAAACTCAGCTTGTTTAGGTATAAACAATATCATGTTTTAGTATGTTTCCTTCTTCATTTTATAATAAATTTTCTGTTTCTGAGACTGAAGCTGAAGAATTAATCGATATGAATCAATACCAATTTCAAATTCTGGATAATATATATTAAAATGAGAAAAAACGAACAAAGAAATAAACTTAAAATATTTACATTCAAGCGAAGGTACACATAAAATGAAAGCTATAATTTATTACTGTTTTGCTTGTATACTTCATTAGAAGTTTTAAAAAGGTAGACTACTGTAGTTAAATCAACAGATGGATTTCGTTTTGAAATAGGTATTTTCGCACATAGACGGGCGGCCGCGGAGGTATCTCCGGCTGTAGTGGTTGGGTGGAACCATCAGGAAGTGCATAAGACACATCAGACGACTTTAAAATAAAAATATTAATTATTCTAAAAATGTCCATACTTCCGGCAAACAATTTGCACGCTACTTGTTCGAAATATGAAGATGAAAATGTGTTTTTTCGAAAATTTCATGACACTATTTGAAGGTGAAGAAATTATTTCATCAAAAAACTAAGTCGGCCAGTCGATTCCTTGTATCAATGAATCCCATTTCACGAATTTTCAGCATTTTTCATGTAACATTTTAATTATAAATCTTGAGCAGAGGGTGTGAAAATATTTTGCGATTTGACATTTTCTCCGTTAAGTCTCTTAATGCTTGGAAATAACGACTCAAAATTTCCCCTGAATCGATTGGTTGTCATTACAACGTTTAAACTGTTGAATTGTAGCACCTACGCGTGGTTTTTTGTTCTAGAATTTGGTTTATGGAACTTGTTTCCCAGTATATTTATCTTTTACGAGAATTCTCCAAAAATGTAGGTTCATTATTCATAGCTTTGTAATAATTACAAGAATATTTAAGATGAAATCCGTTATATTCATTTCTTTTCTTAAGCAACTTCTAATTTTTGTAAAAATACCAACTGCATTCTTAATGATTTTGTTTATTGTAAATAAAAAAGTGATATCTCAATAGAAGCATTGTGCGGGAATGAAAAAAGGGAGCGAGCCTTATAGCAGTCGCATATTACTTGTTTTGGTATACTGTGTTATTATGATATGTAACATCGGACATCTCACCTTGGTAATAACGTTGAATTCTCAATCAACGGTAATAAGCAACATTAAAATCAAATCTTGAGAAAAATTATTCAGGTTTTATTGGAAATAATTTTTGGTAACGAAGAATCATTTTGTTAATGAAAATTGTAGTTTATTTAATTAAAACTAGGTGTAATACAGTTTTTTATTAAACACATTTTTTATTTTTGTTCAATTTGGGGGGAGAGCGGAGACAATAGACTTATGATAATTAAAATATGAGACGTACCTATAATTGTGATTTCAAAGTATTAAAAAAACGTTGTAAAATTCCGTCAATAACAGTACCACAGTTAGTTGTTGAAACATTTCGATCCGTGTTCATTTTGAGCTTGGGTTCATCATTTGAAAAAATACGGAATCTTCTCCAATAAACAGTAACAGAAATTAACCTTAAAATTTAATGAAGCTAAACAATGAAATATTTATTGGAATAATTATCAATTATTCATTATTAGTCACTTGCATTTTTTATGAGTGATCTGCACTTTTTTCATTCAATTATTAACAACAGTAAATAAAATTATTAAAATAGTTTACGCATATGAATTAGTTCATATAACAACAAAATTTATAGAAAACACTCTAGCTTGAGTGCACAGATGATGCAAACACAGTTGGCTGACAATACCGACCTCTCGGTAAATTCGTTGCTGCTATCTGACGGCTAAATCTACCACCGCTCGCGCTCATTGGTCAAATCAAATAACGCCCGGTTCACTAGCTTCCTGTTACACACTTCCGTCCCATTTCACGAAATCACTGCCACAAATTGCAGGGAACCGAGCAGAAAGATGTTACACATCAAAAACCTGAATATCTTCCCGACAACATTTATTAACAATGACATACACATTTCTTTTTGACAATCAATATATTATATCTTAAAACACTACAATATTAACTACATGACTTTTTCGAGAACTGACGAAAGGAAAGATGTAGAAATATAATAAATTTTGCCAACATAAAACAAACTTTAAAATGATGTTGGTTGCAACAAGCATGATATAACAAATTTTCGGGTTTAACATTGAGAGTATTCCTATTTAATGTAGTTTTTAGTTGATGTATTTCGTACTTAATCAAAAACACATTTATGCCGTGTATTTAGTATTACCATTGTATAATTTATACAATGGTATTACATACTTGCGGCCCGAATACTCGTACATTTTCGAAAGTTTTGGAAAAAAATTGTGCGAATATTCAACCCAGAATTTTTTACAATAAACAATTATAATATTCTAGCATAATTTAGAAGAAATCGAAAAAATAACTTAAAAATATTCGATAATATGAAACTTTGAGGTATATCTGTGGGATTTGGCAACGATATTTTCGTTTAACAATGTAAATGTGTACTTTCAGCCGGAAGTACTAACATAGTACCTCCGCGGCCGCCAGCTCTTAAATTAAGTAGAATCACCAAGGTAGTATTCTAAAACCATTGGCAGCAAAATGACCGGTTGATTATTTAATATTAGACAAAAAACGATCCAATCATTCTGTTCAGCAATATTTTTTTCACGTTTATTCAAATTATATTCCCTAGCCAAATGTAAGTAATTGTTTTTGGGATAAAACAATTACATAATATATTATGTTTATTATAGTAAAATAACCACTTATTAAAATCAAGTAAGTACTTACCAGCACCTCCATATTTTCACATAGAATTTTCGTTTATTATAAGAAACTACTGCCCAATTACTTTTTCTCAAATTAAGAACTTATTCAATGTTCGTAATTAAGCGAAGTGAGCTCTGCACAAAAATAACAGTATAATATTACCGAACCGTCGAGAAACTTATAAAAAAACGTTCACGGTTCTAATACCGTCATATCCTCTTGCTTGACCTGAAAACTGAAGACTGATATCGATACCAAGAAAGTTGGAAGAAATTTCTTGTGCCTTACATTTCCACCTCCATTGCAGTCATCGTGTTGATCACCAATATTAAGCCTTCATTAGATTCGATGGAGGTGCGTAAACTGCATTATTTTTATTACATGAATATGGTTCTCAATTTTACTACTTTGAGAATAAAGACATTAGACATAATTATAATTACTCTGATCAACAAGTTCAAATGGGTGATGAATAAATTTAATAGTTATTTAAGTGATTAATAAGATTGTTAATCGCCCTTTTGATATTCGTTACAAAACTTTTCCGTCGACTGTACAAGTTGTGTCCTTTTTTCTCAATATTTAAAAACTGAAGGTGGATTCATGCAAGCAAAAATTAAAACTTAGATTTACTTAATTACAGTTAGCTGTAAAAAATTGTCATATTTTAGTAAAGCTTGTTATCAATAGATTTCAAAGTATATTTCCCTCATGTATTAAAAATCCCGTATGAAGCGGGAATTTTTCGGCGAAAATTGCCCGGTAGAATCCGAAAATTTCCCGCTAGCTATCGAAAATTTCCCTGCAGGTCCGTAACTACAGTAACGAGTGTTAAAATTGCGCATTTGTCATTTTGACATATGCCAAATTTTAAAATTCGTTGAAATGTCGCGATTTGGACAAGATTCTTTAAGTTCTATTCAAGAAAAAGTGACCGAAAGTAAACCCAAAAATACAATACTGAACCATAAATATATATGGAGACAGTTTATGGATTTTATTAAAGAGAGAAATTTTAGTTTACTCGAAAACACTTCAATACCGACGCTCGCAAATATTCATACTGACTGGGCCTACAACATGAAAAAGACTTTATAGACTACTGTGAAGACTATTTGGAATGTAACGTCAAAATTATTAATGGAAAAATAACAGGACAAATATAATATTAAATTTAATCCTTTCACTGACACGGAATTTAAGACTGCCCGTGAGGCAAAAAAATGCCAAAAGGAAGCAGTTGCAAACAAACCCCCTGAAAAGAAAACAGCACTGTTTCACTAAAATACGAAGAGTTCCAAGCCATGGTACAAAAATGTGATGAAGAAACGCCTGATGGTTTACAAAAGAAATTATTTTTTGTTTTATGGTACGAATTAGCATGGCGAGGAGGAGAGGGAGTAAAATGTTTGACTTCCTATTTCATAGAAGACATTAATAACGCAGGGGAAAAAACTGGCAGAATGGAATACAACGCAAGGTGGGGATAAACCTTGCGCTATATCCAAGTGGTTGGTTAGAAACATAGTTAATCCGGATTTGTGTTCAGTAAGGTTGTTTAGAAAATTCTTGGAAACGAGAAAATACATAAATATTCCGAGATTGTTCTTAACTGTTAATCCCTCCTGGAAATTGGGCAAGTGGTACAAGAACATCCCTGTCGGAAAAAACATGATCACTCAGTGGACCTCAAAGGAAACAAAAAAGTCAGGTTTGGCGACAGAAAATTTGAAAATCACCCATCATTCATTGCGTGCAACAGCTGTTTCAAAATTAGCAAAGAAAGGGGTTGAGGAAAATACGTTGATAAAAATTACTGGCCATTCAAATCCGAAGTCCATAAAGCCATATCTACAACTGACGAGGAACACCATTTAAAAATAGTAGAAAAATGAGAGACAATGATAGAGCTAATCTTAATACAGAAACTAATATAGCTAATGTGCCTACAATAAGTTCTTTGAGTTCTAATTCAATGGCACATACATCAACAAGTAGTGCAGCGGGCTCCAAAAATAGTAATTTTTACAATTGTGTTTTCCACTGTAATTCATGCATTTTTCAGTTTCTACAATTTCTGTCTCATTTTAGTTTTTTTTTTCGAGCCGAGATGGGAAACTCATGTTCGAATGGGTCCAGGACCCAAACAGTGTTGGACTCATCCCCAAGGAGATGCCTACCAACCAAACCCACCTCAAACTCGCCGTTACCCCCGCCTCGGAATCACTACCCTAGCATACTTCGAGGCGGCGGTCCCTCTCACACTCTCCGCTCACATCGTCGTCTTCTCCCTAACTTCCACTCCCACCTCTCATGCCATATCGAGTCGTTCTCTCCCCCTGACCATGCTCTCTACTACGCCACTTACCTCCATCCATTCCTCCTCCCCCCTCAACATTATCTCCACCATATTCTCCCAATACACCGCCTCCCCTAGTTTCCTCTCCCACTTCTTCAGCACTTCCTCGTTCCTCCAGCATCTAAACACATGCCCCACATCATCCTCCACTCCACACCTCTCGCACACTCCAGTCTCTCTTTTTCCAATCTTGTGGTGGTACCCTACTTTCGACCCATGTCCAATGAACACCTGTGTCAAGAAGTAGTTCACCTCCCCGAATTTCCGTCTCATTTTAGTTTGTTCATGTTCATATAACTAATTGTTCAAATAAAAATTTCAAACTAACGTACTTTTATTTCTTCTACTCGAGAAATATTCTACCGAATTTCACTCGTGCATCAAAATAAACCTGATAATTTTTCATCCAAGCATGTCAGTAAAAACTGCATTCGGTTATTTTCATATTTTGTTAAAATATTTCGCCAAAACATAAAAATAAACTCATGCAGTGTAATTTCTTCCGATAATAGTTTAATACTATTAGCCTTACAAAGTTTTTGAAAAATACATACCGGTCACTAAGAAGCAACAACTACTTCTCGGCGTCAAAAAATAATAGTTCAATACTATTAAACGCTTTTCAAAATTAGAAAAATAAATTTCCAAAGAGCAGACCGTCCACTAAGAAGCAACAACTACTTCTCGGGCTCTATGCCCCGGCAGACTTTGAATTATGATTATGCTCTCAGAGCTTCTGGACGAATATCATCTACCTTGTGCTGATGAGGCGCAAAAGTGATGTTATTCCTTCTAATCGCAAACCAGAATGGTTGGTTCTATCTTAACAGATATACCAACCCCGTTTACTTTAGAAGTGTAATTCAATGTCTGTCGGGGCATATAGCACGAGAAGTAGTTGTTGCTTCTTAGCGGACGGTCTGCTCTTTGGAAATTTACTTTTCTAATTTTGTAAAGCGTTTAATAGTATTGAACTATTATTTTTTGACGTCTATAGATCAAGCTTTACTAATATGACGATCATTTACAGGTGACTGTAATTAAGTAAATAACTACTTCTCGGGATATATGCCCCGACAGACATTGAATTACACTTCTAAGTTTAACGGGGTTGGTATATCTAAAAACATAACCAACCATTCTGGTTTGTAATTAGAAGGGACACCATCACTTGTAGACCGGATTCGGCGTATTTGCGCCTCATCATTACAAGGTAGATGCTATCCGTCCAGAAGCACTGAGAGCATAATCCTGAACTGGAGACAACGTTGAAACCACATGGTTGGCTCTGTCTTGCAGATATACCAACCCCGTTTAACTTAGAAGTGTAATTCAATGTTTGTCGGGGCATATAACCTGAGAGGTAGTTGTAGCTTCTTAGTGAACGGTCTGTTCTATGAAAAATATTTTTCAAAAACTTTGTTAGGCTAATAGTATTAAACTATTTGACATCTATTGATAACACGCTTTACTAAAATATGACAATTTTTTTACTGGTAACTGTAATTAAGTATAGCCCGTTCAGTACAAAAACCGTTGCACGTCATCAAAGTGTCGAAAAAGAGACGTTCGTTTATATCATGTCATTCGATTGCTGCTGTCAATCCTCTGTCAATCACTATGTTAAGCCTCTCTAAACTCAATAAATATTGAAATTTGTAGGTCGCATTGTATTAAAGAATATAAATATATGTTTAAAGAAAGGTTTCGTAATTAATTTCATATCAAATACAGCTCGTAGGTTAATTAAATATTAAACTCAAACTAACGTCAGTTTTAATAAAAACTTTTTATGTTGGCAAAAATGCGCGCTGTTGCCGCGATTAAAATGGTTTATTTCAGGTTCAGTTGACGTCTTGACATTTTTGGGGTTATGTTGTGACAAAAACTGCAAAGAACTGTGAGTAATTTTTAACAAGTAGTGATGAGTTATCAAAGTTAAAGTCTCATCCAAAAAAACGTATAAATGAAACTCAATATTACTGCAATAGTTGATGCATTTACTCCTGATACTATTTACAGCGTTTATGAAGCAAGTATGTATAAGTTCAATATTATACCCAATCAACTGTATTTATTATATTCTGTTACATTATTCTTAATACTTGGCAATTATACATGGACATTTTTTTATAGATAATCATGTCACTTTAGGAATATTACTGCAGCAATTGGAAGAAGAACAATAATTATTGAATGTAGAATGTTCCTGAGTAGTTTACTAAAATATGATACATCCACAAAGAGGGCTTATGGAACTTTCAACAAAAATAAACCACTGTATACATTTGTTTTTATTAATGAATCCTGAATTTTCCAAAATGGTGCTGAAGGCTGTTCATGTCAAAAGGTATGTTACAATGATAATGTAAAATTTTAGAATGCAAAGTTGTTTTTCTACACCCACATGTATATTATCCATTTTCTGCACAATTTACAGAATGTAAATGTAGGCCATTCCTGTTAACTGAACGGATATGATTTCATATACATCCTAGAACGTATATGAAATCCACCAATCAGCATTTGCGTTTAGTACCCGCCAACTAATCTTTTTTCAATTTCATAGAAACGTCAAAATAACTTGTCAAAATATTTCTATAGTTTTCAAGAAAAATATTAGTAAAAATGAGTGATTCCAGTGATGAATCAATAAATAATTTTCCACCAGATATTCGCTTAGCCGCAAAGGAGACGTATAACGTATAGAAACAGAATAAATTGAATATTTAAGGGTACTCCTGACAAACGTCAGTTTTTATGTAATACATTTGATGTTATAGATAGATGATTAGTATATTCATCGGTAGTCCAGTGGTAAGTATCCCAGCCTCTCACGCGTTAGATCAGAGTTCGATTCCTCGTTGGGAAATTTTTTTTAAATTTTAATTTTATTTCTAAATAATTATAAAATAATAATAATAGTAAAATTATTAAAAATTTTTAATTTGAAGTTATATTATAGTTTAATAAAATGTTTATTTTCTAGATTTTTTCTTAAGTGGCTCGTGTGGATTGTCCATATCCACACTAGTTGCACAAACTACTATTTTATTCTAGATATTTTGTATTACATGCTGATAATGAAAATGGTTATATTGATGGAGCAGAAAGTATATTTTTATATGAATCTCAGTTGAGTTATTATCATGGGAAAATGAACGAAGAACATGTTTTTAAATGGTTTGAAAACCAATTACTTACTATTGAATCTTTCTGAACCTTTAATAAATTATGGACAATGCTTTTCGATAATATTAGGTTAATGACACAATATGGAATTCAATCAACAAATGTTGAAGCTGAGCTTATTTATATTACAGCCTAGTAAGTAGATACAAACTGTGATATAGCAAATTATATGTTAGAATTCAGAAGACTACACAACTAGTTTAATACATTCAAAATTCTTACTTCAAATTATACCTAATAGACAATAAATGCTGTTTTACTTTTATTTTTACAAAAATAATAATATAGGTTATTTGAATACTGCCCTTTCAATGAATGTTTTTTTCAGAAACAAACCCCCCCACAAAATAGATTGTGGATTTGATAGAACAGTATAGTCACAAAGTATTACCTACCATCTTTTTAAAAATCCTATTGAGTTAATACAGGGTACTGCCAAGCAAGCCGATAGATGCATTCCAGAAGTTGCGGGTTGGAATTGGTTTGTCCGTGAACCTCTCAAATTTGAAAGATTTCTATTTTACAATTATTGTTCTACCTTATTTAAAAAAATAGTATTACAAACTTTTCGGTGTAGTAACTAATTTATAAATTTGCAATGTTTCTTTTTAATAAAACAATTCCATAAAAATTGGGGTGGCATTATTTATCATTTTATTTTAATCATGATATTCAAAATAAGTAATTCAGGCAGCATTTTCTAAAGGTACATGTGTATATCCACAAAGTTTTATAAAAACTACAAAGAATTAATTTAATAGTTTTTATTGAATTGAAAGGTCTCATTCGATCAATCATTTATTAGCAATACTTTCAGTTGCGGTAGGTGCTGGAGAGCTAAAACAAAATGGTAAATATAAATTTGGATTGATTAGAAGATGATGGAGTGATAAATAATTCACCAATATACTGATAATTATAATATGTATTGATTTCAGTGCTACGATTTAGTCAATCATTTGCATATACCTTCACTCGGAGAATAGACTGGATTTGCTCTCCTTTTCTGAGCTGTGGTGGTGCTTGCTGCACAATTTTCTTTTGCTATGATCATATATCTCATGATGGTTTTCCTTGTTGAGAATGACCTACACACTAAAGCTTCACATCCCGGCTTTTCTAAAAAAAATTTAAGATTTATTTCAACAAAATATAAAATAAAATTGCCTACCTTTAAAAAGGAGGTAGATCCAGGTTATCAGAACTTTTTTATTTATAATTTGTCTGTAAACCTTACATCAATCTTTCATATTGTAGTGACAACATTTTAGAAGCCAACATAACTTAGGTAATTGTAACCTAAAAATTATATTAGAGAATATTTTTTCCTTGATACTATTTATACATACATGCATTTTAAATACTAGAATAGTTCCATAACTTCTAACTAATTAAGTGTGTGGTATAAACATACAAATAAAAGTGTTAACTATTCTATACATACCTTTTTAGTGCTAAAAATAATTCCATAGTTTTTAAAATAAGAATTTCTTAGTGCTGTACGGTTAACATACAAATTAAAATTTTATATGTAACATCTCTGTATGTAACTGAAATAAGTCGAAGTTTCTTTGCACGCAATAACCATCAATAACTAAACCTAACCTAGAATATTTGATAAACTTCATGTGACATATACTAGATTCTCATATTATTTCAATGGCTTGGCAACATAGTACAGTTATGACAGATGTGGCAACGGTTTTAATACTGAACGGGCTATAAATAAGTATAGTTCATATAATAGCCTTCTTGGTGCGTCATTGATTGTTAATGTCCTCCTAACAAATTACGTTGGAAGCAATGGAAAAAAGGCAGGTCTGTGATTAATCCTAATCAAAATATCACAATAATCAACCGTTTAAACGTATTACAAACGTTAACCCTAATCTTTGTCTTACAAAAATTTGATTGGTTGATGTTTAGATTACGCGCACACGCGACCTATCAATCGGGCGAAATTACATCGTTCAAAATACGATGCAAACGTTCCTTTCGTAGCGGCAATGTGTCTTACGTATTTTTCTAATGTCCCACTGACAGTTCTCGTCAGGTCTGTACTTTGTAGTTTACGGTCAATTATTATTTATGAAAAGTGAATATTAATCTTATTGTTAGCATTTTATTTATTTAAATAATAAAAAATATGCCTAGATACACGGAAAAAGAGCAGCATATTATTCTGAAAATTCTCAAGTATTACACCAGAAAAATGGAAACAATATGTTAGGCATACCCAAAACATTATTGAGGAATATTGGGAAACAGCAAAAATTATTGACGCTAGTGATATTTCGCCTGTAATTGTTGACTTGAATGAGTCGGAATGGGAATCAGATTGGGACTGCGAAAATTGAACTTTCATAATCCTGTTCTTTTTTAGTTGGTTGGTTTCTTGACTATTTACTCTGTTTATGTTTGTCTTCTGCTGAACGTGTAACTGAAGATAGAATACTCTAGTTAGTGTTTGGAAAGAAGCTAGTCAACGGCAGAGCAAGTGGTCGTAGCTTCAAAAAGTTTAAACTTATAGAATAATATATATTTTGTTAAATTTGCAATACAGAACCTGTACATATTTTAATGAACATCGGATACATGGGGTCAGTAAAAACATCAATGAGACAGTGGCCTCATTTAAACAAATAAAACAATAAAATTCACTAACAATAAGAATTATAAGTGAAGAATAACTGTTTCCATAAAACTTAAGAATAAAATAGGGTCCCATATGGTGCAGACTTAATTGAACACGCTGTATAATTATTTTGCAGGACTATATTTACTAATATTAAATTATTTTAATATGTAAATTGAATATACAATTTGTTTTATAATGCAGTGTTTTGATATCCCAAGTATTATTAATTTCATAGCCTTTTCGAATTTGGCTGAATACGATCCTGATGATTTTATTTATCAAATTAAAGGTTAGCTATATGTCAAAATAAAAAATTAAATATCGACATACCCAAAACCCGGATATACGTCACTAACGATGACGCACACCAAGAAGGCTATATATGGACTTTATCGACATACCCAAAACCCGGATATACCTCACAAACGATGACGCACACCAAGAAGGCTATTATATGAACTTTACTATAAAATTAAATATCCTTATCAATTACATTGGTACTAATGTATATGGACACATATCTGAGTGTTCTTCTTAGGAGGAGGTACTGAACATCCTGGGAAAAATTTATATTAAAGAAGCGACACGTACTTGCAACTCGTAAGCCTCAACATGGTGAAACTGTTGATGTATACGCTCAAGTTTTAAATTATCTTTGTAAAGACTGTTTAAATCTGTTACTGTCGACGAATATCGCAATAAGTATATTCGAGATTCTTTTATTCGTGGCTTAATATCTCCACATATAAGACAAAGACTACTGGAAAATAAAACATTAACTTTACATCAAACTCTCAATCAAGCGAAATCTTTAGAAGCGGCTCAGCTTCACTCAAGTGCCTACGAAGAACTATCTTGTCCACCTTAGTTAAATGCTCCTACGTCTGACCATCCGTCAGATTATAAGCAAGAAATTGAGGACCCTCAACTAAGTACTACACAAACTCGCCTCAAATCCACTATGTCCTTCTTTCGTGGACTTAGATAGTATCTTCGAATTACATGTCCTGCGAAATACTTTGCTTGCTCTGCCTATAAGAGAAAAGCATACTGGGCCTCCGTATGTCAATCATCCAAAATAAAACAGTCCAACAGAGATACTATTACATCTGCTATAGGAAATTCAATTATAGGTGCTTTTCATCCCAGTCTATCTAAGTCTACAATTAAAATTTTAGTCGATGGCGTTTGTGTTGATGCTTTGGTGGATACTGGTAGTTCAGAGAGCTTTATAAGTTCTAACATCGTTCGATCCAGAAATATTAAAACTTTTCCTCTCAATGCCTTCATTTCTATGGCCTCTTCTTCATTCACTTCTAAAATACTAGGATATTCTTCAGTCAACCTTAAATTCTATAGACACAACCATACTAAGGTGGAGTTATTCATTCTTGACAATCTATGTTATTATTAGGTCATGATATTTTAAGTAAACACTCGTCTTTGGAGTTGAAGTTAGGTAGTCATAAAAAAGAATGGTAGTTGATTACTCTCAAGCGGTAAATAAATTCAAGTTCCTAGATGTATTTCCATTCCTAGAATAGTTCAAATCATTCAGAGTATGTCTCAATATACATTTTTCAGCGCCGTTGATCTTCAGAGCGCTTATCATCAAATTCCTGTCAAGTCTTCTGATAAACAGTTCACTGTTTTACCAGTATACTAAATCATCTTTTGGAGTAACAAATGGTGTTGCTGGATTTCAACGAGTAATCAATAGCATAATACAGCTAGAGGATTTTAAAGATACATTTGCTTATTTAGATGATATTACCATTTGTGGTAAAACTCAGGAGGAGCATGTTTTCAATTCATCACAATTGCACAAAAGTACAGGCTTACGATCAGACTCTAAATCAAAATTCTCTACTAAAACAATTAAACTTTTAGGTCACATTATTGAAAATGGCACCATTAAGCCTGATCCTGATCGTATTAAGCCTCTCATGGAGCTTTCAGAACCCAATGATCTTCCATCTTTACGAAGGGCAATAGGTTTGTTTTCTCACTATTCTCAGTGGATACTATGTTTTTCAGGTAAAGTGTATTCTTTAACACGCTCAGAATTGCCTCTTTCCGTTCAATCTTCTCAAGGAAGATCTAGCTTCAATGCAATGCTAACGTCCATAATTGAAAATAAAATGTTAACTGTAGAGACTGACGCATCCGATTTTGCAATAGCTGCGACCCTTTCCCAATCTGGCAAGCCAGTGGCCTTCTTTTCAAGGACTCTTACTGGTAGTGAAAAGAGACATCTGTTATTGCCTAACTATTTTCAGTTGATTACTGATCAAAGACACGTATCTTTCATGTTTGATAACAGGGCGTATGGAAAGGTTAAAAATGATAAAATCCTACGCTGGCGTCTAGAATTGACTTCCTTCAAATACGATATTATATTTCGCCTTGGTGTTTTAAATCGAGCTGCTGGCGCCTTAAGTCGAGTTAGTTCTTCCACAAGTAGTCTAATTAAGCTCTCTATGCCTATGTCATCCTGGTATTACTCGCATTTACCATTGGCTCAGGTCGAAGAATTTGCCTTTTTCACTTGAAGAAGTTCGTAAAATAACTAGTTCTTGCCGCATATGCAATGCAATTAAACCCAAATTTCATAAAGTTAAAAGTAAACTAATTAAATCTACAATACCATTCGAGAGACTTAATATAGATTTTAAAGGCCCCCTTCCAACTTCTTCCGGAAAACCGTTTGCATTTCCTTGTTCTAGTACTACTTCTTCTGAAGTTATCAAGCATCTCAAACAACTCTTTTTTCTATTCGGTAGACCTTCTTATATACACACTGATCAAGGTTACTCCTTTATGTCCCGCGAAATTAAGTCCTTTTTGTAACTTCTGGGAGCTGCTACGAGCATAACTACTCCATAAAATCTCCGTGGAAATGACCAGTGCGAACGCTACAATGGTATTATATGGAAAACGATTCGATTGACTCTTCAGTCTCGTAATCTTCAGATGAATCAATGGGAACAAGTACTGCCTGAAGCTCTTCACTCTATCCGATCATTACTATGCACAATCACTACATTAACTCAGGCGGGAAAAATGTAGTTTTTTTACTTTCACTTAGTCTTAAATTGTTACTATGGATATTTTTGTCATGTTCATTTAGTCGTTATGTTTAATTTTGTTTATTAAAACCTATCTTAAGGTTTCCTAATTTTATTACATTTCTCCAATCCTGTGAAGTTTCTCAAATTTTGAATTTAATCACCACATCTATTTGTTTTGCTCATTACTGGAAAATTCCTCTTATGGACATGCGATTATAAGTCCCGCCAAATCAAACACAGTGCCTTACTCCAAAATAAGGGATTGGGTCCTTCAAGGTACGAAGATTCCGATGGTGATGGATGTTAAATATCTCGGGGTATTTATTGACTCAAGATTAACATGGACCAAACAACTGTAAAAAGTAGCGATAAGATCGGAGACCACAATAATGATGGTAAGGCGAACTTGTGGTAAAACATGGGGGTTAAGTTCGCGCATGATACACTGGATATACAGAGGTATGGACAAAGACGACAAAAAAGAATGCAATGATAAAACTAGGTGCAAATAATTGCTTGTCTCAGTATCGGAGAGTACACGAGAAGCATGCCAACGGCAGCAGTAGAAGCCTCATTTGGCCTTTCCCCTCTCCTACTATGGCTAGGCTGCAAAACAACTCAAGCAACAAAACAGTTAGATCAGAACATATCCATCAAGCACATCGTAAGTGAAGCCATTTTAGATATTAAAACAGACTATATGGCCACTAAACTTCTCCCCGGCCCTAAATATGAGGTAGAGATACCTCACAGAAAGTCAGGCAAGACAGACTGACATTTCCCGGAGGTGGGACCTGGTACACAGACGGGACAAAGACTGGGGAAGGGATCGGAGCAGAGGTGTATAGTGAAATGAGGAACACAAGATGTTTCTTCTCACTAGGAAAACATATGTCTATTATGTATGTCAGGCGGAGATTTATGCTATCCTACAATGTTCCAGATTTAAAAAAAATACAGGAATGGTACTCATGGGATAAACATATTAACTGACAGGCAGGTAGCCCTTGCGGCTTTTAAAAGTGGCAAGGTAATATCCAGATTGGTAGAGGAATGCCAGAAAGAACTAAATGAACTGACAGACCGCATTAAAGTAAGATTAGTGTGGGTGCCGGGACATAATGATATTTCTGGTCATGAACAAGTTGATGAACTTGAGACTAGAGATTCAGCAACAATATATGTTGAACCAGAACAAGTCCAAAGAAAGTGGTCCGAGGACAAATACAATAATTAATATAAAGCCAACATAGAGGCTACAGTGGAGGAGCCGAAAAACTACTAAATATCAGTAGGAATCAGCTAAGAATCATTACATGCTATCTTACGGATGATGTCCCGGTAAAAAACCACCTGCAAAAAATAGGGCTGTATAGTGGGGATCTCAGCTGCAGACTTTGTGGCACGGAGATCGAGACCGCAATCTATATCTTATCTGACTTGAGGCACTGGACTCAAGGAGAAAAACAATTTTCGGAGAGGCCAATGTCTACCTAAAACATATGGCATACATAGAATGGACGCCTACTCGAAGGTACCGGGATAACTAAGTTGGTAGACTAAGTGTGGGAGTAGACTACAATAAGTCAACAGGCTGCAAAGCTCCTGGCATGAGGACGGCTCCCAAAAAAGGTAAAATACGATTGTCTACTTCTCAGCTACTGTATTATAGTTAAACACCCTTTTAATGATTTTTCTGTTCCTGTTCCTTAATATGTTACCTATTTACATAAACATATCCTAGAAACAGAAAAGTACACTTAATTTATTCATGAAACATTACAAACTTTTTACAAATAATTGATTATTAACAAAATTTACTTCTATAAAATCCAAAAATCTCGTGATCAATTTCATCCAGACCAGTAATGGCAACGCTTTTCATAAACTCCTTAAATTCTAGAGTATCTGTTTCAATAAAATATTTTTCAATACCATTCGAAGCGTCGACGTCCTTTTCAGCTATTTCTGTTTCATATGTGTAGTTTTTCATCATGTTTTCGTTTTCATTAATTGACGACTGTGATTTTTTAATGGCGAATAGCTGTTCATCCGACATTTCGTCTCCACTTTTCAAAGTAATTATGGAAGAAATTGATTTTTTGTTTGCCGTTTGGACCTCAAAAACTCTTTTATTTTTAGTTGTACACTCTTTGGTAGCAGCTAAATGGTTCGATGATGGTGTAGAAATTGACGGAAGTAAAGTAGAATCAGAATTAAATTTTCTGCAGCAATGTATACATTCTGTACTAGGACACGCATGCTCATGCTCATTTGATATCGTATTTGGTTTTTCAATAATATAACATTCATTGCCATCATTAGGATCATAGCAACACTGTATGTTTAGAAAGTCATCCAGATTTTCAAATGAAAAGTTTTCCAGTAACGTACAAGAATTCAATATACTAATCTGCTTGCTTTCTTCTGTATGTTGATGATTACCAAAGCAACTGTCATTAACAAATTTATATTGGTTCATTGTGCCTGTAACTCCGTTGAATTGTTTTTCTTTGGAAGCACCATTACTAAAATAGTAGCTTTTGCTCAATTTTTGATCATCACACTGAGGACGATTGTTACTGCCCTTAGTGTACTCTTGCATCCATATTTTGAACGCATGTTTGGATTTTACTTCCGCTCCCTTAAGGCCGCACTGTAAATGAACAGTTTCACTTTGGATATTCTTAATTTCCAGCAAAGTTTTTTTGTATAGTTCCTGATGTTTTTCTAGTTCCGGTATCAAACGATTTCTTTCTGTCCAACTTAACGGTGTATCAAGTTGTTGTTTTATAAGATTTATATGTGTTTGACATTTTTTTATAGTTTCAATGCATAGTTTCGCTTGACTAAATTGTTTTTCTAAACCTTTTTTATAAAAAATTAAATCTCTCGATATTTCTGGTTGGGACATGAATATTTCGTATAGTTCCTCTTCGTCAATACTCGATTGAGGCGTATTATTCTTTAAGGAATGAGTACACGATGAAGAAGTACTGCGTCCCTCAAAAGGATTCAATGAAACAGGTTTTTCCGGAATCTTATCTATGATATTTTTCAGCTGAACTGTAACGTATATAATTAAGGAAAATGGAATTGCAAAAAATAAATATGGAACTAAATTCTAGTTTTTCCAAGCGAGAAAAACGTGTGCTGACTTTTTCCTTTGATCTGATATGCCGGAATATACTTACACCTTACAGAACTTGATAAGATCTATACTTCTTTAATATACCTACAATACATATAAATATTGAATGAGAAAAAGGATACTAATTTCTTTATCTTTTTTCAATAATTCGTCATTTAATATATATATTCCTTCTGTCTTCTCCATCAAAGTATTTTCCAATTGAACGCATTCTTTCTTTTTGTTTGTAACTTCATTTTTAAGCAAATTAAAACAAAATTGAATTTCAGTCATGTCAGGTTTAACCGTTATAAATTTTTTATCTGCTCCAACGAAAGACTTGACTTCAACGACATATTCTTCCATTTTCTTTTTACTCATAGACATACTATTCTGAAACGATAGACAAAACCTGTTTACTTGCAAATTGTAAATTTAGGATCATGTTGGGAAAGTATGAAAAATTATTGTTAAAACATAAGCTTTTTTGAGTGTCCATAAAATGATAAACATGACCCAGAACACGAAATCCTTCTGTTTTGAGCGTCGCTGAGGTGTTAATTGATAATTTCCTTTTAGGATCGTTACTATTTTTTTAAAATATGTTATAGTATAGGAACATAAATTAAGACAGTATTTAAGACTATCTTAGAAAAACTATCCACAGTTGTCTCAAGGGACTATTGGTAAAATATCGACAGCAATGTAATAACCCATTTATTATTAACTAAATATAAACTGTTTGACCCAAACCCTCAGTTTTTCTACGTTTTCTATAGAATGTGGAATAAAAGTTATCAATTAGAATTATGATTTTTTTAAACAATACTTACAGAGAATCCTGTTGCTAATGATAGCTGTTTTTCTAAATCTTCGATTCTGAGTTTTAAGAAATGAATTTCTTTTTGAGGATCTAAGACATTGATCATAGGATCAGTAGCTATCATAGATACTTTCTGAGCAAATCGGCAGGTACTTAATGATTCCTGGAAAGGATGAACTACTGAATATTGTTCTATATATTGGTTTATGAAAAAAATTCAAACAATGACTGCAAGTACAAACTGGAAGCCAGCTGAGATACCTTCGAAGACATTATACTATTCAAATCGTCATACTTTTTAAAATGATCCTCCGATACCTATTGTTTGAGTTTGTTTACCTCTGTATTACTCTGTAAAGTTGATAGTGTGGCCAGCATACTAGTAATGCAATTTCCGTTTAAAGAGTCCTTTAAAATGTGTGTCAACATACTGTTTCTGTAGGGAATGTGGGTTCTATTAGATTCTGATAAAGCTAAAATTACTTGTTGTAGAAAATGTAAAGATAAATTTATCGACTTAGCTTCCTGTAAGCCAGTGCCTTTTGAATGAGTTTTGGAAATTCGCTCTGACCTAAAATAAATAAAAGTTTGTTATATTTAGCTTCGGGGGCTTCTAGGTGTAAAAGCCTGATATCTCTAAAATATTAATCCATTTGCCCCTTTTCCAGGAGTAGCAGAATATCGAAAAAACGAATACTTACAGGGATTAAACATGAGCATTAAAATTAATAAAGCATACGTTAAAATTGGAATTCTGAGAAACCACCCATGCAGCATTTTTATTTGAAGATTAAAATTAAACTTAAATTGTACATTAGAATAGATGTGTTGAATCTTTAAATTCCTTGTGTAATGACACACTCTAATTTTAACCAACATAGTATAATAATGATTTACTTGAATATTTGTTAGTGAGAGTATTGCTTCATGATTCAAAATAATTTTTAGGCATATTAATACGTATAAAAAGTCCATTAGATAGAAATCTGCGTCCAATCCCGAAAAACAAATATTTAAAATGACCCTCCACGGTGTTCTTTGCTTTATCAAATAAGTATATTGAAAAATGATGTATCTGCAGATTTTTTCACAGAATTAAGTTCAATGAATTTTCCCGCAGAGAACCGCATAGATTAAATCAACTTTTTTTTTTCAAGAGAAATTATAAATTCTGAAGAACCAAAAAAGAAATAATTTGGACCCAGAAGATGCGATTTTTCTTGCCATTTGGATATTTCTTCAAGTACAGATAGTTGCAGACTAGCAACTAAAGTACAAGCAGTGATGTCCGATAGGAAATGTTTCCAGGAAAATACGCAAAGCGGGAGACCTTTCATATAAAAAGCATAACTTGTGAACGCGATGTTTGATTTTGGTTATGTTTTGACCACCGTAATCAACCAAAAAATATTGTAGTTTGCTTAGTTAACTAACTGCAATATATAGTGACTTGTACTTCAATCTCTTTTAAATTAATTTAAAAATGTATATTTAAATATTTCTTACCCAGCCAAATCTACCAAATACAACTTTGAAGATCTCAAATTTGAGGAATTACAATCTCGTAGATTGATATAAAGAGTAAATATACAGTGTGATCTCGAGGAAAACTCATTAGAAACAGTTTCTGCAATCGTCCTAAAAATAGTATTCCTAAATATACTACAAAACTGTATAGATATTCACAGCTTACCTATTGGTATCCCCTAAAAATAATAGCCTCATAGCTTCTTGTTCTGTAGTAACTGGAAATACATTCAAATTTCTAATATGTGCAGCGCCTGTTTTGTCTTCAAAAATAGATACTCGCCTAGAATTGAAATTAAGTAGTGTTGCGAGGTCACCAACTCAAAGCCGGTCCTGTCCCTCGATTATAAATTTTGGTGAATGCGCTTTCTAGAACCTTCTGGTCTATTGCAGTATTTACTTATATGAGGAGCGTCATAAAATACTAGAACTTTCCAGAACCGATAAGGACTATATAAACGCGGGTTTTCGAGTACAGTAGAGTTAGTTAGTTAGTTCGAGAAAATTAGTGAAACGGACAGTAAAGAGTTAGTTCACAGAAGTTCTTAGTAATCGGACAGTGATTAAATAGAGCAGATAAATAGTGTAATAGTCAAGTGGTGAAAATAAATTAGAACTAATATACCGAGTGTAAATAAATTAGTAGACATTAAGTAAAGTGTATATATAAATTAAATTTAATACAGTGTATGTTCCTTTAAATAAAGAGATAGTAATTAGCCATAATGTGTATAATTTTATCCCACAAGTAAAAACTGTTTAAATAAATAACGAAAACATTACATTGGTGTCAGAAGAGGGATAATATAAATAAATAATTACGTAAAAAATGGCTAAGAGACTAGGTAGCACTGGAAGATGACGGCCTGGATCCGGAAACATTTTCATTTAACGACGAGGCTTCCACCTAAATCTCGTCAATTTCCGCTATGGACGAGAAGATTTCCACTATGGACGAGAAGATTTCTGCTAATATTTCTGCCAATATGGACGAGAAGATTTCTACTATGAAGAACGATATTTCTGCCGATATCTTATCAATGAAAAATGACATTACCGCTGAAGTCGAAAATAAAATTTCGTCCCTAAAATCAGATATTGAGAATAAGATCACAACCATAGACGAGAAAATGGAGAATAAAATCACAACAATGGACGAGAAAATCCAGGAGTTAGAGAGGAAAATGGCAGACTCAAGAACACAAGACACGTCAACAGAAGAAAAAAAGGTCGAACAAATAAAACCATGCAAGCTAGAAGCACACCCCAAGACAGAAGATATTGGATATTTTGCCCCAACGATCGACGGAAAGATGTCGTGGACCAATTATGTTAAACAGTTTGAAGCAGCCGCTAGAGCGAATAATTGGTCCGATAAGGAGAAGGCAGTGAACTTGACCATCGCGCTTCGGGAAGACGCCTTAGATATGCTTCAGACAATACCCCTTGAAGAAACGGATAACTTCGAGCAGCTGAAGAAGAGGTTGGACATGCGATATGGTCACGAACATCTAGAACACTTGTACCAATATCAGATCAAGAACCGAAGGCAAAAACGTGATGAAACTCTTCAAGAATATGAAGTGGATATCACCCGTCTAGTTCGATTTGCTTATCCATCAGCACCGGAAAACATGATGGAATGTCTGGGCATCCAGGCCTTTATTGATGGCTTGCGTGACCCTAATATGCAGAGGACGCTTCGTTTGGCGCATCCCAAAACATTGGTCGATACATTAACTGCTGCTCTTGAATATGAAGCAGCCACGAAGGCTTCGGAGTTTAACAAAGTTAGGACCACCCAAGAAGAAGGTGACGAAGATAGATTTGACCAGATCGTCAACTTGATAAAAAGGATGGTAGACAAGAAGCCGAAGAAGATTAGATGCTGGAATTGTGGCGAGCTAGTGCATGTTCGCAGTTCGTGTAAGCGCCCTAGGAGGCAGAATCTAAGGAAGCTGCAGTTTCAAGAACTACAGTTGTCAATGAAGAATGGTCACCCACCAGGATCAGAGAAGATCAGGAGAATGATCATCACCTGAAGATGATCCGGCAATGGAAGGAAGAAAATCGGCGACCCACCTGGCAAGAAGTGTCAAGATTTTCACCGACACTCAAGACATATTGGGCTCAGTGGGACTCCCTTATATTGGAAGAAGGCCTGTTGAAACGAATTCTTGAAAATGATTATGGTTCTGAGAATAGAAGGCAGTTAGTCATCCCGAGAACGAGAGTAGTTGAGGTACTGAGGAAGTTACACGACAGTCCATCAGGAGGTCATCTGGGAGTGAAGAAAGCCCTTCAGCGAGTCCGTGAAAGGTTTTATTGGATGAACAGCTCCGACGATGTGAAGGACTGGTGTAAGAAGTGTACGACGAGTAATGGACCACATCGCAAGAGAAAGGCACCCATGAAGCAGTATAATGTTGGAAGCCCATTCGAAAGGATTGTTTTAGACATCTCTGGACCATTTCCGACGACAGAAAACGGCAGTAAATACATCCTGGTTGTGATGGATTATTTCACAAAGTGGGTAGAAGCTTACGCGATCCCGAATCAAGAAGCCACAACTGTCGCGGATGTATTGGTGAAGGAATTCATCTGCCTATGTGCCCTTGGAAGTTCAGAGCGATCAAGGAAGGAATTTCGAAAGCCATGTATTCCAGGAAATTTGTGACAAGCTGGGAATGAAGAAAACCAGGACAACGGCATTGCATCCACAGCCAGACGGAATGGTCGAGAGAATGAACAGGACTATTGGAAAATACCTGTCCAAAGTGGTCTCCAGCCACCAGAGAGATTGGGACGAATATATTTCCCTGTTTGCATTGGCTTATCGATCCGCCATCAATGAGTCCACAGGTCAAACACCTGCGAAAATCCTATTTGGATGCGAAATGAGGCTTCCTTGTGACCTAGAATTTGGTTATCGACCAGGAGCCCAATTCTTGACATCACTCGCTATAGAGCGAATTCGCTGCATAACGAGCAGTAGTTAGCGAAGACTTTACTACTATGCAATTCTTGGGGTGATTCGTTAATGGGCGTGCTTAAACGAAATGAGAAATTTGGCAATGCCGTAAATAAAGCGTTCGCTCTTCTTGACGCTGTCAAATTATTCCAATTTTATGGTTATGTTCTATGTTTGTCTGTTTAAAAGTGTTGTATGAAATTGATCAAAACATTTTCAATTACGCGGACGCGGAGGAAAAGCTTCGGAAAAGCAAAAAAAGATGTTAGAATATTTCAAAGGGACGGATCTAAAAATTGGTAGTACCTACATTCACAAATAACTTTGAAGATTTCGTGGAAGACTGGAATAAATTGGCAAATATCTTAGATAGTATTTGCGGCGGAGAAAATCATTCATTGTCGTGAACGGATTCAAATATTTGCGCGAAACCCGCAAATTTTTAACTTCTATTGCCGCCAGCTCTAAATTTTCCACTCGATTACTCAAACACAATTACAATTTGAAATTTTTCTATAAACAATAGTATTAACTATACGCGCGCGCTGTCACTTATCACTTTCAGTATAAATATAAATATTATCTACCTATGGTTATCACGTACAAAAATGTACTCGCTGCATAACGAACACTATCAAGCGAATGCGCAAAGCAGAGAGCGCTCAAGAATAGTATTTTAACGAATTCATTAGGAAGCGAGTGACCTTGAGTGTTGCGAAGGGTCAAGAATTGGGGTCCTGGAGAAGATTTAGCTGGAGAAGATTACGTGATCCAGTTGAGAAAAAGGATGGACGATGTGCATGAATTGGTCCGAACGAATCTTCAAGTTGACAGCGACAGAATGAAAAAACGGTACGACACGCAGGCCACAGAAGGCAGTTTCAAAGAAGGGGACAAAGTATGGTTACACAACCCGACGAGGAGAAAAGGCTTTTCTCCAAAATTACAAAAATCGTGTGAGGGTCCATACTTGATCAAGAAGAGGATCAATGACGTCATCCATCGCATAAGCAAGATCCCCAATGGAAAACCGAAAGTAATCCACCAAAACCGACTAGCGCCATTCGAAGGAGACCATGACATAGTGGAAGGAGTGAACCATGTCCAGGAAGATTCTGACCCTGCCTTGGTCGCAATTACTACCTACGTTGCGTACGTTACAGTGGCGGATTTACACATTTGCCGCCAGTAGGCTATTCAAATTTTGCCGCCCCTACCGACCTCTACAATTCGTTAGGAACAAATTTTTTTGATAATGAAATTGCCGCTTCATTGTTTGTGTACTAACGTCCTAATTACAACACTTTTCTCCAGTAATTAGTACGATGGTGAACTAGGGGACCGATATGTCAGTTCCTAGGTTATTTTCAAATCCCAACAATTTAGTTAAAACTGCACAAGAAATAGGTAGGGTTCTGAGCTAATTCTCACTTATGTACTACTAATAAGGTACTAATTAGGCTCACTTAAAGTTTAGAAGAAATATATTTGATTATCTACTAAGTATCCGGCTGATAATGTCGATCACATTCCATCACAGCAGGCATGAAAGTTTCACAATACCATTTTGTACATTTTTTGTACAACAAAGCTAAGGCGTTTTGGTTTTCTTGGCTTAAGGTAGATCTTAGACAATTTCTCACTCGTTTCCAACAAACGAAGCTTTTCTCAACTGCTGTGCTGGTGAACATAGAGCTATGCGAACTGCTAAATACAAGTTAGCATAAACGTTTTGCTAATTCTGTTTCCGCAGGAACGAAGATATTTTCATTGATCCCGATTCCGGTTTATCAAAATTGGTAAATGGCGAAATGGATACGAGTACAGTTCCTGCATTTATAATGATGGAATTAAAGCATGGGAGTAACAAAGACATATTTATGAAGTCATCCGTGTCCCACGCTCCCCTACATATGTGGACCTAATAACATTTAGATATGATTTTTATTTATTTTTGTGAGACATAAAGAGAATGTTGGTTCCAAATTTGCCGCCCCTAAAATCTGCCGCCCTAGGCTCCAGCCTTCTCAGCCTAGTGGTAAATCCGCCAATGGTACGTTATATGAAGCTTTCACCACTTCTTATATCGTACCTATAGCATGTAAGTATATCAAATGAAATTCCTCATGTAATTCGGATTTGTTCAAGTTTATCCACTACTATCAGTAGCTAAACTAGGAACAGTTTGGTCTTAGAAAAAGATAACTAATGCCCGATTGCACTACCTTGAAGGCTTGAAAAATTAAGTTCGCTGCACCGTTACTGAGCGAAGCTTATATGCACGAAATTTTAAGCACAGCGTTGTCCATTCAACCGTAGACATACGGTATTGTACGTAAGCGTGGCTTTACTAAGCAAAGCATGGTGCAATGAGAGATTGGAATTATCGGTAATCTGCACATCAATAATCGAAACGTAGGGGAGATGTGGGTATAGTGGCCACCCGAGGTAAAGTGGCCACAAGTAATTATTCTTTGTCCTACCAGCGTCATCTGTGCGGTAAAGCGCTGAACTGTCACGGGCGTCATTACAGTAAACTGTAATACAAATACGGAACCATAAGATCTACAGATCAGATGGGATCTGCATAATTGTGTTTTTGCACGAGGTTGATGTAGTGTTGAGGTTGAGTTCAATTAGCTGTACAACAAAATTGATAAGTGTGGGAGTTCTACGTTTTTGCAGAGCCTTAACATATGGTATAAGGGATCCTAAAGCCATGGCACAAGCAATCAAAGCCGTGAAGGAACAGCATATGCCATTCCAAACAGCCAGTAAAACTTTTAATGTTCCGCGAAATACTCTCAAAAGAAGAGTCCTAAATAAAAATAGAGATGCTAAAAGGAATAATAAAGTCTTAGGCGCTATCCGCCCAGTTTTTACTTTCGACCAAGAAGTAAAAATTGTCCAACATATCCAGGAACTGGAAACTCGTTTTTATGGTCTCACTAAAAAAGACGTAAGATCCCTTGCATATCAATTAGCTGAAAAACACGGCTTGAAGCATACTATCAACAGACAAACCGAGCTTGCTGGGGAAGACTGGTTAAAGGGGTTTCGTGACAGACATCCGGAAATCAGCCTTCGCACACCTGAAGCCACTAGTGCGGCCCGAGCTAGAGCCTTCAATAAGCCCAGCGTTGACAAGTTTTTTGGTCTCTTAGACAATTGCCTTAATCGGTTCCCATACAATGCCATGAGAATTTTTAATGCAGATGAGACAGGGCTTACAACTGTGCAGTCTAATTACTTGATTTTTGCACGAAAAGGTCGGAAACAAGTAGGTAGCCTCACATCTGCTGAAAGAGGAGTTAATGGGTTCAGACATTGTGGAATTGTTCCGTATAATCCACATGTGTTCAGTGATGCAGATATTGCTGCGGCTGAAGTTACTGATAGAGATGTTGCAGTTAGGGCAGATCATGCGGAAAACGAAAATTTCAATGATGAAGGCAACAAAGCGAATGATGTAGCACATCCAGTTCCTTCAACTTCTCAAACTAACAAACAACCTGTTGATGAAAGCATAATTAATATCCAAAATAGTGGACCAAGCTGCTCAAGTTTACTCTTCAGTCCAAAAGAGATCGTTCCGATTCCAAAATGTAAAACGGAAACTCAAAGAAATGGTAGAAAAAGAGGTTCAAGCGCAATAATCACAGACAGTCCTTATAAAAATGAGCTAGAAATAGCAAAGGAATCTCAAAATCCAGCAGCAGTTAAGAAACAAGTTTTTGGTAGTAAGAAGGCTAAAAGCAAGGTTGCGACAAAGAAATCAAGAATTCCTGTTAAAGATGACACAAGTAGCAGCGACGATGATGTGCAAGAAGATGTAGAGTGTCTCTACTGCTCAAGCCTCTTCTCAAAATCCAAAAAAAGGGAGGGTTGGATATGCTGCTCAAGATGCAAAAGATGGGCCCATGAAGAATGTGGTGGCTGCGATGAAGACGAAGATATGTTTACATGTGAACTATGTTCTTAAGCAGTATATTTATGTGTAATAAACTAATAAATGCTAAAGTACTGTTGAACCACATGTGATATTGTTTTACAATACATTTTATCGTGGTCACTTTGCCCGCTGTGTGGGGTAAAGTGGCCATTTGCACGTATTTTGCAAAATAATTTGTAAATAAAAAAAATATTACATTAAGGCTGTAACTTTTTTAATATGACTATAATAATAGTTGAGCTGTATTGGGTACTTGATTTCATCATCATATTGCTCTTTATTTCAAATCAGAAGATTTTTGAACCTTAGGGTGGCCACTATACCCACATCTCCCCTACGTTAACGTAATAAATGAGGAAGCGGTAATGTAATTTCGGTATCGGAGCCCCAATTTAAAAGTACACACGTTTCCCCCAGAAATTGTACTTACGGAAGATCATCTAAAATCCTAGAAACTTTTGACTGTTTAGTACTCAGCAAATCATATCCAACTTCATTGTATATCTCCATATACGATATATAAATGGTAGGCTTTTCAGAAATCTTCAAAAATAATAGATTGGGGTAGATGATATCGCCCTTAATGTAACATTCAAAATATCAAACTAACTCACGTTTTCGTAATGTTTAAATATATACTGTATACTCCTTGGAATAATACCTCTTTCATCATAATTTTTTGATGAACCAGTGATGCTGTAGGTTTTCCCACTTCCCGTCTACAATAAAAGTGGTAAGTTAAGAAATAAATGAATGACAAATTATGAAATATGTAAATACGACACAATCAAATGTATTTTGTGAAGATAATAAACGTTTTTCCATTGTCTCTAGTCTATAGAACTCGTAGAAGTGAATAAGGTCCCTCCTTACATACTCGATTCCCTAAATGGTTAGAAAAAAATTGACTTAAAATAAAGACTGGAGATCGTAGATGGACCCAACATATGTTTACTTTAAAATATGTGATCGGTAGCACCAAAGTCGAAGGTTGTACATGACACCATATATTATCATCTTCGACGAGCCCTTCATGTAATCAAAATCGAACTAAACCAGTAACTTCGTTTGATCTCATGATTAAGTCACTATTAAACAGGCAATGATGATCAAATACGGGCCTGAAATATCGGAACACTTTATTCAAATCCAAGGTGCCACAATGTAAACAAACACTAACGTACATCCACGTGAAATATGTCCTGTTAATTGGCCAGAAATTGTCCTTTGTAATAGAACTATAATTTTTGGCCAATCTCCGCACATCTATAACGTAGATGGATGCATGTAGTTCGTTAGTGTTTGTTTACATCGTTGGCTTCTTGGATTTAAATAGAGTATAACAAATCAGGATACAGGTAACAAAGGGTAAAGGTAGACAATAATTTTACCCGATGTTAAGCGGTCCTAAGAATAAAAATAAAGTATTGCTTTATACACACATAAGGTGGTCCGGTGCAAATATTTTCACAGAATTATTTTAATAAAAGTTCACTTACTTGGCCATAAGCGAATAATGTACCATTGAAACCTTCTATCACACTAAAATACAAAAAAGAATAAAATGTTAATACACATGGACATCATTATTGAAAAAATTGAGTTGACGTTCGGATAAAAATTGGTGTGTATTGGTACCCTATACATAAACATGGAGGAGTAACCACTAAATGTATGTATGTACTATTCATACAAATATCAAAAAAAAGGTAATTACATAACTCAACTTTCATTGTAAACATAATTGAGGTACGTTTACCTACACATTGCTAGTCGCTAACAACTGCGACCAAAGTAGCAGCGATTTTATGTCGGCGAATTTTGCAGAGATGTTTTCTACGATAGTATCTTTTAATATTCGTCAACGAATTTCTTTTCGGCAGTCGCTTTTAAAATAATGATATTGTATTTCGGATAATTGGATATATGATCCACAAGTTCATCATCCACTACTCTCGATTGCCAATACCAAAAATTTGAAAAAATAAATTTGTCAAAACAACTTAACCTTAAAACGCTATCCGACGACCTGCATATAAGCGATAGGGAATTAATTTTGGTAGCAGCTTCTCAGTAGTGCGTATGAAAACACTGCCATTTAATTACGTGAACAGTAGGTAGAATGTATACCATTGAAATAAATTAGGAAAGAATCCAATGACTCCCATCCATTGAACCAGATGACAAAAGTGTAATCAACCAAAAGTTTGGCTTGGTTGACAAGTTATTGGTTGGACAGTAATAATAATCAACAATAGGTCGGAAAGAGGTTGTTTGGATTTTCGATTTTAGGAATGCCATGTATGTGGGATATGGTTTCTGGGGAGTTGACGTTTATGAATCTTAATTTCTAAAATAATTTCTGATTTTTTGATTCGTTAAAACATATCCTGGAAAAGATACATTTCTTAATGAAAACTATGGAATGTACGAGATCTCTTGCAGTTACTGGAATCAAACAAATCTGTCTGAAAATAAGAACCGCGACTACAATCCGACTTATTAAGCCCTATATTATATTGAGGGAAGTGATGCTGTTGCAGAGAATCAACTGATCAGTCCACTAGTAAGACTGAATGAAATATTTTTGTTCTTACCAATCATACATCACAGCATTTCTAGTTGGCTACAAAGCCCAAATTTGCTAAATCACCAAAAGGAAACCGACAGAAACAAGTGATAAAAAAGTCTGAAATTGTCAGGAACATATTATAGTAACCAATCACATTAAATATCACTCAACTTCCATTATGTATTGTAATGGCTAATCTCTTGTTGGTCCCATCATACACGCAAATATTTTCTTTCCATTATAAAAGACTTATAGATGAACCAATTCCTTCATAGCAGTTTGGCTTTTGGAAAAATCACTTTACTTTTTAACTATCATGTGTATGAACTCCTCTATCCAGCTCAGAATTGTCAATAGCTTTAAACCAAGTGTGATATGTGAGAAATTTTTTACCTCAATATTCCTCGACATTGAATAAGTAAGTAGGTATTTGAAAATATTTGGCACAAAAGTCTAACCTAACCTACTTCATAAGCTACTACTTGATCAAATACATCTTGCTCTAAAATTATATCCTGCTGTGTACTGGGGTAGATTGAAGAAGATAATTTTAAATTATAATTAGGATGTGTCTTTTTTTATTTATAGTTGTAAGATCAAGTAATTTACCTACAAATTACAGGTTTTGCTACCAAATCAAATACCTCTGCTTGGGTACCATTCACATTGAATACTTTGTAAAACCTGAAACGCAGTTAAATTGAAAAAAAAGCTCACACAAAATGTGTGAGAAATACTTTCCGAAATCCACAACAAGAATTCAAAAAACTTCTGGTCCCTGGATAAAGCATTAAATCTTCATATTGCTTTTTCTTTTTCGTGATTTTATACGACACCTAAAATAAATATGTATTTATAAAACGAACTTAGTCTTATATCATGATCAATTGAATATCTTAGAAATAATTATTAATACCAGAGACTGCCCTTTCAATTCATTTCTCAATCTCGCATACACTTTTATATGCTGATAAACCATCTCCAAAACATCCAATTCAAAGTACGAGTTTATTTATATTACTAAATTTGACATGTTGTGACACAAAAATGTTAACGTCACATTTTTAACGTGAAACATTTGAAGATGTATATAGGTACTGTAGATACTGGGTGATTCATCAAGGGAGAAGAGCCGCTATATATCAGAAGGTATTTACCGTGCAGCATGTAAAAAAAGATATTGAAATGCGGTTTTCAACCATTTTTGCAGAATTTCAGTCTCTATTGGAATAATCTGTAAGAGATTTTATCTTAATGTACATTTATCATTTTGCACACATAATTTGCCCTTTTTTACTTCTCATCATGACTATCGACATTATTTGGAAATGTGATGGGCTACATAAATATACACTGTGTTCATTTGAAAAGGACCCACCCTTAATATTTCAAAAATGGGACATATTAGAAAGAAATGCCGAAACACGTGAACTTTTAACTTGAGGGAGACACTTTTTGGCGCTAATGTCATAAACGTCAGATTCACCCCCTCCCTACTGGAGATAGCCCTTACATTTTTTCAAATGGCATTAGATATAAAGTCATACCTCATTTGAAAGGTCTGGTAAATCTCTATTTAATCATTTTGTTTTGTCTTTGATACCTGCCTTCCATTGTTATTTAATCGTTGTTCAAAATTGGCTCTCTTTTAACTTTTATAGCCTGAATTTTAACGGCGGTCACTTTGAACACATGTTTAAATAGCAGTTTTTTTTGTAAACAGTTGTCTTTTTACTATTTGTAAATTTTTTGATCTTTAAAGAGTCTTTCTGTCATAACATAATACGGGGGCATACCAAAGGTTGAAAGAGAGCCAATTTTAAACAACGATTAAATAACAATGGAAGTTATAGAAAATACTCCCGACGGAAACTGTTTATTCAGATGCGTCAGCCAATTTTTATTCAATAATGAGTCTCATCATTTGGATCTAAGAAAAGGTGCTGTAGAATATATTTATGAAAACTGGAACTACATTAAATACTTTATACCCCCACCTAATAATTCCCTCAACAAAGATGAGTACTATAATTTGATGTCGAGAAATGGTATTTATGGAACTTCTGCAGAATGCTTAGCCCTTTCCGAGGTACATACTTTAAGATTTGAAATTTTTTATTTGACAACTATTGACAACTCCAAAGAAATTAAGAATTTTCCAACTATAATTGCTAAACAAAATGATTACCCTCCTATTCGAATCCTGTTTTCTGGCAATCCAAGCTCAGGTCATTTTCGCTTACTATGCCTTAACAAAGAATTTATTGAAAAATGCGAATGATGAAAACGAAAATCGTTGTGAAATTTGTTCTAAGTCATTCTTGTCCTCGAAAGGACTTAAAATCCATACTTCTAAAACACATATTAAACATGACCAAGATTCCTCATGTTTGTTTTCAGTTGAAGAAAACAATATTTTGTTTCCAATCTCATCGCAACTAGATCCTGTAACTTTGAAGGAAAAAAATTATTGTAATATTTGTAAGAAATCATATAAAGGAACACGAGGTCTCAAACAACATAAGAAAATTAAACACAAATTATTGCATTTGGGAGAAGATTTTAATAAGCACAATAATTCAATTTTAAATACATTAGGAATTAATTCAAACCATGAAATTTCAAGCTTGGTTAAATATTTTTCAACCTTAAAGTGTTCGATTACAATACTCAAAATCATTCCAAAAGGAGTTAGAAATACAATTGCAGAAGAACTTTCGTCATTGCTAGACAAATGTGTTACAAGAAATGATTATCATTCATGGGTTTGTCTCTTTCTCTTTTCGTATGCTGTTTTTCCAATGCCGCGTAACTCAAAGAAAAATCGTAAAGTCACTTTAACAACTTTAGTAAGAAATAACCTAATTGTATGGCAAAAAAATAAACACCTTCCTACGATCGAGCTTTTATCCCAATATAAACCAAAAAACAACAAAATTGAAGTAAAATATCAAAATAGAAAGCCGAAGCATGAATTTTTCAATCAAAAGGTACGATCAAAAATATCCGAAGGAGATGTTAAAAATGCTATAAGGATTTTAACATCAAATGACACACTTGCACAAAGTAGTGAAGAAGTACTACAAATTTTAAAATCAAAACATCCAGAACAGGAAAAAGATGAACATTTTCAAGATGAATTTGAGTTTGAATCAAAATGTAACAATGTTTCTACAGATGAATTAAAAAATACAATTTTTTCTTTCAATCCTGGATCTTCAGGAGGTATCGACTCCCTCAGACCGCAGCATTTAAAAGATCTTGTAGGTAATTGTCAAAGTATTTTCTCTTCAAAATTATTAGTATCTCTTTCTGCTTTTATAGCTCATATTTTATCTGGCTCTGTGCCTAACGAAATTCGTCCTATATTCTATGGAGCAAATTTATGTGCCTTCAACAAAAAGGATGGTGGAATACGCCCAATTGCTGTGGGTCTGTGTCTCCGCCGCCTAACTGCCAAAATAGTTTGCAAAAGAATTTCCGATTCACTAGGCAACATGTTTCGTCCCCACCAACTAGGTTTTGGTACAAAATGCGGGGCAGAGGCCGCTACCCACTCAATGAGACTTTTTCTTAATTTCCCTCATAAAAACGATAAAGCCATTTTAAAAATCGACTATAAAAATGCGTTTAATATGGTTAATAGAAGTGTAATATTATCAAGTGTTAAAGAATACATCCCAGAATATTTTACTTACATTTCACAATGCTATCGATATAACTCAACACTTTCTTTCGGTAACCAAGAAATTTTGTCACAAAGGGGAGTTCAGCAAGGGGATCCTCTTGGGCCTCCCCTTTTTTGTTTAGCCATTCAACCGATAGTAAAGCTTATGAAATCTGAATTGAATTTATGGTACCTTGATGACGGACTAATTGCGGGAGATCCAAATATCGTTTTAGAGGATTTTAAAAAGACAGTAAACTACAGTGAAAAAAATCGGTTTAGTCCTAAATTTTCAAAAATGTGAACTTGCAATAATTTCAGAAAACCCATCACACATTATATCGAAATTTTTAAATTTTGCTCCAGAACTGCTACCAACTCCTTTGGAAGATTTTAGTTATCTAGGCTGTCCATTTTTTTCGAAACAAATTACATTAGAAATAGATAAAAAAATTAATTTTATCAAAATATTATCAGAAAATCTTAAATTCTTAGACTCACATATAGCTTACTATTTACTTGAGAAATCTTTTGGCATACCTAGAGTTTCGTACACATTGCGATGTGTCCCTTGCTGGAAATATCCTGAAACTTTGGAAAAATATGACAACATATTAAAAAACACTATTCAAGAAATTAGTAATTGTGATATAAATTTGAAATCTTGGTTACAGAGCACCTTACCAGTTAAATTGGGTGGTTTGGGAATAAGGGATTTATGTACACTATCAGTGTCAGCTTTTTTGGGTTCGGTGAATGATATAACGTCACTATCTAATATCATTCTTCCAGATTATATTTTAAATTCAAATGATTCAGATTTTAGTAAATGTTCATCAAAATGGCTTAATCTTTGCAATTTATCAGAAAATACATTAAAAATTTTTGTTCCCTCAAACAAAATGATTTAGATTTAAAAATATGCAATGTTCGTTACGTAAATTTATTCAATAGTTGTGACTCTCTAGCCGACAAAGCACGTTTTTTAGCTCTTCAAGAGCCTGAGAGTAGTTCTTGGATAGGTGCTCTTCCATCCACAAACCTTTTAAATAACAACACTTTTAGAATTTCTATTGCTCTGAGACTTGGTCTTCCTGTGTGCGTTGAGCACACCTGCGTTTGCGCAGGTCGTGTTTCGAGGCATAGGGAGATTAATGATATCCTTAAGCGAGCTCTAATTTCAGCCGAATTCCCGGCTATTTTGGAGCCGCTTGGTGTTTCTCGGAGCGATGGAAAGCGAGTGGATGGAATGACACTTGTCCCGTGGAGAAAGGGAAGAGAGCTGCTCTGGGACGCCACATGCAGTCACTCATTAGCTCTTTCATACATAGAAAAAACATCACAAAATGCAGGAGGGGCCGCATATATTGAAGAGCAAAAAAAACATAGCAAATACAAAGACCTAAAAGACAGATATATTTTTGTTCCATTTGCTGTGGAAACTTTCGGCCCTTGGGGTGATGAAGCAAAGAGCCTGGTCGCTGAAATAGGCACAAAATTACCTGACAAAAGGGCTCGGAGTTTCATCACCCAGAAGATCGGAATTGCCATACTACGTGGAAATGCTGCGTCTGTGCTTGGGACACTTCCGGAAGAGTTGGGTTTGGAAGAGTTTTTTTTGTTGTGCAGATAAGATTCTGGATATAGAATGAGTGTACGCGAGTCTGCATGTGTTGTTTGGTTGTAATTTTTTTTTAAGTTTAATGTATTTTTTTTTATAATATGTTATTAATTGTAAATTCTATATTTTGCTTTTAATCAATAAAATCTATGGAAGGCAGGTATCAAAGGCAAAACAAAATGATTAAATAGAGATTTACCAGACCTTTCAAATGAGGTATGACTTGATACCTAATGCCATTTGAAAAAATGTAAGGGCTATCTCCAGTAGGGAGGGGTGAATCTGACGTTTATGACATTAGCGCCAAAAAGTGTCCACCTCAAGTTAAAAGTTGACGTGTTTCGGCATTTCTTAGTAATATGTCCCATTTTTGAAATATTAAGGGTGGGTCCTTTTCAAATGAACACAGTGTATATTACTGTTAACAATTCCTTTATACATATGCCGACGGCTGTCTGTGACAAAGAACAATGGTGCCCTTTACCTACAAATTTTTGGTAGCTGCCTTGAGTGAAGTGGTTTAATGCTACTATTAGACTAATTAACTTGTCGTCCGTATATCTACTTAATTACAGTGACCTGTAAATAATTTTCATATTAGTAAAGCGTGATCTATAGACGTCAAAAAATAATAGTTCAATACTATTAAACGCTTTACAAAATTAGAAAAATTAATTTCCAAAGAGCAGACCGTCCACTAAGAAGCAACAACTACTTCTCGGGCTATATGCCCCGACAGACATTGAATTACACTTCTAAAGTAAACGGGGTTGGTATATCTGTTAAGATAGAACCAACCATTCTGGTTTGCGATTAGAAGGAATAACATCACTTGTGGACCGGTTTCGGCGTTTTGCGCCTCATCAGCACAAGGTAGATGATATTCGTCCAGAAGCTCTGAGAGCATAATGTGGAGATGTCGCTGATATCGCACTCTTAGCATTTCCATTACTGAGGCTAATGTATTATGAAAAGTGACGTATTTCTCATTCCTTACTTAATTTCAAAACCAAATATTGCTCATACTGTGAGAAATATTATTTCTCACGGCACTTTGCCCACGCCACATACATTTATATGGAGAATCAAATAAAATGGACAAAAACTTAGTAGGCTTCTGTCATCTTTAAATACCTACTTAGTTGTCACGCAATTGTCAGATTAATTAATATAACGGAGAATATAGTGAAAAGAAATGACGTTCCGGATTTGACCATACAAAATTGTACAAATTTCACCATCAACTATAATTTTAAATAAAATTATTTAACAGTATAGAGATGGGATACTTAGTGTTATTTTTGTTTTACTAACCATAAAAAATAAATATATTAAGTTACTTTACTTGTATTCTTTAAATTTGTGCAGTTGTAGAAAAAGTATAGTGTGCAACATGTGGGGAGAGTACTTTTCTCACTCGTGTGTTTGCGGAACTCGCCCTTCGGGCTCGTGCCACAAACTTCCACGCTCGTGAGAAAAGTTGAACTTTCCCCTCTTGTTGCACAATATACTATTTAGCTGAATTCTTAATGCATCGGTGGCCAGTAATTCTAGGAACCTTCGGCAAATCACCAATTCTCTTCTGTCATTATGTTACTAGTTATGTCAGATGTACCTTTCAATGGAGGAGTTCAGTCTAAGGTCAGTGTGACCAACAAAAAGTGGTTTTTATGACAAGAATGACAGTTAATGTCTACCATTCAAAACATAAGATTTTGCAGGTTTTTATCACTGCGAACATCTATATTGCTCTATTAAACCAATGAATACACCCCCGAAGCGTAAATCTTAAAATTTAAAATGACGTTTTAGCTGAATTCTCAATGCATCGGTGGCCAGTAATTCTAGGAACTTTCGGCAAATCACCAATTCTCATTTGTCATTATGTCACTAGTTATGTCAGATGTCAGTGGAAAAAGCAATCAGAAGAATAAAGTGATACAACTAACTAGAACTACTACAACAGTGTTGAAAATAAACATAAACGAATATAAACAAAAACAAATAACACTGACATATGACATAACTAGTGACATAATGACAGATGAGAATTGGTGATTTGCCGAAAGTTCCTAGAATTACTGGCCACCGATGCATTGAGAATTCAGCTAAAACGTCATTTTAAATTTTAAGATTTACTCTTCGGGGGTGTATTCATTGTTTTAATAAAGCAATATAGATGTTCGTAGTGATAAAAAACCTGCAAAAATCTTATGTGTTGAATGGTAGACATTAACTGTCATTCTTGTCATAAAAACCACTTTTTGTTGGTCACACTGATCTTAAACTGAACTCGGATTAATGATGCTGAAAGAGAATGCAACCGAAATAAATTTTCGGTCGGAATTCAATAAATATGTTCAATTACGTTGTACAGTATTTTCAATCATAAGATTAGTCAGTCATTCTGGGCAAAAATAAGAATTGCGGACTCATAGATTTATTTATTTATATGTTGGGAGGGTGGGGGGCCATTTTGTAAATTCAAAATTATATGGATTTTCAAACGCACAAAATTCAAAGGCAGTGTTTTTTTTTAAATTTTATTCAAAAAAACAACACATCACATAGGTACAAATTAAATCTTGAAAATAACCAACAAAAAAAAATTCAATAGGGCATGTCCATCAATTGACAAGTTCACACTAATGATAAACAATTATTTGGATAGATTTTAGATTTGTAATTTGGTTATTTAGTATTGATTCAATAATCCTTTTTATTATAAACAGTCAGCTTTTAAAATACCTAAGCAATTAAAACAATGTTGAAGAAAGCACCAAATCAAAATTAAATTAACTCAAACACGATCAAAATAACTATAAGAACCACGTGTTGTGCAAAGAACGCTTGTTTATCATCAGATTCATCAGGGCATGACGTCAGGTGGACAAGCCCTATTACTTTCTTAAAATTTAACCTCTAGGCTATTATGTGCTCTATGGATATAGCTAACCCATTCCGTCGAAGTTGTGTTGATGTTGATCTAAAAAAATTTTTAGGGTTCTCTAAAATTGATATGCAACTGAATGAGAGACGCTGTAATCCTAATCTCAACGAGAGAATTGGATATTGTTTCAAAAAGAGGAAGGATGAATTACATTATTTTTACATATTTTATTCAACCAACCGAAAATATGACAAACAACATAGTAATATAATTCGGGTGAGTAAGATCCACATCATATAGGGACTTCACGAAAAGAGTTATGAAGGGAAATTTCCAAAACTCTAAGTACTACCCTTTTAAAAAATCTGGTACATTATTTTGCCGCAAAGTCATTTTTCGATTACTCGATTTTGTCTAATTCACCCATAGTATTAAAGGACCTTTTTAAAAACCAGGTAAAGTATATTTCACAATATTTTGTTGACTCGGTATCTGGTCTTAAGGATTTGATAATACAAGTTTATAAATCCCTCATTGTACAGTAAACAAGAACAGATCCGTAGTCGGTAAAATTTAGATAATAAAACTAAATATTATTTCACCGGCCAAACATTTCAGTTGTAAAATAATCATACTATTAGGCATTATCTTTTCGAAGAAACGAGTACGATACTGTGCTATTGTTATATGATTAACGACTACCTGCTGTGGGTTTTTCTCTTAAATCAATCATGTTGGTGTTAAGTTAAAACTAAATATCTTGGAACTTGAATATCGTGATACTTTTTCGCCTAGTTAACCACTGCCGTTGATATTTGCTTCGATATTGGACGTTAAAACCCTACATTAAGTAAAGACAAAGACGGCACTAACGACTGATATCAGAACTTTTTATAAATATCTTATCAAGACAGCTTGTATCGTTCACAACGAAAATGTAAGTTACTATAATGGACAAAAATGAATTTAAGTTAATTGTTATATCGATTTAAAAAAGCCACCTCAAATGCCCGGGTTCTTTCCCCTGTTGATATACAGGGTAGCACAGAAAATTGCATTTTACGCTTAACTTATGAACATCATGTGGAAAAATTTAATAACTGAATGATGTTTAGTTGTACGACGTTTTTAACCCAATCTTTTCTGAACAATTTGTTTTATCCCGATATCTGCATTATTAAAGGAAAAACACAGGTTTAAAGGAAATAATGGCAGGTGAAGATCGGTTTCTTCGTCTTCAGGTTCTTCTAGAGCGGCCTCTGTCCCGATTTTACCTATAATATTGGCAGATGTTCATAGTACCGAAGTTTCACCTGATCCTAAAAAAGTAACGCGAGTTATTGCCATTGACCCTTATAACTATCTATGTTATAATAATCGAACCCAACACCCGGATATGAGTAAAAGGAGAAATGCTTATTTTGCTATTTGAAAAAAAATGTATACAGTATTTGTATATGTTTTTTATTAAATTTAGTCAGTCTGATTTTTATATTCATTGCCGTAACATTAAAATTATATTTAAATCCACTAATAGTTTGCTTATTTTTTGTGTTTAAAGTAATGAAGTGTTTTTAAAAATAAAGTTTTTCAATAAAGAAACTTAATTCGCGTTACTGAAAATTAACTCTTAATTTGCAGTAACGCGAGTTATGGCCATTGACCCTTATAACTATCTATGTTATAATAATTGAACCCAACACCCGGATATGAGTAAAAGGAGAAATGTTTATTTTGCTATTTGACAATTTACACAATATTTCCTTATATGTTTTTTATTACATTTAATCAGTCTGATTTTTATATTCATTGTCGTAACATTAAAATTATATTTAAATCCACGAATAGTTTGTTTATGTTTGTGCTTAAAGTAATAAAGTGTTTTTAAAAATAAAGTTTTTCAATAAAGAAACTCAAGTGGCGCAGTCAGTAGGATTTTCGTCAGGAAATCTATCGTAGAAAAACCGTGAGTTTCAACTCTTTGGGCGAGAACCAGAATCAATTTCAAGTTCCATTTCCCAAGGAATTCATCAAGGAAGCCAAGGACGGATTATAGAAAAGGTCTATTGCAATAAAAAGAGCACATATGTGGTAAGAATTTTTTTTTATGTCAGACTCCTCTTCTAACGACGAATCCTTAAGCGAAATCGACAATTGTGAAGAGTTAGATTTAATTGATAATTTTAAAAATTTTGCTATAATGCCAGTTTTAGACATTAAAAATTTGTCAATTATCCCAAATTTCGATGGGAACATTAATAAATTGCAGCGTTTCATAAATGCTTCCGAATCAATTTTACGTCACTATTTAGATAGTGAAAATATCGGTAGTTTTCAAAATACATTACTTCTTAATGGCATATTATATAAATTAGAAGGTAAAGCCGAGGAAATAGTCGCTATAACTGGCGCTAAGACTTGGAATGATACAAAAAATGCTTTAATTTCAAATTTTGGTGATCATAGAGACGAGAATTGTTTGAATCAAGATTTAGTTAATATAAGACAACGTAATGGTGAGTCTCCTTATGTATTTCAGGGAAGGATTTCAAGTTTGCTTAATTCAATTTGTAATTAAATAGATTTACATTATGAAATGCAGAACGTGAGTCAAAAAGAAATGTTTTCATTAAACAAGCGCTTAAGTCATTTTTAGCTGCTTTAAAGGAGCTATTCATTCATTCATAAATTTGGGTTGTGCTCACCAGCCCAGGCACTTGAAGTGAATCTTTGTACCATTTCCCATATTATCTACTTCCATTCCAGAAGCTTCGTGTCTACTATAAAGGTCACTAGTTTGACTGGAGGGATTTTCAGTAGTTGTGATGGTTTTATAACTTCCTCTCCAAAGTGCTTCCGTCTAAGTTCTTGTAAGTCCTCGCAGAAGCAGAGTATGTGAGTAGGTGTTTCATCATCAAGTTCACATTTTCTGCACATAGGTTCACTAACTTTGCCCAAATTGTACAGATGTTTCCTCAAGGTGCAATGTCCAGTCACCAGGTCGGTAACTGTCTTCAAATGTCTCTTACCTAGTTTCAGTAGCCTGGTTGAGAGTTCCTTATCTACCTTGTTCAGTAAACTCTTTGTATGAAGGTGCACTTGTGTCACCCTCCATTTGAATTGGTGTTCCCTATCTAGCCAGTTCCCAATTTCCCATCTTATGCAATCTTTTGTGATTCCACAAAACGGTTCCGGACCTATGAAGTCTCCTTTAGAGCCTTCTTTAGCTAACTGGTCCGCCATTTCATTACCTGCAATCCCCTTATGTGCCGGCACCCATATTAGAGACACTTTGTTGTCTCTTGCCAGCCTGTTGAGGGATTCTTTGCAGTTTTTCACCAGTTTAGACCTAGTTGTAGGATTACTGATAGCCTTAAGCAGAGCCTGGCTGTCAGTGAATATTTCAATTTTTTGTCCGGTATATCCTCTTCTGATGTTTTCATCAATACAGGCTATAGCGGCAATCGTCTCTGATTGAAACACAATCGTATATTGACCAAGGCTAAAGAACATTCTCTTTCTAGGTCCTTTTATACCAGCCCCAGTGCCATGGTTTGTTTTGGAGCCATCGGTGAACCAGATGATTTCTCCAGAATTACTTGGGTGCATCACCTGTTCCCTAGATGGCATCGATGATATTCACTCGCTCAGTGAATATATTCTCTGGTGTCATGCTATCAAAACACATGTGAAATATGGGTTCGTCTAGTAATGTCCCAGTTGTATCAGTGTGTCCTTTTGGAACATTGTTCGTTTCCCGATTCCCGTTTCCCGATTTCAGCCTAAGAATTGCCATCATTGCCTCCTCCCTTATAAAAAGTTCTAGAGGAGGAAGTCCAATAAGGGCTTCCATTGATGCCGTCCCCGTACTGTTCATTGCCACGGTAATACCAAGAAGCGCTTGTCTTTGGATTGCAGTTAATATATTAACTGCAGAGGACACTTCTGTCCTCCTCCACCAGACTATTGTTCCATAGGTGATCGTTGGCCTTATCACAGTTGTGTAGAGCCAGTGAACCACCTCAGGTCGTATTCCCCAGGTTTTGCCCATAACTCTTCTGCATTGCCAGAAAAGCCTAGTTGCCCTGGTAGTAATTTTTTCCAGGTGTGCCTTCCAATTCAGTTTGGAATCAAGGGTCACTCCCAGATATTTGACTTCTTTGGAGACATTAGGGCCTATTATTCGTGCTATTAGACCAAATACATTAGAACAAGCGATTCAATTTATTAGAGAGGAGGATAATATTAAATACTATCAGAAAAATCAAAATTTTGGTAATGTTAATTTTAATAATGCTGTTCTGAAATATCCTAACCAACCCAATATCCCACGCCAATTTCAACATTTTCAACAAACACCCCAACAACATTTTCAACCAAGAATGTCTCAAATGACAAATAATTTTTCACCTCAATTTCCCAGAGGACCAATACAAATTCAACGTAACCCAAATCCACCAAATCCTAGATATCCAACAAATTCACAAGTTTTTGGTAAACCTCCACATGTTTGGAAACCAAATCCAAATAATGTTCAACCTAGACCCGTACCTATGTCTGTTTCAACAAGAAACACCACACCTCAATTCCGAAACACCAATAATTTCCAGAATTTCAACCAGAAACCTAATTTCCATTCTGAAGAGTTATTTAACGCAGAAACTTCTTCTGAACAAGTAGAAATAGAAAATGTAATTCAAATTTTGACGAAAATTTTGAATATGAAAATGAAGACAATTCTGAAAATTTCCTGGAAACTCAAATTGCATACGAAATGACTTAATAGAACTTAATATTTCCACAGAAAAAAAAGAATTACCCTACATTCAAATCTCCAATCCCCCTATTAAACTACTTATAGATACCGGCGCAACAAAATCTTTTCTGAAACCGGAACTTGCTGAAAAAATTTTTAAAGATAAAATTTTCAGAGAACCTTTTACTGTTTCATCAGCATTTCAGAAATCAAGTCAACAAAATTGTGCAATTATTCCAATATTTTCTGAATTTAATAAAAATTATAATTTTAAGTTTCATGTTTTTAATTTTCATGAGATTTTTGATGGTCTTATAGGACTTGATAATATAAAATTATTAAAAGCACTCTTAGATTTTGTTAACTCACAGTTAATTACTCCCGAAACTACTTTACCCATTCATTATCTAGAAAGTAATTCCACTATCTTCAAAAGAAAAATTGATCCTTTCACTTGTATTTTGGCAAAAGTACCTGTTTCTCAAACAGAAGGGGACATTCTCATTTCCAAACAAATAATAAAAAACTGTGAAATTCCATCTTCTTTATCACACGCAAATAATGGCACAGCTTTGGTAGAAATTCGTAACAATACAAATGACGAAATTATTTTTTCTTCATCTAAGCCATTACAAACTACACCCTTTGAATATAATTGCTTTGACTTATTTCACATTGACATCCAACCAGACGAAACACATGACCAATCTGACATTGCCGAACTTTTAAGAACCGATCATTTGAACTCTGAGGAAAGAGATCAAATTATAAAACTATGTATAAAGTATTCAAGAATATTTCACAGAGAAAAAGACCCACTTACTTTTACTAACTGTATTAAACATTCAATAAAAACTAAAGACGAATTACCGGTGTACAATAAATCATACAGATATTTTTTCATCCATAAAGAAGTTCAAAAACAAATAAAATCCTTGTTAGATCAGAACATTATTCGACCTAGCAACTCGCCCTGGTCATCTAACATTTGGGTAGTGCCGAAAAAAGCCGATTGTTCTGGCAAAAAGAAATGGAGGATTGTAGTAGACTACCGAAAATTAAATGAAAAAACTATTGACGACCGCTATTCAATACCCAATATAGCGGATGTACTAGACAAATTAGGTAGATGTAATTATTTTACGATTTTAGACTTAGCTAGCGGATTTCATCAAATTGAGATGAGTCCCGAAGATATCCAAAAAACTGCTTTTAATGTCGAAAATGGACATTATGAGTAGGTTCGAATGCCGATGGAACTAAAGAATAGTCCTGCGACATTTCAACGTGTTGTAGACAATATTATGAGGGGTTTACAAAACGAAATATGTTTAGTTTACTTAGACGACATAATAGTTTTCTCGACATCCCTACAAGAACATATTACAAATTTAGACAGAGTATTTGAAAGACTTAGAGACACAAATTTTACAATTCAAATCGACAAATGCGAATTCCTAAAAAAGGAAGTTGCTTATCTTGGACACTTAGTACCAACGGAACTAACGGAATAAAACCAAATCCAGATAAAATTTATGCAATACAACGGGTAACGTACCTAAAACAACCAGAGATATAAAATAATTTTTAGGTCTACTTGGTTATTATAGACTGGCAAAACCTTTGACATCCTGTTAAAAAAAGGAGCGAAAATTGAACATACTGCTGAATTTATTAGATGCTTTGAAACTTGTAAAAATTTACTTACTAACGAACCTTTCTTACAATATCCGGACTTTTCAAAAGATTTTATTTTGACAACAGACGCTAGCGGTTTTGCCTTAGGGGCAGTATTATCGCAAATATCATCTGGAACGAAAATCCTGTGGCTTATGCTTCCAGGACTCTCAATGAGTCTGAACAAAATTATAGCACTATAGCTCGTGAACTTTTAGCTATTGTATGGGCTACAAAATACTTTAGGCCATATTTGTTTGGGAGAAAATTCAAAATATATTCTGATCACAATAAGCCTCTTAAGTAGTTAATGAATCTGAAAGAACCAAATTCTCGACTTATAGGGTGGAGGCTTAAACTCGAAGAATTTGATTACGAAATTGAGTATAAAAAAGGCTCTGCGAGTTCTAACGTAGAACCACTTTCTCGGGTTGAAATACATACAAACGAGCTAATTGACTTTTAGACTGAAAACTTTGACGATTCTGTTTTCAAAAACCAACGCGACGAAAACCAAGATAACGAATCCATAATTGTAAACGTAGGCGAACCCCCAATAATAACAAACGATGACGATAACGACACTGTTCACACAAGCGAAGAGGACCCTATTTTAGGTATGAAAATTTCCGAAAAATGTCAACTCTTTTGACCATCAAATAATATTTAATTTTGTTTTACACTCTCCCACAAAACCTAAAATAGAACAAGTATTTTCTAACAAAAAACGGCTTCATTTGCAAATTTCAATTAAAGATTTTAAAAAGGACGTTATAAATGTTTTCAAAAATTATATTAATCCAAAATTTACTTATGGTGTACATTTTCAACGTAACGATTACATCCCTCAAGTATTAGAAATATTACTGACAACTTTTAAAAATTCTGCTTATAAACTAATACAATGTAATGAAATATTAACAGACATAACTGACAAGGACGAACAACACGAAACTATAAGACTATTTCACGAGGATAAAAATAACCATCGTGGAATACTTGAAACCGAAACAAGAATAAAACGGACATATTTTTGGCTTAAAATGAAAAATGACATTACAGACTGTGATATTTGCCAAACAAACAAATACGACAGAAACCCACCGAAGCAGAAGTTAATGATAAGTCCAACACCCTCAAAACCACTCGAAATTATATTTTGCGACTCTCTTTCTGCCCAAGGTCAAAAATTTTTGACAATAATCGATACATTCTCAAAATACGGCCGAACATATCCATTGCCGGCATTGAACGGGGTAGAAATCACAAGAGCGTTTTTAACATTTATGTCTCACCACGGTGTCCCGACTTTAGTTGTAATGGACAATGGCACTGAACTCAAAAATTCAATTGTGCAAGAATTCCTAGATGTCCATAAAGTAAAAACCCACTATGTTACCTCAAATAGTACACAGTCAAAAGGTGCAATTGAACGTTTTCACTCTACTATTATCGAGCATTTGCGCATTATTAGAGCAACAAATGACGGTAAAAAAAATATTCTTAATGACATGACCTATGCTATTTTAGGCTATAACAATTCGATACACTCTGTAACGAAACAAAAGCCAATCGATATACTAAATGGACATTTTGATTTAAAAGAATTATTTGATATAAACCTTGATCAAACCCTTATTAATAACTACGTTCAAGAACATCGACAAGTTATGAAGGAAATTTACAAAAAATTAAATGAAACATTAACTTCCCAAAAAAGGCGACCATAACCTACCACAATCAAAACCGACATGACAGTACGAACCTGGCACTGACATATATAAAAAGAATACAACACACATTAGGAACAAACTTAACCCAAAATTTTATAAAACAACAACCCTCTCTGACAAGGGGATAAAATTAAAAATAAACTTTTACATAAACAAAATCTTAAAAGACCAAAAGCTAATCAGAAAAAATTGTTACAGGGCGCTACTAGTCCTTCCAGTCCTATTCCTTCCACTAGTAAAGGGTCAAGAGATCCTGATCACTAACTTAAATAATAATCCTGGCATCCTTCCGTATAAATTAGGCACAGCAAAAGAAATTGAAACTTTAAAAAATGCATATAATAACGTAACATTAGCGGTTCAATCAGGCCTTAGCCACCTTTATTTTCAAGAGCTCGATTATTTTGATCGTGCCCTTCTTTATCAACTAAGATCTGCTGAACAAAAATTCCACTCTCTAATGCCATTTTCTAGAGTGAAAAGAGGTCTCATTAATGGATTAGGTTCAGTAATTAAAAGTATCTCAGGTAATCTTGATTCAAATGATGCAGCGTACTATGATCAAGCAATATTTGAATAATGAAAAAGAAATCGTACAAAAACTTAATCAGCAAATTTCACTTACAACTGACATTATTGGAAATTTTAATGATACAGTATCACTTATACATTACATGCAAACTCGAAATGTTTTAGATCAATTAAATGTAAACTTAAATATCATTTTACATCTCTTAAGTCAGATAGAAAATGCTGTAACTTTTGCTAGATTAGGAGTTTTACACAATAGTATAGTAGATATAAATGAAATGGATTCTATAATTAATACAGTATCAAAGTATCACTCTATAAATGAAATTATTTTTCCAAATGTAAGCAATGACACACATAGATATTATGAAATTTTAAAAATTGAAGCCTACTACTCTGATACAAAAATCGTTTTCGCTATTCACTTTCCTATTGTATATCCTGAAACCTTTTCATAATATCTTCTTTTTTCTATCCCTACAACAAACCACACAACTATCATACTTCGCAACACCTTTCTGACCATGAACGAAAATCATTACCAATATCACTCGTTGCCCTGTCTAGACCTAAAGCCAAACTATTATTGTCCCGATGGAAGTATGTCTGTAGGAGCCGAAGAAGAAGATTGCATTTTCCAGTTACTTCCGCTTCAGTCAAATCCAAAAAACTGCCAAAGTATTCCTCTCAAAATTTCGAAAAATGTAATCCAGGCAAATGATGATTCACATTATATAGCCATTTTCGTTAATCAAACTAAAATTAAAACAATATGTACAAGTACCGATTTTTCCACCCTGAATGAAAAATTTTTGATATCTGTTCCATATCAGTGTATATAAATTTCTGGTAGAAAAACAACAGTATATCAATCAACAACTGACTTCAAGAGGCCAGCCGTTACTACTTCCCGAATTGAGATTTACCTATAATGAAAAAGAAGAAGACGTTCCAGAGATCTCTTTAGAAACAGTTCCCTTAGATAAAATTCACAAACTTCTTAATAAACAAAGTGAAATCCAACCTATAGAGTTAAAACATTTGCAAAAGACTCCTATTAATTTTAGTAATATAGTAATTTTTATTTTAATAGTAGTTAGTATTCTTTGGATAATAGTTAGCCATATCGTAAAAAGAAAAATCGAGAGAAGTAATCCACCCACCAAAGAAGATGATCCGACAGAAGAAGTAAAATTAGAAGAGAAACCGGAGGCAAGTCCTAGGGCATTTTTCACTCCATGAAACATGCCAGAATCTTAGAAGGGAGGAGTTATGGCCATTGACCCTTATAACTATCTATGTTATAATAATTGAACCAAACTCCCGGATATGAGTAAAAGGAGAAATAGTAATTATGCGCCAAGGTAGAAAAGTGAGGTATTATTGTCGAGGTCGAACTTCGCTTCTCGGTCTTTAATGGATCCGAGACATCAATACACTTTTCTACCGTGGCTCATATAGCATTTTTTTCACTACTTCACTACTGGCATTTTATTTTTTAAATATTAGTTTGTCAACTCCCGTTTCACATGACATGACAGCTGTGCACAAGTTAACCTCACATTCTATTGAATAGTATGAGATTTAGTTATAATCAAGTAGGCTCTGTATTTTTCTACCTTGGTTAATAATGAACAACTTTACTACCTCAACAAAAGTCAATAAAGTTAGGTTTAGAGGCTAGTAGTGAAAAATGCTTATTTTGCTATTTGACAATTTACACAATATTTCCTTATATGTTTTTTATTACATTTAATCAGTCTGATTTTTATATTCATTGTCGTAACATTAAAATTATATTTAAATCCACGAATAGTTTGTTTATGTTTGTGCTTAAAGTAATGAAGTGTTTTTAAAAATAAAGTTTTTCAATAAAGAAACTTAAGTCGCGTTACTTTTGGCAATAAACTAATAATGTTGCTGTTGCTGTTGCTGTACGGGAGCTAGTGGCAAAATCCAACAACCCTATGCATATTAATTTGCTCACAATGCAAATATACAGCGTGTAACAAAAATGTGTACAATAAATTTAATAGTTTCTGAGGTCAAAAATAAGTTGAGTATATTTGGGGTCGTGAGTTTCATGGTTTAATGCGATTATTATTACGTTTTAAAAGAGATCATTGGTTAATGTATCCATAATGGCAAGGAAAATGATTGAAGAAGATATACAATGTTCAAAAAATGGCCGCGTAAATTGAAAAACCGCCAATAGCGAAGTAACAAAAAGTTTACGCCAACAACGGTGTTATGTATCCTGATTGTATAAAACAGAATTACCTAATAAATAACCCGAAAAGAGTAATTTTTTGCCACATTTCATGTTGAATTTTATACCTGAAAAGAATTCTTGGCGAAATTACCTATAATTAAATGAGTTTATGACCTTCTTTGGCGAAATTACCAACATAAAATGCAATTTTTTGTGCTACCCTGTATATCACATCGCTCTCAGATTTGTTAGACAGGCATGGTTTAGTAAGATTGGAACATAGACGCGATTATTTTGGTGTGATTCTTGTATATAAGATTATAATTTATAATTGACTGCCCAAATTTACTAGGGATGTTTAATTTTTGTGTTCCTCGAATAGAGTCTAGAAATCCTATTACTTTTTATTTAAATGTAAGTCGAACCAACATTCAGAAGAATTCTCCGCTTTATTCCAATTGTAATTTAATTAACGCGCTGAATTGTTAATTCGATTTATTTTCTTGTTCTGTGCCATATATTAAGTCATATTTCCTTAAATAATCATAGTTTTTCTATTTACCTAATTACAGTTACCTATAAAAAATTGTCATATTTTAGTAAAGCGCGATCAATAGACGTCAAAGTTAATAGTTTAATACTATTATAACGGTTTACAAAATTTTAAAAATATTTTCCAAAGAACAAAATTTGAAAAATATTTCACTAAGAAGCAACAACTACTTCTCGGGCTATATGCCCCGACAGACATTGAATTACACTTCTAAGTTAAACGGGGTTGGAATATCTGCAAGATAGAACCAACCATTCTGGTTTGTGATCAGAAGGAACAACATCACTTGTAGAACGGTTTCGGCGTATTTGCGCCTTATCAGTACAAGGTAGATGCTATTCATCCAGAAGCCCTGAGAGCATAATCCTGGACTAGAGACTACGTTGATACCACACCAATACATTAACCTCAGTAAAGGAAATGCTAAGAGTGCGATATCAGCGTCATCCCCACATCTAATCACAAAACAAAATTCTCTATCGAAAAAAAAACATCTCGGTTTTATAGGTATTTACTTAATTACAGTTACCTGTAAAAAATTGTCATATTTTAGTAAAGCGTCAACTATAACTTAGAAGAGTAATTCAATGTCTGTCGGGGCTTATAGCCCGAGAAGTAGTTGTTGCTTCTTAGTGAACGGTCTGTTCTTTGAAAAATATATTTCAAATTTTGTAAAGCGTTATAATAGTATGAAACTATTAACTTTGACGTATATTTTTTGTAGTTTATAATGAATGTATTTTGTTATTAAGTTTTATCATTGTTTTGAATATTTCGTTTTCCCTGCTCAGTAATTGGGTTTTTCCCGTAGAACAGTGTATCTATTAAATAAATAAATCACCATATACATTCGAATTTTTTGCGAAATCGATAGGGGGTAATGATAAAAATGGAAGGGTCCACAACTTAACAAAAAAGAATTGAAATTCATGCAAAACTTGAAAAAAAAATTATTTGAATTTGAACATAATTTTGCCTCTCCGGTTAATTTTACGATGCAGTGTAAATTAATGTCATCCTATTTGTTCAAAGCCGATTGGGATTATTGGAGGTGGAGATTATAAAACGTTACAGATTATCAAAAATAAAAATCATTATTGTCGAGAGTCTGGCAACTATTAGAAATAAAATTAAGTATCTGGTAACGTAACCACCTGCTTCTATAACTTTATTTAGACTATTTGACATAAATTTAACTATATTAGATATCATATTATATCTCAATAGCAAATAAATATAATTTTCTAGAATTTTTTTCACATATGTTTTTCATGGTATTTATATGTGGATTGTGAATGTCCATGACAACACTTTTTATACTTGGAATCAATTTTTACAGCATTGTCAGTGTGAATTCAACAATTATTACCTTATTTGTCAAAATTTTTAGAAAATAATTCTTTAGAAGAAGAAAGTATTACGGTATTTAAAGCGTATAATTTTCAACAACTTCCGTACAATCGCTAGCAAACTTCAGGTCCATGTACACCAATCTAGGACCAAAATTTTACAAAAAAAAACATCCATATTACAAGCTAGAGAACTAGTATATAATTATTGTTCAAACTTAACTTTGACTGGATAACAAATAAGGCCGTTTCTAATCACATAGCCGCCTGAGTGTTAATTTTCAAACTTGATCTGGCTAATTGGTTTTGCGAGGGCCATTTATTTAATAAAAAAAGGTATGTCAGGTCTACTTCTTGGCTCATGGTTTGTGTATTAAAATAACTAAAAAAAGTTAGTGGGAAACTCATCGCGCGCTTAACTTGCCATGCGGATTCGGAAAATTTGCAGAAGGCTCGCGGCATACTTGTTGATCAAAAAGCACAACTCTCGCTCGACTGGAGCAATACTCAGGAGCAACTCACGCGCGTCTTGACATATCTAAGCGCGAAGTGCAAGAAAAATGTGGACTTTATTAAAAGAAAGCCACTTGGAAGTGGGTGGTACAGATAACTCTAGAATGGTGGGAAATCTCACCAGGACAGAGACAGGCAAACGGTTCATTAGAGGACGTTCGCCAACATTTACGGCAGTCCTAATAAGCAAAGATAGGAAAACTGTCAAAGTCGTAGTAGGTATGTTAACAGGACACTGTAAGCTTAACAGGCACGCAAAGCTAATGGGGTTGACAGACGAAGCCATGTGCATATTCACCTAGATGAGGAAACTGCAGAGCACATCCTTTGCCTGGCGAATGAGCGGTTTCTTGTACTAGGCGATGAGAAGCCACCGACATGAAAGTCGCACTGTAGAATTTAATCTAGATTCAGATGATCACAATAGATCTGAAAAGGTCGCAGTGGAATAGGCCGATTAGTCACTGCATCAAAGTAAGCAGTGCTAAAAGCACTCGATTCCATAGAGGCAATTTCTAAACCAGTATGGGATTGTGTGAGTGCTCTGAATGTACTGGGAGACACTAAAAAGGTTTCGGTAGCTTAGGTTCTAGCACAAAAGGGCCTTGAGCGTGCATACTAGACTAGTTAATTCCTCTTCTGCGGCATTGCAAAAACGGCAACAAAAAAGGCTACAGAAAAAAGTGGGTAATCCACAAATCCATGGAATGGTGGACAGACTCACCAGGACAAAACACAAGCGAAACAGTTCCTAATAGAATATTTGCTAAAAAGTTTACATGCAGAATAAATTAGCAAACACAGAAGTACAGTCAAAACTGTGGTGAGGCTGCTAACTAAGCAATGTAAGCTCAATGGAAACTTAAAGTATGATGAGACTGACAGGAAGAAACGGCACAACACACTCTATGACAGTGTGATAGCCTGGAAAATATGCGGATCTTTGTACTAAGTGACGAAAAGCCACTGGCACAATGAAAGATTCCGTATCAAAGCTGGTGAACTTCATTAAGAGAGTCGGTCAAGGGAAAGTAGTCTAGATAAAGACGACCAAAATAGATCTGACAAGGTCGCAGTGGAATAGGCCAGTAGCCACCACATAACAACAAATCTAACCTAAGAAAGCCGCTTCATGTTGTTTGGAAAAAATAAGCTAATATCAGTGAGTGCTACGTGATAGTCATAACCTAAAAAATATTGTTTCTTAAACATGCTTTGAAAATGCCGCCCCTGAAATCGCCAGCCTGTATGCATAAGTCGTAATCCCCGATCGGTAGCAACGACCCTGAGTGCAAAAATATTTATCTTGCTTGCTGATGTTCAAGTTACTGAGTGTGTTTTAGCAACTGATCAATTTCTTGATTTTTCTTCTCAGGACGGTTTTAACATCTTTATAATATAAATTGAATAATATACCTACCATCCATATTCCAATTTTTATTTAAACATGTTTAATCTCGAAAAATGACGAGTCATATTATTTATTGTATTCATATATTAACGTAGATCATCATTATAAAATGGAACTTCAAAATTGCGCCTATCCTTATAAGTTGTATTTTTGATCATATATTTTATAATCTTCAACTCCAATACATCTTTATTATGTCTACAACTATAAACTCTATTTACCAATAATACCAAAAATAAAGAACTAAACAATAAAACAAAGAGTCCTTAATTCGAATTGAACACATTTTTGTTTGTCAAAATTAGTCAATTTTGAAAAGGTGCAGAAATTGTAATAGAAATATATAGTTCAGTTTTGTTTTATATGGAAAATGTTTACTGTAACTGAACTTGCCAAGCAATCAAACGACCCAATTTACACTTGGTATAAATTAATTTTTCTTTTTTCAAGTCTGTCATTTAAATTTACACTAAACGGGGTAAAATACGGTTTATAGAGTATTGAAATAATACTGGATTTTGAGATAAAATGTTCCAAGAGTACTGGCTTGAGCTCGTCTTCCAAGATTCTCTGAAAATGCTCAATTCAATTCAGGTCAAGTTTGGCCACTGCATAACCATCACACTAACGTCTTCAAGGTATTGTTAAACAATTTGGCGGCAAGTGGAGAAAGTTTTACCGATATATTCGTAAACAACAAAGTATTGGGAAAAAGCTTACCAAAGCCAAGAAAATTGCAACATCGGGGGTCTGATTAAAAGAGGTTACCCGCTGTATCTCAGAAACTATTTATCGTTCAGCTTAGAGAAAAAATTCTGCATTGCTTACATACTCGCATACGAGAAACTGCTGGAAAGTATCTTCAAGTTTCCTACTCCACCGCTAGAGGGCGTAGTTCACAATAATATCACAAAAACAACATTTTTCTATAATAAATATACCGTTATAGTACCACAAAATTTGAATATTCATAAACTTTAGATCATTTTACATAAGTTTGCTACAGTACTTTTTCCTCTATCTTTTAAAATAACTGGTAGGGGTGAGTGGGAAAGCTGGCTCAATAAAACTGTTATAACTTTTGTTCCGCTTTATGGATTTTGACAAACTTAGTATCATTTGAAAGGGAGTTCAATGCCTAATAAAATATCATATCATCGTTTTATTCCAGTTAAGTGGTTTTAACGGTCGCTACGTGGCGGTAATTGAACAATTGTTTTGTTTTCAACTCTTTTTGGGAATCTTCGAGTGCAATGATATATTTTTTAATCAACTACTTGAAAGAGGACGGAATTTTTAAAAATGGTAAAATCCGCATCTCAATATATAGTACATATTTTCTAGGATACAAGAATTGTCAATATTCCCAGGGCTGAAATAGAAGCTGCAGACTTTTCTACCACGCAGAGATTAAATATCTGATGGAAAGCATTTCGAGCAATATCTTTAGTTTACTTTACTATGTCAATGTAGTTTATTTTTGCTGTTTTTGTTACGTAATCAATTGTTGGTTATTGTTACAATGATACTGAGTTTGTCAAAATCTTATTTTTATGATGTATACCTATTTTTTCGATTTCTTCGATTAGAAATTAGATATTAAGATGCGGATTTTACCAATTTTTTAAAATTCCATCCTCTTTCAAGTAAATAATTAAAAAATATATTTGAAGATTCTCAAAAAAAGTTGAAAACAGAATAGTTCAATCACCGACACCTAGCTACCGTTAAAACCACAGGAATGAAACGATGTTATATTATTTTATTAGGCATTGAATTCCCTTTCAAATGGTACTAAGTTTGTTAAAATCCATAAAGCGGAACAAAAGTTATAACAGTTTTATTGAGTCAGCTTTTCCACTCATCCCTACCAGTTATTTTAGAAGATAGAGGAAACTGGAGCAAACTTACGTAAAATGATCTAATGATTACGAATATTTTAATTTTGAGGTACTATAACGGTACATTTAGTTGTTGATTGAGTATAACAAGATACGCGGATCCTATGTTCTAAAATGTTCATGATCCCTTACTATTATTGTAAAAATCAGTTGCCGTAATGATGCGCCTCTAACGCGAGAAACGAAAACTAGCCACTTTGGTCATCGCGTTGATGAGCAAACAACAGCAGATTGTTATCGGTACGGTTTGAGATTAAACCTATTTACAATATTCAGAAAATAATCTTCTACTGGTGGCGTCTATTTTGTATGGATGCGGACAAAAATAAAATATGAATTGTACTGACCTTTGAAATTCTTTATTTTTGTTTTGTTTAATTTTTATAAATTTCCACAAATTATATACAAAACAATACAATAGTTTTCTAGGCATTCTATTGCAAATTTTTAATTAGTTTCAACAAAAAATAAATACGTCAAAAAATAATAGTTCAATACTATTAAACGCTTTACAAAATTAGAAAAATAAATTTCCAAAGAGCAGACCGTCCACTAAGAAACAACAACTACTTCTCGGGCTATATGCCCCGACAGACATTGAATTACACTTCTAAAGTAAATGGGGTTGGTATATCTGTTAAGATAGAACCTACTATTCTGGTTTGCGATTAGAAGGAATAACATCACTTGTAGACCGGTTTCGGCGTTTTTGCGCCTCATCAGCACAAGGTAGATGATATTCGTCCAGAAGCTCTGAGAGCATAATCCTGGACTAGAGACTACGTTGATACCAATTCATTAGCCTCAGTAAAGGAAATGCTAAGAGTGCGATATCAGCGACATCTCCTCATCTAATCACAAACCAAAATCCTATATCGACAAAAAACCATCTCGGTTTTGTAGGTATTTAAGTTACCTGTAAATAATTGTCATATAAGTAAAGCGTGATCTAAAGACGTCAAAAAATAATAGTTCAATACTATTAAACGCTTTACTTTACTAGAGACTACGTTGATACCACACCAATTCATTAGCCTCAGTAAAGGAAATGCTAAGAGTGCGATATCAGCGACATCTCCACATCTAATCACAAATTCTATATCGACAAAAAACCATCTCGGTTTTGTAGGTATTTACTTAATTACAGCGTGATCTAAAGACGTCAAAAAATAATAGTTCAATACTATTAAACGCTTTACAAAATTAGAAAAATAAATTTCCAAAGAGCAGACCGTCCCGAGAAGTAGTTGTTGCTTCTTAGTGGACAAGGTTTTTACTTCTGCCGTTGAATTAGAAAGTAAATTTTCAAGAATAAAGTGAGCAGTTATTGTTTTCTTTTTGTTACTGTACCTTACGTTGAGGATTTTATTCGCGTTTAACTGTTTTTTAAGGTCAGCTAATTTGTAACATAGCTTACGACATTTCGGGGACAAAGTCTGAAATGGCATCCTTAGAATCCTGTCGCTAATACTGGAAGAATGCTCCAATGACGAATACTGTAAAAAATAATCAGCTTCAGGTTTGTGTTTTCTTTTTCTTCCATGCGTTTTTAGAACAGGTGGACTGGTCGAAGTTGACGGATTATCAGTTAACACCTCTCCTTCAACTTCTATTTCGGTTCCTTTCGGCTTTAAACGAATCTTCTTTGGAGTAGTTGATTCTGTAATAATAAAACAAGTAATAATGAGGTTTTTCCCGTAATCCGTTAAACAAATCGGGCGAACGTCTAATCCCAATCAACGGTAATAAAAGTCTATTTAGAAAAGGATTACGATCTTAAACCCTTAATACAGTAAATTCAGGTTTTTCCCATATTATATTTTTGGTATTCTGGAGGTTTAAGGACAGTAAAAAATGAATTCAGTTACTGATGAACTTTCATCAGAAGAAAACATATTTCAAGAATTACTTTTTTAAATGAAACTAAGTGTTCCTAATTAATTCCACTATTTAATGAAAAAATCATGAAAACTCTCAAGATATTGATAATTATTTCGATATTGACATATCATCGTCAGAACACTTAGTTTCATTTAAAAAAGTAATATGAGTAGATTCCACAAAGTAAGGGTCCAAACAGTAAATTCTATTTCAAGAATATCTAAACAATGTCAGAAAAAAAAAGAAGTGCTAATTTTAGTCCCAAGGAAGAAAACTCATTAACGCATTTTATTAAAGGATATGTAAAAATAATAGACGGTGCACACGAATTCCCGTCAGGTTTCTTAATGACTGATATAATACACTTGAGTTCCCGTCCAACACTTGCAGGTATCTTAATCCCGCACTCGAATTGTCGTCCAGTTTATTTAATCCGCTTCCAGGTAAACTATAAAAAAAAGTCTATTTCAGAAAGGTATAGAGTAATAAAATGGGGAATTCCGTCCAGTTCGGCTCAATTTCGGTGTGGCCATAGGCGTAGGTCTTGAAATAGTATTGTTTGTAATATTAAAATTTCAAGTAATTGCGTAAGAGAATTAGGAAAAGTATATTTTCTGGCCTGAAGTGTCAATATCGAAATATTGTGTAGGGATTACTTAGGTAGTAGATTATACAGTTACGTTTTGCGTTTAACAGGTACCGTTTAACCTTCTATTAGTGCCTCTGCCTAATTCCAACCCTGTTTCAGATTCGGCTCAACCATGCGCCGCAAGGTGCCTTACCCAAAATTTTTAGACCTTTATAAGTATATTTGTTTAGTTTAACGCATCAGTATTTGCTGTTAAGCCGTAAATAGTGTTCACAGTATTATAAGATTAGTAATAAAATGGCGACATTTACACCAAGGAAAAGATGTTCCAATAATTCTCCACTATCAGTGAATGAAAAACTTATTATTTTAAATGTACACCATTGCATAAAATACGATTACCCGAAATTTACTGTACAAGAAACTGACGACCGATGTTCCCGAATGACTGGAGTTGGAAAGTACACCGTTTTTAAATTATTGCGGGGGAGAAAGATAGCAGAAAGAAAAGTCCAGGCAGACCAGTAAAAGTCCTTGATGAAGACACCAAAAGTGTAATTCTAAGAAAAGTTCACTCTTTTTATTTTAAAAAAGAAATACCCACCCTAGACAAGATTTTAATGGAGCTTGGCCAGAATGACAGTATTCCGTTGATAACTAAAAAACTTTTATGAACCACTTTGAGAAATATGGATTTTGCCTGGGAAAAGCATAACCGTAAAACACTTTTACTGGAAAGCGATGAAATTGTTTGCTGGCGACGAAAATACTTAAGAAGTATAAAGCAGTACAGAACAGAGCAGAAGAAAATCTTTTATCTTGATGAGACGTGGATCAATGAAGGTTATACAGTACCAAAAATGTGGCAAGACAAAAATATAACCAGTGCTCGCCAAGCTTCCATTGAAGGCCTGTCAACGGGTATTAAGGTGCCTTCAGGTAAAGGGAAAAGACTAATAATCGTCCATATTGGAAGCGAAGAGGGATTTTTAAAAGAAGGTTTGCTTACCTTTCAGTCGTGCCATACGGGAGATTACTACGAGGACATGGATTCGGATGTTTTTGAAGACTATTTTGGTGAAATGATAAAATATCTTCCGGCTGATTCAGTAGTAGTTATGGATAACGCGAGTTATCATTCTCGACGCATAGAGAAGACTCTAACTTCATCTTGGAGAAAACAAGAAATTATTGACTGGTTAACCACCAAAAGTTGAAGATAATTTGATAAAAAAAGAACTATTAGCTATAGCAAATTTACACAAACATCGTTTTATGAAATACGCCGTGGAAGATATAGCAGAAAACATAGTGTAACTGTGCTGCGCACACCGCCATATCATTGCGAACTAAATCCTATAGAACTTATATGGGCGCAAGTGAAAGGATTTTTAGCAAGACACAACACGACATTCAAAATGAAAGACGTAAGCTACTGTTTGATCAAGCCATTAAGGAGGTGACACCAGAGAACTGGCGAAAAACAGTCCAGCATGTCAATAAAGAAGAGGAGAAAATGTGATGGGATCTTGACTACTTGATCGATCGGACCGTCGACCCGTTAATCATAACGTCAAGAGGAGATGACAGTTCCTTAGATGACGAAGAATATTATGATTTTTTATAATTTAATTTCTGTATAATGTATTTTTTGTATAATGTTCAATAAAAAATAAGTGTACCTAATACTATGTACATAATGCCTAATTTTTATTCTGTTAAAATAAAATTCTTTCCTTTTTACGAGTATCCTACCGGCACGCCTTTGGCACACTATTTTCAGTGTTTGTTAATGGTAAACAATAGACTAAACCCATATATTGACCCCAACCCGAGTAGTACTACCTGCACTTGATAAAAAGAAAGAATTTTACAATGAAATCAATGCCAAACTATGAAAGTGGCTTAAATATTCGTTGGGTCACTCTGTGCTCCCTTTGCATACCTAATAAGGTTTTATTACCCTATACCTTTCTGAAATAAACTATAAATAGTTCTGAAAATTCCAGTAAATCGTAATCCTGAATTCTGATGAAAAAGTTGAATAACCTATTGGAGTGGCTTTGCAGACCTTTACTTTTTTTTCTATTTTCTTGTGTCATATTTAAGGTCTGTCGGGTTATAATTGGTTCGAGGAGTGGAAGGAAAAATGTGAATCTTGGTATATACCCTACCCCTTCTCGAAAAAATATCAAATGATTTGATATTTATGTATATCTATATTACATATATACATATATTATATTTATTCAGATAATTTACTGCAATTACCATAAACACCTATTGGACATGTCAGTTTTCACCCTGACGGGAACTCGAGTGACGGCTTAATGTACCCTAATTATGAAACAGGTAGACTGGTTAGCCTGACGGGAATTCGTGTGCGTCCATAATAGAAAAAAAAAGACTGATACAAATATAAATAAACTAACTTTTTAGAATTTATATCACTCCAAATCTCCAAATGGTTAGGTCTTTAAGCTAGGTTTAAATTTGAGCTTGGCTTCAACTCGGATTGTACAACCGGCCCCAAGTAGATTTATACAAACTATACAGTAACAAAAATAATGAATTTATCCCTTTTTCACACTGTATATTTAATAAATGTATTTTAGATGTTTCTGGAGATAGTTTAGTTACATAATATAACTGAAATAAAAAAAAACGTGAATAGATTTTTGATATTCCTGACCGACATCCCACAAAAAAAAAATATATAAGAATTAATTTGTTTTATAATTTTCTACATGCTACACTAAAACATGTTTTATTATTATTGTTTGTTCATTTATCTTTGAAAATAAATAAGGTAGGTATTTTATTCTTCTAAATAATAAAAAATACCTCCAAAAACCCCGTACTTTTGCAATTATATTCAAATATTGCGTCCGTTCTGGTTCACACTGTATATACTTTTTACTGCACTTAACCGGTGATTGAGTTATTAGTCAACGATCTAACATTACGACTATAACCTGGACCCAAAAGGTCTACTCAAATCGAATTATTGTTACCGAAAATAAAATTAAATAATAACAAAATACTTAAGTACCTGATACATCATATGGCACAGGAAGTGCATATTTTTGCAGCTGTTTTCGTGTTTTCGCTGAACACGATAAATCATTAGTGGTAAAATGTTTTTCACAAATTTTCTTATTTTTTAATTCCTCAGGGTAGTTATAATCCAATTTGATATTTCCGGAGCGCTATACCCATTCTTTTATTCGGTTACTGTCTTTTATCGGGAATTTAAAAAATGACACAGATCCCTCAGTTTCTTTCTTTTCCTTTACATTTCTACATATTTTCCGGACATTATTCTAATAAAGTTGAACAAATGATAAATGCCAATAAGTAAACAAAATAAAATACGAATAGTCAGTGGAAAACTAGTAAATAAAATCGTTGAATGAATAAATACGTACTCAATCAATGATAACACGCACAGCGGTATATGGAAAAGCTATAAGGCGAAGTAACAACAACAAGATCTAGACGTCGCGTCGACTGGCAACGGTAAGAGGGATTTTATGTATGCAAGCAACAACGCCATCCAATTATTAGAGGGATTTTCGGCTACAAATAGTTCCATAAGGTCGTGCACCTTTTTATTTATTCATTCAACCATTTAGTATAGAAAAATTATGTTTTGTGTCATTGTTGTGAACTACGCCCTCTAGCGGTGGAGTAGAAAACTTGAAAATAATTTCCAGCAGATTCTCGTATGCGAGTTTGAAATACAGATTTTTTTCTCTAAACTGTACGATAAATAGTTTCTGAGCTACAGAGGGTTACCTCTCTTAAGACACCCGGTACACCACAAACCAAAAGGCGGTAATGATCAACAAGGCAAGGCCCAGAGATAAACGGGATGAAAAAAAAACGGAGGGAAAAACAAAAAAGCTCGGTTCTGTTCTCAGACCCCAACAAAAGCCGAATCCAAGAGGCGAAGGATCGCTACGGTACACATTGTTAACTATAACAAAGGAATCCAGCTGGCAGTCATGCAAAGCCGTCATCGGTATGAAAGAATAGACCAAGCTTGGTTCAAAATGCCATTGCGCGATTTATGATGACCTTTCAGACAGTAACAACACCCTGCAATTCATCAAAACCACATTTAGTGCAAGTATTCATGACCTGCGCAAGTGAACACGCAGTAAACAGCTTAGAGGAACTATCGGCTCGCTGGAATGGCTTTGGGATGGTTCAGGCCACCAGGGTGCTGGTTTTCGTCTCTAGGCCAGTTATACAGGCTGTTTCACGACTAGTTTATACTATCTATATATTGGAGTCCACTCACACGATATCTATAAAAATTGGCATAGATGGAGAACAAGTTATGGCGAATTTATGAAAAATATTTTGACATACATGTCACTTCCCGTTATACCGAAAGTGAACGACAACTTTGTTATTTTAAATGTAACACCCTCTATATTATTAACTTTTCGGGTTCTACATTAAATTTTAATGTCACTTTGTGAGGATAATCACACAGAATTTTCAATAAGAAGGTCTGCACCTGTCAATTTTTTATTAAAAAAATTAATTTCTCGATAAGTATAAATTTTAGATATATTCCATACAAAGTGACATTAAAATATAATGTTAAATCCGAAAACTTGAGAATATACAGGGTGTTACATTTAAAATAACAAAGTTGTCGTTACTTTCGGTATAACCGGAAGTATGTCAAAATATTTTCCATAATTTCGACATAACTTGTTCTCCATCTAGGTATGCTAATTTTTATAGAAATCGTGAGAGTAGTCTCCAATATATAGATAGTGTCAGCTAGTCGAGAAACAGCCTTTATAGGCGGCAGAGTTCAGCAAGCTTCAGTTCCAGAACCTAGAACTGAGTCCTGTGTCTGACTTAGTCATGTGTCTAACTAAACACCAATGAGCCAAAAAATTTGAAAAGTAAGGACAATTACTGGCCTTGTCGAACAATAAGCCATCCTACAGGCATCTGGAGACGCTACACTTCCGAGTATATTATAGACTCGGATGGCTAGTTTTCAGTCCTTGAAAAAGCAGTATCGTACAATAGGATGGCGCAGATAAACTTATAACACTGTAAGACTGCCTTACAGTAAATATGACATGATTCGAAGAACCGTGGATTGGACGCGGGGAAATTTTAGGTCTAGCGAACGTGGGATGGGAGACAATTTATTGCAGGACCACGGCCACACCACGAACGCGCATTTTAGTAAAAAAGATGTGAAAATACTACAGCTAATAAACTTCTGTTCAAGAGATCTGAGAGCAGTGAACCGAGTGGGATTATTCTATTCTATTAATTAATTCTTATTTAAACAATAAATAAATATTGAGTAGTACCATTTAATGTTTAAATTAAAATCTGAAATCATTTAAAAAAAAAAGAATTAATAAGAAAAATGTAAGGTGGGCCAATTTCATTGTTCGGAATACAGAGTGAGTTTTAAGTACGGAACACCACCTTAATTATCTTGGTCGATTTATTTAAATTTTGTTTTTGTAAGTGGTTTTGTAATTCAGCCGATCTAGTATTTACATTGCCAGGTCTTTTTTTCTGGAAATGTAATGAACTTTGTTATTTCAAATGGATCTGTATATTGTTTTATTTTTAAAATCCTCAAACAATTCTGAATATTTTTCATGTAATACACCCTATATCTAAATGCCATATTTTTGGAGTTATAGCAAAATTTACATTATATCCGCCGAAGTTGAAAAAATAATACACTAAGATTGCTTTCATCGAATAGACTCGAATAGATTTGGATAATTTTTAATAATTCATATCCCAACAGTAATCCTATACATCCAAATACTTACGATATTTGTGTCGTGTTAAAAGAAGGTCCACATTCAAGTGGTGAACAAATAGGGAACGTTAAATTAGATTAGGGGATCGATTGGCCCGGTTGGACTTACCCCTCTGCGACCTATAAGATCTTTTGAGTAGTATACTACATCTCGCTCATTCGAAACAATAGTGACACAACTCAAAATATCTCCGTTTTGTGATATTCAGTCAATTTCGTTTAAAATATATTAAATAATATTGTTGAACAGCGACACATCTGTACTTCAGTAAATGAGCGGTAGGTAGCATAAGTGTTAGTATTAAGTTACCCGTGTCAAGGGAGAAGGTCAAGTTTTGTTTAAAAAATAGTGTCACATTACAAAAAGTATCTTGTAGGTAAGTATTTATCAAATAATTATTTAGATAGAACAGAGATACATTTTGAGTAATAGTGACACAAGTGGGCCTAAAAAGGAGCCTCCAAAATCAAAATTTGATTTAATAATTAACTTGTAACATTGAGAGAACCCAGTTACTTTCTATTTATTCTAAAATTTGGGCGAAAAGAGTATTTATTGATATTTTAGGTAATAAAAAAGCAGAGACCTGTTCCGGTTATTTAAGGCGTTGGCGGACAATTACCCTGCAATTGCAGATAATGTGCTCCACTGACTTATCTGCTCCATAGCAGAATCTGCATGTTCCACTTTGAGCATCTTATAGAGTTGGTATCTGTGTGAGCAGTGTCCAGTGAGAATTCCTGTGATTACTCTGAAATCCGATTTCTTAAGCTCCAAGAACAATTTAGCGTAGTGAGCAGAAGGTCGTATTAATCTTTTTGTTGGGTTTTTGACAGGAGGATTTCTCCAGTAGGCTGCATTCTTTCTCATTTTCGGACTTCTTCCACGATGCAGCTTTTTGGGATACCTCGAAATGGTTCGGGTCCGATGAGAGTAGTACAAGACCATCTGCAATCTTATTTCTGACAATTATGCCTGGCTCCCACAATGATAAGATGAATATGAGGCTTATGTGCTTCTAAAAGCCTCTCCACTATGATCTTTGCAGATCTATTGTGTGTGCCCTCCTGTTATTTTAAAGTTCCTTGTCTAGACCCGTCCTTATTACTAGACCTCGAATGACAAACTTCAGGTCCTCCATATAATTGGGAGGGTCATGGTTTTTCCTCCCCTATCGTTGAAAACCTCAACCTAGTAAGGCCTTCGCAGTAGCACAGTATGTGAGCTGAGGTTTCCCCATCTTCTTGGCAAAACCTGCATATGGTTGTGTCTGCCAATCCGATGTTTGTTAAGTCTACAGCAAAAGAGGGAGTAGGAATAATATTTAGAGAAGACGTGAATAAGAAAGTGATAAAATTCAAACTAGTCAACTCAAGAATAATAGTGTTATCAATAGAGATAAATAGAGAGGAGACTATAAATCTAATACAGATCTATGGCCCAGTAGAAAGAGCTGAAAACGAAGAAATTACGGAATTTTACGAAAATCTGTAAAAGGAGTTAGATGCGGCAAGAGAAGATAACGATGCAATAATAATAATGGGGGATTGGAACAGCAGAGTAGGTAAAGACCAAAATAGAGTCATGGGATGTACTGTAAACAAGAATGGAATCAGGATGATAGACTTCTGTGGAAGAAATGATCTAATAATAGGAAATACGATGTGGTATCAAAATATACATTCGTGGCAGAAGAACGAAACGCTAAAAGCCTAATAGACTACATAGTATACACACAAAGTAAGACCGAGAATATACTGAGGATAGAAACAAAAATAGAAGCAGAAATAGGGTCCAATCACAGACTAGTAGTGGCTGAATGTGCGTTAAATATGAGTACAAAGGAAGATACACCAGAATACACCAGTTTAGCAATATACAAAGTTAATACAGAAGAGAACAAAAATAGATATCGAGAATATACTAATCAGGAATTTAGAAAAATAGAAAATGAAATAGAATGGACTTTAAAAGAAATATGGACGGCATTTAAAGAAATAGTATTAACAACTGCAGAGAAGATATGTGGAAGGAGAACATATAAAAAACACCTAAAAAGGACGAGCTGGTGGAATGAAGAGATAAAAAAGATGGTGAGGGAAAAGAAAAAAGCCTGAAAAAAATATTTCCAAACAAGAACGCAAGGAGATCAAGACTACTATAATAAAAAGAAAAAAATAGTAAAAAATACTATAAGACAAGAGAAAAAGGAATCATGGAAAAAATTTGGTGAGCAGTTGATAGAAACACACAAAGTAGATAACCGAAAATTCTGGACACAGATAAAAAGAATGAGAGGAAGTAAAGGAAAAGAAATTAAAGCAGTGAGAAATATGAATAATCAGTTACAAACAGGAAATACAGAAATAATGGAAACGTGGGCTAAATATTACGAAGATAATTTCAATACCTTAACACAGAAAGAAAGGATAAACAGAGAATGTCAAGAAGAGCATGAAATGAGCATAGAAGATATAGATGAAGCTTCACATAAAATAAGGACAGGAAAAGCAAGTGGATAAGATGGCATTGCTCCAGAAATGATAAAATGGCTGGGACAGAAAGGAAAACAGTGGATTTGGGAAGTATGCAAAGAGGCATGGAAAGAAAAAAGAATAACTAGAGACCGGGAAAATAACTTGATAATACCAATATATAAAAAGGGGGACCAAATGCAGTGTGATAATTATAGAGCCAGATGCCTAGCACAAACGGGCTATAAGCTATACACCAGAATTCTGGAAAAGAGCCTAAGAGAATATGGAAGAAGAACAGGCAGCATTCAGACCAGACAGACAAACTAATGATAATATAAATATGTATAATAAGAAACCTAATAGAAAGAAAACTAGAAGGAAGAGAAGAAATGTTTTTAACATTTATTGACCTAAGAGCAGCCTTCGACACAGTAGAACTAACAGAAATCTGGAGATGCTTGGATGAGATGAAAATACCTAGGGGACTAAAAGGGGCTATCAGAAGCACATACGAGAACGTAAGGGCTAAAGTACAAATAGCAAGAATTAAATCAGAAGAGATTTTAATGAAGAAAGGGATAAAACAGGGGAATAGCTAAGTCCGCTTTTATTTATATTAATAATGGATCAAATAAAAAACAAAACGAATGAAAAACAAAACTGAGCAGTTGAACACGATAATTGGCTACACAAATATGAAACCAGTAAAAATGAATTCACTACTATATGCAGATGATGTGCTATTGATAGCAAATACCAGAAAGAAGATACAGAAGCTAGTGAATATATGGACCGAAGAAATAGAAAACATGAAAATGGAAGTGAATACAAATAAAACTAAAATGATGATCATAAATTGTAAACAACAGGATCAAATTACTAATGAAATAAAATGTAAAGAGGAGACACTGGAAAGAGCAACGACGTATGAATATCTGGGAACTATATTGACAGAAAATGGGAAGATTGAAGCAGAAATAACAAATAGGGAGAATAAATCAACGAGACTGTTCTACACACTGAATAAGACAATACTGGGACATAGAGATATTGATATGGAAGTGAAAATGAAGATCCACAATACAATAACGATACCAATAATAACATATGCAAGTGAAAATTGGAAACCGAGAAAGAAGGATGAAGCCAAGATGAACACAATGGAGATGAAGCACCTAAGAAGAATAGTAGGGAAAATAAAAATAAGGAGAAAACAATTAAATTGGTATGGACATATTATCAGAATAAAAACAGATAGAATTACAAGATATGTGATGGAAGCTGGAAGTACTATTCACAGAAGAAGGGGTAGACCGAGAAGAAAGTGGATAGACCAAATAAATGAGATAGGGAATAAGAAAGGAAAAACTCTAGATGAAATGAAAAGATTAGCAAGAGACAGTGGAAGTATTGGGTAGAAGAGGAACCGGAATCCTCGTCCGAAACCTGAAAAGTTAGAAGGAGAAGAGAAGAAGAGAAGAAAAGGAAGAATAAGAGTTAAGTCTACAAGGCCCTGTTAGGAGCCCAACCAGGATCCTGATTGTTCTCCTATTCTGGCTCAGTAGGTACTCCGTGAATTTTGGCGCCTTGTTCCACCATTCTCGAGACTGCTTTTTTATCCAAGTATAGTTTCGCAAACATAACTGAAGCTGTGAAAGGAATGCGGTCGAAAACATTCGATATTGCCACGTTTAACTATGAAAAAGCTAAGTGCTAAGTACGTAGTGTTTAATAATTAGAAAACGGACTTTTTATTATTAACAATATGTCAATAATGATTAAACGTTAGTTCTTTAATGTGCTTGTTTCATTGGATTTTGTCTATTAACATTATTTTTTCAATTTCTGGATATTAAAAGATGAACACTTTTCCAAATATGTTATGGGTTTCCTTCAAGTCGGCAACGTCGTGCGAAAATCATAAATACCACGCCCTCCTACTAACTCAATTGGTGAATATTTATCGAACCGCCTGACTTCCTATTGGCAAGCGCGTGCGTGTGTTCTTCCTTCTCACTTCGACAATTGATTGACATTGATTATCCAGTGGCGTTTATAATGTCAATATTTACCTTCGTATTTTCAGTTTTACTTGGTATCTTTTTATTTCGAATCCATATTGAATTCAAGTACGATTTTCAACATTATTTGTTTTTAACAAATAGGTACCGTGTTTTGAAAAATACCTTACCTTTAAAGCAAAGCATAAATCAGTTTCTATATATAATTATTATATAATAATAAGTATTATTTTGAATACTTTCATAAAATAGGTACCGTACGCTATTGGTACGTTTATGACCGATATCGGCCATGTTTCCTCGCCCTTTACCGATGCCCCGTAGCTTCAGATAGACTTGCCAAACTATACCGCTATTTGTTTTTTGCAGTCTTTCTCTAAGCCACAGAAAGATTCTGGGCCAATGGGAGCACATCGTGCCCCTTCTCGGGCTAGTGAGTCTGCCTCTTCATTTCCCTTGTGATCTGAGTGGCCTGGTACCTAGGCTAAGGAAAATCTATTATGACTGCCCAGCTCTTGTCGCGTCTCCAAACAGTACCAAACAAGTATGGAAGTTATCTGCATGGAACTGATTGCTTTTATAGCCGCTTGGGCCATCTGTGTAGCAAGCCATTTCTGTTCAAGATATCAATTAGTATTTATAGAGAAGTTTTTAAGTTAGTTAGAGTGAGCAGTACGTCCGTTCCTTTAGACAGTTTTCTAATTGCTGGTTAAGTTCTTGGAAAACCTTACAATTTCTGCATTAATTGGAGGTCCTTCCATCCATGCCACTCTGTCTGTTATGACTGTTTTGAAGTTTTTCCAGAAGTTATACTTGGGAATCATTCGCCTTCTATGTAGACATGAAGATGCGGCAGGTTCAGCAAGACTTCTAGTGCACAATGAAGTTACTTGGTTGTGTCTAGCCTGTTGCTTAAGGGATATTTTGCAGTTGCAGACTGTTTCAGACTCCTAAGTTGTAGACTCCTTTAAAGCAGCCTGACTATCAGACGCATTATTATTCCAGTCGTTTTTTGAGGCACTCTTAAATCTATTGCTAGTGTCGCTTGGAATATTGTTGGAGTGATTCCTGGTGCAGTTGATATTCTAGTATTAGGACCTGTAACCCCTATTCCTTCGTTTGTTTTCGATCCATCAGTAAATAAATGAGGACACCTCTCGTAAATAGAGCGATTTCGTTTTGTGTTGACACACGATCGTTGATAAGAACCTCTAACGTGCGTTCGAAATACTTTTTCGCAGACATAAAGTCGGTGGGCAACTTCATGGATTGGGATTCTCCAACCCTTAGTATCATAAGATCCCGTTAGATCGCCTGGCTCCAAAAATCCAGCCCAAGTTAGCATACTGGCATTTTCCAGTGCCATTCTCCGTACCTGTAGATGTAGTGGAGGGAGGTATAGCATTATCTCCAAGTTTGACAACAATGTAAATACCCCTATGAGATCAGCCGTATTACAAAACCCCCACAAACCAAAATGTATAAGAATTGTGGAAGCTTTTTTTAGAAGATTGGTAAAAATTATTACCAGGGTAACAAGTTTATTTTGTAATAAAATTTTTATAATTTTGATAGACCAATGTAAAAAAATGACTTCTGTCACTTTTTCAAGGATAGGTACTACTAAAATTAAAAACATTTTTATTACCTGGAGGTTTCAAGAAAATATGACCAGCTGCTTTAAGGTAAATTACACAGATTGCTTAAAAAAATACACTTTCACGAAAAAACGTCCTTGTCTAAACGACCTCCATTTATTTTAAAAAGTCTCGAGTCCCAATTATAATAATGCAAGATGACCTGTAAAGTATAATAATTTACAATAAATGTACAAATTAAAAGTTAATGTAAATATAAATAATTTGTAGATGTACTATGATCGAGTCTTCATTTGAATGAAAATTGATTTAATAAAAAAACACTATTGGTTAAAGTCCACTTATTTTTATCCGTAACTGTACGGAGTTTTCTTCTTGACATGATCTGACGCCATCAATTACTATCCTGCTCTTGAACGTGATTCAACGATTCGTTGCTAGGAGGTTCCACCTCTGATGGCGGCTTAAACGCTGCTGTGTACGGAAACAGAACGTGGCATTTCTGTATGAATTCTTCCAATTGAGCGTCGCAGCTACCCAGGTCACCGTTTCTAAGAGATTTTAATATATCTGTACAAACCTAAAAACAAAATCATCTGATAATAAAAAAAAATTAGATATAAGCCGCAAACATCAGTAATGGGTTATTATTTCAACAGCCTATTCCTGAGCAGTTAAGTAACAATTACCATGTGATAGCTTTCAATGAACAATTAGTAAGAATATATCGAGCCTTTGATTTTACAATGATTAAATTCATGAAGACAAGTAACAATTATCAATCAACAAGTAACATGAAGAAGTAGGCTAATTTTCATCTGTTTACTTCAATTGAATAAGATTAAATTGGTCAACACAATGATGAAATTTCACTTTTATCCTATTTAAACATTTGTGGCAATAATGTTGCATTTTCGTTCATATCACTTTCAAATGGAAATTGATGATGTTATTTTGGCTGATCTTGTCAGGTAATTATCTTTTTAAGGATAATAACATCAGAGATAATGCTTGGGAAACATTAGTTATGGCCCTCAATGTTGATGGTAAGTATTGCCATATTTGGTCAAATCTTATAGTTGAGGTTTTCAAAATTTTCAATGAAAATTTAAGTGTCGAAATAGGTTGAGAAGGAGGCTTTAAGTGAGGGTTGTGAAATGACACTAGAATAAGACACTAACTATACATGATGCTCCGAACGATGAACATACTAGCAGAGTGAACAGATGTTTTATCTGATGACATTGTCAAAGTTTATTTATTTATTTTATTGCAATCCACAGATGTTGCCATATCGTATTATTTGAAAGTAATAATCATCCAATGATTTAAATTTTTTTGTGATTCCCCAATATATGTCCCTAAATACTTATTATATAACTGAGATATATGTACAAAAAGCGATTTATTTATTATACAAAACTTTATTCATACATGAGTGAATGCTTATAAACATGATGTCAATCTGAAGGTTTCTGCAATTAAGCATTTTTCAGTAAATGTGACAACATCCCTTATATTGAATGTTTACATTTGTTGACAGATATTTGGTTGGATTTTGACCAAATCTTTTATGGCTGTTGTGTTCAACTGTGGTAGGTATCGTGAAGACATTTGAATGTAAATCCATTGAAATAATTTATTTATTCGTTAAATTGTATTTACAAAATGGTGAATCCTTGTGTAGTATGCAAAAATAATTTATAAGTGGTGGTATTTACAATACATCGTTTTACAGTTCTGAACAGTTCTACAGTTCTGAAACTACCGTGTCGTATCGTTTGATATACAAACACTATTCACACATTCTAGTAGGAATACAATAAGTTCTGTATAGTATTGTTGCATTGTTGGTGTTAATTTAAGTGAAATTTGGGTTCCTCCAGATGCAAATCAACTTCAGCGATGAAAAAATATCATTGGGAAAGATAATATTTCGAAGGAAGCTGGACTATATTCTAGCCATTTCATTCCAAGTTATATAATGGTTGGGCATGGTGAAAAGAAAGGTTTTAGTGCGGGAGCGGTGCTTGTATCCAATTTGGTCGATGGCAACTAAAATTTATTCCTCGAGTAATAAATAAACCTAATATAAGTATCTCTATCACCCGAAAATCTTAATATGACTATTCAGTATTCCTTCTTCACACAGCTAGAAACTATCACACAGTAGAAACTATTGTTAGAATTGCGTCTTCTGCTGTGTGTATTGCTATCCTTGATTTGGAATAAAAGAATCGATTTATATGTTGGTTACAAACAAAGTGTGTAGTCAGTATGGAGGGGTATTCATAAGGTATGTTTAATGATTGAAGATATGATGAGTAGTATAGTAACAGAAGAAGAATGTATGCATCTTAACATTAACAACACAAAAAAACCTCTTATGTCATAAAAATAAAACGTAAGATAAAAATAAAATAAAAACGCTTGGAACATATAACAGGAAAGTTTACATAATTTATGTATCTACTACTAATAATAAAACAGATAACTTACTTCAATATTTACATCATGATATTTATTGTCCAGGTTAGTAACCAAACGTATAGCTTCACTTTGTCTTTTATTATCTAATTGATACATAACTTTTCCACCTTCTAACACAGCCCTAAGACTATTCGAGTTCTTTTCCAAAAATTCCTTATTTAAACTATTAGCATCTTTGCCTTCAAAATAAACTTTGGTCTCTTGTTCTATCACTTGTTCTACACTGGGGTCCCACGAGCCTTTATTTTTTTGTACAAATTGGTGAAAACGGATTAAACAACTGTGCAGTCTCGGGTTTGTTGGATCGACTTTTTGGGAGCGTTTTAGTGATTGTAACATTAGAAGAGCTTTTTCTGAAATATAGAGAAATATATAAAAATTATTAAACTCAAGTCCGCCTATATATAAACCATCTTCCCCACTGTAAACCCTCAGAGGTGTGTAGTAAAATGCTCACGCAAGTGCTGCAGTCTCAAAACACCCTAGCTGAAGATAGCTGAGAGCCAGTGATTTAAAGGCAAACCACAGCCCAAGCTTTGCACTTTAACGACTTAGGCAAGGCACCTGGGGAAGCCGTGCCTTAACTAGCCGACTTGCTAGTTGTAGGTTCTTTCTTTGAAAAATTCGACAAAGAAAAATTGTAAAACTTCTAAGATACCGGGCGACCATCTGGTATAGTAGCTTTACCGTGGTACGGCCGGGCATCGTCACACCAGACTTTTGAATTCCCTTTCTAATCGTGGGAACCATATGACGACCAAACGTAAAAATTCACCTCACAGGGCTGGTCTAATTCCCGATCGTCATGCAAATGGAGACTGTCATGGGGACTCCCTGTGATCGGTCCCTATGAAAGAAGAAGAAATCGATGAGACATACCAAGATTGGCCGGCAGAACACGCAAGGGGCAAGCACATGAGTGGGCTAATCAAGAACGGAATAGGCTTGAAACAGATCTTGGAGTAGTGAGGATCAGGGACAAATCAGATACTTTAAGTATATGACCTTATTATTAGTATCACCTTAACACAGAGTATTGAGTTCTGTACGGCCTCTATACAGAACTAAGAGCTGTGCATAAGTCTACACTACACTGTGTCGTCGCATTTAACCCTGACGACAAAAACAATTTTTTCTACAGTCGCGCGTAAAATGACTAATTACTATATTCAAATGAAATCGTAAAGTCGACAAATGCCGAGGATTGTTACTTTACGCTCTAGCGCAAAAAAGGAATCTTTTCCGCTAGCTTATTTAATCAAACCACGCCCTCCGAATTAACTCAATTGGTGAATAATTAACAATTTATCGGATTAAAAATTAAATAAAATTATATGAAAATTGTCAACAATTTTGAAATATGGTCAAAAATGGTCAATAATTACCAATTATTCTCAAAAACTGTTAAAAATGGACAATTTTTGTCAAAAATGGTCAATAATTGTCAAAAATGGTTAGTAATTGTCAAAAACTTTTAAAAAAATTTGAAACATGGTTAAACATTTTCAAAAATTGTCAAAAATGGTTAATTGTAAAAAATTTTTTTTGAAAAATGGTCAATAATTGTCAAAAACTATCAAAAACTGTCAAAAATGGACAATTATTATCAAAATTGGTCAATAATTGTCAAAATTTGTTAAAATTTTGAAAAATGGTCGATAATTGTCAAAAACTACCAAGAATGGTCAATAATTTTGAAAAACGGTCAAAATTTTCGAAAAATAGTCAAAAATTTTGAAAAATTGTCAAAAACTTTGGAAAATTGTCAAAAATCGCCAATAATTGTCAAAAACTATCAATAATTGTCAAAAACTATCAAAAATTGTCAAAATTTTGAAAATTAGTTGATAATTATCAAAAATTGTTAAAGTTTTTGAAATATGGTCAATAATTGTCAAAAATGGTCAAAAATTTGGAAAAATGGTCCAGAATTGTCAATAATTATCAAAAATGGTCAATAATTTTGAAAAATGGTCAAAAATTGTCAAAAACTATCAAAAATGGTTAAAAATTGTCAATTATTTTTAAAAACAGTCAAAAATGGACAATTATTGTCAAAATTTGTCAATAGTTGTCAAAAATTGTAAAAATTTTGAAAAATGGTCGATAATTGTCAAAAACTATCAAAAATGGTCAATAATTTTGAAAAATGGTCAAAAATTTAGAAAAATGGACAATTATTGTTAAAAATGTCAAAATTTTGAAAAATAGTTGATAATTGTCAAAATTTTGAAAAATAGTCAATAAATAATACGAGCCGTTTCCGAAAATCGATTTAAACACGTGATTTATAAAATCGATTATAAGAAAATAAAAATCGATTATTTTTTAATATCCCTAGTCAGTAGATCTTTTTAAGGTTAATCATGATGAATAGCGAAAATGACGATTATTCTAGCACACCTATTATAACCTAAGATAATATAAAAAACTGTTTTAATTATTAAAAGGGCGACTGTAGAAAAAATTATGTGTGTTTTTCGAGCGTAAAGTAAAATTGCCGCTTTAGAAAGATCATTCTTTCTCAAGCGGCAATCTGTTACGTTACGCTCTAAATACACAAATAACTATTATGTCAAAGGAGGTAGTGACATCCTAGGTTGAGGAAAATGTACAAGTGCTGGCAAAGGAGGTAGTAACCTCCTAGGTTGAGGAAAATGTTCAAATGCTGGCAAACGAGGTAGTGGATTTTTCTACACCACGAATAAGCAAATTCCGGTCAGAATTGGGCGTTCTTGATCGACGATTCGTCACTAGCAGGTTTAGAGGAGCTCAACTTTATTGGCAATCGGCAAGTGCAATACCGGCCCCAGGCCAGTCAATGGAAAGGTGAGTCTGGGGCTCCCAAGGCTAAATCTTGCCAAAAGAAAATGGGAGGACATCGGTTCTCTTTGCACGACATCGGTCAATGGTCCGAAGCATATAGGGAGCCGAAAGAGAAATATAGCCCCAACGTTGTACATAAGACCAAAGAAGGGTCACAGATCGTAGGCAGCTGTGTCAATAGGCACACCAACGAAGCCATTCAGTCTAAAGGTGGTGATCATTTCAATTGAATATCAGAGGTATATTCTTTCCCGATGTAATCAATTTTATATAACGTCTTCTGTTGAAATGTAATTCAATGCCTGTCAATGCTAAATGCACGAGGGATGGTACTTGAATCAGAACATGACATGTTTCAATATGTCTTTTGACTTTTAAATCAGTAATTTTCAACTTGTTGAAAAATGAGAATTACAAAACCAAACTAGAGGGCGTGTACGTTATTTCGATGATTACGGATATAAAATTAAAATTATTGATAGTTCACACTTAACAGAAAGAAAAACTTACTTTTTCTATAATTAACAAAGAAAAAAAAACTTACTTTTTCTATAATATACTTCGAATGCCATTAAATGTGTTTCTATCCTGTCTTTGGCTAAAGTTTGTAAAGGTTGTAAAAATTTGATTGCTTGTTCTAAGGGATCATCAACCTGAAAATATTAATTTTGAGAGAATCTAAAATAAATTACTTAATGAGGTTGTGGAAACGTCAACAATATAACAGTTATATGTATGCAAATCTGAATGAATTGAATTACACTTGTAAATATGCGCTTGGTAAATAAAAAAACCTTAAGAGTTGTAGTTTTCACAATAACTAGTAGTGTCTTGGTTGCATTTTGCCATACCTTTCGGCTACAACTGCGGGGGCCGTATTCTTGTCTGAGGAAGAAGAGCTACCCGACAGAACAATATTTTGTCTTTATTTTACTTGAACAAAATATCTGTTCTCTCGGGAAGCTTCACTTCAATCAACATCAAGGACAAACCTGGTGAGAGGACCAAGACGGATCTATGGAAGGAACTAGTGTTGGAAAATCGTCGGAACATCAAGCTGAGCTCAAGCTGAGCAGGAATCGAATCAGTTAAGGGGTATTCTCACAGTCCAATGAATGGGGCTATATAACGCAAAACCTTCTTGCAGACAATGTGGCGAAGGGACTGAAACTGCCAAATATATATTGTTAAAAAGAAATTACTCCGCAAAAAAATAGACAATAATCGGACTATCTATGCCAACTCCAGAAGAATACAACAGCCAACCGTTAAAGAATATGTACAGACTGGCAAAGGGACTAGAGTTACGGAGTGGGTGATGTGAAACACGAAAGACAGAAAAAGCCAAAGAGGCATAGGTGTAGCTGGTGACAGGACCATCATCCGAGCAAAAAAAATAATACGCAAGTCAGTAGATGTTAATGGTTAATTGACATAAATCATTTACAGTCAATGACGCATATTATTTTTAATGATCTCATCTTTTGTTTTGGTGAGAGCTCCGTGAAAGTTAACTTTCATTGAAGGATATCAATCAACCCATATATGTTTTTCCACTGCCTAGCTGTATACCTGACCCAAAACGTCGTCGTACAGATGATTCTTTTTATGGTAACCATGTAGATATTTCCAGATATACTACATGGTTTTCTGTAGACTGGCAGTTCTAAGTGAATATATATTGACAGACGACTAATAAAATTTATGTCGATTGGCCAATATATGATTTTCAGTTTTTAAAAACTCAGTCTAGTCGGTAAACCTTTCTAATACGATACATTTTTGTTGATCAATATTATTAATGTTTGTGAAAATTCCTTTGGGTCGGCTCGCCCAACATCATAATTATTGTATCTATTGGCTTCGAAAATAATTTTTCAGTGTTCTATTTATTTATCGACGATTATGTTTCATACACTCGCAATATTCTAAAACGAGTTCACACGACCAAAAGGAAACACGAGAAACAAGACCAATATTGGCTAGACCTAAAATGGCATCTGAATTTTAAACTCTATAATGAAAACTATAATTTATATAAGTAAACTTACTCTGGCGAGTTTATCCGGGACTAGTTCATCGAGCTGTGGGGCGTCAGCTTCACAATCTCCCTGTTGTCGTGATTTGTGATGCTGATCCCTCTTAACTTGTGCTTCTCGAGCCTGCGCACTTTCTTGTTCCGCCTTTCTTCTTGCTTTCCTTTGTTTGTTCCTCAATTTTTTCAGTTCCGAAGGTGCTAGGTTTTCTGAAAATAAAAAATTACTAATCAATTTTTAATTGCAATTGTAACTATTTAATAATTAGTAGAATATTTATATCCTTATAAAACATTTCACCCACAGTGATAGCCGGCTTTCTGTTATTTTGTACTATGTATACCATAATCAAAAATATATTCATATAAAAAAGAATTAAACAATGCAATACAAATGGTTATTAACTATTCTGATAAATATTGTGAATTTTATCAAAGGTAATACGACGAGTGCTTCAAATTTTATCAAAGGTAATACGACGAGTGCTTCAAATTTTATCGATTTTTTTTTCTTTTCCACGAAAACTTGTTTACTTGGCAAACATATGAAAACAAACCGATTGATAAAATCACGAGTCTGTTAGGACGAGTGATTTTATGTAAATTCGGTTTTTTTGAATGTTTTTGCTTCAAATAAACAAGTTTGAGTGATGAAAATAAAAAATTATGTGATAAAATTTGAAGAACGAGTTGTATTTGGGAAGATTATTTTTTTCAACAATTTAAAAGGACTTTGCTTTATTTTTTCATTTTATTATTTTGCAATTTCTTGAATACTCGTATTTTTTTGTAGTTGGTAGTTTCTGATTCTGCAAAATGCTTCAAACTGATTCCAAAAAAATAATAACATTATGAAAAAAAATTACTTATTTATGTAAAAAGTACAATTATTATAATTGTACGTTGTAGCATTATTTTGGGGATTGTTTTGCATCATAATCTTCAAGAATTTTTGCTATAACTTGTTCAGAAGTATCCTTTTCTAACGTAAAATTACGTGCGTCCAGAAACATTCTAGACTGTTCCCACGCAGACTTTTTTGTCTTCATTGTATTTCGAGGTATACTTTTGCTTAATTGTACTCTCTATTTCATTTATTGAATTATTTCCAAATCTTGTATTATTCATGTTAATAATACTTATTTAAATTTTTGAAACAGTTTTAATAATTTTTAGACAGTTAAATAAATAAATAAACAACTTAGTTTCCTTAGAAACCACTAACAAAGATTTTATATTGAATTTTATCACAGAGTGATAGAATTTTATACACATAGATTTGATATATTAAACGTCAAAAAATTGCCGCGACAAGACAAAAAATTGCCAGTTCAAAACCTTCAAATTTTGTCAGTTATCAATTTACTCTAGTGAAATAGTCAGTATAATACCGAATTGGCTAGAATAATGTATTGCTATTGGTTAAAACCACCAAAATGTCAGATTGAAAAAAATAATCAATTTTATCTGTTCTCCTCCATAATTAGTTGGAATTTCAGCACTTAAATTATTGAACAAGCACATTAATCGCAACATTCACTCTAAATTCGGTTTACAATTTAAACATCACACGGATTAATCAAGCAATTATAATTTGCAATAAAATTTTTATAGTACAGCTTCAGGACAAAAAAAAATTTAAAATAAAAGTGTCATCGGTGAAAACCAGGAAATTATTTACATAATTGTAGGTCCACCGCTAGAGGGAGTAGTTGAATACATTGAATCTATGATTAAAATTTATTATTTGATCGATATTGAAGTTTTTAAATATTGATAGATTAACTCCTATAAAAAATTTGTCAGAGAGAGAGAGAGAGAAATAGTTAAAACGAAAAAACGCCATCTTTTAGTTTTTTGTTAATAACACGAAAGCTTATTAAGTAATAGTAATGGTGTCAAAAGATGAATTGTAGATACTAAAAATACGAATACAACGCATTTTTCGGCTATACTCGATTTCTTATTGCATAGGAGCACAGGAAAGGGTCGACACCCATAAAACGGCAATAAACCATTAGCGTTACATTTTTAATCATTTTAATCATTGCACTTCTTAATTTTTCACAATTTTGTATGTTGCTTCTTTTTAATAAAGCAAAATAAAGAATATTTATTTGTGACTTTTTTTAAATAATTATAATCTTTATCTATGGCTTTTTATATAACTTTTAGATCTTTAGGATTCTTTTTTGTAATTTATTAAATGCCTACCAACCATACTTCAGCCTATACTTTTATCTAATAGAAAAAATCCAGATATATAAATTTATCCTAATTCAAAATAATTGAACAGAATAAAAAAACTGCAAGACCCATCCCTACTCGGCAAAACCCTTAAACTGACTGCACGACACTGGCCACCGTTTTATCATATTAATGAATCCCCATCCATTGTTGTGAATTTTACGACCCTATTGTATTTGAGGCGATACAGGACGTGTCGATTTAATTTTGGTAAAACCTGTTTCATCATTTTATTCCACATAGAAAAAAAGAAAGACTCACCCTATATTTATAGTACTTTTGAATAAATAATGAGGCACTTTGCTCCTTCGGAAAAGGAAATACAGTATAAGTATTTGGATAGTTAGGAGCGAAGAAAATTCGGAAAAACTGGAAAATTGCAACAAAAGTTCCTAATTATTCAAAAAGGACGTTTTGTTCGTTTTAAATGTTTATAACAATTTCGTGAGCAGCATTTGCGAGTCGAAAATATATCAGGTTCATACTACCTAATGTCTATTACATGATGGCACAGTTCGTTTTCTATTAGGATTTTTGTCAAAAACTCACTATAACTGTTCATTCATATATTCCGTCGTTGATTTTCTTGCTACGCAACTCGAGCTTTTCTTTTAAGGATAAAAGCAAGACCAAAGGTCAAATGCCAGTTTTGCTCGTAAAATTACTGATTTGCAAAATTATTTCTTTACAAATACAAATTAATCCTAAAAAAAAAGCTCCTGTGTTTTCACTGTTGATTTTTTTTTATAGAAAACATTTATTATCTCATCTTTGTTTCAGAAACCATGATGTATTATTAAATTAATATACTGTCAAGTATGAAACGAAAGTGGAAATTTGAGAGATTTCATCTTAGGAATTTTATCTTTTACACCAATTTCAGAAGAAACTAATAATTGTTCATTACTTTCATGATAGTATTGGTAACAACACACTTTAATAGAATTCGACATAAATGCCTTATCTTCATTTTCTAAAATCTCTAATTATCCTTCAATTAGCTTCATAAAGTTTCAAAAAGTATCAAGTTCGTATTATACAAAATGTGTTCGGAAAAGAAAAATAATATGAACTATAACGAGATAGAGGAAAAAAGGAAAATTGGGTTCAGATAATAATAAATTGTGAAATCAAGGAACTGTTCACCAAAAAAATATGAAATACAATACATATACATCTTATGATTTTGAATTCGCATTATTTGAAAAATTGAAATTTTGATGGAATGAACAATTAACCAAGGTGACTTATTAACAAAAATTCGAGAATACTCTTTGTAACAAGTGGTCTGAACTATACAAACAGCTGGTGTAGGCAAGTGGGGCTAAACCTCGACCTCACCAAAACCATCTTGATAGCTTTCACTAAGAAAAGAAAACTCAAATTCAAAACCGTTAAACTTGAGGGGAGCGAGGTTGTCTAGAGTCAAATATCTAGGTCTGACTCTAGACAGAAAACTACTGTGGAACTAACACGAAAAGCAGATTATATACAAAGCAAAAATGGCTCTAATGGTGTGCAGGAACATTACAGAAAAAAATTGTGGTTGTTACCCAAGCTGGATGTACACAAAAAGTAACTATTTTTTGTTCAAATTAGATCAAAAAACGAGTATAGGTAATCAAAAGATGATGACGTTCGTATCATATTCATGATTTATCCAACTAAATACTTTCATAATCGAGGTTGATTATGTACATGTAAATTCCTCTTCGAATTATTCGAATCGGACCTTTCGTTTAGAAGTTTACACGAGCATTAAAATGCTAAGAGTAGGTAAGGAAAATGCGAAGTGTGTGTCACCGGGCTAAGTCGGGGTGGATCGCTAGTTGTTGAATAAAAGAATGAATGATGCATGAATTGAAAGTTCATATTATTTTCTTATAATCTGGTAAACCAGATGAATGATTATTAAAAACTTTCATAAAAACAAACCTTCAATTAAATGAGTAGATACTCAATCTAAACATAAACTTCATGACATGCAGTAAATAAAAAAGTTTTTTGCTTCGAGTACATAATTATTTTAATAAAAATTTGACAGTCATGTTACATTGAAAGACCCAGCGGTGTTGCCAGATCTTTGGGACTGATTAAGTTATGATAGAAAATTTATAAATATAATCCTTATGTAGTGCGTATTGCCTAACATGTGTAACACATTCTCTAGAGAAATCAGCAATCAAAACAAAAGTTAAAATTTTATTTTGATATCATTCGTAGTACTTTTTTGTTTAGCTACCACAACCAAATTTTTTTTTCAATATTTCAAACTATTAATTTTAAAACTATTTTACTGGACAATCAGGATAATACAAATTAATACATTTCGTTACAAAATCATGAGAACACATTTTTTCTACAACCACTACATATTCAAATAGCACTTTTATGTACAAATTTTTATTCGCAACGTAGGTAATTGTCCATACCTACTTCAACAAAAAAATTACATGTGTGCGGAAAAGTGACATTAATATAATACGCAAAGTACGCGTACTTTGTGCGTACTTATGTCAAAATAATTCAATCGTGTACTTAACCAACCGCGGTGGCGTTTTCCCTCTCTGTCCAAATCCATTTGTTTGATATTTTATGAATTGACAACTTGTGCTTGTGCTGAGTGGAATATTTTCCTTATTTATGCTTTATTATAATAAATATACATTTAAGTAATATAATATAAACTATTCTTTGATTGCTAAATGTATCTGGCTAAAACAAATTTATACCGTAGGAGTACCTAAAAATGAATAAAAATCCAAAAGCTAGAAAAATAGTGTGTACAACATGTGCACAAAGTTACTTTTCGTTACTTCTATTCCAGATTTAGTAATCAATATTAAATATTATTTGATATTAAAAATGTATGGTTCAACTCATAATTTTTTTAACATAAATAAATATAACGAAATTTAAGCACTGAGCACCCTGTATCCCAAAAACCTGCAATATTTGAATAAATAATAATGTTTTGTGATCTAGAATACAGTTAAGTCATTGGACATTATTAACTAATCACTCTGTATAAATAATTATTTATTAATGTCTTCGCATCATATATTAAAAAATTTAATTCTTCATTTGATCAACCAAATAATTTTGTTTAAATACTTGTGGTACCTAAGATCTACACTTAAAATTTATATAAGTTAAGACACTTTCAATATACTGTTACGCTTTTGTTGTGAAAGGTGTGGTCATTTTATTTCAAGGTTCTGTTGTTCAAACACCTTCATCATTATTTACGTCAAAGGCATATTTCAGCAGCACTATATGGTTTATTGTTATATGTATATAGATTCTCGGAAATACATAATTATTTATTTCCATTCTGACATTTAAAGTAGTTTATAATGAGTTTAGATTTTCACCAATTGGGAACATAATAAAATAGTTAATATCGTGAAAAAAGTACATACAGGGTGCGGCATTAGTGCGAGGAAGTACAATTACTCACTTGTCGTGAGGGATACGAAAAAACTTTATTTAGATAAACGTTAAGCCATATGTACGACCCTATTTTGAAAATATTTTCAAATATACAGGGCCACCCATATTGGCAGGATGAACCTAACATATTTTTTTAAAATGGAGCACCGTGTATATTTCCACATTTTTTTATTCTCCTCGATTTTCTCGTTTCTGCGATATGAGGTATTGCAATGTTATACGAGGTAATTTAAAATATATAAGCACTCTTTTATTAATTTCCTAGTAACATCAAGTGTACCGTTGTATAGATTTAATATCAAGAAATCTATTTACGTTCAAACGATTTATGATATAGTTTACTATTGTCCAAAATTATCAACATAGCGCGATATTAGTTTTTTATATACAGTATTGGTCATAAATCGGAATGATCATTTACAGGGTTTTCTTAATGGAACATCCTGTGTTTTAGTATCGCAAAGAAGAGGTATTGTATGGCACTTTATTATTTCTTAAGCATTCCCTATACTTAATTGACTTAATTTGTGAGTTATTGATGATACTTTCAGCCAAACAATATTTAAAACAAATATTAGGTGAACTTTTATTAGTTTGAAGGTGGAAATATTTAACCAAAAATAATTTTCCAAAAAAAAAATTCAAAATAATCTAGTCTGAACCATAATTGATTAATATTAGGTGAATTACCAAAATACACGAGTACTTAAGATTGTTGGTGTATAAAACATTTCTAAAATCACACAATATTCTAGTTGGATATAAACTGGTTTAAAAATTTGACATTAGATTACTTTCATTAGTTCCTATTTACTATTATCAACAGGAATTTTTCTCAGGAAGAGCTGACTGATATGGTTTTTGTGCTAGGAGAATGTAACAAAAATGTGTTACTGGCAAGAAGTTTATCAGAACGGTTTAAACGGTCCGGGGACACGTAGATTACGAGAGATGAATCTACTTTCCATAAGAATGGTACTGTAAACAGACATAATTTCCACTACTCAACTTCTAATCCGCACCACATTCTCGGATAAGATGGTCATTGAATGTTTGGGGTGAAATTATTGGAAATTATGTTATCGGACCTTACTTTTTCGAGGATCACTTAAACGGAGAAATGTATCTACATTTTCTGGACAACGATTTGCCGGAATTATTGGAAATAGTACCGTTAAACATACGTCAGAGAATGTGGATATTACATGACGGCGCTCCAGAGTACACCACAATTTTTTAGTGAATGAGCATATAAATTATAATTTTCCTGGAAGATGGATTGGAAGGAGAGAACCTATAAGGTGGCCACCACGATCTCCAGAGTTAAACAAGCTAGACTTTTTTTTTGGGCTATATAAAAGATTAGGTGTATAAAACACCTACAACTAAAGAAGATATGAAGGAAATAATTAGAAATGAATTTATGCACTTTGAGCAGAAATGTGTTAACCAATGTGAGTCGCTTGCAATTATGTATCGACGTCGATGGAGGCCATTTTTAACATCTATTGTAAATTCAACGATTTTCTTGTTATTTTTGTTAGGAAACTATTTTAAAAGTTTTTGTTTATTTGATAATGGGTATCAAGTTTGTGAATATTAGTAATTTGGATTTTGTATAATGATGCATATTCTTGTGATACAATAACCATAACCCATAACCCCAGCAATGGCTGGGGGAAAAAGTGAGTAGTTGGAAGGTGCTGGAGGATGAGGAAAGCTTGAGCTTACATATGTATGTGGAGACGGATATAAGGAAAGGGAGAAAGGATTTATCGGGAGAGTGGGGATGGAGGTGGACGAATGCCGTGGCAGAGAGTATGAGAAAGAAAGTAAGAGAGGAGAAAGAAAGTAAGAGAGGAGATAGAAAGGGGACTTGGACATGATGTTGATGAATTGTACAATGTGATACAGGGCTGTAAAAGAGAGGAAAAGAGGGGCAATAGGCGTGAGCGGAAGGCTAATTACTGGTGGAATGAGGAAAAAGAGGAGCTGTGGAGGGAGTGTAAGAAAGAACGAAGACGGATGCTGAGATCAAGAGGAAGGATAGAGGGAAAAGGGGGATACAAAGAGAAGAAGGAACTGGAGCGTAGGGTGGAGAGGGAAAAAGAGGGAAGTGGGAAGAGTTACTGGGTGACCTGGAAAACAATTCATGGGGAAAGGCATATGAGATGGCGGTGAAGAGGATGGGTGGAAATAAGAACGAAGTGCTAGAGGAAGATTGGGAGAAGGAGGTTATAGGCAAATTGTATACAGGGGGAGTTGGAGGCAGGATTCGAGAAGTCCAGGATTCTAGGGGGTAGGGAAAATGATGGGGATAAGGCCGGTAGAGAAGTGGGAAGTACAGGAGGGGGGAGGAACATTAAAGTAAGGAAAGCCCCAGGGATAGATGGCCTGAGGGGTGATATGATGAAGAAGCTGTTGGATGACAATGGGGAGTACTTCTGCGAGATTTTCAACAGGGTGCTAAGGGAGGAAGAGTTTCCAGAAGGATGGAAGGTGGCTAGGGTGATACTACTTAAGAAGGCGGGTAGAGAGGGGAAGCGGGCGGGGGACTACAGGCCCATCAGCCTGCTGAGTGGCATGGGTAAATTGATGGAGGGGATAATAAAGGATAAGATTGAGGAGGAAGTTGGTAGGAATGGTGGTTTTAGGGAAAATCATACATCTCGGCGTTTGGTGGAAAGGGCTAGGGAGGGCAGCTGGAGGAACAAGAAATTGGTCCTACTCGTGTTCTTCGACGTCGGGAACGCGTTCAACAGTGTCAGCAAACGGGCAGTTTTGAGCGCATAGATAGAAAGGAAGGCGGAGAGAATGTGTAGGAAGATTGTGGAGAAGATAAAGCGGTGCGGACTAGAAGTGGCGGAAGATAAGATGGTGGGGTTGCTAGTGAAGGGACGGAGCAAGACGAGGGAAGTGGGGGGTGATGGTGAAGGGAAGGAGAATTCCTAGGTGTGTGGTTGGATAGTCATTTATCCTTCCGAACACACTTGTTGAAGGCGGCAGAGAAGGGGAAAGTGAGGGCAGCATGGCTGAGGAGATTGATGTATAATGTGAAGGGGCCGGAAGAGTGGAAGAGGACGATCATTGGTAGGACGGTAGAGCAGAGTATGCTGTACGGTGCGGAGGTGTGGGGTGAAAGAGCGGGAGTGAATGCGAGGGTTAGGCCACTCCTGCGGGTGCAGAGAGGAATATTGCTGAGGGTGGTGCAAGGGTACAGGACAGTGGGTGGACTGGCAGCAGCGGTGCTGGCAAGGACCTACCCATTGGACGTGATGGCTACAGCCATAAATAAACGCTGGAGGGGTGCGACCAGAGAGGAAGTACAAGAAGAAGAAGGTGGGAGGAGTATGAGGGCGCGCTAACAGGAGCGATTTGTAATAAGAGAGATTGGATCGAGGATTGGATGGATCGGAAATTCGGGGAGGTAAACTACTTCTTGACACAGGTGTTCACTGGACATGGGTCGAGAGTAGAGTACCTCCACAAGATTGGAAAAAGAGAGACTGAAGTGTGCCAGAGGTGTGGAGTGGAGGATGAAGTGGGGCATGTGTTTAGATGATGGAGGAACGAGGAAGTGCTGAAGAAGTTGGAGAGGAAACTAGGGGATGCGGTGTATTGGGAGAATATGGTGGAGATAATGATGAGGGAGGAGGAGGAATGGATGGAGGTAAGTGGCGTAGTAGAGAGCATGGCCAGGGGGAGAGAACGACTCGATATGGCATGAGAGGTGGGAGTGAAAGTTGGGGAGAAGACGACGGTGTGAGCGGAGAGTGTGCAAGGGACCGCCGCCAGTCTCGAAGTATGCTAGGGTAGTGATTCTGAGGCGGGGGTAACGGCGAGTTTGAGGTGGGTTTGGTTGGTAGGCATCCCCTTGGGGATGAGTCCAACACTGTTTAGGACCTGGACCCACTCGAACATGAGTTTCCCATCTCGGCCCGAAAAAACCAACAATCTTAAGTACTCATGTATTTTGGTAATTCACCTAATATTAATCAATTATGGTTCAGACTAGATTATTTTGTAATTTTTTTTTGGAAAATTATTTTTGGTTAAATATTTCCACCTTCAAACTAATAAAATTTCACCTAATATTTGTTTTAAATATTGTTTGGCTGAAAGTATCATCAATAACTCACAAATTAAGTCAATTAAGTATAGGCAATGCTTAAGAAATAATAAAGTGCCATACAATACAATTTCATTACGATACTAAAATACAGGGTGTTCCATTTAAGAAAACCCAGTAAATGATCATTCCGATTTATGACCAATCCAATCCTGTATATAAAAAACTAATATCGCGCTATGTTAATAATTTTGGACCATAGCAAACTATATCAAAAATCGTCTGAACGTAAATAGATTTCTTGGTATCAAATCTATACACTGGTACAGGGTGTTGATGTTACTAGGAAATTAATAAAAAAGTGCTTATATCTTTTAAATTACCTCATATAACATTGCAATACCTCATATTGCAGAAACAAGAAAATCGAGGATAATAAAAAAATGTGGAAATGTACAGGGTGTTCCATTTAAAAAAAGATAAGTTAGGCTCATCCTGCCAATATGGGTAGCCCTGTATATTTGGAAATATTTCCAAAATATGGTCCTATATATGGCTTAACTTTTTTCTCGATAAAGTTCTTTCGTATCTCTCACGACAAGTGAGTATTTGGACTTCCTCGCACTAATGCCGCACCTTGTATATATTATTTTATTGTGATTGTAAAATATGAAATATATAAAATTTCTAAAATGATAGAAAAATTGTTTTCAGGTATATTAAAAATAGACGCAGATATATTAGTTTATCAGGTTGTATTTCCCGAGTAAAATAACGAAAAAATAATGAATGTACCAAAAGGTACATATGTACAGAAGATATTTATTAGGTACTATTAAAATAGAAAGTTCATCATAGGTCTACATCCATTTTGTGGAAACACACAGGATTGCATAAGAAGGGAAATCGGGAACCGGCTAGATAAGGAGCACCAATTCAAATGGAGGTTGACTCAAGGTCACCTCCATACAAAGATCTACACAAAATGGGAAAAGTTAATGAACCTATGTGCAGAAAATGTGAACTATATGATGAAACACCTACTCACATACTTTGCTTCTGTCATAACTTACAAGGACTCAGACAAAAGCACTTTGGAGAGGAAATTATACAAACATTACAACTACTCAAAATCCCCCCAGTCCAACTAGTGGCCTATATAGAAGACACGAAGCTTCTGGAATGGAAGTAGATAACATGTGAAATGTTACAAACATTCAGTTCAAGTGCCTGGGCTGTTAAGCAAAACCCAAATGAATGAATGAATGATTAAATATGGCTACAATGTGATTATGAACGAAAGAGGTGGAAAAGAAAGATGAGACGATGCTGGCAAACCCTGTAAATGTAAACCATTCGGCCTCTTATTTATTAAGTCTAAACTTATTAAAAATAAAACAATTTTTCCTGCGCCCTTTCTTTAAAGTACCATGTATTTCACCAGTTTATCTAACCTGGGATATGTCATGATCTAAGATAGCACACAGTATATATACCTTTTTTTATGGTATCTAAAAAACAATCAAACAATGGAGAATGAAGAGTATATATCTGTTCATTTGTAAGAGTATATTGAACATATTTTTTAATTGAATTGAAAGGGTAAGAAGCAAAAGCGCCCAAGTGACATTTTGGTCAGTTTCAACTTATGTACAGAATATGAAAGATAAAGTTCACTTATATTTGGTAGTAAAATACCCCAAGTGAAAATGCACCTTAAGAGCCATCTACTAGAGAGGTGAACAATTAAGCAAAACAATATTGCAGTTTTATTTAGCAGTAGTACAACCGACGTGCGCTTAGGTTGTTCTGCCACCAAACAGATGCGTAATTCCAGTAAATCGGGCAAACCCCCAAGTGTTTGTACCAGAACAGTGGACTGAAACCATAAAAAAGTCTTCCAAACAATTTGTCGTTTACAATATGGAACCATCAGATTTTATTTCCTTCAACGTATTTGACAACTTAATTAAATATCCCAAGCTTGATTCTGAAGGTCTACCATTACGATGGAGAGCCATCAAGTGGTTTCGTTACAATAAATATGAAACCTATTTATTTCAATTCAAGAAGATGTTATCAGTTGAATTTGTTTTTACGCATTCTGAAAAATGTTTAAAAAAGAAAGGAAGGCCGATACTGAATTTACAACTTCATCTTTTGTATCCGCAACCCAGATCAATTAAGTATGCCAAATGGGAAAATTTACAGCATAAAGAGTTTTACAAAAACTTGCCTCATAAAGAAACTCCTAAAAAAATGGTGAAAGGCAAAAAAGGAAATAAAAAGGAGACAATAGAAGAAGTTACACATCGTGAATTGGAAGATGAAGAATTTCAATTGGCCGATGAATATTTATTACTCAAATCTGATTATGAATAAACGTTATTTTGTGCTATAAACAGCGCCTTGATAAAATATGTTTGATTAATTTAAAGCAAATCTTTGGTATAATATATTTCTTTATTATTATATTTATGAATATCATTACTGAATATTAAACACATATTTAATAGCAGACCTTCAACTTTAACCGCTTATTTCTCGAAACTGTCCTAATACCACTTAGACGCTCTCGCTTCTTACCACCGTACACTAACTAACGACAAGTAAATTCACTTGCGTCGGAACGTTTGAAATTTTTGGTACATCGTTTCTCTGGCGCCGTACTCTCCGTTATCGCCGCGCTACCACTGTACTCAACACTTTCTCGATTTTTAAACTCACCAGACGATAGGCGGGGTAAGGAAATTTTTGGTAACCGCTGAATCGCAGAGTGAATTTACTTGTCGTTAGTTTAGTTAGTGTACGGTGTTCTTACCCCTTCAATTCTAAGAAATTAAGTCTGTGATAATTTTCACAACGGTGTAAAAGTTCAATGGTATTATTTAATGTGTGGTGATGATTTGTTTCAATTAAGCGTTTTGCATAATTTGACCAATCTGGATGTTTATTTCTAAAGCAACTAAGATGTTCACTATATCTTATACCAAGATTTCTTTGTGTTTAACTTATATAAACTGCATTACAATGAGAACATTTGATCTTTTAAACACCTGATTTTTGTAAATAAGTTATCTAATTGTAATTGGGATGGCATTGGCCAAAATGCATGTATAATGAAAAAACATTATGTTTACCTATGAGACTATAATTCAATTATGGAGACCAGATGGGCAAAACCACGTCTACCGATGAGTTGGAGAACGGTACGTCAAATGCAATCTCTTGCATGGCGTTAAGTGGTCTACACACGTTACGATTTATCGTACTGCGTGTGAACTATAAAGCGTAGAAGATATATATTGGTCCTTCTTACACACAGTACAATATCAAAAAGAAAAGCTGCTGCGGTTTTAGTTACGATATTGTTGACCGACGAAAAGGCAGCGAACAAACAAGTAAGTCGGATCAGGTATCTGTATTACCAGAAAGGCAAGTTTCGCTTTTCCCCCGCAGGATGCAGTTCACTGCCCAAAGCTAAGCGGAGGTAACTGAACATCCAAGAGAGGAAAATGAGCCTCAACTCCCGTGTAATACATACAACCTTTTTTATTATTTACGGCACAAATAACGAGTTTATCATTATATGTGCATCTATATTTTAGAATTAATTATGTTAATGTTGAATCGACGTGCTTACAGGAAACAGGAATCCTGAAGTTGAAATTTTAACCAGAATACAGGGTATACAGGATGTTCTAGAAGTTTCGGAAACAATTTGAATATAATACATTTACAAGTTTCGTCACAGCATACTTAAAATAGGGAAAAAATATGTACTTTCTATAGTGATAGAAGGGAATATATTTTCGCTTATGAACTTGTTGAGAAGGCTGGAGTAAAAAGATTGATTTCAAATTCAATTTACGAATCATGGTGACAACTTTATGTCATCGCTGGGATAAATAAGAGATACAATTATTAAGCAAGAACACAAAGCACACAAGAAAACTGAACTAAATATCCCAATTGCTACCCAACTTGTAATCAAGCAAATTGCCGTCGCTACGATTTTTTATGGAAGCTCCGACTGCGAACGATTCAACGACTACATACTAAAAACACCAATTTGCCTACAACCCTTACGATTTATAGTTTCTGTGGCAATTCCGGTGGATATCGTACTGCATGCAGTACGAAAAATCGTTACGTGTCTAGGCCGTTTTATCTTCGGAGGTGGTGGTTTAATGACTTGGGGAGGTATTTCTTGAGAGGCATCTCAGCATCTACAAAAAAATTATATTTGAAAAATGCAGAGAGCAATAAACCCTTGTAAAAAGACCATTTCAAGGGCGTACCTGCTTGTGATTCTAAAAATCTCAATAATTGTGAATTTTATAAATAAGCAGTATCCTAAAATCATGTGAAGTTCTTTTCACGGAAAATAGTTCTGATTCAATAATAGCTTATTTGGGTTTCGCCATTATTTCAAAAAATTGGAAAAGATAAATTGTGGAAAATTCTGCGTGAGATGAATTTTATATGGGAAAAAGTAAACAGAAAGTCGCTTTTAATCGAGAAAGATGAAATTGTATGTTGTTGACGGAATTATTTGCGATCAATAAGGGATTTTCGCATTGAAAATGGAAAAGAAAAACGATTGATAATTACGCATATTGGCAGTACAGATGGGTTTTTGAAAAATGGTTTGTTAGCATTTGTGTCAATTCACACCGCATAACTAACTAGCTAATAAGTTCTATAGTTCTAGTAAATCATAATATAAAAATAATTGATATTATTATAATTGACTCTATAATGAACGTATTATTATTAATTGTTATTGTATTATATGGCTAGTCTTTGTCGCAATCATGTTTTTCATTTAATATCATACCTACTGACAGCCCTACCTAAAGGTACGGCTATGCCTGCAATTACAAGCGACCCGAAGATCAGATTTCTATTGTATACCGGCGTTGTACAGGGTAGGGTGGGGTAGGAAAATAAAAGAATAAAGAATTGAATTATAATGTAAATCGTTTTAAAATTCTGGAGTTTTAGTTGCCCACCCAGTAAGGGTTTTGCATGTTATATTAACTTTTATTACTCTCTGTCTATTTCAAACGGACTGTAATGAACAAACAATTCAAATATTTTTTCATTTCCTTCTTAAGTCTATCTAATGCACACATTAGCCATGTGGGACGAGATTAACTGAGATCTCAGTCAAAAAGAAAGCATCTAACGACAGCGTATACGTACATTGAGAATATCCTCAACTCTCTCAAGATCATGTTTTTCCATATTGGATATGATATATTTGTAAACTCCTGACCACATGCCTCAAACATACATTTAAACTCTGCTAGATGACGAGAATAATGATTGCAGTAATTAGAACTCGAGGAGAGAATACTCGGTACCAATATATTGATTTCAATACAAAGATTTCCCCCCATCGTAAGTTTCATGTAAATATCCCTAATTTTTGTAACAATTAGCATATTTTTTCCATAATCTTCGATACATAAAACTTAAAAAATTACCACTACCTTGGTTAATTTTTTCATTAAATACGAAAATTTTCAAATATTCTTTTTTTTGTCCACGAGTGGTTACTAATTTCAAATATGTAATTTTGAATGTCGTTTGTACCGTGCCTATAAACTAATCAGAGCAAGTCATTCTATAAACTATAAACGTTTTTCAATATTATACAATACGAAACTATCTCTGCATTGAAAGTCTATACGGTCATTGTACACGCTTTTAGTAGAGAATGCCTATGGTTGCATACTGTTCACCTTAATTTTTTTTCTATAGCGTTTTTAACGCTTCGAGCGAAGGTTGGACGTTAGGAAGACTTTCACTTAACTAGACCACCTACAGCACTGTTGCCAAACAGTTGATTAAGCTTCAGACTATATCACATTTTTTTAAATAATATATTATAAGTTAATATAATTAAACAAATATTGTCTGATTACTTTTGTTATGCTTCTTGCTTGGGAGGAATTTATTTTACAGTGACCGTTTAACGCCAAAGAAAAAACTTCTCTCCGGACTATATGCCACGACGAGCATACAATTCAATGTAAAACGGTATTAAGACGCCACCTGTTTTAGCAAAATTTTAATTGATATGCTAGTCCGGGGAACTAAGGTCGAAAAATCTACCCAACATCAAATTTTTACGATATGGAATATATTATTATATATATTATGTCCCTCATCGAAAACATATCGACCCCTAATCATTTTAATAAATTCTCGAATAAATCCCACTGGAGCTTAAAAAAGAAGTGCAAGAGCACTCGAAATTTGAGTCTTTTACACTGATATATTTTTCAGTTTCAGGTTTAATATTCTGCAAGTTCCAAGTAGATATTATTACATATAATTTGTTTAGCAAAAACAAAGTATATTAGTAATGAGTAGTAGTTTTTTGTAATTTAGATTAAAAAATTAACAGCATACTAAAATGGATACTAATAGGATGCTAATCAAATCATATTAATAATTGAATACTTAGAAACGTGTAACAAACAATGTGTTTTTATAAGATAAACATAACAACAACGAAAAATACGTAAACGGATATATTCGTTCTATTGATTTTAACACTTAATTTTATTGACTGAGGATATTTTTGTTCTCGTGAATACCCCTGAATAACTTCAGGACGTACATAGCGCTGCAAAAAAGGCTAAACATTTTCATATTCAGTGGGTCAATATAAAAACTTTTATTTCTACTAGTGTTTTAAAACTTACATTTTTGTCAATGAGCAATAAAAATTTTGTTCATAAAAATTTGTCAACAAACAACAAAAACAAAACAAAAAATATAAATTAATATTGTTAATTTTCATGAAAATAATAAAAAAGTATTAATAATTTGTTTTATTTAACTACATATGAAACCATATGAAAAAAATTATCTTTGGTGATCTCTAAAATATCTCTGTATATACTGCTGCCGAAAAGCGGCCCCCAAGAGATTTCTTCTGTCTTGGATTTTCTAGCAAATCTTCATCTTCAGAATCTACATCTACAAATAATTTTCTAATTTGTTTAAATATATAAGGAATGGTAAAAGTGTCTAACCTGATTTTTTTTGTATATAATCACTAGTTATATCACAAGAGAGATTTTTTGACATTTTTGTGTAAAATTTAACTGTGGCCTGTGTATTGTTGTATATTGACGTCGATGTGGTTACTATGGAAATTAAATTATTGTAAAATTTTCGATTGGTAGAGCTACTCTATGTATAATCGGGTATTATCGAAATTATACAAGGTAACTTAACTAAATTGATCGTTCTAATTGGTTGAAAATTATACGAAAAAAATAATCAGGTACAACTTACCTGTATACAAAGTTTTCTATTATAATCACAAAAAAAGTTAGGTTAACTTAAGCACGGTATAAAACATACCCAAACTTATTACTAAGGATTTAGTATCATTCTAGTGTTAAAATGATGTCAAATGTATTTATTATTATGCTTTTTACAAAGTTAGTTTTAAAGTCATGTTAGAATAATCTAAATTTTATTACTAATAAGGCTGATAGTGTTTTTGTTTGATAAAAAAGTTTGTCCACGACTATTTGATAATTTTTACATTTTACGTGTGCTTCTTCAAGTATAATGACGTACATTATTCCCTAGTGAATAATAGGTGTGGATTAGACTGTTTCAAAAAAAGTCGATTACTTTTTTTCCCTTAAATATACTGGAAATATTGTTGGACATGACAAAAATAAAATGTTGTAAAAATTTGAACTCTTAATATTTATATTGATAATTTCTATTTTCCATTTAAATAACATGGAAACAAACTTGTCTTGTGCTTTGGAATTGTATAGCTCACGTAGAGCTTCGGAATAACTAAAATATATTCTTATAGTAAATTTGACGGTCTACAAAAAAGGTCTCTTATAATTTTTTGATATTCTCATTCCTTTCAAAGTTATTCAAGATTAAAGTTAAATTAGTAATACATTTCGACATTTTTTCAATTTTTCGACGATACAATCAAGTTTATGAAAAAATGTTATAGGATATTTTTTGTACAGCGTTTTATTGGCTATAATTTATTTTTATTAAAAAAATTTATATCGCTTATGAGTCAAGTTATTCGCATTAAACAGAAAATGTTCTTAAATAATCAAATTTCACTGTTTATAATTAGTTATATACTTATTTAATCTTGGCCTCTTATTGAGGATATTTTGGGTCATTATTTCTGTAAAAATAAGAGAAGATTTGGATTGAAAAATGTACTACTTTAGTTAGGGACTCAGGGTATAAACAAATGTAGCTAGATTCAGTTCTAGTAACGGTTTGGTATTAGGGTAAGAATACAACACAAATGCTCAAATTCTATCATTTTCATTCAAACCATTTAAACATTAGGACGAAAACTTTATGCGATAAATTAAAAGCAGTGTTGTCAAACTTTCCCTCGTAGTCAATTTTGCAAGGTGTATTTTAATAAAGAGAAATGCACATATTTGCAGATACAAGTGAATGACCTTGATAAGAAAGCATTTCTTTGTGCGTAAATGTGTTTATCTACTTTCTGTTTCTAGTATAAAAGTTGATTGTTATTATTTCAATTAGAAGATTCACAATCTACCTACAAATCTGTTTCATGCATTTTTGATGATAACGAATTTGGGCGTTTCTGGGAAAAAAATTGAACATATTTTAAGTATTGTATTTTTCACGATAAATTTTTAAATTTTTAATCTGATTGTGTAAATACAGGGTGTCCCACGACGTTTTGACAGTCCAAATTCTCGAAAACTGTTCTTATGACATGTATGAAATTTGGCAGATATAAACAGTCGAAACTGATATTTATCATAAAATGACTTCCGCTTTTCCTATCATTTCGGGTCACGAGACCCCAACATAATGTTTTTAAATGGGACAACCGGTATAATATAACAATTTTGGATATATCATTCAAAAACAAATTTAACGATACCACACTTGTATTAATGATAATAAGGGCTATTTATTTTTACTAAATTTATTAAAGCAAAATTTTGCTCTCAAAAATTTAGGTGGCTATGAAACAAATAACTAAGTAGCAACATAGGTTGTCATTCATTATTGTTATGTGAAGTTTATTCAAGAAATTTAATTAATAATTATTAGTCATCATCTTGTGAAGACACTGTAATACTAAGTAAATAATGCCTTCCATTTTTACTTACGATGAATATGTTGATATGCTACTTATTTATGGAGAATTTGGAAAAAAACAAAACTAATGTTCAAGGTTTGTACAGAAATCGTTTTCCTCATAGAATAACTCCAAGCAAAAATACTTTGGTCTATGTCGAACGAAAGCTAAAAACTGGTTCTTTTCCAAGCTGTGAAAATCAAGTTCCTCGTCAAAAGACCGCTCAGACAGATGACAATGTGATAAATATTTTGGCTTATCTTCAGGTAAATCCACACACCTCAGTACGATTTCTTGAACAAGAATTACAAATAAGTAGAAGTTCAATAAATAGATTATTGAATATATTGAAAAATCACAAATACCATCCTTATAAAATACAATTAACACAAGGTTTAGTTCCTGCAGATACTGAAAGGGGAATAAATTTTATTGCTGAAATGTTAGTACAAAGTAATGATGACCTTTCTTTTTTAGAAAAAATATTATGGAGTGATGAAAGTAGATTTCATAACAATGGTATTGTTAATCGCCATAATTGTCATTATTGTTCGCAGGAGAATCCAAAGTGGAAGCGCGAAACCAATTTTCAAACAATATGGAGAATCAATGTTTGGTGCGGTTTATTTAACGGTCGGTTGATTGGTCCCTATTTTTATGAAGGAACATTAACAGGGCAAAGAACTTAGATTTTCTTCAAAATACTCTACCAGAATTACTTGAATATATTCCCTTACATGAAAGGCAAACAATGTGGTGGCAGCAAGATGGAGCATCTCCTAACTTTTTTGGGCCAGCTGGAGAATGTCTTGATAACACATTTCCTGAAAAATGGATTGGTCGAAATTGTGCGATTCTGTGGCCACCCCGTTCTCCGGATATTACACCCTTAGATTTTTTTCTCTGGGGTTACTTGAAAGGTCGAGTTTATGTCACGCCACCGATTGATTTAGATGATAATAAAATGATAAAATAAGATAGGCATGTCGGACCGAACACCCGAAATTATTATAGCAGCACTTACAAGAAACCTTTTAGCAAGATTTGAACATTGTATCAATGTAAATTGTCATCAATTTGAACATTTTTTCTTCAATTTTTTTTTAATTACTTGTACTTTTTAATTCCCTATGTTACGTTTTTTAATAAAATAATTTATACAGATGTTCATTTAATTGCCCCTATCATCATTACTGCACAATACAATGATGACAAGTGTGGTACCGTTGAATTTGTTTTTGAATGATATATCCAAAATTGTAATATTATACCGGTTGTCCCATTTAAAAAAATTATGTTGGGGTCACGTGACCCGAAATTACAGGAAAAACGGAAGTTATTTTATAATAAATATACGCGACTGTTTATATCTGCCAAATTTCATACATGTCATATGAGCAGTTTTCGAGAATTTGGACTGTCAAAACGTCGTTGGACACCCTGTATAAAAAGGGCAGTGGAAATAAAGTAGGTATGTGCAGTACACGTCAGACAAAGGAAAACAAGCAATAAAAGCTGTTTTTTATAGTTACACAATCAGATTAAAATTTTTATAGAATAGGTGGTCAACCATTTATCGTGAAAAATACTCCAATTTTTACACGATAAATTGATATTTCACCATTATAAAGCTAATCAGAACTATTCGGAATTCGACCTTGAAATTTTAATTCGTTAATATGGTATAAGCTATGGGTTAGGAAGAAGCAAGTCCCGTATCAAAAAGGACCGATGATCCGTCTAGTTTATTGTATTATGTATCATCAGCACTAATCATCGTCCTTTCTGAAACAGGCCTAAAGAGTTGGAGAAAAGATGGTTCCTCAAGAGACTTAGACCTAAGAGATCTATTGTGTCCCCTTTCTTCTACTTAGTTCCTGAGGAAAGTCTCAAAGACTAGAAGCTCCTTTAGACCTATTTCCCGGAGGAATTTTAGGACATCTGCCGGCTTTACTTTAGGTAAGTGTTCCACTTCTATCCAGTAGTCTTCTAGGCATTGTTCCCTAGGATTCTGAATTGATATGAAATTCGCAAGTATGTGGATGGAGTTTTCTTCTTCTATACCACAGAATCTACACTCTTCTTGTTCCAGCATTTTGAGCTTTTTCAGGTGCCCCTTCAGGCGACAATGTCCGGTTAAGGTTAAGTTTAGGTTAGGTTTTAAATGTTTATAACAATTTCATGCGTAACATTTGCGAGTCGAAAATATATCAGGTTCATACTACGTAATGTCTTTCACATGATGACACAGTCCGTTTTCTACTAGGATTTTTGTCATAAAAATTTACCTATTGCTTGGCCTATATGGTGTGAACTTCCGCTTGAAAGATACTTGAGGTTTTTCCCAAGCTTTCGGAGTGTTTGGTTCCTGGCCCGAACGCTCCCATCCCGGTTGCTTCTATTGCTTTTGAGCCGTCTGTGTAATGGTATTTGGTTGTTTTTCATCATACTATCTTGTGGCAGGTCCCAGGTTTTCTGATTTCTGAGAAGCGAGGTGTGGTTTTCTGTACTCTCTACTTAGTCTGTATCTTGTTATTTCTGCAACACTTTCCACCACCATATGTAGTGGCTTAGGCATTTATTTGTTCTCAACTGGTTGTAGTCTCCCAGGAGTATCTTTGATTGAAGCTCTACTAGATCTTTCCAATGGTCAGATCTTCTCTTTTCGGCGTTGCCTTTTTCTTCCAATACTATATAAGGGTGTTTCAGCCCCTCTCTTTACTAGTTCATCTGCTATTCCATTTTCTTCTATTCCAGTGTGTCCTGGAATCCATAGTAAAATGACGATGTTGATCTCGCCTAGTTCATTGAGTTTCCCTAGGCATTCCCATACGCAAGAACTCAGTGCTTTATTGGCTGCTTGAGCTTGACTATCCGACACTGCGATTTGGATCCTAAATGGAGTTTTCATATAGGAGTATATTAAATGGATTTGGAATGTAGAGAATTGAGAAGTTACTATGAGTTTGTGGATTAATAAGTCGGGTTATATGGAGTCTTGTAAGTAATGGGTTTGTGGAGTGTTCCATGGGTCGGAGTATTTATGGATGTCGAACGTGATCATAACGGAAAGCTTCCTTTCTCATACAAGATCAATCACTTCAATCCTCTGAGCAATCGTGTTGTGAACGCTTCTGAACTCGTTAAAATCGGCGAGAATAATTCTCAATTTATATTCTGTTTTTTTAAACGTTTACAAGGTACTTAAGTAAATTAGCCTGTAGCTTTCAAGGTAATACAACTGTTTTAAGGTTTCAGAATTGACATAATATTGTTCGGATTTTGATATATAATGTATGAGCCCACTACCCACAAAGGAAGTAAGTTGAATCTTCCGGGTTGTAGACGTTGCAATCGAAATATTCGCAGAAAGTTTGAGTTTGATATGTGGTAGGTTATACGCACTCAATATTTTCATTTTATAATCTATCAATATCAAAATTCGATCAAGTGATAAATTCTGTTGTTGCAGGAGTTGAACAAATTAAAAAAAATTTGTGATGAGTAATGCGATACTGCCACAGGACGTAACACCTGGATAGTCTTAACGAGACTATGGTATTAATTCATCATGAAAAGAAAGAGAGAGAAAGGAGCAGACGAGTTTGAGCTTTTATCCTATTCAGATTGATTTAAAAAAATATATTTTATCACCTACCATTTTAGATGTTTCAAGATACCAGCTTTGATAATCGGTACTAAAACCTTCCGTGCGCATGACGCAGATCCGCGTCCAATTGGTTCCCGGCCGGTTGCGCACGGGGCGGATCTGCGCTTTGGACAGAAACAAAGACACAGAAATGATTTATTTGATTTAGTATTTGTTGCGCACTGGTGTTTACATTTCATAGAACACTTAGACGGACCATTGTGAAATATCAATTTTACCGCCGTTTTCAGTTTGACATTTCCGTTTGTATTTTGGGGTTAGTTAAACATGGACGCACAACAACCTGATGCGCATTGGGCTAGCGACGTTCAAATTAGGTGAGCAGCGAAAGTGTTAAAACATCCACACCAATCAAAGCACTATGTTGATGATAGCACTAATAAATTTCAACGAATGACAAACTTTTGTTCACACTCATCTTTCGTATGGTTACTAATTATAAACTGATCCTCAAAAGTTAGGGAGGTTCACAAATATTGGATTAATGTTAAAAATTATCAACTGTTTTATTCGCCAAGGTTTTGTCTTTAATATATTGAGTATTTACTTGCTTATCTGACTAGTTTTTTATTTCCATCTTGATAAATTTAAGGCAAGTTGTTTTCTTTTTTATTTTTTCAAGAATTTTACTTCAGTTTTTGTTTCCACTTTATTCAGTCAACTGCGATTTATAATTTAGAATTTTGATTTGAATAATGCCTAGACGTAAACTGCGGATGAAGCTAGTAGGGCTATTGGTATGATTGAGGCGGGTCGTCTTCAGATAGAATTGCGTACGTTTTCCAAGTCAGTGAAAGTGTCAATACAGCGTCTTTTGAATGCTTCAAGTGTTTCGGTTTCAATTGAAGTACGTCGAAGATTACACGAAGTTAACTCACGTTCACGTCGACTTTTGAGAAGAGTTCCATTAACATATGCATGCCCGATTGGCATGGGCTAATGAAAATATGAATTGTAATGCTGAAAGGAGGTCCGCATTGTTCACAAATGATTCGAGGTATGGACGAAGACGGTTTCCTGATAATCGGCGTGTTCTTGTATGGACTCTTCCTCTAGAGCTCAGAAATCGAAACGCAGTGCAGGAAGTTCATTCGTTCAAAGGTGGTAGAGTTGCTGTATTTGGGAGGCATTTGTTTTAATGGGCTTATAGAATTGTTAGTGCATGATGGGAACATGATTGCTCAGATTTACGTACAAGGTATTAACAATGTTATACGTTTGTTTTATGCTGCTATTGGACCAACTTACCTATTTTTAGACGATAATGCTCGTCTGCATCGTGCAAGAGTAGTTGAAGACTCTTTGGCATCGCCCTCTCGATCGCCCGACCTAATTCCCAACGAATTGCTCAGAAGCGCGAACAAACTCTTACATAAAAGAAAAAGCATTCAATCTATAACATATACACATTTGGACTTATGGACTTCCTTAACATTTCGCAAGCAGTTTATTTCGGAAATGGTGAAAAAAATTATTTAAAATGATTTAATTATATGTGCCAGGAAGGAGAAGGTTTCAAAGTTGGAAAATATATAGACCGGTAGCCAATGATACATGTAGGCATCATTATTTCGAATGGAAGCCGTTTTCACCATCGAGTTTCATGTGAAAAACAAGTAGAATAAGGCTATTTCTTTGAGTGTCCGATATATACAGTGATTAAACAAAATACATCCTGTCTGCAAAATTTGGAAACATTAGTAAATGCTCTACAAAATGTAAACCTATCTGAGGGAAAAACTATATGCTGCTACCTTTGGAATATACTCAAATTAAGGTCATTTATACTATTTTCTTTTATTTGTTTTTGTTACCAACTGTCTTGCAAACTTAAATTTTTTGTATATTATCACACACTAACCTTGCTGTAAACATTGTTTTCTATAAGCAATAAACTTATTATTATTCCCCAAGGCCCAAACTGGATAATCAACGCTACAGTTGTTGATTTTTTACTTTCGGCCTGGCAAAGTGAATGGTCAGTTGATTATTGCTCTTGACATTATTTGATATTCATTATAGTATTTCTCTTTACTCTTCTTCGGGAATTAGGTTTGTTCAGCTTTTGCTGCAAATTCTCGTAACACGGGAGGTGTACAAATAAATTCAAAATATTATTTGTCGAGTATATTTACTGACCATTTATTTTTCTCTCTGAGTAAGAATTGTTTTTTGCGAACATTTATTCATTTTACTGAGCATTTTGTATATTTATCAGACAATTCTATATTTTACCGGAACTTCAGGTTTCTATATCGAATATTCTGAGCATTAATTCAATATTTTACCAAACAAATACTGACTGCGTGGCATTTAATTACCGAACGTGCAATTTGTAGTTATTAAATAATACACCTAATAATTACCTCTACTTTCCATTTTAAAAACGAATTTATAAATGACATAGTAGATTATTTTTAATGTCTCGTTTATCTTGTATCTTAATAATTTCGTCAAATTATCGAATACGAATCAATAAAAACTTAAAATTTCCTCTAGATTTCTACATCATGAAACATTCAGCTCAATATAATTTACTATGTCAAATAAATTACCAACATGTATCTAGCGTAGAAAACGCCTATTTTTGGCTCGTGCTAGAAGGTTACAAAATATGCCGGAGGTGAATGTTTTATTCACACAGGTGTCTAGGCGCTGTTTTATATCGTTGTACATTGTACATATTATTAAATTGATCTTTACATAGGAAAAATTCGATACTTCATTCAATAACAATTGAACATTAAAATATATACAAATCGTTATTAAATATGCTATTCACCAATTCGATTTCTTTAAAAATCGTTTTTCGAGCTGTCTCGGAACTTGCATTGTCTTTGTGGAGGATCATTCGTCGTTGTGGGTTGGTTTTTCGAAACTCAGTAATTACTTCCAGCAAACAAATCGATATGTACCAATCAGCAGAAACAGTTCTTTGATCTCGCAGAGGAATTGTTGCTACTTTTTGGAGACACCTCTGGAACGGATAACTTTCGTCAGTTTTGGTTCATCTTGGAACAAACCAAACAGCCGACTGACGTTTATTTTCGGGTTTATAAGAGTAAATCGAGGATTAATCACCACTGACAACACTGCATATTATTTTTTTGAGTTTCCTGCGTTAAACCGGTTTAGAGTTTTTTTGACACCAATTGAATCCAATTGCTTTCTGTTCTTCCATCAACAGATGCGGTATCCAACGAGAATCTGATTTTTTTTACAGATAATTCTCCATGTAAATTTTTTTTATTTTGTTCTTTAAAACGCCCAATCCAATTTTACGATATGTGACATGTCGATCTTCTTGGATCAGCTTATCTACAGCATCGACGTTTTCCTGTGTGACTGCCGTTGTTGTTGGACCTGTTCTTGGATTCTCGCTAAGATTAATCCGTTCACGTTTAATTTCTCCACACCAACGAGAAATTGTCGACTGATGTGGTGCTTCATTACCGAAAATAGAAACCAACTCAGCAAGGCATTCTTGTTGAGACAACTGTCTTCGAAAATTGTCAAAAATTGTTTCGCAAGTATTTCAATATACAGTGTGTAAAAGCCAAACGAATATCGGTAACTACATGATTTTATCATATTCTGTCTTAATTGTTGCAAAAAACTTGAAAACGATAACATTTTTGAATAGAGAATAGAGAGACCTTTCAAACGATATATTACAAGCCTATACTTCCCATTTGAAAAATTGGGGGTTGTACATGTCATTCGAAGGGGATTGAAGTTAGGGATCGCATATTCACGTTGATGAATGTCAATTTATAATTTAAATTTGACGTGTTTCGGGATTTTTATAAATATGTATAGTAACCGAAATAATGTATTTATTCCGTTTGGCTTTTACACACTTTATGTATCAGAGATATCTCGTAAAGCAGTTGAGAATTAAAAATCGAGAAACATTATGGGCAGTATCAATTACAAAAGTGGGTGCTGTTATTTACTCACTCGATGGTCATGCTCTTGTTGGATTTTTTCTAACAATTCGTTACGATTTCATCAAACATCGTTAAGTTTATCACTGGACATAAGCGGAACCGATTCTGAATAGATGTAAATATGTATTTTAAAATTTGTAAAAATGTATCGTTGTACCCTGAAAACTTTCCTAGTATGACAATTCCACAAACCTTGCAATACAGTGAGGATTTACTCGTTTCGATATTTTGTGACTGGAGGCAATAGCAGAATATATCAATATGAAAATTAATTTTTTCTACGACAACCTCGATAAATGCTCATTTTATAACCGTAACTTCAATCATAAACAAGCACATTTTGTACAGAATTTCATTTTTGCAACGGTTGCTAGGCAAGTTGCTAAGCAACAAATGCGAAATGGAATATTTCGTGTTAGGTCTAGGTTCACTCTAAAATCACGACGTCCAGCGACAAATTGATGAAATGTCAGCAGATCGTTTCTGTCAAAGTTTTAGTAGGTAACGAGTAATTTCATAGTTGTTTTCTATAAAAACTAATAATTAAAATGGAAACTGATAGTGATATTGACTTAGATTTGACACCTCCGAACATAATAGAAGCAGCGAAGGTAACAACACTGAATTTATTACCGGAAACGGCCTAGAGTATGTAATGAAATGAAATGAAATATTATCAGTTTATTTCTTTCAAAGTTTTTGCAATGTATGCATGTATTAAACGTGAACGATATGTTGTCATAGAAAAAGTATAGTATGCCACTCGCAACAAAATGGCCATTTTGCACTCGTATGAATTGCAGCACTTGCCTTCGACTCGTGCTGCAAATTTCATACTCGTGCAAAATGGGCATCATTTTGTGCTCATTGCATAATATACTATTATATATTTACAATACAAAAAATAGTGATTTTATATCACATAATTTTATTTAAGAATTTGGTGTATGACAATTTTGCTATTAGACAAAAATAAAGTTCATTTAGACGATTTTAGTCAAGAATTAAATTCGAAAATAAGGAAAAACTTTTCAGATACACCTTCGATTACATAGATAAGGCAATATATAATCTGAATGAATGAATTATCTGAATCCTACAAAAATATAACTTGGGACCAGCACTGTTGGTGAGGCATACACGAACTGGAGCAACTAAAGCACCGAAATCGTGAGAAACTCGGCACGCGTTCATCTCGCTCTACAATTTTACTAGTTACTTGAGTCAGTGAGTCGATTACTTCGTGAGCAGATCAAGGTCGGCGCTGGCCGCTCGACTTTCCTCACCCCGCCCAAAAACGTGTTGCTCGGACTAAATGACTTTTAACGGTTTCTCATTGATAATGAAGAATAATCGTCTCGATAATTATTGAATATAACCGTGTATGATACTGGATTTATATCACTTTAACAGATCTAGTACATGGCGTCATAAATGTATGTACCATCTTTGGTAGGAATTACCATTCTAGAGTTTTCATGAAATAGCTTAACTCATGTTTGCTTACGCACGGTGCTGACTATCGAAAGCTTATCGAGGAGCAAAAAGCGGATTATTCAATGGGGCAACCCATTGACGCAACGGCCTAGAGATATAGCTTCAATAAATAATAAGTTCCAAATAACTACACCAAGTAGAGAAGACTTGAAGGGAAAGGACATACCGTTCAGTTGCCATCTTCACAGACAGTCAAGCTGCTGTGAAGGCTCTCGATTCCATAGAGGAAAACTCTAGCTAGTATGGGACTTGGAGACCATTGCAAGGTCATGAGCCTGGGTGCCAGGACACGAAGGTCATAAGGGCAACGAACTGGCGGATGAAACGGTCAGACAATGCCATTCATTGGACCGGAGGATCCGGCGTTGCAAAGTCGACAATAAATATGGCCACAAGACAGTGGGTGGCACATAAATCTCTAGAATGGTGGGTAATCTCACCAGGACAGAGACAGGAACAGTTTCATTCACATTCACCAACATTTACGGTAGGCCTAATAAGCAAAGATAGGAAAACTGTCGTAGCAGTAGTAGGTATGTTAACAGAGCTCTGTAAGCTCAACAGACACGCAAAGCTAATGGGGTTGAGAGACGAAGCCATGTGCAGATTATGTCTCCTACAAGATTACAATAATTATTAATTATTGAATTAATTGAATTAATTATTTTCATGGCCGGAATTTGTTTTTTGTTTGTTTTGATTTGACGTCGGCCTGTTTCTGCTACCATTTCTATAATTTATTTGTTAGTTTATTTGTTTGAACTGCTTTAATTTTGAATTACGTGGATCTCGTGTCCAAATTTTGTTTAATTGTAAACTTTTTTCTTTTTTATCGAAATTTTGTTGATATTTTTGAAATTTTATGGTTACACATGCACAATTCTTTAAATCAGGTTTTCTAATTCTTCTTAATGCTGTTGTTACTGAAACATTAAAGTTTACTGCAACTTTTGCATGTCTTACCGTATTGAAGGGAATTTCCTTTAAATAATCAGTAAAAGCTTTATCGAGCTCTATTCTAGACTTCCTTTACTATTTTTCTAACAACAGTTTGATCCTTGTCCCACCTTTTTTTAAGTCAGTTATATTATAAAAAATAAAAAAATATTTATTTCATCATTACATCTAACGTTTTTGTTGAGCTGGCATCACTGACCTATAACTTATACCATAACAACCCGTTTAGCATTGACACATTTTGGAAGATCCATTTTCACTGCTAGAAAAACCCTATTTTCGATTATTATAGTTGTACCAGTTTTATATGACGCGCACTGTACCTACCTATAAGTAACTGGTACTTGGTGACCTGGTTGACGTTATTCCGTTCAGCTTCAGTTCTTTAATGCAATCCCACTCTAGTCTAAACGTCACTTTCTGGCTGAGTGCTGTCTGACGGTCTGACATGATATTGATCTGCTTGCTCTTGACAGCTCTCCTGATGTTTTCTCTCGCGCGATGCAATAGCTAGCGTACCTATAGCTGTCACTTGGTTTTTTGGAGTATACTCTCGCTCTAGTGCCATTTGCAGTTTTAAACCCATATCCGTCCCTGTTTGATGGTACTGAGTTCTTTATCAGTCCATTTCTTTCTATCTGTAATCGACACCTCGCATGGACTATTGAAGGAATATCGTATGGTTGTGTATGCTTAGCACCTCCTTTGACAAAACTTTTACGATTTTTATGTGCCCTGATCTAGCGATTAGTCTGTACATCGTGTTTTGCAATCTATGGATATCTAGTCTTGCTTCTCCCTGCATTACAAGGTGTAGGAAGGTAGATATAATAGTACTTCTATCATTGCTCATAGCATTCGTGCTACCCAGACATGCAAGTCTTTGTAACTTGCTCAGTCTCAATAGATATCTTTCTTCAACCGTGAATAATTCATTAGCAGTTGACACCTCTGTCAAGTATTGGTAGCTGAATGATTTATCAGAAAGGTATCTAAAATATTATTATAAAAAGTAAACTTATTCATCATTATAATTTTCATGTGAATAAAAGGAAGAACCTTAAGCAATCCTACATATTTACCAATTTTTCACAACATAAATATGTAGGTCCGAGATATGCAATTTAACACTTTTTTTTAATAAAAACGAAAATATTAATGGAATTCTACACGACGTGTAATGACGCAAATAGCGTCTAATTTTAAATTAACAGTTTAATGAAAATTTCTAAATTGAATAACATTTTTGTAAGATGTAATAGATCTGAAATTACACAAAAAAAATTATTGTTAGTTTTTAATCTTAGGTAATAAAATATTTTAAGAATCGTTCAAGGTTTCTCCCACTATTTATTTTCCGAAAAATTTAAAAAATTAGCTAAAACGTCGATGTTGTTATTTTCAACAGATCATTAAATTTCTTGCAATTTTTTTTAAATTATGCACACATTTGTAACCTAACTTTTACCGAATAAATTATCTTTGATATTTTTATACATTATACAAAATTATTTTTGAATTTAAAATAATTACATTTACGGGCGACCACATAAAAAATTATCAAACTATTATATCTCAATTGGCATAACATTTGATACTTTAAGTCAAGAACAATCAAATATTCCCATTGGTTAATTCAAACTCCATGTAATGTCATCAACCCCAACAAAACCATCTTAACAGCCTTCACTAAGAAAATAAAACTCAACCTCAAAACCGTAAAATTTGATGGGAGCGAGGTTGAATGGAGACAAGCAGTCAAATATCTAGGTCTAATTCCAGACAGTAAACTCATGTGGGACAAACACGAAAAGGAGATTATATACAAAGTAAAAATGGCTCCAATGATTTGCAGGAGCCTGGCAGGTAAAACTCACTGCTATAGTGAGACCAATAATCATTTATGGAGCCATTGCGCCTATTGACGACGAGAGAGAACCTCTCCAGAATTCAAAGAGTAGCGTCTATAGGCATTACAGGAGCAATGAAAACATGCCCAATGGCAGCCATGGAAGTGATTCTCAACGCCACTACGTATGGTTTTTAAGAAATCAGAAATGATATGATAAAAAAGTGTAACTTTTTAACGAAATTCGATACGAAATTCAGTAACAAAAAGGAACGGGATCCCAACACCAATAATGTCATTCAAAGGTATACAGACGGCTCAAAAACAATACCAAACACTCCGAAAGTTTGTGAAAAACCCCAAGTACCTTTCAAGCGGAAATTCCCGCCATAGGAAAGTGTGCCCAGTTCAATATTGATAATACTATATTGTGCAACAAGTGAGAAAAGTACTTTCCCCACATGTTGCACACTATACTTTTTCTACAACTGCACAAATTTAAAGAATACAAGTAAAGTAACTTATTTTTATGGTTAGTAAAACAAAAATAACACTTAAGTATCCTATCTCTAAACTGTTGAATAATTTTAATTAATTATAGTTGATGGTGAAATTTGTATAATTTTGTATGGTCAAACCCGGAACGTCATTTTAGAATTTAAAAACTTCTAATATAATCTGACAGTTTTGTGACAACTGAGTAGGTATTTAAAGATGACAGTAGCCTACTAAGTTTTTGTCGATTTTATTTGATTCTCCATATAAATGTATGTGGCGTGGGCAAAGTGCCGTGAGAAATGGTATTTCTCACAATATGAGCAATATTTGGTTTTGAAACTAAGTAAGGAATGAGAAATACGTCACTTTTCATAGCAGTTGTAGAAAAAATATATAGAAGGCAAACGATTATTATCATGTCGGATAGTCAAACAGTCATTAAAGCACTGAGTTCTTGCGTAATCAGGTTTAAAACGGTATGAGAATTCCTAGGAAAACTCAATTAACTAGGCGAGAACAATATCGTCATCTTACTGTGGGTTCCAGGACACATCCCCAGAGATCGAAAATGTTAACTTACCTTTCTGTGAATGGATTAAAATATTTGTTGAGCATACCTGAAAAAAAAAGCGTTATTAGAAGTTTGACAGACTTTATCAGATGCACTATAATAACACATTGGACACAGTTTCGTTTGCTACTCACAAATAATAAGATTTGGCTGATTGAGATGAACGAGTATGAACATTGTATTGTCTAAAATTAAAATATTTGGTAAACGAAGTCAAAAAACTATTATAATAGTAAATAGTTATACATTGTAAATATTCATATACATAAATTAATATTTACGGACATTAAAATAATGGAACCGACGAGATTAACAAAGAAAATTGTGGAATTTTATGAAAATAGTACTAATGCAAAAAAAAAGACTCAAGCAGACGTTTACGACAGGGAATATTCAGGCATAAGATTTTGAATGGTCAGAATATTCTCTAAAAAGGCCAGGAGTAGCTTGGTTTGACGAAAGAAAGAGATGTATACAGATGAAGGCCAACTTATCAAAAAAGACTGATTGTATATACCTTGTCCGAATGGGTCCAAGCGCCAATAATAATAATACATTAAAATGTTTCTGGAAGAAACATACAAAAACTGGGATTTATAAAAATATACAAAACAGCATGTACAATTGCGCATTTAAGGGAAAAATAATTAGACACGATCAGATTTAAAATATTTCTTTTGTTTTTGAGATAATTGAAAACAAGTGATTTCTCGGATTTTTGTTTTTATTTTTTTGTAGAGAAAAATATATCAAACATAGTTGACACTTCTTCATTGACATTTTTGATTGTCCAACATGATCTACTTGGATTTTTTTCAACTTTACAAATCACTTACTTCATTGTGGGTTATCATAACAATATATTAAGTTAGGTTGGAGTATTTGTTTCGTTCTCAAACAGTTATCATCAAGCTCCTAAATCCTAATATACTTATAATTGTTTTTTATTAGGCCCTGTAATTTTTCACAGTATTTTTGAAGAGTGTCCTACTTTAGCAGAACATATTTGGCTTTTTACGGACGTGTCCGAGCAAAAATTTTTGTCCGGCTGCCGAGAAAGTCGAATAGAGTTGAATAAACATGTTTAGTTTATTATGTTATTAAAAAGAGGTGAATTTGTTTCTTTTTAAAATTGTTGTTTTTTCATGTTGTATGAGAATAAATGATAACTGATAATTTGTGTAAGATAAGCTTGTTAGTTACGTGATTAATTAGAACATAATACAAAAATTTGAATCAGTACTTTTTTTCTATTATGAAATATTTCCCTGCTTTTAGAACACATGTCCAGGTTTAAAAAGCTATGATTACATATTAAAAATGGCATATCCGGATATTAGGGTAAAATATCCGGCCAAATTAAGCGCCGAGTCGGCTGTTGTGTTTTTGTACCGGCAACCAAGTATTCGAGTCGTTTGAGTGCGGATTAATAAATTATTAAACAATTTCACAATTGTATTCATAGTAGGTAAGTTAAATATTCGTTCAAATCATAGAAGGATCTATCTATTAATGAAATATTCTTATTATTGTTATTTTCCATGTGGAATAATTTATATGAATTGGCTCATGTTATAGGAGAATTTCAGTCAAGCTGCCCATGACCATGTCCAGAAATTAAAACCTACTAAATATGGTTTATTTACGATAAAAAGACGATGACGACATTTGTAGTTATTTTCCTGCTTATCAGAATAAATATAAACTTACCAACCGTAAATACAATTTATTCTTAATGGATAGGGCAATTTAAAGTGTACGGGTTGGAGAAACATCAAGCTCAATTGGTAAAATTCCTCAGTTTAGTTTGATATTTATTGACATTCGATCATCGTCTTATGTCCGATTGCACCATCTTGGATTAGCAAGGAAGCCAGGCTTAAAAAATTATGCTCGCTAAACCGTCATCAAATCGAAGGTTATATGTACGAAAATGTAAGCACAGCATGTCCATTCAAGTGAAGTCATACGGTATTGTACGTAAGCGTGGCTTCACTAACTAAAACATAGCGCAATGAAAGCCTTACATTTAAGCTAAACAGGTGCAATCGGGCATTAGTATTTACAAGTTTTTTTGGTGCTTTTGAATTAATTGATTCCTAAAGATTAAAAAAAAGAAACAGTTTCATAACTAATTATTCAGACAAATCTGCAGTGTGTAGTTACAAGCATTAAAACGCCCAAACAATTGAACAGTAAATGCCAAGAGATGGAAACATCTTTGTTATTTTGAACGAGAATGCCAACGTGGGCATCTCCCACTAATTGCTGTAAGAGACGTGAGTAATACTTTTTGCATTCATTATTATTATTGATACTTATTATTAATGATACTTATTATTTTTATATATTTAAATATATAAGATTGAATATTTTTAATATTAGGTTAGGTTAATTAAATTTGATATATTTTTATATAGAATGATTGGTTACTGTTTTTTGTATCTTTTCCACATTTTCCACATAAATAAATACTTATATTAAATAAATATGAGACTATTATATAACCCTTCTAAATGCAAATGAACACCTTCGATTCATGCATTACGAGGCACAGGCCAATAAAAAAAGAAGAACTGTCAGGTTGACTTTTCTCTTAGAATTTTCTAATTTTCTTGAAGGAAGGAAAAAAACTATAGTTTGGCAACGACACAAAATTTTGTTTTGCAACGTCATCGTCTTTTTATCGTAAATAAACCAGATACCTTGTTTTTAAACTAAGAGGAGCGAATTGAATTTAAGTTGGCATTTCTGCTGCCTAGTGATTGGACAGATTGCCGCCCGTTTCACACAGCACTTTTGATACGAATGACAACGACATTTGTCAGTTTTGTGTTTATTTATATAAAAATATTCATTAGTTCAATTTTTTTATTACCATTTTTTTGTGTTTGTTCTGTTTTTGACAAAGTATTATTTTCTAGCCAATTAACCTGCCTTGATCCTTCATTGGCCACGACAACTGCGAGCAGTACAATACATATTTCAGGTAATTGTCAATTAGTTCAAAAAATCTGAACACGACTCTTTCGGAACACACTCCCAATTAGTGATGAGCAAAATTGGTCTTGGTCTTGCGAATATCATTAGACTAGCAAGACCAAGACCGAATGAACAAGACCAATACCAAGACCGAATATGCAAGAGCAAGACCAAATACACAAGACTGAACTATATAACTAATTCTCACTTCAGAGCGTATCGTCCCCTTTCTACGAAAACCTCGTAACTACATTTTTTTCGAATTGAGATTATCAGTGAAATACACCCCTCAACACTTCTAATATATGTTTTTGATGATTTCCTGAAAATGGCCATTTTTCAGATACGAGGTTACATAGAATGGGGACGATATTTCTTATGGAACTCTTAGTTTAATGCCAGTCATAATTCATTCTTTATTTAGTATAAGATAATATTGTTATTTGTTAAACCTTCATGAGAAGTAAAAACATTAAATAGTTCCACGGATATGATTCCAAGAACTACTTAGTTCCTTTTTGCTCCGGAAACGTTCCAGGTTCAATCCGCAACTTTCCCGGAGCTACCCACCTCTAGAATACATAAGAACACATAAGAAAACAAAAGTGAAAAAATAATTTATGTAAACAAGGACAATAGAGTATCTATTATTAGAAATAGAAATGAATTTGATAAATTATTTTCAGCTAAATGATTTCTCCTATGTGCATAAATATAATGAAAAAAAAATGTAACCCAATATAAATGTAATGCAACCTAAAGGTAGAAGGGAAAAAAAAGGAGAAAAACTTATTCAAACCTTTTCCCTTATCTTAGTAAGAATTCTTTTTTTTTTCTCTTTCTTTCTTTTTTTTCTTTTACTTTCTCCATTTAATAGTCATTTATTATAACATAGAACATAACCAGAGATGTATTTTCTTCATACATTTTCAGGGTGTTTGAGACAACTTTCTTATAAGTTATGATAGAATTTTTGAATGTCTTAGACGACGAAGAAATAGAGACAAAACTTATTGATAATTTCGAGGAATATATACAGGGAAGAGTAGACAAGAACAGATATGGGCTAGGAGTTGTTCACTTAAATATAAGAAGCTTACAAAAACATTTTAATGAGTTGCTGGTGTACGTGGAAATGGCTAAAGATATGCTTGACGTTATCATATTATCAGAAACAGGTAACATAAAAAATACCCAAGATTTTTCCATTCCTAAGTTTTCAATCCACTATAACGAGGCAGTATTTAACAAATGCGATGGTACTATAATATATGTAAGAAATACTATATCAGCTATTATTAATATTGAGCCTGTAAAAGAAACTAAATTCCTTAGAGCTGTATTAACTACTAGTAATCTTCCTAAAAATTGCAAAATAGGGCTTAAAGGTTTCTACAGACTACCAGCTACCGATTTAAACACGTATTTAGATAATTTAGAAATATACCTAAGCTCTATAGAACTTCAAAATTTAGAAATATATGTAGGTGACATAAACATCGATCTATTAAAAAGAGAAACTAACATAACAAATAACTACTTAAATATAATGAATTATAAAGGTTTTGTTTCATATATAAATAAACCGACGAGAGTAAAAGCTGCCATTGATCATATTTTTATTAGAGCTCAGAAAACCTAAAAAGAAAGCATTGAAATTGAACCAATTATATTCCACACAGATATGACAGATCATTATTCCCCTTTTGTATTAATATCCTTTTCCACACAAAAACCAGGCTTAACGGAATTAGAAAACAAATTGTCTGTGATAGATTATAAAAATTTAAAGCAATCTTTAAAAACAGTGAATTGGGTTGATGTAATTAGTTGTACTGATCCGCAACAAGCTTACGACATATTTTTTAATAAGATTGATAAACTCATCCAGAACAACACTGCTATAAAAAATAAAAATACTAACAATAATATAATTAAACTAAAACCATGGATAACAACTGGTTTAATACATTCCATAAAGCAACGAGACTATCTAAAAAAGAAATTATTAAAAAATTATACTCTAGAGCTCGAAAACCACTATAAAAGCTATAGAAATAAACTTCATTTCCTAATAAGAAAAACAAAAAACGAACATTATCAAAATAAAATCTCACAAGCCGGAAACAATTACAAAAAAATATGGAGGGTTATAAATGACATTACAGGTAGTACAAAGAAGTCTAAACAAATTGAAAATATATCTATAAAGTCAGAAAATAATGAGTATATCAACAATAATAAATCAAAAGCGGATGCATTTAATAATTTTTTAACTAACTAGGGTGAAAATATGGCAAATAAAATAAATAAAGTAACAATTCCAAATAAGTTTCTTAAAAAGGATACGGTTGAATCAAATATATTCCTAAAACCTATAACAGAAAATGAAGTAATTATTTTAATAAGTAAATTAAAGAATAACTCTGCACCTGGCCCAGATAATCTAACAGCAACCACGATAAAAAACATACATACATATATTACTCTTCCATTAACGCATATCATTAATCTTTGCTTTCAATCAGGAAGAATTCCAAGTCAATGGAAGGAATCTGTTGTCACCCCTGTATACAAATCCGGTGATCCTGGAGAACTAACCAACTATAGGCCAATTTCAGTAATCAATAACTTAGCAAAAATTTTTGAAAATGCGGTAAAAAGCAGATTAATACATTTTTTTCATGTTCTCAATGTTATAACAGAATGTCAGTACGGGTTTATACAAAATTCAAGCACTGAAGATGCAGTAGTTGATTTTCTAGAAAAGACGGTTGGCGCAGTAGATGATTCATTAAAATGTGTTGCAGTATTTCTCGATTTAGCCAAAGCATTTGACACCGTCTCTCATAACATTCTACTTGGCAAACTCAACAACTATGGCATTAGAGGTGTAGCACTAGAACTCCTTACGAATTATTTATCAAACAGAACCCAGCGCGTAAAAATCGGAAAAGACAGAAGCTCTAATTCCCTAGTAAAGGTGGGTGTTCCACAAGGGACCGTATTAGGACCAATTCTCTTTCTCGTGTATATGAATAACATTACACAAATTGATAACTTCTCTGGTAAGGTCATATGCTACGCGGATGATACTGTAATTATTTTCACTGGTAAAGAATGGCAAGAGGTCAAACTCACCGCAGAAAAAGCATTGGGAAAGATAAGTTTATGGTTAAATAATAATCTACTAACCTTAAATGTGTTGAAAACAAAATGTATTACTTTCAGCTCAACCATCGTTAAACAACCTGAAAACTTTGAAATTAAACTGCACACTAATGACTGTCACAAAATCGATTGTAACTGCCCCCTAATACATAAAGTATCCCAAATTAAATATTTAGGTGTTATACTTGACCAACACCTACGTTGGTCACAACATATTGTCCATGTTAGCAATAGATTGAGAGCCTTAATGCATAAATTTTATGTTCTTAGAGAAATTCTTTCAAAGAAAAATTTACTAATACTTTATAATTCCCTAGTGGAATCTTTATTAAGATACAGTATAGTAGCTTGGGGGGGAGCATTTCACACCACTATTAAAATTTTAGAGACAACACAAAACACTATTTTAAAAATCATCCTAAAAAAAGAAAAGCTATTTTCAACGAAAAAATTGTATGATGAATCGAGAATACTCAACATTAAACTACTCTTTGCTTATCAATGTATAATAAGAATATATAAAAGCGGCGAAAAATTTAACCACAAAAACACCCATTTAACTCGATCAGTTACTAATATGGAGATACCTCTACAATTCTTTAAAAAATCAGCCAGTCAAAGATCATCATCATTCTTCGGTCCAAAATTTTTTAATACAATCCCGATTCACCTCAGACAAATAAAAAAATTAAAGAAGTTCCAAATTGAATTAAGAAATCATTTAATAACTAACCAAAATAAAATATTTGATATAATGGCTTAATAACATACAAACTACTGGTTCATTGTCGTTTTATTTTTTCTTGTCTACTACTTCCTTGCGTAAGTATTGTCTTCTTTTTATTATCTATTATTTAATTTTATTAATTGTCAACATTTATTCGTCTTATAACCTTATTTGCACTGTAATTTAGTTTTGTTTTTTTTCTTATTTTTTTTTTATGTATTCAATATTAGCTATTTAAAGATAAAACGTGCAGAGTAAATACTACCTAATTGAGTAGTAACAAAACAGGTAGAAATGCCTAGGTAAAATGCTCAATTAGGTGTCTTTATGTATGTTTATAACTACTAATATTATTTTATTATTATCATTATGTACTTTATTACAGAAAATAAATTGAATTGAATTTTGATTAATCATCTTTGTCATATTTTATGTTGTTTGATATTTTTCAACATTTTAATAAAATAAAGTATTTTGTTAGTTATTTTAAATTTATAATTATGAACATCTTAAAAAATTAAGACAGATAAAATGACCCAGACCAAGACTGGATCAGCAAGACCAATATTGTCTTGTCTTGGTCTTGCTTTGCTCATCTCTCTAGTAACTTTTAGTGGTATGATTGTGTTTTTTTAAATGCTCCTCCTAGTTTAAAAGCAAGGTATAGTTTGTTGAAAAGTGAGTGGAGGTTGACCTAAATACTGCCGTCCTTAAAACAGATGCCGTATCTACAGACGCCTTCAAAGAGTGAAAATTAAGCTCAAAGTTTTTTCTATAGCCCTCACTGTTTTTTGAGGTTGAAAAAGAAGTAAATGTGGTTTCTTATTCAGGATTGATATAAAAATATTATGATGATGAAAAAAAGTTAAAATCATCAGCCATTAATAAAAAAAAATTACATACGGCATTTTGAGCTAATTTTTTATCTGGGTTATACAAAACAAAAATGCCGTATCTGCATAAACGGCACTAGTTACAACAGAAGTCCTTAGAATATTTACACTTCTAAAATAAAACTGAATAGGTGTATTGAGTAAATTATATAATTATTATAAATGAATATTAAATCAAACACACAACATACAACAAAACTTAAATCCTGCTCATAATTCAAACCATAGTCTGTTTCATACATTCTTTCTTCCTAGTCGTCGTTTGTTTCTGGCAAATTAATCCAAAATTTGTTTCGGTTCTCTGGCATGATATCACTAAGATTTTTCAATATTGCGTCTTTTTTTGTTTTGGGAAAACCTCTCGGTTCAGTACGGTATGGCACAGATTGAGACAAGATACCGCTTTTTTTCATTGCCTTCTTACATAAAAAGTCCAATTTTTCAAATTCACCTGTAAGCGGCGATTTGAAATATAAAAAAAAATTTCCTCGGGTTGCTTTTATTTGGACAATATCAGATAAATAAATTCTTCGCTCTTGTTTTTTTAGTTTTGCCTCAGATTTCAGATCTTTTCATTTGAAAAAGTCTTGATGGGACATTACTTTCACTTCCGTATTTGATTTTTGAGATTTTTGTACGGCCTCTACAAAATCATCAAAATCGTACACCTTGCCTTTTTTCTTTAATGATAGTTCCACCTGATGGTGGAAGCTATCTGCTGACATGAATGTATGTCCCGGCTCAAAAAAATTGAGAAACATTTCATTTGCGGATATTTCTGAAGAATTAATTATCCTTACCGAATAAGAAAGGAAACACCAATTCTTATTTTGGCTAGAACAGTTGTCTAGCCAAAGTATAATTTCAGGTGAATCTCTATACTTGAGAAAGAATGTACGAAAACAGCTTATAATGTCTTCTTTGTCCCTACCCGATGTAGCTTCATTCCACAAAACGGCAAATGCCTTATTTGGTGATTTGGGTCCCAATGGAACAAAGCTTTCATTATAAGTTGTGAGTCTTTTAATAAAAATAACTCTTTTGAAAGTATCGACCCTAGGCAACATAATCACCTTCTGCAAATCTACAGAAAAACAGACAGTACCATCTTCAAACTTAGTTTGGGCGTGTTCTTGGTATAACTCTCTAGACTCCCTGGCGTGATCAATGTGCTTTTTCCAAGAAGTACATATCTCGCAGTTTTCTGGCAAATCTTGTTCTTGATGACCGTGCAAGTTGAATTCTTCGCATTTTTCACACTCCTCGTGTCCTAATGATGCAAAAGAAATGTTTTTTGCCTTAATGCGCAAACGGTAAGCTTCGTAGCTGTTTCATGTCTGGGTATTGAGATTTGAACAAGTCGAACATTACAGAGATGGAAATGTCGCTGGGAAGATACCTTCGCTTTGGTGCATGCTCTCGCCTGAAATTGAAAAAAAAGAACATGTAGCAATAATAATAATACATAGATATATTATTATCATTACTATAAAAACGTACCTATAGTGAGAAATAATTGGCAGAAAGGTCTCTATGCGAGCATCTACTAAATCATAGCCTATTTTTTTCTTGGCTGACTGAGTTCGCCGATCTGCTTGAGGATATAGTTGGTTCTTGGGAGTTTTTTTCAAAGTATCATGTAAAACACGGTCATTTGTTTTTTTATAACCTAGTGTGGTGAGGAAAAATGTCTTACATCATTTGACCATTTGCGGTTTTCAACTTATATTTGAACGTATTCTGTTTTCTTTCGCTTTCAGTAGTACGTCGTTTCACTTCAAGCCTACTGCAGGTATTTAGAATGAATGCTTTTCTATCCTTGGTAGATAGACTCCAGAAATTGGTATTCAAAATGTTTCTTTGGTCTTCTGCAATATTATTGAAACATTTATGTTTACACTTACATCCAGGTAGCACTTGGTGGTTTTTAAGTAGTTTTTCTTTTTTTTCAATAATCGCTTCCTGCTTCTCATGATAATCTATTTTTCTTCTCTTTCTTGGATTGCCACTTTTTGTGAAACCTTTTTCTAAGTTCTCATCCTTCTTGGTATGTTGTGCGTTGTTTTCATTGTCTACTGTATATTCTATTTCGCTTTCATCTTCCTCTCTAGGTTCTTGTTCGCTTTCACGTTCCTCTATATGTTCTGGTTCCTTATCTTGAATAGGTAATTGGTGTTGTAAAGTGTTTGAATTGTCGTCTAACGGTATCAAATTAGTCAATTCAGTGAAAACTTTGGGTTGAACCGTATCTTCCAACAAATAATCTAAAGAAGTCAATAAAAAACCATCTTCAGTTATCACATCGACATTCTGTATATCATTGGAGTCAACCAAAGTCTTATTATTGGGGGTATCGGGATCTTTGAGAACCATGGACATAATTATCTTCGATCTACTCGACATTTTCCTGCGAATATTCTAGTTCAATAAATGCTCATGCTATTTTTAAAAATACAAACATACCTGACTATTTTAAAAACCTCGTGAAAATAACACCAATCTCCACGCTGTCACTTGAAAATCACTCGGGCAACTGAATGCAAATCGCAATGCATTTTCATAAATATGGCGCGCTTTCTAAGAACAACTGCCGCATCTGACATGTCCCAACTGAAAACGCCGTATATGCATAGGTGCGGAAGTAGATACTGCTTTTGTGCTTAGTATTACGTACGTACGGCATATTTCATTAGGACAGGCAACTACTTTTTCACATACGACTAAATTAAATGTTGGATTTCCAATATATTAAACAACCATACGGCATTTTTGCTTAGTAATAAGGTAAATTAGCCTGCCACGAACCCAATGAGACAAAAATCCTAAAATCTGATTTTTTTGTAGATACGGCATCTGTTTTTGGGACGGCAGAATAGTGAAGTAATTGCGACAATTATTTTTAACCAACTACCGGATTTTTTTATCCTCAATTCATATATCTGTTACTTACATATAATTCAAAATGCCACTAAAAACGTTCAATCAGAAAGAATTATTTATAAATGATTCAGTGACATTTAATATTATTCCACAATGAACTAAATACTACCGTTTTTGGAATAAACTTGACATCTGATGTTAATCAGCATCTTACAGAATTTAAACAAATTATAACATCCACAAAAGGTCGCTGATTCAGTTGTACGAAAAAAAATCAGTAGCAATAAATAACGCACGTTCCATAGTAATTTAATAAATAATCGTAGCTATTACAATGTTTACGAACCGACAGTATATTAAAAGTATCTGAAGACGTTATAAAAGACACATATTTCAAGAACGTTCTAAATCTATCCATTCCTCGATTCTTCCGCGTTCTTAGAAGACAAAGCAAGCCGATACGATTTTTTGTTGTTGAATGTCGATAATTTATTATTTCATTATAAATTTGAACGATTTATTCAGATAGTTCATTAAATCTTACATAATTAATGAATATACAATACTAATAATGTTGCGTTACTAACATTAGTATAAATCAATTAGTTTAACCTTTAACTAGGAAACTAGTTTTTTCTCAAATTATCAAATACCATTTTTTATGAACAAAATAGTAATTGAAGGTTTAAATTGTTTTTCTATCTTAGAACGTAAATTAGGTTTGGAACTGTCATTGTTGGGCTTCTTTGTGCATGTGTGGATACTACACGGAAGGTCATCGTTTTTTTTTTAAATTCTATTATGGATGTTTCAACACAAATAATTATCATAGTTTTGGAAAATAATATAACAATGGCTATGCGTCAGTCAAAATAATAGAAGTGTTTTATTTGAGAAGTCAGCAATACACAAAATAGCTTTTCAATATGACCGTATGTTTGGTTGCCTATACCAAAATCGTTTATCAATAGAAAATCGTTCATTAATAGGCGTCATTAATGAATGATTTTGTGTACATTAATATAGCTCAAAAACGCACGGTCGACGGAAATAGCTATATTAAGAGCGCAAAATGATATATTGTCGATTGAAAGAGACAGTTGCCGCGCGATGAAGGAGCGCGGCAATCTCTTGAAATCGACAATGAATTTGCGCTCGAATTACACACAAGATTTTTTCTACAATCGAGGAGTTCACATATTTCCAAAAATTTATTTAATTTGATGAATGAAAATGAAAAGTACAGTTTTTACAATTTTTTATGACAATTCCAGACGATGAAAAAAGTCTAGTTGAGCTTGAAATTGTATGTTCCGCCATTGTTACTGATTCAACAATTTGCACTTTGGATGATTCACCTTTACCCAAGATTTTCTGTGCCGTTTCAATTTTATTATTAATGCTTTCTTCAATGTATCTCTCGGCTGTAGAAGAACTTTTCCAACCTCCATGACGTTTCAGTTGGATGATATCACCTCCTCCATTAACTAGAAGAGTAGCTGACGTGCGACGAAAACTGTGGCCTGTATATAATTTATAATCTGATAAATTCAAATACTGGGCGATTTCACTGGGTATTTTTCCAATTATATCCATTCCCACCACTTGTTTAGAGCATTTTCCGTTACAATATCGTAGAAATAGACGGTATGGGGTGTCGTCATCTGATGATCTCAACGCAACATACCTTCTGTGGAATGATAAAAAATCAAGTTTTTCACTATTAGTAACAGTAAAGACTCGACTTTTTCTTGTTTTTGAGTCAGGAATTTTTACTATTAATAGCGAATCTTTGTCTTCAATGTCTTCTATGGTCATTTTCACAAGTTCATCTCGTCTAAACTCCCATAATTAATACTACCTGTCAATAAAATAGCTTAATAATATTTACAGAGTAATGAGTAGTTATTTACCTTTTTCATTAAAAATATTTCATCTGGCGCTTCACACAGGAATTTGAACAATTCTTATTTGGTGAAAGTTCTTGATTTTTTTGGTTTGTATCCTACAGATTGGCGTTTTAAGTATGCGATTAACTTCGTATATTGGCTGATGTCAATATTGTTTCTTTCAAATAATACAGATCGTAGCATTGAGTACACCGACCAAAGTGTAGCAGAGTTCATAGTTTTAGTTTTTTCGCTAAAGTAAGCCATCATTACGTTTTCAGCGTACCTTCTAACTTTCCTTGAATTACACCATATGATGAAGAGTTCGTACTGCTTTTCATACTTCCCCCGCGACTTTTTTGGCAATAGGTTTAATGTCGCGACTTTAGCGGCGCTTGCAATTTCAGGTGGTGTACATGAAAAATCACTACAATCATTTTTTCTTCAATTTTTGCTGCTTCACGCTCACATACGATTATTATTTAGGAAATTTTTCACTCAAATGAAAGATGTCATTTACTCGTTGACATTAGATACTCTGAGCAATGCATGTTTGATTTATAGTTAATAATTGGGAGAGCGAGCGTTTTTTTTATTTAGTCGCTTATAAGCGACAAAGTGACATTCCTCGAAAAAGTTGACGTTTGCGTTGTCAAATACGAGCGCAAATGCCTACTTTGGATATCGATTGAAGAAATAGTATATTAAGTATTAAGAACGGTAGGGGTTGTTTACCGGTCGACAGCAATGTTTGGAGGGTGAGCGTAGCGAAGCCTCCAATTTTGCTGGAGACCGGTAAAACCCTTAACGTTCGAGATGCTTATACCATTTTTTGCGCGATCGTATTGAAATAAATTTCAAATAAAATAATTTAAATTTCTTCGAAATGGACGAAAAGTCAAAAATGACATTTATACTTCTCGATCAGTTTAAAATATATTTTATATTATTCTGTTCGGTTCTGTTCATTAAAATATAAATCTCCTTATTTTTTTGTTCCTTTTGTGTAATGAATGAAGTAATATATTATTTAGGACCACTTAAATGTATGTAGAGCTAAGAAGTAATTTACTTACCGACGTCTGAACGGTAAGTAAATACTTACCGACGTGTTGGACTTAGAAACCAGTAAACACAACCTACCGTCCTGACAACCGATGCTGTAAATAAACAAAAAAGATCGATCGCGCAAAAAAGTATATTTTTCGCACGCATTTTAGATCAGAAAGTTCTACTTCACCTCACGCTAAAAACTACTTTACGTAGTATTTAAGTAAATAATAAAATTTACCTCATTGGTGTTTAATTAATACATAAATGTATCCTGTTACAATTGAAAGTTACTTCTACGAAATAAATAGTCAGTGCGTGAATTTGTATGTCTTCACCTATATGATAATTAACCAGATTCGTATAATACATTAGCAATAAAATAAAAATAAAATTACCTAATTTGATAGTAGAATTATATACAGGGTGATTTTTTTCGATGGCACATTAGGCTTTATGGCAAAACCGATCAGAAAAAAATCTGAAAATTTGAAATAAGAGGTTTCAGACATTGATCTACCGAATGAAAATACGCTCGACTTTCAACTTTTTGAATAGCTTACTTATTATTACAAACAAATTTTTATAACAATATACTATACCTAAATCTTATGGTTCTCGTGATAATTATTTTATTAAAAAAAATTGATGTACAGGGCGAATGAAAATTAACGTTAATTTTGTATAAAAAAAATAGCGATAGCTATATGCTAAATGGCACACATATTTTTTTGGGTACCGTATATTCCTAACATTTCCTTATACCGAAGACCTAAGTGTAACAGCTTCCGAGATTTTTTCTTTTTTATTAACAGTTGTCATTGTTTGAAAGTTTAATTCGTTAACTAGTGTTTATTTTTGATTGTTACAATTGTAAACAATGGCTAGATACGAATATAGTGAGCAAGAGTTTTTAATCTTCATTAATTCATGGTAAATGTTAAAAAATTGCATCCAGAACATGTCGAGTTTTTACTGAACGGAATCCAAATGTAATTCCACTAACACGAAAAAGATTGTTGGCAAATGAAGGACCATTCCGAGGGCAATCCCGTTAATTTTTCAATATGGGGGTATACGGAAAATGTTGTTTATGAGCACCCTGTTACAACCAAAGAGCATCACTAATCGTGCGGTGTTGAACATTGTGAAAAATGCAACACAATGGGGGCGTTTTTGAACTATAAAACATTTTGTCCGCTATTTTGTCAAGTAGGTACATAAATCATCATAATTATTTTTTATTAAATACTAAAAACCATTAAAAAATCTCGTTTACTGTAACACTTAGGTATAGAGGAATGTTAGGAATATTTGTTCTACATCTACTGCAGAATTGTACGGGGTGTGATAAAAATATGTGTGCCATTTAAAAAAATATAGTTATTGCCATTTTTCATTATCTAAAATTAACGTTAATTTTCTTTCTCTCTGTATAAAAAATTGAAAATGTTTTTTTAGGATATCATATAACCATCTCACATGACCAATATACACTGCAACGCAAAATTAACCAGACAGGCAAAATTATTTCATTTCATATTCAATTTCCATTTTTTTCGCAAGTTTCGCATACATTTTAATCACTTTTTGTCAAGTTGTGGTCCTTTCCATTTTTATCATTATCCTCTATCGATTTTGCAAAAAGTTCAAATGAGTATGTTGGTATATAGGGTAGCACAAAAAATTACATTTTACGCTCAACTTATGAACATGCCGTGGAAAATTTGATGATGTTTATTTGCAGGACATTTTTAAGCTCCATCTTTTTTGAGCAATTTGTTTTTTGATTCATCCCTATATCTGCATTATTATAGGAAAAATACAGGTTTGAAGGAAATAATGCAATCCTTTATTCACAAAAAAACAACAAAAATTAATATGGGCAACAGCAGTATCAAGATTTTTCTTAATGAAATCGAGTATTTCCTCCACGGGCCTTAATAACAGTTCTCATCCTTTCAGGCATAGATTTAATTAAAGTAGCAACCGCGTCTTGGGGTATCTGCTGCCAATAGTTTGTCAAAGCTTGTGCTAACGCATAACCAGAGTTCGAAACTGGCCGTAGTTCTGTCTAACTGGTCTTCCTAATGTATCGCACATATGCTCAATAGGGTTGAGATCCGGACTTCTTGGGGGCTAATCCAATACTTAGCGTTAATAATACCAACTTGAAGTATAACGTGGTCTGTACGGGCTTCAAAAGAAATGAGGCCCCTCACCATCACTCCTCCACCACCAAATTGAACTCTAAGAGAGAAGCTACATTGAGTGTATCGTTCTCCGGGCCTTCTCCACACTCTTTGTTGACCGTCAGGTGAATATCGCGTAAAACGAGATTCGTCCGTAAAGTTAACGTCCATATCCCAATCTGCATTAGTTCAAGCAAATTCCAAGCGCTGCCATCGATAACCTGCATCGAATAGAGTACCTGTAGCAACCTTTTTGTTGTCAATAAAGGATTCTTACATTATTTCCTTTTAACTTGTGTTTTTCCTTCAATAATGCAGATATCGGTAAGAGTCAAAAAACAAATTGTTCAAAAAAGATGGGGCTTAAAAACGTCGTACAAATAAACATCAGTCAGTCAATAAATTTTTCCACAGGATGTTCAAAATTTAAGCGTGAAATGCAATTTTTTGTGCTACCCTATATATCACCATATCCATTTGAACTTGTTGCAAAATCGATAGGGACTACAACTCGACAAAAAATAATTGAAATTTATGAAAAACTTTGAAAAAAATTAAATATAAATTTTAATTTGAACATTATTTTTCCTGTCCGAGTAATTTTGAGGTGCAGTGTAGTTGGTTAATAAGTTTCATTTATCACAAAATTAATGGAGATAATACTTAAATATGTGTAAAGCATCAATTTTTTTAATAAAATAATTAGTATTTCGAAAACTATAAGACTTAGACTACACCTTGTCATAAAAAGTTGTTTGTAATTAAGTGGATAATTTAAAAAGTTAAATATATATGGGGTGTTTCATTTAAAATAACGAAGATGAGTGCAACTTCTGGTATAACGGGAAGTCACCGAAATTCGAGCGTATTTTCATTCGGTAAATGAATGTCGGAATGGCCAGAATGTCTAATGTGCCATTGAAAAAAATTATCCTGTATAAGTTTTATCATTCCAAGTAATGACTTTCACGCCTAGAAAATAGTCAACATTGAGATTTTTTCTTCTACTTAAAATGGAACATAAGTGACCCGGGAAGTTATCAAAACAATTAAGTATTTCTGAGATATATTACAAAAATGAACTTTTTTTACAGTTTTGTATCGACTTTCTAAGAAATAAATACCAATTAAAACATTTGGTATAAACGCATTCTTAAATGTACCAAAATTACTGCACATGGTTATTAGTTTAATATGCTCGTACACAACTTTCATTATATAATTGAATAATTTGTGGTCAGTTAACAATTTCCCATAAGCATGGCAAAAAAACCTAAAATATACCCGGTTCGTGACACACGACCACTTAATCGCATTTGAAATCTATAACAAATTGTTTTCAACATATCACGTTAATTCTATTAAATTAGTACCTATTTATTTTTCTCAAATTTGGAACAGAATTCATGATAATAAACAATGCAAAAAAGTGAACTACCATATCAATGTTAATAGACAGGTAGCCCATGACACATGTAGAATAAGATTAAGGCTATTCCCCAAGACTTAAGCTGGATAATCGAAGCTACAGTGGACATTGAAAATCTTAGAATTTTCACGAAACTAGAACAATTACCTAATTCCATTTGAAATAATGAAGCCTACATGTGTCATGGGCTACCGGTCTATAAATAAATTCAGCAAAGATCAGTGTATGTCAGGAAACGCTTTAGCAGCCCTTAACTAACAACTCTCCTCGCTTCGCTACGCTCGCTCGTGCATCTAATAGTCTCGGGCTGCTCAATGCTCATTTTCTGCCCTTGTGACACAATATACTATTAGTAGGGCGGAAAGTATTGTGCAGAAGTCCAAGGGCGGAAAATTCTTAATGCCACGGTTTCGAAGTTTTACACCATCTGACATTTGAGTACTTTAATGTTTCACATATGCATTTTCATTAAACGTCAGTGTAAATCAATGTTTTTTTGTGTTGTCCTATTTTTGTTTATTTGGTTTAGTTGTGTGTCACACATGCAGGAAACGCTTTAACATCACTTAATTATCAGCTGCTAAAGCTCATTTTCTGCCCTTGTGACAAAATATACTATTTTAATATAAGATTATTAAAAAAATCACTGTGTGCGTCTCGGGACGCTCGACAGAAGTGATAACTTCAACTAATCTAAGTTGAACTATTTAATATTGAAATTGTTTAACTTGAGAAAAGCTTAGCTTATTACTTAAATTTTATGTACATTAATATGATAATGTGAGGAAAGGTTATTTATTAATAAAATGTTTTATTGAATATAAAATATATTTTTTCTACTCCTATACTATAAGTTGTTAATTAAATGCCAATTTTCAGTTTCATACTCATTATAACACTGCTTTTCATTATGAAACTGAAAAATTGACCAATAAAAATCTAGATTTTTAAATAACCAAGTAGGCAGACCCAATATTTTTTGTAGAATGTTTGACAGTTTCTAAGAGATTTGTGTTTTATGACAGTTTCAATCTTTTGCGTTAGTCAAAAAGGTAGATACCTTCTGTGTTATCTAAATATGTTGCTTTCTTTTATGTAGGTTGCAATTATTGGATGCCTTTCAATTATTACGACGAATCAGGATTATTTAGGTTACCATTGAAACATGTAGTCATCTTTATTTATAACTGTCAACTGTCATGTCAAAATGTCAGTGTTCATCTTACATACAGTAGTTACATTTGACATACAGGATACATCTATGAAATGTCAGTGTTCATCTTACATACAACAGTTAGATTTGACATACAGGATACATCTAACACCTTCCACTTTTTATTTTAAAAGAAATGTCAAGCGACGAAGAGTTTTCATACACACCACCTGAAATCGCTGAAAAGGCGAAAAATGTATATGAATGAATTTTATAGTCAATTTATGGATTGGAGGGTAGCAAGAGAAATATAAAAAAAGCAATGTTGTTGAATTTAAATTCAAATTTCTTGTTCGTAGAAAAAATAGTGTATGCAACTCTCATGTAATGGTTATTAATACACAAGCATTAACCGGGATACGAAACGAGCCGAAGGCGAGTTTCGTATGGTTGATGCTTGTGTATTAATAACCATCATTACATGATCGTTGCATAATATACTATTTTCTACTCCTGTTTTATAATATACTTATTAAAAGACTAAAATCTGTATCATAATGATATTCATTATGATACAAATTTTCATTATGATACAGATTTTTAAGCCAATAGGAATGCGACATTCGCACAATATTTAATATAGCCATGGATACCTGGTTGACATTTCTGAAATTAATTATATTAGGTGACACTTAATTTGACAGCTGTCAAATAATTTTGATTTTCAAAAGTAACTATATATGATAATTATTAATTAAATAATTCTTATTAATCGGAGTAGAAAAAATATTGTATGCAACTTTCATGTAATGGCCATTAATACACTCGCATATTATATAAGAAACTCGCCTGCGGCTCGTTTCGTATCCTACAACATGCTCGTGTCTTAATGGCTATCATTACATGATCGTTGCATAAAATACTATTATCCTTACAATTCTTGAATATGTACATTAGAATTTTGTGTATGTACATTATTATTTAATGGTAGCTAATGGATTGGACCCGGAAACGTTTGAATTCACTGACGTCCGCCTCTATAACCTCTTCCATAAAAAACGAATTGTCTTCGATGGAAAACAAAATGACGGATATAAAAAACGAAATTTCATCCATGGAAAACAAAATGTCGGACATGGAAAATAAAATTTCGACGGATATAAAAAACGAAATTTCATCCATGGAAAGTAAACTTTCGGCGGACATGGAAAACAAAATGTCGGACATGGAAAACAAAATGTCGGACATGGAAAATAAAATTTCGACGGACATGAAAAATGAAATGACATCCATGAAGACTGATATTTCTGCCGTGGAAGAAAAGATTAAAAGAATGGAGCAAGAAATGAAACAAAAAATCAAAGAAATCGAAAGGAAGACTAGTAATAAACCGGATATTACAACTAGGCAAGCCCCGAATAACGACGAACTGGCAGAGAAAGTAGAGTTGAAACCGAAAATGGAAAACGATATTAACAGCCGAGTGAAACTGCCAACATTCGATGGTAAAACGTCATGGGCGAACTATCTTAAGCAATTCGAGGCGGCATCAAAGGCAAACAACTGGAGTGAGAAGGAAAAAGCGTTAAATTTAACTCTTGCCCTTAGAGGAGACGCCATGGATATCCTCCAGACCATTCCAGTGGAAGAGACCGAAGATTTTGAACAACTCAAAAAGCGATTGAACATGAGATATGGCCTGGAACACCTGGAGCATCTGTACCAATCGCAGCTGAAAAACCGCAAACAAAAACGCGACGAAACTCTGCAAGAATTCGAAGCAGACATTGCGAGGTTGGTGCGGTTTGCCTATCCATCGGCACCGGAGAATGTGATGGAATGTTTAGGGGTACAGACATTCATCGACGGAGTTCGTGACCATGAAATGCAGAGAACTCTACGCTTGGCTCGGCATAAGACACTGGTCGACGTACTCTCTGCAGCCTTGGAGTACGAAGCATCTACACAGGCTTCCGGAGTATACGGCAAGGTGAGGGCCGTAGCAGACGAAGAAGTTGAGAACAAGCTTGACCAGATTGTCAACATGATGAAAAGCATCTCAAATGGAAAACTGAAAGCTGTGAGATGCTGGAATTGTGGAGAAATGGGACATGTACGCAGTTCGTGCAAGCGACCGAGAACTGCTACAAACAGAGATGCCCAGCAGGAAAAACTAGGAAGGGTCGACCTACAGAGGGCAGCTTCGACCCGAAGACCTTCCAAAGACCCTCTCATCCTAATAGCCTCTCTGAAATGTCGCGATGATAGTGTATACGTGGATGGTGAAGTTAATGGAAGGAAGTATACACTATTGGTGGACACTGGAGCAACGAGGACTATTATTCGCCCCGAGACTGTCAACACCCGGAAAAGACTTTTACCGACGAGGCTGCGACTCAGGACTGCCACAGGTGAAAGCGCCAATGTCCATGGAGAACTACCGGTGCAATTGGGAATTGGCGCAGAGAAGTTCACCCACACTGTCGCTGATATCGAAGAGGACATAATACTCGGAATGGACGTTATGAACCTACATGGCTTCCAGCTAGATTTCAAGAACCGAGTGATTAGAGTAGGTTCTGAGGAGGTATTCCTTCACCCACACGAGGATAAGACTGTTCAGGTAGCCGTACAGGAGGATACAGTTGTACCCGCAAGAAGTAAATTTTTCACTGTGGCAAGGCTACAAGGAACCGTCGAAGAAGGAACACCGGTCATGATGGAACCGTGGAATCACGATGAAGAGGTTGGTCGAGGAATCCTGGTTGGAAAAGGGTTAGTCATGGCTGCCGAAGAAATACCTGTACGCATTATAAATGTAAATGACCATCCAATAACTATGAAGGAGGATACCAAAATTGGAACTTGCGTACCAGTGGCGTCGATAATTCATCAAACAACAACCTCCAATGATGCCAACAATAAATTTGAACAAATGATAGCAATGGCTGGACAATCCCTTAGCCTGCAAAAGAAGAAAAAGATCAGAGAACTCTTGCTACAATACCGATCTCTTTTTGTACCAAAAGTCAAAGTCAAACACAAAATTGACACCGGCGACGCTAAACCGATAAGACAATCGGCTCGACGGCTACCATAGGCCAAAAGAGAGGAAGCGGAGAGAATTGTTCGCGAGATGGAAAAGGACAAGGTAATAGAACCTTCTACCAGCCCTTGGGTCTCTCCGGTAGTTCTGGTAAAGAAGAAGGATGGAACCACGAGGTTTTGCGTGGACTACCGGCAGCTGAACAATGTTACAAAGAAAGATAGCTATCCCCTGCCGAGAATCGACGACACTCTGGATACGCTGGCCGGCAGCAAATTGTTTTCTACCTTGGACCTGAAGTCTGGATATTGGCAGGTAGAAATGGATCCAGCCGATAAAGAAAAGACAGCGTTTACCACCGGATCTGGACTATGGCATTTCACCGTTATGCCATTTGGGCTGTGCAATGCCCCCGCAACGTTCGAAAGACTGATGGAAAACGTATTGCGAGGGTTGTCCTGGAAGACATGCTTAGTGTACCTTGATGACATCATAGTCTTGGGAAGGACATTCGACGAACATCAAAAGAATTTGGAAGGTGTCTTCAAAAGGTTGCAAGCTGCCCAACTGATGCTCAACCCCAAGAAATGTCAACTATTTCAAAACAAAGTCAATTACCTAGGCCATGTAGTCAGCAAGGATGGTGTAGCTGTAGACGAAGAAAAAGCTGCTGCCGTACGAAAGTGGCCAAGACCCACCGACAAGCACCAAGTTAGAAGCTTCCTTGGACTCTGTACATACTACAGGAGATTTATAAAGAAGTTTGCAGATATCGCTAAGCCCTTGACACGACTTACAGAGGAAGCAAGGGAGTTTCGCTGGGACGAAGATTGCCAAACTTCGTTCGAAACCTTGAAGAAGCACTTGACTACTGCACCTATACTCGGCTATCCACTACCAGAGGGAGAATTCATACTAGATACTGATGCTCAATGTTGGAATTGGAGGAGTGTTATCACAGGTTCAAGGAGGACAAGAGAAAGTTCTGGGATATTTTAGTAAAGTCCTTTCCAAACCAGAACAAAACTACTGCGTCACAAGAAGAGAGCTCCTAGCAGTAGTGAAGTCCGTGTAGCACTTCTATCAGTATCTGTATGGGAAGAAATTTGTGATCAGAACCGATCATGCAGCACTTAAGTGGCTTATGCAATTCAAGAACCCTGAAGGTCAAATCGCTAGATGGATCGAGCGGCTCCAAGAATATAATTTCACTATTGAGCATAGAGCCGGAATAAGCCACAGAAATGCAGACTCCCTCTCTAGAAGACCATGCCCTGCAGAGTGCTCTCACTGCAGCAAAACAGAAGCTAAGGAAGCTGCGATTCGAAGAACCACGCTGACCAGCGACGAATGGACACCAGAAAAGTTGGAAGAGGAACAAGAGAACGATCCCGACTTGAAGAAAATCCGACATTGGAAAAAGGAGAACTGTCGACCTACTTGGCAGGAGATTTCAAGGTACTCGCCAACGATGAAATCGTATTGGGCCCAGTGGAACTCGCTGGTTTTGGAAAACGGGTTGCTACATCGAGTAATCGAGAACGATGAGGGTTCCGAAAGTAGAAGACAGTTGGTGATTCCAAGAACAAGGATAGCAGCAGTACTGCGGAAATTACACGACAGTCCGTCAGGAAGACATCTAGGTGTGAAGAAGACCCTCCAGAAAGTGCGAGAACGGTTTTATTGGATGCACAGTTCCGAAGATGTGAAGGACTGGTGTAAGAAGTGCACTAACTGTGCTACGACCAATGGACCGCACGGGAGAAGAAAGGCTCCTATGAAGCAGTACAATGTCGGAAGCCCTTTTGAACGCATTGCCCTGGACATTGCCGGACCGTTTCCACCGACAGCAAATGGCAGCAGGTACATTTTGGTGGTGATGGACTACTTCACAAAATGGGTAGAAGCGTATGCCATTCCAAACCAAGAAGCCGCAACGGTTGCCGACGTGCTTGTGAATGAGTTCATTTGCCGATATGGAGTGCCCCTGGAAATACACAGCGACCAGGGCAGAAACTTCGAAAGCCAGCTGTTCCAGGAAGTTTGTGAAAAGCTCGGCATGAAGAAAACGAGAACTACGGCTTTGCACCCACAGTCGGACGGAATGGTAGAGCGAATGAACAGAACCCTTGGCAAATACCTGTCTAAAGTAGTATCTAACCATCAGCGAGATTGGGACCAATATCTCTCGCTATTCGCGATGGCCTACAGATCCGCCATCAATGAGTCTACCGGCCAAACACCAGCAAGAGTTCTGTTCGGACGCGAAATGAGATTACCCTGCGACCTTGAATTTGGATGCCGACCCGGAGAAGACATAGCTGGTGAAGATTACGTGACCCAGCTGAGAAAAAGAATGGACGACGTACACGACCTGGTTCGATCGAATCTCCAGATCGCTAGCGATAGGATGAAGAAAAGGTACGATACGCAAGCTACGGAAGGAGGTTTCCACGAAGGAGACAAAGTCTGGCTGCATAACCCAAGAAGACAAAAGGGTTTTTCTCCAAAGTTGCAGAAAGCTTGGGACGGTCCGTACCTCGTAAAGAAAAGAATCAACGATGTCATCTATCGTATCAGCAAGATCCCAAATGGAAAGCCAAAGGTGGTACACCGTAACCCATTAGCGCCATTCGAGGGTGACCACGATGAGGAAGTAAACCAGCTTCAGGAAGTAGCCGATCCTGCTTTTGTAGAGTTCATGGGTGCTTATGGTGGTACCGGAAAAGCCAGATTCGGCGTCACCACTGAGAGACGACAAGACCTGCTTACCGTTCCGGAGGAATACTCACTGGCAATAAACATCCCTGCCAGCGTAACCGATGCGCGTGGACTGGCATCTCTGTTTATAAAGAAGAGTGGCGCACGGCTTTTGGTAAACCAGTTACCAGTACCAGGTAAAGCTTTGAAGCTGCAAAATGGCTCCCGCTACAATTTCCACCTAGTGACGAGGAACTCCTTCGACGAAAGACCAACGTACGAGGATGTCTGGGAAGCATTACGAAGCCTGAGGGAGCATGTGCTTGAATTGAACGTTCATAGGCTAGCCATGCCCAAGATTGAATGTAGGCATTTAGATTGGCGAATAATAATAATCCGTAACATGGTAGAAGTAATCTTCCGAGACACCGAAGTGCAGGTACTGGTTTGCGGCCATGCTCGGGAGACACAGCCAACGGAGAAGACGGTCGCATGTTACTTCCATACAACTGGAAAATGCAACAAGAGGACCAGTTGCCGATACCTTCATCTCGTTCCAGTTTCCTAGTTAGTTCCAGGAGGAACTGTCTCTTAAGGAGGGGGCAATGTTACGCGAGCTACTGCATTAATATGCTCACTTAGTGCCCCCAGTGAAATCCCCGTATGAGACGACTATGGCTCCTCCGCCCAATTTTCGAGAACCATCCAAAATACGAAACATCGAGAATACCCAGTGCATCCGCCAGAACGTCGAGATAATTCTAGAAATACGACGCGCGAGTATAAATAGGCCACGAGCATCGCTGCAGGCAATTAGTCAATCAGTCAGTGTTGATACCGAAGGAAAGTAATCGCGCCTCGATAAAGTGTTTATTAAGTGACTCTCATATAAATTATAATTAGTGTGTTTAGTGTATTACATAAATTATTAAATAAGGACTGAATTACATATAAATCTGTAAATATAAATTAATTGTAAATATAAATTAGAATAAACGTTACATTATTAAACTTACCTTTCGTTAGGAGATTCCGTAATGATCCGAGGATCAGCTTCTGCTTGTTTCATTATATTTTTTATAATCACTGTCAAAACAGTTTCGGTGACAGTTTTAGGTTATATTCTCACTGTCAACATTATGTCTATCGCATACTAAACACTGAGTAGAGAGAAGGGGAAGCGTCTGTCCGAAATACGGCTAGTGCTGTGGGTTAAAGTGAGAGAGGAGGAGCCTGCCTACTCTACTGCTGCCGTATGCGTGAGAGAAAGGGAAGCCAGACCGTAACGCGTTACGTTACGAAGCAGTTTACCCTCCCATAAGAAGTTATCACTTCAAAAAATTTCATCAAGTTTTGATGAGGTGTATTAGAAAAGTTTAATGATTTTTTTTAACGTTCCTCTTAAGCTGCTGAATATTTTTCCATGAACTTTTGTTATGGTGTGTTAGATAAGAATAGATAATTAAGCCCAAGTAAAAGCAATACTTTTTTCTCGATTTTTTTGTAGATAGGTTCTTAAAGGGGGTCACCACCCTTTTGACTCCCATTTTTTGTAAGTGTAATTTAAAACGCCACCGGAATGCAATATATACTTCGAAACTTTTTTGTCCCCAAGTATTTGTTTGTAAAATGTTTAGTTTAGACGATACAGCCACTTGTTTAAATGATAACTTAATAATATCGAAATCAAGTTTATCATTGAATTAAAATTAATAACACCATACAGTACTTTAAATGAACAGGTGTTCAAAATGACTTCTTGAATTAAATCATTTTGATGTTGTTGTGATTTCATAATTATAAAACTTGATTTCGATATTTTACTAACGTAAAATCTACATTTCTCCCTACACCGAAATTTAGAAGGGAATGTGATTATATATATAGAATTTCCATTTTATTAAAGATTTTGAGTGACAAAGCAATGTTGATGATTGATATAGGAAGCTCTAGAATGTCAATATTTGTAAGTAAAATATTACCTAATAAGGAAACCTAAGAGACCAAATGAAACACTCCAGTTTCATTATTCTGCTGGGCATTTGGTAATCATCGCCCTTTTATGAAGTTTGTTGTTTTCATTGTTTTTGTAAATTAATTTTAGTTTGGAAATTTGCTAATTTAACTAGTCTAGTATTAGTCCAAGTGATACCATTTGGAGATATTCCATTGTCTGGAGCAAGACTAGATTATTTCCCCTGAAAAAGCTGGGCAAATTATACACTGCTGGTATATTATCCAATAAAGGAAAAAAGAAGGACCTGACCCAATCTCACTCACTTCAGAAAGATAGGTGTCAGTTAAGCAGTGTCGGTTACGCCACCAACCCCTAAGTTTGATCCCTACCAAACATTGCGTAACTCAGCTAAAGACATTTTATAATGGCCCATAAGTCGAAGCAGGTGTTAAAAGGGAAAATTAGAATAATACAAGTAGAAAAGAGGTATAAAATCAAAACGTGTTCAAATTTAACACTAGTAGTGGGCATGCTCAAGAATTTGTAAAGAATTAATGTACTACAAAAAGAAAGTGTTAGTTATTATTATCTGTATGTAAATAGTGTCTGTTCACTCTATTTCGTAAATAAACACCAATTTTATTACACAAAAAAACATAAAAACAATTATTATATGTATGTAACCTTTCAAGGTTACCCACAAAATTATCATATCATAAAACGTATCGCAACATGATATACTCGTACAAGGAAGCATTGTGCTCGCATTATGTCATAAATTTGAACTAGAAATACGCGATGTGTAAAAATTGTGTCAAAGTATAATTTATAACAAAAATAAAATCTTTTCCTCACTTTGTTACTTAAAAATTGGTAATATACATAGAATAGTTTAGAAAGTAGTTAGGAAATATGACACATAATAATGCATTGGGCTGGAGATTTGTATCAAGAAATCTTGATATAAAACGCCCACTTAATGATGAAAAAGTGTAACTTGATGTTTACATGTGCGCTAGTTAGAAGCCACTCAAGAATTACACCGGCATGAGACTTTTCTCAAGGGTGGTTTGACTCCATGCTTATGCTGCACTAAGTATGACAGAGGGTTGTCGGACCATAAGAAGTTTTAGGGCGCCACTACCATTTAGACAACGACAAATAATTATAAAGAATTTAAATAAAAGGAAAGAAAGGTGGATACACCTTAAAGAATTTAAGTTAAGATGATATTAATTTAAAAAAAAATTAAAAACTTATGTTTACCCGGACACGTTCTCCTGCAGCTCGTATAGCCGGGTGGATGAGAATTTAAATTCAAAAAGATTCAAAACATTAATTTTATTTTGCCTGGTGTGGAGCAAAAACGAAATGAGGCCTGGCCTGTACTTTTTAGGTAGTTATGTTAGGTTTGATTTCCTCCTGGAGTAGGAGTTTCAATTGTGGACCTGGAGGTATCCCAGTGATGAGTCGTTAAGCGTAGGTCAGACCTTAAAAACTACTACTCGAGGTATCCGTAGAAGCTGTGTTTACCACAGCAATTTATTAAAAAAAAGGAAAAACATTAAAATATAGATCATTATAAAAGGTATGTATTGGATTCAACACAGTCGATAGCGAAAAATGAGCTTTGCTCGTGGCAGTCAGAGGAAGTTCGGCATTGGCGTTGTCCAAAATATAGGCGGCCGTTGGCAGATGACAATTATTGTCTTATGGTCACGGTTAGGGAGTTGGAACTGGATAATGAGACGTCAAGCGGGAATTAAAGAAGGATTTACTATAGACATGTTACAAAATAATAAACTTGGAAACATCACATGTAAGATGAGGTGGCATTTTATGTAAATAATAGAAAAATTAACACATTGTATTCATCTTTAATTTTCAAATTTAATGAAGCTCTATAATAGTTTCTAAGTGAGTAAATCTGTTCGTTTCTTAACTGCCACTAATTAGCGTAAATGAGTTATCCAGTGCTATAATAGTCCTGCGTGCGGGGATGGCTGTTAATTTGGAGGGAATTTTTGCTAGAGTTCACCGTTTAGTTCAAAGACTTGATTTGGTCTTATCGCAAAGTAATTTTTTTCGACGTTTACTGTTTTGACCTGCTGTTTCAAAGTCAACGAAAAGACCCATGCTATAGATACGCACGTTCAAAAAAAAGTTTCTAAAAGTTGATCTGACGCGATATAACGACATTAGATCTTTAGTGTAAACAGTGGAGTACATTTGCACTGAAGAAATGGCTTATTCCGAAAATAAGATAATAAAAAAAGTAATCAGTTACAAAAATTTTTACATAAAACCAAGAATATAGGAAAATTATTAGAAATTTCAACAATTTACAGATATCCATCAAGAAGAAGGAGACAGTGAAGGAGATGTTGCTGTTGAAGTAGAATCGCGATAGCTCAGGGCATCAATTCTTGACGGCAATAGAGAAGAACGTTACCAGAGGATCATTCCACGATTCTACTCTACCGCTGCTCTTTAAGCACCAACCTCTATATAATGATCTATACGCTAGGCAAGTTTCTGGAACGTTTACTTTACTCTGTTCAGATTTCATCTCGGATTTCATTTATGCCCAATGTAAACAAAAGCACTTGGGCAGTTAAATTGAGCAAATTTGCATTTTATTGCAGATGGTCTCGCAAAGGGAGGAGTTTGTACCCTTTTTATCGGAACCGATCCATTTGGTGGTATCCCAAATAGCCAAATCGTGAAAGAAGTCCGAAAATTGGAAAAGGAACTTAGTACTCGAAAAATACTCCAGACTAAAAGGTTAATACGATATTCTGATCACTACGCTAGATTGCTCCTGGAGCTTCAGATCTCAGAGTAATTACAGGAATTCTCACTGGACACAGCTCACTCAGAAACCATCTCTGCAAAATAGGCAAAGAGGACAGTGGAACATGTAGATTCTGTGATGATCCAGATGAGACGGCGAAGCACATTATTTACATTTGCAAGGTAATCGTCCGCCAATGCCTTAAATAACTGGAACAGGTTTACTTAGAGCCTGATCAGGTTACAGACCTAGCTTCAAAAACGGATAATAGGCTTTCTCAGAAGCCTAGATCTCTTGGACTAAAATATACAGAGTGAGTTTTAGGTATGGAATGCATCAATTATCTTATCTGATCCATTTGAAATAACAAAGTTCAATATTATTCCGGAAAAAGGAAAGATCTGACAACAATGTAAGTATCACCATATCGGCCATATTACAAGATCCTTGCACACCAAATTCTATAAAAATCGTGCGATCCGTTTCCGAGATAATTGAGGCGTTCCATACTTAAAACTCACTCTGTAGATGTAGGGTATACACAAAAGATCATATATATAGGTCGCAGTGTAGTGAGACCAACCGGGCCAATCGACCTCTTTGTAATCTAATCTAATCTAAGTTTAAGTTATTTTATTTCATCATTAAATTTTCAAGAAGTTCCCAAATTTCAGATATTTATATTACTCAGTGGGTAATTTTTTGTTTCGTTTTATTCAGCCTTTATTAATACCTTATGATGAAGGCATTCATTATTTGATGTGGCCGGATACGGAAGATAAGAATGTGTGTTACTTGGGAATTTTTAAAATAGAATACAGTTTTGGGACAGTAAAGAACTGTTTCATTGTTTTATTATGGATTATAATCTATACTCTATACAATATCACTTTGTAGTTTAATTTCTTACAAAAAACAAACCAAATAATAAAAATACCAGTAGGAACGCACAGAAGATATTACTGATGATGGATAAAGTTTGGTTGAAATGTTAAATATATGCTGTAGAATAGAAGAAGCGCTATGTCATTTATTTAAATGTATTATGTTCTTGATAAAATAATTGCATCTTACCTTATAAAAATCAGATATTCGTTAATAAAATTTTTTTCATACAATTTATTATTTACCGACATTTCTGAATAAATTGAGATTATAAATAAAGAAGTTCTGGAGCTTCACTCATTCAATAGACACGATTCAACAATTACATGTGTAATGTAAATGGTAGACGTAGACGACCTAAACTAACCTTTAAAATTTTCAAGTTCATCATCACCAATGGAATTCCTTCTATTACTATCACTGTGGCAACCGTGATCGTATGAAGATGGCAAAAGTAATGTACGATCTTACCAATGATTCAACATTTATGGTGGATGTGCTTGTGCCCATATCATTCTGATGTTATCATCTATTCCGAACAGGTGAATAAATAATATTAGAATGTGAATGTTTGATAAACCAACTATAGACATATATTGTAAACTATAAATTGTAAGGATGGTATTTCTGGTGTGTCGTTCAATGTTCGTTCGCATCTTCTTTTATGTCGTGATCGGTCTTATGCATGTTAAATTAAAGAGACTGAAGGCTGTTTAGGATTCTCGATCGGCGGATATAGTCACGATTTTAAATAACAAACTACTCTTTTTGTAATTTTCGACATTTTATTGTTTCGCGATTGAACGATAACTAATGAAATATTTGCAAAAAATACATTGTAAAACTCACACTCTTATTTCCCCACAGTGTTGACATCAAAGTACAAGAGAATATCCCTCGTACAGGTCTAAAAAAGTTCAATATATTTTTTGGCTCAGGATAATTGAGACATGTTTCATTATTTTGATGCCCATAATTTTATAATGCAGTTTCCTCGAAAACGTCCCTAAGAAAACCCAAAAATACCTCGAATTGGCATAACTGTTTCCCCAAATACTTCATTGTGCACCATGTCAAATTGTTCTAACAGTAATAATTGTCATATGTCACATAAACTCTCTAACATCTACACGAATTTAAAAAACAGTCAAACATTCTAACTTTTTAGAAAGAAGGCAGATTAAGGTTTCTAAAAAATACAAAATATACAGAGTGCTCCATGTGAAATAACAAAGTTGCCCTATAAATCAGGCATAAACGGGAGTAGCTGGGTCAAAATCATCAAGGTGGCAAATTCCAAAAACTGTTTTATAACCAATATACCTAGCAGCTATTACTTTGATGATCAGCTTAAATGATCACTAAACTTGTGTTTAAACAATATTTACGTCGGCAGAGCATAGAATTAATTATTCTTGTTATTTTATTTTTAAAGTGTGCTATCGCTGAAAACAATCATTCTGGGAACGGTTTTGCGAGGTTTATATAAATATTCAAATATAACTTAAGTATATCTTTTTTTCCTTGTTCAATAGTGGAAATATGTGAATAATAATAGGAAATTGAAAAACTTTATGGAAACTGCAAATAAAAACGTTTAGAAGCGAAATATCGCTACAAAAGGGCTATATGTCTATTTATTTGTACTAAATTATCTAAATATGCTTATATCGCTGATTTATATATACAAATGAATAAGATGTAGGTATAAGAAGTCCGTCTTATTTTAATATTACCAGGGCCTTTTTCTAAATATCTAAAATGATAATGTGTTATCTGTGATTTTCGTGATGTTCACGACAATGATGAGGTGTTCACGGAATGATGCGTTTTATCTTAATGGTAATAATCAAACCATACAAACATGTCATATTTCTATAATAAATTTAAATTAAACTTGTAATCATTTTTCCAGCCTCATGAGACTCCATACTGCTAAAAAAAAACATTTAAAAACCATATTCGCTCTACATACACTAAACTGATTAAGCAATAGTTATAACAGATATTATTTTGATAATTGAATAGGTACCCATCTCGGGAACGTCATCATCATTTCGAGAACGCTCCGTCAAGTCCGGAGACGTTCCTGAAATGACCGTTCTCGAATTTACTTTTCCAAATAAACGTGCCCTTTTTAGACGGCAGTCATCTTTGACGTCATTTTCGGTTTAGTTAATGTAAAATATTTGTGGTGACTTTTCGTTATAAATACTATAAAACGTATTTATTTTTTCAATATTCCGAGTTAATAAACGCAAACGAGAACGCAGTTCCATCTGTAAAAAGGGGTAACACATCACCTGCTGACTTAGTCTTCGAAGGTGAAAATACAAAATATTATAAAACCGATTCTGGAGCCAAAAGTGGCAGAATTACTAGGAATCGGAAGAATTCTAAAAATTGACTTTTATAAATAGATAAATGTGCGTTCCCATCTCTATTTATTACATTTAATATACTACAATTAGAATATTGTATTATACTTAGTACCTGATCCATTTTACAATTTAAATCCTTTTTTTATATTCTTCATTATTTTCTTCTAGCATAGCTGTTAATATTAATATTTATTTACCATGTGCAAATCTATTTCAGTTTGTCATATCAACGCCAGATCAGTTTTATCAAATTTTCTTGCATTTAAAAACGCCGTTCATGACCGCTTTGACATTATCACGGTATCTGAAACTTGGTTTAATGCTAAGATTAACGACGAAGTTGCTTCATTACCTGGATACAGGCTATTTAAACTCGATAGAATTTAAAAAAGGGGAGGGGGTGTTGCTATTTACTTGAAGAATTTCTTCCAATGTAAATATACTTCAAACTTAGGTAAAACTGACTCGGAACAGTTGTGGGTGTCTGTTACTATGAACAATAAAAAATTCGCCATATGTTCTGTCTACAGACCTTCAGATTTTTCTTTTCAACAATTTGTAAATGAATTTGATAACTGTTCAAGTCAATTTTTTTCCGAATTTGATTATGTAATATGTGGAGGCGATTTCAATGTCAATTTGTTGGACCCGGAGAGCAATTCTTGTAAATTGCTAGAGTCTACCCAAGAAGATTATGGTCTTGTTCAGGTAATAGAACAGCCTACAAGAGGCAGCAGATTAATTGAGCTTATATTGTGTTCAGACAATCTCAATATTAATAAGGTACATGTTGATGACTGCTCTCTTGTATCAGATCATTTGATTGTTTCATGTAGTCTCGGAGGAGGATTTAAGAATAAAATTGAACCCTATATGTACACATTTCGTGATTTTAAATACTTTAATGTTGAGAATTTTACTCGATATCTGCACAATACTGATTTCAATCAGTTGTTAGTAACTAATGATATTGACCTAAAGGTAAATCTTCTCAATAGAAATATATTAAACTTATTTGAAGTACACGCACCTGTTAAGCACGTTGAAATAACATAAAAGAAAGCTCCTTGGCTCACCGACACATTGAAACACATGACGAAACTGAGAGACAACGCGTTAAATAAATTTAAAAAGACAAAAGTCTTAGAACATTGGAACTACTATAAATCTTTACGAAATGAAGTGAATTATGCAATAAATAGGCCGTGAAAAAAAGGCATATCTTGAATTTAGTTTACAAAATAAAAAAATGTATGGGAAGAATTAAAAAACTTGGACATAACTCGAAAAAAAAAGATTCAATGGTTATACCCCAACATCTTCGAAATACAGATGATATAAATGATCACTTTATTAATGGTATTGGAGACAACGATACCCCAGACACGAATATATTGAACTCTTACCGTTCATCTATTTTAGGTAATGTACAGCCATTTCAGTTTTCCGCTGTTGAAGACAACAAGGTTTATGAAAAGTTACTTTCTATCAAGTCCAATGCTACCGGTTGTGACGGAATTAACATTGCTTCTTCACTGTTGCCCATATATTCTTCCATATCTTACACACATCATACATTTTTCGATTGCTCATTCAACATGCCCATCCTTATGGAAACAGTAGAGAGTAATACCACTTCCTAAAAAAGACAATCCATTAGACTATAATGATCTCAGACCGATAAGTATTCTTCCCACACTGTCTAAGCTCCTTGAAAAAATTCTAGATCAACAAATACGTCTCAACATAACTCAGTTTGATCTCTTGCCAGCACATCAATCAGGATTTCGTCCAAAATACAGTTGCCCGACTGCAATAATGCAGGTTTTAGATGATATCTACAGGTCGATCGATGACAATCAACTTTGCGTGTTGATACTACTCTAAAGCTTTTGATAAAATTAATCACGCTTTACTTACTTCTGTGTGCCATCATTTAGGTTTTAATACAACCTCTATAAAAATGTTGCAATCTTTTTTAGAATTCAGATCACAGAAAGTTAGTTTAGGTGAGAATACATCTAATGCTCTACAAATTACTAGAGGAGTGTATCAAGGGTCTATTTTGGGTCCATTATTATTCTCAATTTACACTTCCCAATTTTATAAATATTTAAAATACATGAAAGCACATTGTTATGCTGATGACACACAGTTGTATTTAAAGTTTTAAGAAGCTGAAGTTGAAGATGCAAATTTTAAAATAAATGGGGACCTCAGAATCATATCTGAATTATCCAATAAGTTCTGTCTTTCTATAAATGCATCTAAATCGAAGACTATGTTATTTGGTCGCAAATTACCAAAAAGCCGCGTATCAAACAAAATGTCTGTAATCCTGGATAATGAGCAAATTTATTTTTCGTCTTGTCAAAAAAACTTAGGCATATACGTCGACGATTCTTTATCATTCTCAAAAAGTACCTCAGCTCTTATAAAAAAGGCCTTCTCCCACCTTGAACTTATATATTCCCATCGAAAGTTACTTAATAAACAAACAAAAATGCAGCTATGTGAAGGCTTAGTTCTTTCTCAACTTAACTACGGTGATATAATTTATGGACCAGCCTTAACCCAATCTCATAAAAAACGTCTTCAACGAATTCAAAATTCATGTGTCCGTCTAATTTGTGGTCTAAAGCGTCGAAATCCAACATCACAATATATGGCGAATATTGGCTGGTTGAACTTAAATAATAGGAGACTGATGCATGCTTATGTTTGTTTCCATAAAATTATTATCAGCAAAAAGCCTACTTACTTATATGAAAAAATTAAAAAAAGATCAGCAATCCACAATATTAACGTTAGATTCTATAACTTTACCCAGGCATAAAACAACATTGTTTCGAGCCAGTTTTTCGTATAATATAGCGAAACTATACTATAATATTATCCCACATAAATTAAAAAGCTTACCTTTCATAAGTTTACAAAAAAACTGAAAGAGTTGTTAATGAGCGGCGTCATAAAACGTAAGTTCTAAATTACTACTGCTTCAAATCAGGTGTGTTATTACTACATTTTACTTTTTAGCATTAAGTTGTTTTTCTTTAATCTTCTTTGCTTTATTTTAGAATATGTTATCTAGAATATACTTTACATGATTAAACGGGTTGAGTGGATGAGCAGATCCTTCAGAGGTCTCATTGGGTCTTCTGCAGATATCTGAACTCTGCCTTTTGGCTGCCTCTATGGTTATACGTTTTTCTTTGTATTATGTGCAGTCAATAAAAGCCTTTATTATTATTATTATTTCCGGTATGATAATGTACGCTTTGTAAATAATGAATCGAAAGGTACTTACCATTTATTGACAATTATTTTGGCGTAAAAATCTCTTGACAGCCACTTTGTTTACATCTTCCACTTCACTGTACCATAGACATATTTTGACTCAAATTTCTTTAATTTCTATTCTTTCTTCAATAATGCATATAATTCCTGATATTTGATCAAATGGAAAGCCAAAAGTAAGAAAACCCGTTAAATTTATTTTATTTTATGAATATTTCCGGTGTTAGTTTCTAAAGATTGTTACTCCGGATACGTTCCCGAAATGATTTTTTGTACTTATTTCTTCAAATAGAAATGAACATGTTTTACTTTTGAAGAATGAAATATTATTTATAATTAATATGAACACAGTTAATTATTTACAAATTATAATTTGTGAACAAAAACTGATTTTAGGCATTTACTTGCTGACAAAGCAAATTTTCCACCTTGGTGATTTTGATCCAGCTGTACAAACTTGTCATACGCCAAAACAAACTACAATATTTTTAAAGATGTTTGGTAAAAACCAGACCATAATATCTGAAATACTTTATAAGATAGGAGCATTTAAAATGGTCTCAAATATACTTGTCCACCCTGCAACAATCGACACTATTTTTTTTGAATGTCAGACTATGCAGGAGCAATAAAAATTTTTCCAATGCTTACGTTAACATAAATGTCATTTTTTATGACTTGTAAATGTCGAAAACAGAGTGAAAATAAAGATGTTTTCTAAAATCGCTCAAGAATGCCTACTTTCTCGGAGCAACTGCAGACACCTAATCTAGTTACTTTTTTAATAATGTTGTTTAGGGATTTGTTTAGAAATTTTTCATTGCTGTTGACGTTTCATTGACGTATTGTCACACATTTATAGAATGATATTCTTGTAATCAAAACTTTTCTAGTGCAATTGAAATACTTTGATCATAGTTCAACTTCTATTAACAATACTAAATTAGAGTTCAAATTCGTAATACTCATGCTAAAATAAATAAAACTACCTGTAGAAATTATTAAAACATAAAAAATTATTGTGAAGTTCCTAAACTAAATTTAAATTCCAAACACCCCGTATCTTGGTAACCTGCAATATTTGTATACTCCATTCCAAGATATTTCGTTTTAACTTAACACCAACATGATTGATTCAAGAGAAAAACCCACAGCAGGTAGTCGTTAATCCGATAACAATAGCACAGTATCGTACTAGTTTCTTCGAAAAAATAATGCCTAATAGCATGATTATTTTACAACTGAAATGTTTGGCTGGTAAAATAATATTTAGTTTTAGTATATTAATTTTACCGACTACGGATCTGTTACTGTTTAAGTACAATGAGGGATTTACAAACTTTTATTATTAAACCCTTAAGACCATATACCGTGTCAACGAAATATTGTGAAATATACTTTACAAGGAATAGTGGGCCATTCCTAATATTTTGGGGTCTAGAATCTACTGTTTAGAGATTGTACATTCTTTACGAATCACCGTGTATATAGAATGTATTTTTAACTTGTTATACTTTATTTTGACATATTGAATTTTATGAATGTTTTAGTGTTCATTTGAATAAAAAATCAATAAGGCATTTAAAATAAATTTTGATCACATCCTTTCCTTCCTTTTAGTAGTTACTTTCATTGTATCTGTCTAATTTTCATATAAAATCCAATGGGTGCCGACGGCTGGCTGAATGAACTATAGATACGCGGGTAAAGTTTATTATTACTATCCTTGACACAATTTCTACCGACTGACAAGACTTAATTATACATATCTACTTTTTAGTACAAACTAGTAGGTAAGTTAAATTATACCAGAACAAAAACCGAAAGATTATTTTAATATCTATTCTAATACATTTCACGGTATACTTTTGAGATAGATCATGAAGAGAACGGTAGACCGCCCTTCAAGTAAAACAAGTTTCGAAGTTCTAAACAACTGCACTGAGAGCAAATGAAATATAATATGGAGATGTCGACAAGTTTCTAATTTGAGTAATTATACAATTTGGAAAAACTTTCATTGCAATTGAACAGTAAATTCAAGAATTTTTACAAAAAATATTTAATAATAATCAAGTGGAAACTATTCCTGGGAATAGAATAGTATTTTTTTTATTTTGCATATAGAGCTAGAAGAAAACAGTAGATAATATATTATTCTAACGCTTTACCACAACATTTTGAAAAATATTTTTCAAAAACAGTGATCGTTCAACTACTTCTCGGTTGGTTAAATCTTGTAGATCAGACCGACCCCGTTTGAGTGTAATTCAATGTCTGTCGGGGCATATAGCCCGGGAAGTAGTTGTTTCTTCTTAATTGAAAGGTCACTGTTTTTGAAAAATATTTTTCAAAACTTTGTTGTAAAGCGTTAGAATAATATTATATTTATTCTTCGATATCAATTTGCTTTTATTTTGTTCAGTGGCTCGTATATCCAGTGATGGATGCAAGAGGCTGTTTGATGATGATTTCTGCACCTATTACTCTAGATTCTCGTGTAGGTTAATACTAATATAGTACAGTGAGTGTTTTGTAGACTTTTATTTTGCTCAAGAACACATTTACGCTTAGGTATATACTAAATACTACTTGTTGGTCACCATGACATCATTTACTCATTAATAACTTCAAAATTACAGCCATTCATAATCATCTTCTCTGTAGAATACCAGTAAATTTTTGTAAGCAAGAGATCTATGCTTTTGAGAAAGCCTATTATCCATTTAGGAGTTAGGTCCGTAATTTGCTCCAGCTCTAAGTAGACCTTTTCCAGGTATTTAGGGCGGTGGCGGACCATTACCCTGCAATTGCAGATAATGTGATCCACCGTCTCATCTGCAGCATCGCATGTTTCAATTTTGGTCTGACAACCGTTAGATGTGACAAGTAGATCATTTTCAGTCTCACACCCCACGTTTTCCACAAAAGCCTGCGGCACGTCCAGAGCGCCCTTGTAGCTTTTGAGGTAATATGTACGAGGTGTGCATTCCACGTGAGTCGAGTATGACTACTAGGCACTTAACCTCTTTTGAGAACAATATTTGAGATTTGCTGATAGCTCTTCCTTCGAACACCAAGTGGTTATACGGTTTAAGGCACTGTGAAGCTAATAGGAGGTGCCGGCAATGATTATTTTTATCAAATTTATCATCAATTTCAATGATCTGGAAGCGAACAAAAATTAACTCGAACAAAAAAACAAAACATAGATGCCGATAGAACAAATCAATATATTTCGAATTATATAAAATATTATGCCAAATACATTATTATTGACATGCTGATTATTCAGATTTATAAAAGGCAGGATCTTGATTACATACCCTATATGCTGAGTCTCAACTGTCTTTTCAAACATTATGAAAAAGAAGCGTAAACAAATCTTGAATATTCTACAACTTGAATCAAAATACATCTTAGGTGCAGTTTATTCTCACTATTATTATATTTATAGTATTATTTCTATCAACCTTCAAATTGGGTGTGGCCACCGCTAGTACTAGAGTCAATCGATTATTTCCTTTTCTTGAAATTGTTTGCTATACATTTGCTAGGATATAAAATGTATCGCAATTCGAATTAAATACCAAGAACCAATGTATTTCGCGTTATTATGACGCGTTTACTTGAAAAGCACACAATTATTGTATGTATAAGATACCTTTGTCATACAGTACGTATCTCTATTTTAGTTTTAGTTTAAATTAAAAGATCAAATCGAAAAGTAATTCGTCATAATGTCTTCAAACATATGCAATAGACTGATTTAAAAAATCGATTATTTTTTCTCTTAAATATGTATATTGAAAATATTGTTGGACATGACGAAAATAAAATACTGTAAAAGTTTGAACTTTTTATTAAGGGTTGCCGCATTGATAATTTATATTTTCCATTTAAATAACATGGAAACAAAAGTGTCTTGTGCTTTTGAATTTTATAGCTCACATAGGGAGCAATACTTCGAAATGACTAAGATATATTCTTGAAGGAAATTTGACGCTCCATGAAAAAGATCTCTTTTAATTTTTTGATATTTTTACTCCCTTCAAAGTTATTCAAGGTTAAAGTTAAATTAATGATAAATTATGACATTTTTTTAATTTTTCAGCGCTACAATCAAGGTTATGAAAACATTTTATGTGACATTGTTTTTTAGAGCGTTTCATTGGCTATTAAATTATCATAATTGTACTGTTTATAATTAATTATATTGCTCGAATCATTAAATTTCAAATTTACTTATTCCAGCATTATAATTAATTATAAACAGTAAAATTGAATTATTTAAGAAAATTTACGACTCATAAAAGACATCAAAAAAATTTATGGAAATAAATTATAGCCAATAAAACGCACTACAAAAAATTTTTTCATAACCTTGATTGTAGCGTTGAAAAATTTAAAATTTATCATTAATTTAACTTTAACCTTGAAAAACTTCGAAAGGAGTAAAAATATCAAAAAAATGAACCATTCTTTTTTGTGGAGCGTAAAATTGCCTACACGAATATAATACAGAGTGTTTCATTAAGAATTGTCGATATAGTAACTGGAGAAACCTTAGCACGAAATATGAAGATTTAAGCCAAAACACTTAAATAAAATATTCCTCCTAACCGAGATATAGGGTGTTTTATTTTAAATATTCTAAATGATTTTAGCCCATAGTTTCGACACCTTCCAATATTTTTTGTTCATACTTGGCAAAGAGTTTACACATGTTAGCTTAACAAATTTTATCATCAAGGTGGTTAAATTATTAACGACATCATGTGAAATAAGCAATAAAACAAAATTGGATATTTTAAACATTACCTTTAAATGCAAATAACTCGAAAACTACTCACTCTATCGCATTGAGACTAGAGGATGATATTCACGTAGAAAGTGACGGACAATCAAAAAAACATGCTGAAACGATTATTACGACAGTGGTGAAGATTGCAGGGGGATAAAAGAGAGTATCGATCCCTACCGCACGCCTCTGGTAATAGAGGGAAACTATCTTTTACTACTGTTTAAAGTAACCTAACACGTGTAAACTCTTTGCCAAGTAATCTTCGTATTTCGTGCTAAGGTTTCTCCAGTTACTATATGGACAATTCTTAATGATTCACCCTGTATATTCTTGTAGTCATTCTGAAGTATTGAGCTCTACGTGAGCTATAAAATTACAAAGCACAAGACAATTTTGTTCCCATATTATTTAAATGGAAAATGGAAATTATCAATGCGGCGCTTCTTAATATAAATATTCAAAGGTCTTATTAATTAAAGTTTATTCTCCGCCCTTACTCTTATATTAGTCAGAGAATCTGAGACTAGCGGAGGTTTAAAGAAGTAATAAAATTGCTATTAATAAACTCCGAGTACAGAGATGTTACTCTTTCTTTATTACTGGGTTGGGACCTGACTTAAGGAAGATTCACAGTTGTTTATAGTTTTATGGTAGGTTGGTATAAGAATTGACCAATAATGTGACGTTATCGTGACATCTGTTATGTTGTTATTGTGACAATAAGTGTGTTCTGTGCTCTGTTCATTCATTTTAAAAATAGCAAGTTATCTCTCAGTTTGTATTTTGTTTTAGAAGTAGTATATACGAATTTTCTTCACGTTTTTTATTGTTAATAGTTCAACAAATATTTTATTTAGTATGAGTTCTGTTAAAAAACGGGTTCATTCCTTGAATTGGGATGAGACTGACAAGGAGTCTTTAGATTCCTCTTCTAACAATGTTTCTAAGGGATTAGCCCGAATTTTATAAAATTTAATTTTTCTGATCGGACGAATATTCTCTGCTTCTTCAAATTCTTCCAACATTCTCAAATCATCCAAATAATAATCTCTTCCTTCCATTGCAAAATAGATACTACTCACTGAACCAAAGCAAATACTTAATAAATATAACTAATTAATAATAATAAACTGAGTAAATAATAAAACGAACTAATAATACAAAACAACAAACTAAATTTCCAATTAGGTTATGACAACGTATTTATATCACAAATGACAGTTCAACAAAACTAAAATTATATTTAGTCGAATTATTTCCTTAGATTAAAATTACTTCCAAAGTTACTCCCAGACTAACCTCGGAGTAGCCTATTCCTTGTCTAATATGCGTTTATTAATAGCGTATCTGACAAAGTAATCGTTTAACCGTAGTAGAATAAAGTTAGTCTGAGGTTACTCCATTTTTATTAATAAGACAGTAGAGTTCAAACTTTTACAGTTTTTTATTTTCGTCATGTCATGTGAAATAATTTAATATGCAAATACTAAAACTATTATATCTACGCCATGGTCATATTTTAATAGCAAGAATTTGCAGCATTTGCCAATTATTTTTTAGACGACGCCATCTGAAAGTTGCTCGTTCAGTATTCATTTACATACCGAAAGTTGCGTTTTGAGTGATCCATGTAGTGAAAGTGACAGTTCCGTACTGCAAAACACTTTCGGGACGCTCTGGAGTAGGCAACTTTAACTTCCTTAAATGTGACTCTAGCCACTTCAATGTTGACAGTTGACAGTTTCACTTCGATGATTTTGCATAACCTTGCATAACCCTCTGAAATTATTTGTTTTATCCGAAGTTTTGTCTAAATTAATGAATAACAACGAATGATGATGAAAAAGAAAACATCAGCGATGAAGAGTTACTCGAATCCACGCCACCTGATCTCACCGAAGAAAGCAAATTCTCTATTATTTATTTTCTTTCCTCAGTGTAATTGAAAAAGTTTTGGATTATGCGTCGTCTAAAAAATGTTGTGTACGCCGCGGCTGAAATACTACTTTGTTGGACTCGTCTGTTGCTCGCCTCGCTTAGCTCGTCTCGCAATTTTCAGACTCGTCCAACAAAGTAGTACTTTCAGTCCTTGGCATACAAATAACTATTCTAATCCATGAGTTCAAATTTAATATTACCAAACCACAAAAAATTATTATGTTTTTTAAGAATTTACTAAAAGGTCACATAAACGTTTTTCTGACATACAAAACTTGGTTATTTTCGTTTATTAGATTTGTCTAGCAATTCGAGTTAATTAAAGCATTCAATAAAATGAAATTTTACCATCATTGGCAAGTCTGAATAAAATAAATATGCAATTGGAAGAATTGGAACGTCCCCCTTCATATGATTTTTTACGTGTTTTTTTTTTCATTTTTTCATAAGAGTAAAGCCTTCAGAATTATGTGGAGTGGATAGTTTTAATTGAAATGCTCTGTATAAGCATAACATGAAACGTGATCATCATTGTTACACTTGATATAGTATGTCAGTGCAGTGTCCTCCGATTTTTCAGTCGTTTAAGGTTTCAATCATCTTATCTTTTCATGTGGTATTAAAGGCATGCTGCAGATTAAAAAATATAGCATTTTTATGTTTTGTAGATGTTGACATTAATTTCATATAGCATGTTATCTATAGCTAACCGATTTTACCGGAAACCGTTTTGTTTTGATATGATGAGATCGTTACTTTCAAAGATCCATATTAAGCGGCGATTGAGCATGAAGGAATATCAGGTCATGGGCTAGTCTCCTTTAGGACGTCAAGACAGGTCCTGAACTCTGTGAACGTTATTGAATCGTTTAAGCAATGTTCTGTTCCTTCTTCTTCCAGTGGGTTTTCTTGAACACCATGTTCATTATTATATTTTATAGTATACTTTCCCGCACGCATTTTAGTTCAGAAAGTTCTACTTTTCTGCACGCTGTATTACACTTTACCGCACGCAAGGCATTAAGAGGCAATGCGCTGTGTGCGCTCTCGCCAAAAAAGCTAAAATGTACTAAAAGACCCTGTAGAATGTGTTTTTTTTATTGATTGAAACTTGATAGGTATTTACTCAATACATAAAATTGAATAAACAGAAATAGAAATTATTTTAAGATTTGCTTTAAATTTGAAAAATAAGTGATTTTTCCTTCAAACACATTTTTCTCCCTTATTAGTTGAGATAATACGTTCAAAATTTCAGGGTTTATATGAACCATTACAGTGAAGAGACGATGCATATTATTTTTTGAAAAAAAACTTTCCGTGCTGTGAAATTTGAAATAAATTTTGTTAATATTTTATCAGTGCAGTTATAAATATGCATCGTCTCCGAAGCTACACACTAGTAATATACTGTCAAAATTTGAAATCATTATGTTGATTAATTAATGAGAAAAATGTGAATGAAGGTGCGTAAAAATTTGAATTTTAATGGTACGGTCTGAAGCGACATCTTACGGAGTACAGTCTGTTGCAAATCACTGACCGTTTGAACAGAGTAAGTGGAGTTATCATTACTTACGTTCTGAATCATTACTATATTGCAAGAAATAGTGGACCAGATGTAAATCAACAAGCTTGTATAATACATGCCGTACAGTACGTAAGAGGAGAACTAGCTCGAGCGTCTTCTAGATACTAAATCGGTATTTTGTTAAACGAAAACAATATCTACTGTGGTATTACTCAATGCCTGTTTTCGAATAATAGTGTGAGTGTGTATCGGATAATATTGGAATAGTGTGGAGGATTGTTGTTTAAAGTTTGTGGATATTAATGATGAAATAAAACAATTTAATTTGTTTAAATCTTCATTTTTTATTTTGAACGAACGTTCAAATTAAAATTAGTGACGCGTTTCGCTACACAGTAGCTTTTTCGAACTAGTGAAGATACAATGAAAAACTTTTAATTTATATAGTGCCTTAATACGGAATTCTAAGATATTGACAAAAGTATTATAATATTTAAATACAATAAGTACAAAAAGTGCCTATCTAAATTCATTAAAAATAACAAATCTAAATCCTCAAAATTAAACAAATCAGGTGTTTATAAATTAAAATGTGGTAACGACAACTGTGACAAAATTTATATCGGTAGAACTTTTAGGAACTTTAAAACTAGAATTTCAGAACACAAACGCAGCTATGACAACAACAAATTAGATTCCAACTATTCAAATCATCTATTAACAAACCAACACACTTTCGACTCAAATTTTGAAATTTTGCATGTAGAACCCAAATCCTTTAAATTAAATCTTTTAGAAGCCCTCGAGATTAACAAAAACAAATATTCAGGTAATCTGCTTAACGACCAAATAGATATCAATCATTCTCCCTTATTAAACCTTTTTACCTAGAAGATGTGATGGTTGTGGAAAAATTTCCCAGGTACTCTTTTTCAATACTTTTGTAACATTCTTAGAATTCCGTATTTAGACAATTTTTGTACTTATCCCTATTTAAATATAATACTTTTGTCAATATCTTAGAATTCCGTATTAGGCACTTTTTGTACTTATCCCCATTTAAATATTATAATACTTTTGTCAATATCTTAGAATTTCGTATTAAAGCACTATATAAATTAAAAGTTTTTCATTGTATCTTCACTAGTTTGAAAAAGCTACTGTGTAGCGAAACGCGTCACTAATTTTAATTTGAACGTTAGTTAGACTTTTGGGATTAACATATTAGTGTCATATTTAGGTAAGTAACAAAATAGTTTTATACATAGATAGTGATATTTTATGAAAAGTTTGTTATTCTTTGGAATACAGTTTAAACAATAGCTACAAAAATGAATAAATAAAAGGAATCAAATATTTTTTATGGCTCGGACACCTCCTACAAAGGTGTCCGAGCCATAAAAAATATTTGATTCCTTTTATTTATTTATTTGGAAACCGTAACCTACATGTAAACGACAATAATCTAATGGTTGTTGTGTTTATCATGTAAATGAATATACTTAATATTTAATCTGTATACTTAGAAGTTGGGTAATTAGCATATTACTCCAGCTCTTAAATATACTTACAGACCGTAATTTCCTTTTAGATATAAAATTTTCAACATGGTGAGACAAAAACATCGTACTTTAAAATCCGCAAAAAAAGAGTAAGTTCTTTCAATTGTTCCTGCTATATAATTATTCTCCAATATTGTAGTAACGCGTTGAAAAGATGGAAAATGCAACATTCCTCGGTCATTAGAAATAACCAAATACCACCCGTAATTGACGAAGCTCCCACAGAAATAGAGGATTTAAATTTAAATTGTGAATTTGCATCAGACATAAATGCAATTCCTGTTGATTTAATAGGTCGTAGGATCGTGGACATAAACTATTTTTGGGGACAAATGAAAAAAATTAGCCATAAACCCTTTTTTGACTGCAAAATACAAAACTGTGATATTATTGGTGAAAATAGGCATGGTTTCCAGTCAATGCTAAAAATTAGGTATAACCTTTGCAGTGAAGTGAGTTCAGTAAGAACCTCAGAACCAGAAATATCAGATATGAACAAGTCTACAGTTTTAGGTTCGTAACACTACTGCTATTCGATATTGAGGAAATATTATTTTGTTAATTTTTATTTAGGAAGTATTTCGATCGGTACTGGGTATTCACAAATATCTGAATTGCTCACAATAATGGGATTGCCGCCGATGACATCAAAGTTATTTTTAACCACACAAAGGATACTTCAAGAAGATGTTAATAAAACTTTGATAAATCAATTAAAATTAGCAGGTGAGGAAGAGAAGAAACTTGCAATTGAGAAAGGCAATGTTGATGTAAATGGCATTCCTTTAGTAACAGTTATAGCGGATGGAGCTTGGTCAAAAAGATCTTACAAGACGAACTACAATGCTTTATCCGGAGTGGCTGTTATTATTGGTGAGGCAACCAAAAAAGTATTATTCCTGGGCGTGAAAAATAAATTTTGTTTAATTTGTGCGTGTTGTAAATGAAACGAAGGGAATTGCAAAAGATCACTTTTGCGCCAAAAATTGGACTGGATCTTCAACCTCTATGGAATCGGCTATAATAGAGGTAGAATTTAAAAATAGCTTAGCAATGCATGGTGTGAAATATTCTAAATTAATAGGTGATGGCGACAGCAGCATTACTAAAAAATTATTTCAAGTGAAGCCATACGGAACTTTGTTAGTAGAGAAAGTGGAATGTGTAAACCATTTATTGCGTAATATGTGCAACAAATTGAAGGAAATATCCAAATCGGTGAGAAGTAATTCCCTTCTGAAGAGTGTACCAGTCTTCCTCAGGAGAAAATTGGAAATTCAGAATAGCAATTAAAAAAATCGGCTGAATTCAGGAGCAAACAGGAAACGTCCTTTTTAGCTAAAATAGAAGGATTTAAGAAAGATGTAGTGAACACTCCAAAACACATTTTCAGTGAACACAAGAATTGTGAAGATTATTTTTGTAAAAAAAAGGTCACTGACAATTTCCTTCCCATTATGCAAGATTGTGGAATGTTTCAAGACATTAGTTGCTCACTCCAAAGAGTTATATCTTGTAGTTCTTCCTTTCTACTCAATAAAAACAATAATCCCGCAGAGCAATTCAATGCAATTGTGAATAAGTTTGTAGGAGGGAAAAGGGTAAGTGATTAATTTGACATCTGTTTTTTTTATAACGCAAAGCCACCTTGGAATATTTTTGAGCATTGTAACTTTATCCGTCGTTTTGTTAACTATAAATTCGAATTATATCTCACTTCTATAGGGAAGGCTAACATTTTCTTGCCTTTTTTATATACTACATTATTTTTGTAAAGTACTGTTATATTTTAGATACATTTTTCGGGTCAGAAATCCTGTCAAATGAGGTGTGAAGCAGCGGCCATTTCTTATAATTGTAGAGAAAACTACATTGTGGAAATCCTAAGAGGTGCAGGTTTGGAAGCCAACAATATTGTTGACAATTTTGTCAAAAGGAAGGGTTTAAAGAGAAAAAGAGAACTGATATATTATGAAAAAAAAACTAAACGAATTAATAAAAAATCGAAAACATCTGGACCAGATGAAGACTATGGAGCTGTAGAAGAGGTTTTAACTGTAGAAGAAGCGGAAAGTAAAAAGATTAAAATAGAAATTTCCCTGAAAAAGAATTCAGAAGAAATAAAGAATATAGAGCGTACTACTAGAGGACAAAGCACTAATCATAAGTGGCTGGAGGAGAGGATGTGCAGGTTAACTGCTTCTACCTTCGGTCAAATTTGTAAAAGGAGAACGGCGAACCCGTGTGCATTGGCCAAAATATTGTTTAACGACCCCTTCACAGGAAATAAAAACACCAAATACGGATTGGATCAGGAACCAATAGCTATTGAAACATTCCAAAAAATAACAAATTTAAAAGTTGAGAATTGTGGATTGTTCATTGAACATGATGATGAGTTCTTCCTGGGTGTTAGTCCTGATGGAACTATAGGTAATGATTCTATAATATAAATAAAATGTCCCGCAGTTCTGCAACACATAAGCGTTGAAGAGGGAATTGCCAACAAAAAATCCAAGTAGATGAAAATGGTGAAATCACATTAAAACAAAATAAATATAAATAACTACTATTATCAAATCCATGGGCAACTCCACATAACTCAACGAGAATTTTGTTATTTTTTGGTTTGGAGTCCAATAAATGTTCATATTCAGAAAATCGAAAGAGAAGATAATTTCTGGGAGAAAAAAATGAAAATTCAACTGAAGGAATTTTTTAATGCCTTCTACATGCCAGAAATGATAAAACGCCCTACTTAATAGGTAGGTACGTATGATTTAATTTCACATAAACCAACAAAAAGTTGAGTTTCTTATATTATCTATTTTATTTTTAATTGTCTCAAAATATTATTCAGCTGGATCGTTCTGTAGTAAAGCTAGGTACTTTTCGAGGTAAAATAATTGATGGTATTGATACTATCTATCTACATGGAACAAAAATCAAATATTTGGGTGTAATTAATTGATCCGTAATTTAAATGGAATTGACAAACTTCATATAAAGTAAACAAAGTTTGGGGAGGGGGTGGGGTTTAGGGGATCGATCTCAACTCCCATAAAATTTTAATTACGTCATTTTTGTTTTGGAAGATGCTCAATTTATAAGTAAGAAACTGGTAAATTTTCATTAAAATATGTCAAACAGCTGTCGACATTTTTGAAAAGATCAATTTGTCTTTGGTAACTTCAAAGGGCTGTAATTTTTTTTATGCACATATTATGTACTAAGGCAAGTTAGGTTCAATCGAGTTATTTTCAGCTCCAGAATAAGTGGTTTAATTTATGACCTACCTTTTTGTTATACCCTGTATATTGGATTGAGGCAACTGTACTCTTATGTTGTAGCATTACATTTTATGTTAATTAACCTCCGAATTAAGTATTAAACCACCACTCTAATACACGTCAAAGGCAAAATTACGACCACTAATGCTAAAACCAGTAACCTACTCAAAGATCGTATTTCTACTATGCACATTATACCAAATCATATAAAAAAATCACGTATAAAAGTATTTTTCAGAGAATATATTGAAAATTGCCTATGTTAATTGTCTACAAATATTTTAATACCTAGCTAAATAATGATATTTCAAATTTATATGTATTGACATGAGCAATAAATTTAACGATTTGTATTTGGTTAGTTGTTTATAAACATCATGCCCGGACAGCTTAATTAAATGATAAATGAGATTGAGCTGTGAAAGGGATAAATATTTTTATAATAGTATAAAGAAGAGAATTTGTTTATAAAGACATTAATGGAAATTGGTTAATTAAAATATTTTATTAGATTATCATATTGAGATTTGTGTATACAGGGTGTCCCAGAATTCTTTAGACAGGCTATAACTCTAAAACGGCTGAAGATAACTTCATAAAATTTGGTATGCAGCAATTGGACGGATTTTACAATATTGCGAATCCCTCATGACGTCAGCGAAATCATCAGCGTAGCTATGACGTCATGTCATTATAAAATATCAAATGCAAAGGTGGTCGTGTGACTGCTCATATTAAAGGTCTTTTTATTCTGAATTCAACCATGTAATACACTTAGTATGTTAAAATTTATTAGTTGTGTATTTTCGATCAAAAGGAGTTTAACAAAATAAATAAAAAAGTTTAACAAACAAATTTAATCACATGAAAATCAAGGCAATAATACCATTATTCTACAATTAATTTTCAATAATGTGCTCAAAATGCCCCCCTTCAGCTTCAACACAAGCCTCAAACCTTCTCAATAGTTCACGCGTACATGCCGCTCTTATAATTTCTGGAGTAACAGCTCTACATGCTTCTTTTATTTTATTTTTTAAATCGTGAACATCCCACAATACGCTTGTAGTCGTTCTGTTCAAGTTTTACGAAATCTCAAATAAATATCGTAGTTAGCCATGGTGTCAAAATATTTTGACATTTCAACGAAAACAGTGAATGTAATTCTCGCAGTTACTATAATAATTGGCAGAAGTGAATTCGTCTTAATCGAAAATGCCATTTTTATTCATGTATAATGAATACGTTGATATGTTGATGATTTTTGGAGAATGTGGAAGGAATAGCCGCAATGCTCGTATTCTTTATGCAGAACGATTTCCTGAAAGACGCATCCCATCTTGTCAGACATTTTATGAAGTTGAAAGAAAGTTGCGGCAAGGTTCATTTCCTAATTCCAAACACACGCACCATGAAAAAGTAGCTCGAACGCACCAAAATGAGGTAAATGTTTTAGCGTACGTAGCAATTAATCCTCATGTATCAGTTAGAAGTCTCGCCGAAGAAGTTCATGTTAGTAAAAGTACAATTCAAAGAATTCTTGCAAGTCACAAATACCATCCATTTAAAATTCACTTAAATCAGGAGTTACGGCCCAATGACTTTGTCCGAAGACATTTATAACACACATTCAAACTATGATGGAAGATAATCCAAATATTTTGAATAGAATCTTGTGGAGTGATGAATCACGTTTTCATAACAATGGTGTCGTGAATCGTCATAACAGTCATTACTGGTCTGCAGAAAATCCGCATTGGGTAAGAGAATCTCGATTTCAAACAAGGTGGGGAATAAATGTTTGGTGTGGGGTATTTAATGGAAGGTTGATAGGGCCTTACTTTTATGATGGAACATTAACTGGTGAACGTTACTTGATGTTTCTGCAAAATGAGTTACCAGATTTATTGGAGGATATTCCATTAAATGAAAGAATAGAAATGATGTGGCAACAAGATGGTGCTGCTCCACATAATTATGGTAGGGTAACGCAGTTTTTAAATAATAGATTTCCTTCTTTCTGGATCGGTAATGCAGGACCATGTCTATGGCCAGCGCGATCACCAGACCTAACACCCCTCGATTTTTTTATTTGGGGTTATTTAAAAGATATTGTAAACTCAAATCCACCACGCGATGTTGATGATTTAAAAAATAAAATAAAAGAAGCATGTAGAGCTGTTACTACAGAAATGATAAGAGCGGCATGTACGCGTGAACTATTGAGAAGGTTTGAGGCTTGTGTTGAAGCGGAAGGGGGGCATTTTGAGCACATTATTGAAAATTAATTGTAGAATAATGGTATTATTGCCTTGATTTTCATGTGATTAAATTTGTTTGTTAAACTTTTTTATTTATTTTGTTAAACTCCTTTTGATCGAAAATACACAACTAATAAATTTTAACATACTAAGTGTATTACATGGTTGAATTCAGAATAAAAAGACCTTTAATATGAGCAGTCACACGACCACCTTTGCATTTGATATTTTATAATGACATGACGTCATAGCTACGCTGATGATTTCGCTGACGTCATGAGGGATTCGCAATATTGTAAAATCCGTCCAATTGCTGCATACCAAATTTTATGAAGTTATCTTCAGCCGTTTTAGAGTTATAGCCTGTCTAAAAAATTCTAGATAATTAGTATTGGAATAATTTTATAGAAATATTTAAAATAATATTTTGAAAATATATTTGAAAAAAAAAACCTTTGATATGAGGATATAGACGTTGACATGGAAACAAGAATGATGACGGTGGATTTTGGAGAGTGATAAAAAGATGTCGGATGAATTTTTTAGATTGAAAATAATTTTATAAAATTTAAAAAGCGAAAAAGAACTAATAAAGGCACATTATTGAAAGTGTTGAAAATATTATATAAGAAGTGAATTTGGTTCATCACCTAGAGAGCTCTCGAAGAAAGAAGAGTCATTGCAAAGTGAATGAAGGTATGAAAATATTAAAATAAATTGTCTAGTTTTTCTGTGTTTGAACATTTTTTTTGTAAAGTGAATCCTTAAAAAGGAAAATTTGTATATTAGTATAAGTTAGGATAGGATCATTGTTTAAAAGTGAATTCTTATTTTTCTTGTTCAAATTTTTTTTTGGATTATTCGTTATCAGTGTCGGTCTTCAGCCAAGCTGGTTTTACCATTTTATTAAAGTCTTTATAAACAGATTCATCAGAGTTTGATTTCAGAATCAGTAAATTTTTTTGTTTAATTATTTAAATTACAACAGAGTCAATTTTGAAGGCTGATCCCACCTTGAGAATCTGAGTATTTAATTTTTTTTTATTTTGCTCTGTTTCATTTATTTGAAATAATGTGAGCTGGCGCCGGGCATATCTAATTTGTAGTTTAAATTTTAAATTTATTAATATGAATATGATAATAAAATTAAATCAATAAATAAAATAATAATAACAACCAACACTACAATATTACAGTATATATGTATATATTTTACATTTTTTCGAAAAAAGCGTTTGTTGGCTTATCGAGTATCATTGTATCATTTATTTTTTTTTATATTCTAGTAAACTTTTATTATTATTGTAACGTTTATTCTAATTTATATTTACAATTAATTTATATATACAGATTTATATGTAATTCAGTCCTTATTTAATAATTTATGTAATACACTAAACACACTAATTATAATTTATATGAGAGTCACTTAATAAACACTTTATCGATGCGCGATTACTTTCCTTCGGTATCAACACTGACTGATTGACTAATTGCCTGCAGCGAAGCTGGTGGCTTATTTATACTCGCACGCCGTAATTCTCGAAATTTCTCGCGGGTGCACTGGATATTTTCGACGTTCTGGCGGATCTCTCCATAGTCGTCTCATATGGGGATTTCACTGGGGGCACTAAGTGAGCATATTAATGCAGTAGCTCGCGTAACATTATGGTTATCTATGGATTTAGATCTTTAAAATTTGTATATATGCTTTTTTTGTATTTGTGTTAATGAATAAAAAAACTATTATTATTACTCAATCATATTTTCTGCTTTTATATTCTATTTTATTTAGTCATAATTGACTCTTAAATTACAAGTCAATAAATGAGAAGTGGGCACTTAAATCAATATTATTATGATTTTCAAATTGAACACGTTATAACAATAATGGCTACTATTTTTTCATATAATATCAATATACCGTAAACAATTTAATAATAAAATAGACACTTAGCCTCCGTACTACTGCAACGAACTAAAGTCGCTCGCAAAATAGCAAAATATCCATTTAACATTATTTCTGAAAATGCAAATCTTATCTTATCGCCTACTCTAACCTTTCTGAAATAAGTTGTCCATCTTAACAATCAAGACGTATGAGCGACGTTCGATATCTCTAGTGATGTGGTCTACTGAATAGTACATGCTGCGTTCTACATTGTATTTTACAGTAATTCAAACAAGTTTAGTTAAAGGTAATTTCGACAATAAATGGAATATTACAGTCGGCTAATTGCTTTACATAAATATTCGCTTTAAACTTACATTTTCCCCCGTCTGGGGCGGGACCCTTCAGAAGAATACCCCCAGGGGATAGCCCACCTGTCGTAAAAGGCGACTAATAGGTTAGATTCCCAGGAATCTAGAGGAGTAAACCTCGATAAAAAACCAGCAACATAGGGAAGGCAGCTATGTTGTGGTGTAGTGTAGGCAGCGGAAGCCACTGCGTCCGGAGGCAACCGTGAGAAAAAGCCTAGAGGAGTAAACCTCGATAATCGTAATCTACGTTGTTAGCTACCGTGGCAATGGATGAATGGCTGCGCGAAAGTCAGTCAGAAACGGTGCCTCCGGGATACCTGGTGACCTCCCGGAGTAACCAGCCTTACCACCACAAGCGGGGCTCTGTGGTGGTGGACATTCAATTCCCTAGCTATTCGTGGGATGGAATATGGAGAAAAGAGAAATAGAAATTGAACAGGAGGTGATGGACGAAGGAAGGCAAGGAATTTTTTGTAAATCGAATAAAGTTAAACGAACGCCTGATAAGGCGGGGGATCCGAGAGGGTGGAGTGATACTGGAGTGAAGAGAAAGGAGGTATCGCCTCTGGAGGACAAGGAACAGAAGAGGAAACTGAAGGAGAAAGGAAAGAAGGAAGTGGAGAATGTGAAGGAAGAAGAGAGGGAGAGTGTAAAGAGATTGAAGGATATGGTAAGGCGACTGGAGGAGAAGGTGGAAAGGCTGGAGGAAGAGAAGGCAGCGGCAGAGGGGCGGGTCAAGGAATTGGAGAGGTTGAGGAGGGAGGGCGATAGAAAGGAGATAATGCAAACACGATGGGAGGTGGGGCAAAGAGACTGGGAAGGATGGAAGCAGGTTAGAGGTAGGGACTGGGATGGTAAAAACGGGGAGGGAATAGAGGTGAAGGTGGGAAATCCAATATTAGGGAATAAAAAGGTTAAGGTGGTATGGGTGACCGAGGAAGACAGGGGAATGGAGAAGGGAATACAGAGGATGTTTAGGGATAGGTACCCAATGCTAGGAGGAAAAGGAAAGGAAATGGAGTGGGTCAAGGAGGTACGCACTTCGGAAAGGAATGGGGTAAGTGTGAAGACGGAGGAGTTGATCTGTCGGATGGAGGGAGATTGTAGGGATGAGAAAAAGGTGTTTGAGCTGATGAGTCGACTGTTTGGGGAAGTGGGGAGCGGGGACAGCATTGGACTCCACAGGCTTGAGCAGGTAGAGGTGGAGGAGCTGAAGAAGATGGTGGCGTGGGTGAGAGGTGGCGGAGGTAACAATCTATACAGATGGAGAAAAGGAAAAGGAGGGTAGGAATGGGGCGATAATCCTGAAGGATATCGGGGAAGTCGATCAGGAGGGGATCGAGAGGATTAAGAAGGGGTTGAGGGAGATGAAAGGGGAGTGGGTGGATAGACTCAGAGTCTCAAAAAATAAGGAGGTGGTTATAGAGGCAAAGAAGGGGGTTGAAGTAAGGGGAATTCTGGGGGAAGTGGAAAGGGTGACATGAGCTAGGGTGGTGTAAGCGGGGAGGGGAACAAAAACCATAAAAATGGTAGGGATAGAACCGTGGATGGAAGATGAAAAGGTGAGGGGGAAAATAGAGAATTTGATTGGGAAAGGGACAACGGTGATTAAAGTGGTAATGGAGAGGAACGGGATGAAAATGGCGATGGTGAGGGCGGAATGGGAAAAAGCGGAAGCCTTATTGAAAAAGAAGGAGATTCGATTGGGGTGGAACAGGTTAAGTATTGTAGAGGGTAGAAAGGATGACAAATGCTTTGGATGTGGAATAAAAGGCCATAAAGTAGCAGGGTGTGAGGTGAAGGTAGTCAAGGAGAGGAGTAAGTGCTGGCTATGTAAGAGCGAGCATCACATGGCGAGAGACTGTCGGCAGGCCTTCCTTTGTAGGGTATGTGGGGAAAGGGGACACAAGCCAGGGGAGATAGAATGTAGTAGGGGAAAGAAGGGAGTAGGTGAAGACGATGGAAAACAGGGAAGAAAAAATGGGAGGGACCCTCTGGACCCCTCAGAGGTGACGAGTCTGGACCAATGGGAGGAAGGGGAGGAAGGGGAGGACAGGGCGCGGGAAGAAGGAATGTAGGGGATGGATGGAGGGTGCTGCAGATAAATTTAGGGAAATGCAGGATAGCGCATGATATATTGGATCAAGTGATTTTTAGGAGGGAAGTGGATGTGGTGTGTGGATCTGAGGAGAATGCTAGATATGTGGGAAAACAAGGATGGATTATGGATGATACAGGAGAGGCAGGAATAAGAGTGGTGGGAGATGGACTGAGGGCGGATGAAGTGAGGAAAGGAAACGGATGGGTGGTAGTGCGAATATGAGAGGAGCATCACAGGATTGGAGGACGATCTGAGGCTGTCAAAAGGGAAAAGGAGGATAATTAGGAGAATGGTGACAGGGGACTTCAATGCTAAAAATACTGCATGTGGGGGGGGGGGAAGAAAACGGATAGGAGAGGGGAGATCCTGGAGGAAGTGTTGACATCCAACGGGCTGGCGGTGCTGAATGACGGACTACTGCCCTCCTTCGTGAGGGGTGACGGGGGTTCATTCATTGATATAACAGCATGTGATGAATGGCTGGGGGAAAAAGTGGGTAGTTGGAAGGTGCTGGAGGATGAGGAAAGCTTGAGCTTACATAGGTATGTGGAGACGGATATAAGGAAGGGGAGAAGGGATTTATCGGGAAAGTGGGGATGGAGGTGGACGAAGGCCGAGGCAGAGAGTATGAGGAAGAAAGTAAGAGAGGAGATAGAAAGGGGACTTGGACATGATGTAGATGAATTGTACGATCTGATACAGGGCTGTAAAAGAGAGGGAAAAAGGGGCAATAGGCGTGAGCGAAGGGCTAATTACTGGTGGAATGAGGAAATAGAGGAGCTGTGGAGGGAGTGTAAGAAAGAACGAAGACGGATGCTGAGGGCAAGAGGTAGGATAGAGGGAAAAGGGGGATACAAAGAGAAGAAGAAGTGTTACGGTTTGGAATCAGTTATTAAAAATATTAACGATAAATAACCAAAAGCTTACCTTAAAGAAGAAAAAAATATATAACTTCTAATGTTTCCATATTTATTCAAACTTAGTAGAACAGAATTATAAATAATACCGTGTGTTTGTTTTAAAGTAAGGGATAATCTTTATTGTTTACAATCTGAATTTCTTCTTCTTCATTGATTTAATTGTTGGTCTTGGTTTATTGAGTAAAATAGCTCACTGATCAATTATCGTTATTGGTTAATTAGTTTTTAATGGCCTAATGGTTCGAATCTTCAGACTGCATACTTTGACTTGTACCTTGTCATTTTTTTTTCTTTTTTTAAATGGCTGCCTTTTGAACCACATGGGTTCGAATTTGTCGAAGCAATTTCGGATTTAAAATAGCCTGAAATACAAAAGAAACAAACAGTAAGTTAAACTTATTTGTATACTCTTCTTCAAAAGATTTGGGAAGAAGCCCTAACGGGGATATTTAATGGTTTAATTTATTCCACATAAAAGCCACCCACCACCTTTGGTAAGTTGACAGAGTTGCTTTTCATTATTTCTTATTATAAATAAGATGCTTGTAGTTTTAAATTCTATAATTCTTTTAGGCTTTTACTTACTACTACCTGACTGATGATTATTCCTACTTGACTTTTATTCGCTACCGCATGCAACCGTTAGAATCACAAGTATTGAATAGTGTCACACTCACCGTAGTCATCAGTTGAACTTGCTTTGCTTTTCTTGCTTCATAGACCTGGCTTATCAAGTAGAAAGTTACCTACCCTTTAGCTGAAAACAGTTGCTTTCCTTACTTCATTGCATGGCTTGCCAACAGAAAATCGTCATTATCCAGTAACAAGTAAGAGTGTTCCTTTTTTTTTCCTTAGATAAGTACTTATCGCAGAAAAAGAACATCATCAAGAGATCATCATAGTGTTGTAGTATCATATCCACCTAAAATATAGATAATAATTACAGTTTATAGGGATATATTTATATCAGATTTATCAGATTAGAGAAACTCATAAAGAAAAATACTTATAATAGACTCACTAAATCTTGGTAGTAATTCACGTATTTAAGGTATCGTACCCATAGTTTATTATAATCTAAGTTATACTTACTTTATTTGAATTGTGTACACCTTCTAGTACTAAAAGGGGACTTCATAATTGTTGATAACACCATATCTTTGGTTTGCTTATTACTTTAAAATACTTTTACATACAAATTTGTACCAATAGTATCAAACAGCAAATAAACTATTTACTACCACGTTTTCCTTCTTAATTTTGGTCGAAATTGTGTGAAGTAACGAACCCATAGGCCCTCTTCATGTAACCCTTCAATAATCACATTTAATTTCCAAAGAAGTACTGCTGAAGAGGGTGAGAAAATTAGGTTACCTTTGTTTGTTAAAATAAATAAATAACATAATGTTGTAATAGAAGGAACTGGAGCGAAGGGTGGAGAGGGAAAAAAGAGGGAAGTGGGAAGAGTTACTGGGGGACCTGGAAAACAATCCATGGGGAAAGGCATATGAGATAGCGGTGAAGAGGATGGGTGGAAATAGGAGCGAGGTGCTAGAGGAAGATTGGGAGAAGGAGGTTATAGGCAAATTGTTCACAGGGGGAGAAGGAGTTGGAGGCAGGATTCGAGAAGTCCAGGATACTAGGGGGGTAGGAAAAATGAGGGGGATAAGGCCGGTGGAGAAGTGGGAAGTACAAGAGGGGGGAAGGAACATTAAAGTAAGGAAAGCCCCGGGGATAGATGGCCTGAGGGGTGATATGTTGAAGAGGATGTTGGATGACAATGGGGAGTACTTCTGCGAGCTTTTCAACAGGGTGCTAAGGGAGGGAGAGTTTCCAGAAGGATGGAAGGTGGCTAGGGTGATATTACTTAAGAAGGCGGGTAGAGAGGGGAAGAGGACGGGGGACTACAGGCCCATCAGTCTGCTGTGTGGTATGGGTAAATTGATGGAGGGGATAATAAAGGTTAGGATTGAGGAGGAAGTTGGTAGGAATGGGGGTTTTAGGGAAAACCAGCACGGGTTTGCGAAGGGAAAATCATGCATCTCGGCGCTGGGCAGGGTGATGGGCTTGGTTGAAAGGGCTAGGGAGGGCAGCTGGAGGAACAAGAAATTGGCCCTACTCGTGTTCTTCGACGTCGGAAACGCGTTCAACAGTGTCAGCAAACGGGCAGTGTTGAGCGCGTTGCTGAGGCTAAGAGTGGGGGAGGGTTTGGTTAACCTAGTGGAAGACTACCTGACGGGGCGTGTGATAGTAGACACTAGAGGGAGGAGGTATGATACGGAGGCTGGAGTGCCCCAGGGCTCGGTTCTTGGACCGACGCTATGGAAGTGTGTGTTTGATGAGGTTTGTGGGATAGTATGTGAAGAGGGATGTGAGATTACGGTGTATGCGGACGATGTGTGTCTGGTATGTACGGCAAAAAGAGAGGCGGAGATAGAAAGAAAGGCGGAGAGAATGTGTAGGAAGATTGTGGAGAAGATAGAGCGGTGCGGACTAGAAGTGGCGGAAGATAAGACGGTGGGGTTGCTAGTGAAGGGACGAAGCAAGACAAGGGAAGTGGGGGTGATGGTGAAGGGAAGGAGAATTCGCATGGAGGAGTGTGTGAAATACCTAGGGGTGTGGTTGGATAGTCAGTTATCCTTCCGAACACACATGTTGAAGGCGGCAGAGAAGGGGAAAGTGAGGGCAGCATGGCTGGGGAGATTGATGAGTAATGTGAAGGGGCCGGGAGAGTGGAAGAGGAGGATCATTGGTAGGACGGTAGAGCAGAGTTTGCTGTACGGTGCGGAGGTGTGGGGTGAAAGAGCGGGAGTGAATGCGAGGGTTAGGCCACTCCTGCGGGTGCAGAGAGGTATATTGCTAAGGGTAGTGCAGGGGTACAGGACAGTGGGTGGACTGGCAGCAGCGGTGCTGGCAAGGACCTACCCATTGGACTTGATGGCTAGAGCCAGGAATAAAGGCTGGAGGGGTGCGACCAGAGAGGAAGTACAATAATGGATGGAGGAGGAAATGGAGAGAAGGTGGGAGGAGTATGAGGGCGCGCTAAAAGGAGCGATTGGGAATAGGAGAGATTGGATGGATCGGAAATTCGGGGAGGTGAACTACTTCTTGACACAGGTGTTCACTGGACATGGGTCGAGAGTAGGGTACCTCCACAAGATTGGAAAAAGAGAGACTGGAGTGTGCGAGAGGTGTGGAGTGGAGGATGATGTGGGGCATGTGTTCAGATGCTGGCGGAACGAGGAAGTGCTGAAGAAGCTGGAGAGGAAACTAGGGGAGGCGGTGTATTGGGAGAATATGGTGGAGATAATGTTGAGGGGGGAGGAGGAATGGATGGAGGTAAGTGGCGTAGTAGAGAGCATGGTCAGGGGGAGAGAACGACTCGATATGGCATGAGAGGTAGGAGTGGAAGTTAGGGAGAAGACGACGATGTGAGCGGAGAGTGTGCGAGGGACCGCCGCCCGTCTCGAAGTATGCTAGGGTAGTGATTCCGAGGCGGGGGTAACGGCGAGTTTGAGGTGGGTTTGGTTGGTAGGCATCTCCTTGGGGATGAGTCCAACACAGATTGGGTCCTGGACCCATTCGAACATGAGTTTCCCATCTCGGCCCGAAAAAAAAAAAAAAAAACTTACATTTTGCACAGAGTGTACTGACTGACTCTCACCTTGTTTAACGCTTGGATTTTAATCAGAGTCTGTCCTCCTCCAAATTTCGAAGCTTTCCAATCTTACGCGGGTAAATCAGAGTGCATTGGCTCTTAACCATTTCATTCTTTTATTATTTTTTCCCTTTTATTGAATATTGTATTGATAACTATTAATGATTACATCTATAACCAAAAGTTAACTGATAAACTTGTTAGTATGTATCTAGTGATTTTATGTCTTATTAAATGATTTTTTTTCATTTTCCGCCCGCTCGTAGAAAAAATATTGTTCCTAACACACGCGGAAAGTTTATTTTCCTCACTAGTTAAAAAAATAATTATTTCAAGATCCGTCGCTAATAACCACTAGGTATTTTCAATAAAAAAAATGTACTACACATTTCGAATCATGAATTAAAAATAAAGTACTTACATGCTGATACAATTTTCTTTGTTAGGATAAATTAAAAGAATTGTTTTACTTTGTACTTTCAAATGTTACCATATTTCATGTGGATAAACCGGTTATTTAATTACATAATTATATAAAAACCTCTATTTTTCAATTATTCTACATTCGATATGAAACCGTATTTATTATCCAGAAATTGAAGAGAATAATTTTGAGATTAAAATGGTTTTAAAATATCAAGTAGTGATAATAGTTATTTAAGTACCAAGGACGAAAAACTGCCTATAATAGTCGAGCCTCTAAATCGATAGCCGAGGCTAGCAAGCTAGACAGTTTTTCGCCGAGGTGCATATTACATTTTCCGTCGACCTTTACAAAAAATTAATAATTTCCGAATGAAAAATCGACTATTTTTAAAGGCAAGTATTTTTCGTTCGCAGATACTTTTCGTCCGCTGTGCAAGAGATAAGTTCCATCTGGGGCATCACGAAGAAATCTGTTTATTTTATCTCGACTAAATACTCTAGATTTTTTCGATTTGTACCCAACGCCTTGTTTTTTCAAAAATGCGATATGTTAACGTTTTAGCGGATGAAAGGCATTTGCGTACGAACAGTGTTTGCTGACGAAAAGTACTTGACTTTTTCATTCGAGAATTGGTACATAAAATATCTTTTTTTGTAAAGGTCGACGAAAAATCATGTTTCCTAAAAATTTCATGACAAAGAGTAAAACACTCCTAATTCAAAATTCAACATTTTCACTTGTAGACGGTGTAAAACGAATTCACATTCTTAAAGAACAGAAAATATATAATTCAATGCTCGTCTGGGCATATAGCCCGGAGGGTAGTTGTTTTTGTTGTAAAATGGACACTCATTGATTAAAGAAATTTTGTTGAGGCATATACAATTATACGATATTTCGTTTGATTTAGTAGCCTGTATACCCAAGAAAATATTTTAAATATATATTATATTACTTGGGGTGCTTTTTTTAGGACTTACTTTTATTTTCGCTCCCCACTAAGAATATTGTTGATAATGTCCAAATAATAATTCTCTGAATATTTGTACTATTAATATTAAGACTTAGTACTCGCCCAAAAAGTAAAAAGATTTCCCATTTAAAATACCAGTAAACTTTGATGATTTTTTAAAAAATATTTATATATCTGCCGCATTTTATGCTATCGGATTGTTCTAGAGTGGGATTTACTCGGAATTGAAAGCTCTACAAAATTGCTCAGTGTGACGTAGCTGTAAGATGGTACGGGTCACTCAATCAGATTTTACTGAATTTTTTTTAAAATTATTTATAGAAAAAATGTGAATGGACCTCGACAATAATACCTCACTTTTCTACCTTGGCGCATAATTACTATACACTTTTTATATGGGGCTACACAACAAACGAGGTGTATACCCATCCCCTAACAACAAAAGAAGATTGTGAACGTAGAGTTCGCAATGCATTCAATTCTCTCCCTGCAGCAAACGAAGATGTAATAAAAAAGGCTTACTAAATGCTTGGAGGTTCAAGGACGAAATGTTGAACAATTATTTCAGGTCCAAGTTCTTGTAATTTATGTATGTGGTTACATTAAAAAAATACGACCTAATTATAATAAGCAACAATACGGCACAAATAACTAAAATTTCAATTTTATTATCATTATTATAACAGGCTTCATTCACTTTCTCAACTTTTGCTTGAAAACAACCAAATTGTGTTAAATTGTTTAATATTCTCTACACTGTGTGACGGCTGGGTCGATCTGGATTTCTTGTAGCAAATAAAACACATGATCTAGTAACAAGTTGTCAGTTTTACCATGTATTAAAAGTAAATTTAGATAATCTAATTCCAAACAAGCCATTTCTATCACTGTAGGATGTGATTGACCTCAAATAATGACAATTAATATTATTTAATTCCGACAGGTAAATACATAGCCTGCTAAAATAAAAGAATAAATAACATAGCCTACGCAATAATAAGGCTGAAATAATTAATATTTTTAAATATATGTTAATATCTCAAAAACACTTGATTGTTTATAGGGAAGTGAACATGAACTGCCCTTATTTTCGGCCTTAGAATTACAGTTGGTCCGGTGAATCTTTTCCCATGTATGAAATTATTCACATACTACTTTTTGTAGTACGTCTCTTTTCTACTCACAGAATCTAAACCCCCGAAATGAAACCGTTTGTTCCATTACAACATAATATAACAGACAGAGATAGCCATATGATGAATGTGGGTGATTAGGTGTAACCCACTCAACAGAAGTTCTGTGGTTTAACCGCGAACTTGTATATTGACAGACCAAAGACTTTGTTTACATTTTTATCCATTTTTTTGCCCCTTGCATATAAATTTATTTCAAAAACAGTTGTTATAACGACTAACTTATACCTGAGTGTTCGAATTATTGTGGTAAGTAAATATTATTTATCTACTTTTTATTTATTTACTTCGCAATGAAAACTAACCTTAAATTGACATTTCATTATGATTCTGGATAGAACTCCATCAAACTGAATTATATGGAACATATTTTGCTTCCACCAATGTAGAAAATATTGACCTAATTTTCCGAAAGACCAGAACTATTTATGAATGGTTTTTATTTTTAGAATATGCCTGGAAAAACATTGAATTCGCAAGCACAGGAGCTGGTCCTAAATGTGTTGCGAGTATTTTGAGTTAGAAAAAAGAAATGGAGGACCTTTGGAACCACTTTCATGTGTTCAAGAGGTAACATAAATATTTAAGTACATGCTTGTTTAGCAATATACTTATTATTAATCAATTTTTTTATGTTGGAGGGTAGCTGCTGCTTTGAAAATATCTCGACGGACAGTATATGCTATAAAAAAAAGAAAAGAATCCAATTCTTTCAAGCCCAAGCAAAAGCAGAACTCGTTCTAAAACTAAAATTGTCCATGCTGGTTCTACCAAAGGAGTTGTCTCTGAAGCAAGTTTATTATTCTGTTCAAAATCTAAAGTAGCTGATTACCATGGAGAAATGAACAATGAAATATTTATGAAATGGATAAGTACTCAATTAATTCCCAACTTAGAAGAGCCATCTTTTATTGTTATGGATAATACTCCATATCTTAGTGTTCTTTTAGAAAAGCAACCTTCTACTAATTCAACAAAAAATGAGATTGTTACATGGTTGATAACAAACAACATCAAGTTTGATACAAAACTTACAAAACCTGAATTGCTACAAACTGCAAAAATGAATAGAAAAGAAAACGTGTATATAATTTATGAGTTACTACGAGAACATGGTCATGAAGTGCCGAGACTACCGCCATATCATTGTGAATTCAACGCTATTGAATTAATTTGGGCAAATTGCAAGTCATATTATAATAAATATATTGGTAAAGATGGGTGTTCAGATAGTTCTGTTATAAATATGTGGAAAGAGGCACTGGGACAATGTAATCAACAAATTTGGGAAAAATGTGTTAGGAATACCCATGAAATTATTCAAAAGTGGTATGCCCGAGAGCAGAATATAGTTGATATTAGCATTCAACCAATTACAATAGATATAAATACTGGTGATATCTCTGATTCTGACTATGAGGAAAAATAAATAAAATCTATTGTGTATATATGAGTCTTAAATATACATATTTAAAATATTAATTATTTATTTTTACAACCCAAAAGATTTTTATTTTTCATTGTTGAACTGTATCGGTGGGACGGCCCAATAGTAATGGTTGCCAGCCATAACCCTAACAGGGCAATTCTGATTTGCAAAGTTTCTACTGAGGAAGTTGTTATTAATACTAACTCTTATGCAAGTAAATTTGCTTAATAGCAAGTTTGCAGAATAGCCCCATAAAACTCTGGAATACTAACAGTTTTTTCAAACTAAAGGTTTAGGTAGCATATTGCTAAATGGCTGTAAAATATTTACAAATATCTATTACACCAGCTTCAATACAATAATAAATAACGTTCACCGTCATTTTAGCCACATCCTAATTAAACCATCAATCTACGACCTACGTGTTACTTAATGTATTGATTTATTGCATTTGTATATGAATGATGACGCATGGGAAAAGATTCACCGGACCAACTGTAAGTAAAAGAATAAAAATATGGTTGTTTCATTCAAAAAAAGGAGTTTTCGACATGTCAACAATTACCTTGATCGTCCTACTAATCAACCTGACAAGATATTTTTTATTTGGTTTTGGGGATGTTCAAACAGAATTTTCAATATGAAAGTCTGCAGCTGTCAATTTTTTATTAAAAAAATTAATATCTCGATAAGTATAAATTTTAGATATAGGGAATTCTACACAAAGTGACATTCAAATTTAATGTAGAAACCGAAAAGTTAATAATATACAGGGTGTTACATTTAAAATAACAAAGTTATCGTGCACTTTAGGTATAACCGGAAGTGACATGAATGTCAAAATATTTTCCATAAATTCCCCATAACTTGTTCTCCAATATATAGATAGTGTAAGCTCGTCGTGAAACAGCCTGTATAAACTGAATGTACAAATTACACAATCCTGTAATCAAAATATTACCGTAAAAATATGCCGATCAAAATTATACATCAAATAGGTTTGAAAGGAAGTTATTTCGACACTCACGTGCGTATGACTTGCGTTGCATATATTTGCAATAATCAACAGAACGTGACACAGATTAACTACCTATTCTAATACGATTTTTTCCGTATCACACATTTGAATGTAGTTACAGCTACTTTACTGGGTGACTACCTGCAGTATAATCCTGACTTAAATAAATAATACCATTAATACCAATCCTTAGTTTATGAAAATTTTAAAATACATTTATAGTCTTTATAAAAAAAGTCCACCCCAACTACTTCAAATCTACCAACTTATGAAATGTAATAACTGCAAACTAACATTGGATTTGCAAATGGAATAGTTATACACTGAATCATACTGTATAGGGAGGGAATCATAATGAAATGATGTATAAAGAGCAAGGGTGGGTCAATGCCAGACTATAAAACTATGAGTAGTTTTTATACTTCAACATACTCGAAGGTCAAATTAATGAACTGGTACAATAAATGGTGTTATCCAATTTTTATAATAATTATTTGCATTTTTGGAAAATTCCCACAATCAAGCACTTTAAGATGCAATGACAGTTCATGAAATATTAATGTTAACAATATAAAAATTATATAGATATGTTAGGTGAGTTATCGGCATTAGGATGTGGCTCTGTTGTATGTCAATGTGCACACATAAAAAATTGGGGTTATTATATAACAATAATTTCTGACCAATGGCAAAACATTTTCCAAGTGGACGGACGTAGGTCGTGCGCTAGTGTTTGTTCACATGGTCATCAGCTTGGGTTTGAATTTAGTATAGTTACTTCTACGTAAGATAAAGATAAGGTTTTTTAATAAAAAAATAGAAATATAGATTCAGGGATTTAACAAGTAATAGCAAACCATTCATTTTATATTATTATGAAGAGGTGCAATTTTAAGAAGTCGGCTATTAAATAATTTAAAAGTTTTGAAGAGCAAATAAAATGGAAACAAAATACGTGTGCCATGACCAAAAAAAAATGGAATTTTCAGATAATTAATTTGAATACCTACATTATGAGTACGTTTTTCGATAGATCTATTAAGATGACAAATCATCACGCTCTTTGGTTTTATATTTGACCCAGATGTTGATTTAAAATAATTGAAAACACCAAACAATATTTTAATCTAATTCTTTCATCTTTTCACTTTCATTATTATATTTAAGTGGATAATTTTATCAAGTGTTCTTGAAAGAGGTATTGTCCCATCAAGCAACACATTTTTTTCTTGATTAATTTTTTCATTGTTTTGATCTCCCAACATGCGACCTTGCCTAATTAGACGCTGTAATTGTAACGGTTCCACATAAATATTAACATACAATAATATTGTTCTTGGTTGAATTCGCACGCTTTTAATGTTTTCGGTATAATTAGGTTTTGAGAGTGACAGGTGGTCTGGAAAAAATATATCTGCAGTCTAAAGTACCTTTTATACAAAAATGCGTGAACAAATAAAAGAGTGCCTCAAATGTTTTTTCCAATTTTATTCTACATCGCTATACTGCGTTGGAATAAGCGATATTCGAGACAATTGTACAGGGTGATTTTTTTTCGATGATATGGCAAAACCCGTTAGAATAAAAATCTGAACATTTTTAAACGGGGGTTTCCGACATTAATCCATCGAATGAAAATACGCTAGACTTTCGGTGACTTCTGGTTATACCGGAACCCTACGCCTACAATTCATGCCAAACCTCTATACCACTCGGCTACGAAGACATAATAATTTATCAACCAAGCTGTTGTTACAGCGTGTCCAAAGTTGTCGTTTACAGGAAATATCTCGCTAATTTAAAAGATAATCTAATACTGTAAAAACTGTTGTGGATTGCATCAATAGTACATTGTTTACCGAGTAGGAAAAGCCCAGCCTAGACGACTGTGGAGATTGCTAAAACGAGGCTCAAGCCGAGACTTCGCAAATCGTTTAAAATTCGACAGATAGTAATTAATTTTGAAAAAATTGCGAATAATTTTATTCAAAAATAAATGGTGCTTTCAAATTCGTAATAAAATTACTTGGGTTACTATGGGAACGTATTAAGGTTGAATTGTCAAACTTGACGCATATAAATTTAATTGCTGGTGTTCTCGAAAGTAACTGAGTCACTGATTTCGTCGGTTTTCTGCAACAATATTGGTTGACTCTGGTGCCGGCATAACAAGTTTAAAGATTCATGGCGGATGGAAGTCACCAAACGTTGCTGAAGGATATATCGAAGAATCTCTTAACAATAAGGTTGAGGTGGCAAATAAAATTTTCACAGTACAAAATATTCAACAAAATAACGTTACCACCCCGCATGTTGTCCAAAATGTTTCTCATAGTTCTAATAATGTTCCTCCAATGTTCAATAATTGTTCTAATTGTCAAATAACTGTAAATATAACACATTAATTTCAAAATGTATTGATGTTTTCAACATATAAATTAATTCCTAACGATGTGTTTTCAATCATTTATGTATAACACTACAACTGTGAGGAAATATCATTTCCTTACAGTGAGGAAGTGAATAGGAAATCTTGACTTTTTCTATAAGAAATTTTGTCTGGAATGTCAAAATTTCCTACCGATTTGCGGAAAAATTGCTTCCTAATGACGTATCAGAAACTTTATTTCACTTAACAGTCCTTTGGCAGCCACTCCTCACTTTCTATTTTCAAATGGCACCCCCTGTATATTTTCGTTACTTGTCACTCTATTTGGAATACAACGATGTAACATTTTGTAATTTCTAAAGAACCCCGCACAAACCTTATGGAAAAGTGGTCCCGGTTAAATTGGCCCAAACTTTGGGAATGAACAGATCTTGATGAGTAGAAAAAAAGTCTCCACGGCACCAAATTCCGGGGATGCCGCGTTTTCGAGATATCCGCGTCTGAAAAGTGAAAATTGAGCTCCGAGATATAGGTTATCTCTGTAGGTTATTACAGTAAACCTTAGTATGGCGACCCGGTAACGTTAAAGTTCGGTGTAGAATATTGGTGGAAATGTCTACGAAAGCACGGAAGACAATATAAGACAAACTCTCGCCCAGGTGCGCCCAAATTGATGGGAAATAGGGTGGAATTCACATCACCCACTAAGGAAAAAAGGTCTGTTTGCATCAATGGAACGAATGAACTCCTGATTTTATCATTTTCCATGCATGCAAGGTGCTCTCTGAAACATTTAGATTTACACGATTTTTTAAGGTTGCCAAAAAATGGGTGCCGGGCCCAAGTAAATGAGACCTACACCAACTCTGTTTTATGTGCGCACTTAGTGCGCTTCTACTGAAAACTTGAGTATTGTTAGCCAGATGAGGTTGATTTTTGTACAAAATATGCGCGAAAAATTCCACCAGACTGCGAAGACAATATAAACAAAGTCTCCCTCCAAGGGCGTCCACATTCACTTGGTTCTCCCAATATCTGGAAACAAAGCGATAACAGGCCCTCTGTGTTCGTCCTTTGCAATCAAATCTTTGTTTACATCAGACAGAATCGCTTTGTTTATATTAGGAAGATTTTTGCAAGTTCAAGTTCAATTTCCTGTGACGCTTTGTGACACCTTGTCAATTTATCAACTTTGTGATTGATCTGTTCCTTACTCATTATAGATAATTGACGTTCGATCCCCTGAAGTAAGTATTTTTCGCATCCAATATTGAAGTCCAAGTCTTAAATAACCTTCTTATTGGGTCGTTCATGAATCCTAGGAAGTATGGCAGCTCGCAACAGACTAAATTGCTATATGTGTAACGCCAGTTTCCAGCCACTTATCTATGGAGAAGCCCACGCTCAAAAACGTGAAATTGCGGTTACCCGGCGCAATGATCTCAATCATCCTGGCCTCGAAATAGATGCAAATGCTCGTATTTGTTTTAACTGCAACCAAAGCATAAATAGGGAACTTCGAGATCTAGAAGCGGACCCCACCTGCATAAGATTGAATGTGTTGAAGCAGACGCGGAACCGATATTGCCTGTTTTGCGGAGAGCAAAGGAATACAAGTCGTTTATCACGCAACTGTCGAGTCAAAATATTCATTCTGCAGAATATCTATGCTCCTCCGTCTGTTCGATCATGTCCTCATCATTTGGATCAAAACGGGTTCGTTCAAAGATTACTTCTTGACGGTTTGGAATTTGTGAATAGACCATACCGTTTGCCTGGCCCAGAACTGAACAACCTGTTGCAAGTAATGCGCCGTTAGGCAAGACCAGATGAGCCAAACTTCAACGACGAGAATTCCTTCACAGATGATGAATTTCGATGTGTAACCTCCATAAGTAAAGCTCAATTTGATGATATGTACAGATATTGTGAAGGTAATAACGAAAATGAGAATCACGGTCGACGGGTACATAGAAAAGACTTATTGACGTTCTTGTGCAAGCTTCGACAGGGTCTGTCCGATGAATTCCTGAAACTGATTTTTAAATACTCGAGTCGACAAGCTGTTTCTCTAGCGATTTCCACAGTTCGAAGATGCTTGATGGTCCAATTTGTGCCAGAAAACATAGGCCTAAATGCTATTAATAGACAGCAATACATTGAACAGCACGTGACGGAATTCGCGAATCGATTGTACAATCAAAACCCAGAATTGCCAGTTGCCATTGCATATCTCGATGCAACATATTCATATATCCCCAAAAGTAGTAATTTTCGTGCTCTGAGACAGTCTTACTCTCTCCATAAAGGAAGACATTTAGTGAAACCCGCTCTTATAGTGGCGCCAGATGGGTATATCTTAGATATACAGGGTCCCTACTTTTCTGATTCCGCGAACAACGACGCAGCGATTTTACAAAAAATGAGTATGAAAACAATATTAATGGTATCCGAGAGTGGTTTGAAAACGGTGATATTTTCATTTTCGATCGTGGCTATAGAGACGTCCTCCCGTACCTCGAGAATTTGGGCATTCGTTGTAAAATGCCTGCACTCCTTCCACGGGGACAACGGCAACTAGACACAGAAGAAGCTAATGACTGCCGACTTATTACTAAGACAAGATGGCTAGTGGAGGCCCGCAATGGGCATATTAAGTCCATGTTCAAGTTTTTCAACGACATCATTCCAATGGATCACGCATCCCATTTAGGAGATTTTTACCGGATTGCGGGCGCCATCATTAACAGATATAAGGACCGAATACAAATGCAGGAGGCAGATGGGGAGTTGGCTGAAACAATGCTACGCAGAGCGCGAGAGCCAAACGTTGTTCAAACTAGGGTCGAAAATGATCATTTGGAGCGCCGCAATGGAGGATGGGTTCGCTTGAATGAAAATCATGCGCCCAATTTTCCTAGATTAGATATTGATTACCTTAAAGAGATTACCATGGGGATCTACCAAATCAATTTATCTCCATCTTATATTCAGGACAAGCTACAGAGAGAAGGGACTGAAACTTTCGAATTTGATGAACCTGGACTGATGCGAGTTCGTCTTTACTCTCGTTTTCGGAATGCAGCAAAATACCAGTTGTTTATTGCATTTAGGGCAGACGATGATCCAGATGAAAGGGCAGCGGAGCATGAACCGCTCATTTTTGGATATTATTGTACCTGTAAAAGTGGAGCGAGAACATTGGGGAGCTGTGCGCATGTTGCGAGTGTGTTATGGTTTCTGGGACATGTACGGCACCAACCTCATACCAGATACCCGACTACGGCTTTACTTGATAATGTTGTTGATGCAGCACACAGACCACGACAAAGACACGTGCAAGAAATCCAGCGGTTAGAAGAAGAGTAGGGTCTTTGAGAATGTTAATCAATTTATTTTTAATTTAATTGTCATAATAAATACTTTGTTGATGGGTTCAAGTTTCTTCCTTTAGACCTGCAATAATCACGCCTTCTTTTGGTTCACTTGCACGTTATAGAGTGTTTGCCCCAGTCCTTCCGTTCAAAAACTTCAAGGCAGAGAGAAAGTCGCACATGCGCCCCAGAAACCCCTTCTTTGCACACTCCTCATGGACTCCAAAGATGCGCTCGGTCAACGCAATCAAATCTGTGCCTCAGAAAATCCATGACAATTGGTAATGTCCACATAAACTAGAGTTAGTGTAGGCCTTATTTGCTGGGGCCCACGCCCATTTTTTGGCACCCCTGTCAAGTCGCGTGATTCCAAATATTTCGGAGATCACCTTGCACGCATGGAAAGTCATCAGATCAGTAGTTCATTCATTCTATGGATGCGAACAGACCTTTTTTCCTTAGTGGGTGATGTGAATTCCACCCTATTTCCCATCAATTTGGGCGCACCTGGGCGAGAGTTTGTCTTATATTGTCTTCCGTGCTTTCGTAGACATTTCCACCAATATTCTACACCGAACTTTAACGTTACCGGGTCGCCATACTAAGGTTTACTGTAATAACCTACAGAGATAACCTATATCTCGGAGCTCAATTTTCACTTTTCAGACGCGGATATCTCGAAAACGCGGCATCCCCGGAATTAGTTGCCGAGGAGACTTTTTTTCTACTCATCAAGATCTGTTCATTCCCAAAGTTTGGGCCAATTTAACCGGGACCACTTTTCCATAAGGTTTGTGCGGGGTTCTTTCCTTATTAAAATAAAATACAAATAATGAAGAAAAAATTACAGTAAGTGTTCAAAATTATTTCCCGCAGATTCTATACAAGCTTTGAAACGACTTAAAAGCGCTCTTGTGCACGCAGCCTGAATCATAGCTGGTGTAATACTACGACATGCCTCACGAATGCGTTGTTTAAGATCATCTAAATCTACAGGCTGTGTTTGATATACTAATTCTTTAAGATAACCTCACAAAAAAAGTCCAGTGGCGTTAGATCGGGCGAGCGGGGAAGCCACGCTATAAGTCCGTAAAGTACCTATCCATCTGTTGTAAAAAGACTGATCGAGATACTCTGCATCAATGCCTGCATTATGAAGTGGAGTCAGATCATTGTATTTCGCTCTGCCAAAGGAATGTCTTCCATAAGTTCAGGTAATTTGTTTTCAAGAAAATCTAAATACCTGTGTCCAGTCAATGTGCCCTCGTAAAAGTATGGCCCAATCAAATGACCATTGAATAACCTACACCATACATTTATAACCCAAACTGAAAAAGAGTTGAACGAACCCAGTGAGGATTTTCGATCGACCAATAATGGGAATTGTGTGTATTAACTACACCATTGTTGAGGAAGCGGCTTTCATCATTTGATTTAATAGTAAAGGATTGTCGGCAATCATGACATCGACTAGAGATATAGTTTGGCAAACATAACTGAAGCTATGGAAGGAATGCGGTCGAAAACATTCGATATTGCCACTTTTAGCTATGAAAAAGCTAAAGTGCTAAGTATGTAGTGATAATAATTAGAAAATGGACTTTTTATTATTAACAATATGTCAATAATGATTAAACGTTAGTTCCTTAATGTGCTTGTTCCATTGGATTTTGTCTATTAACATTATTTTTTCATTGAATTTACTGTTTGGACCCTTACTTTGTGGAATCTACTCATATTAATGTTATAAATGAAACTAACTGTTTCTAATTAATTCCACTATTTAATTAAAAAATTTATGAAAATTATTAAAGGATATTGATAATTATTTCGATATTGATATATCATCGTCAGAATGACAGAAGTCACATTTTACGTGATACCTACTTGATGTTTAATATTTTGGCTAGACCAAATAGTAAGTGACCTATCTTGTGATTGACTTAATATATATATATATATCTTCTTTTTTCTATTCATATATATTAAGTCAATCACAAGATAGGTCACTTACTATTTGGTCTATCCAAAATAGTAAACATCAAGTAGGTATCACATAAAATGTAACTTCTGTCATTCTGACGATATGTCAATATCGAAATAATTATCAATATCCTTTAATAATTTTCATAAATTTTTTAATTAAATAGAGGAATTAATTAGAAACAGTTAGTTTCATTTATAACATTATTATTTTTTCAATTTCACTTTTCCAAATATGTTATGGGTTTCCTTCAAGCCGGCAACGTCGTGCGAAAATCATAATTACCACGCCATCCGAACTAACTCTATTGGTAAATATTTATCGAAATTCCGTTGCTAAGTAACCACCTGACTTCCTATTGGCAAGCGCGTGCGTGTGTTCCTCCCTGTCACTTCGACAATTGACTGACATTGATTATCCAGTGGCGTTTAAATAACTGTCATTATTTACCTTCGTATTTTCAGTTTTACTTGGTATCTTATTATTTCGTATCCATATTGAATTCAAGTACGATTTTTAATTTTATTTGTTTTTAACAAATACCTACCGTGTTTGGAAAATACCTTACCTTTAAAGCAAAGCATAAATCAGTTTCTATATAGATATAATTATTATATAATAATAATTATTATTTTTAATACTTTTATAAAATAGGTACCGTACGCCATTGGTACGTTTATGACAGATATCGTCCATGTTTCTCCACCCTTTACCGATGCCGCGTAGCTTCAGATAGACTTGTCAAACTATATGAATTCTAATCTTCGGCTTCAGTCCTTGAACTAATGTAGTTTAAATGGTTGATATTTGTGTTGTTTCAAAATCCTCTGTATCGTGCTCTTGCTTATTCCCAGTTCTTCAGCTATGTTTCTATCAGAAGTATGAGGATTGATACCAACATACGCAATTACATTATCATCAGTTCTCACTGGATATCGGTGCTGCAGTGCACATCTTCCGTTCCAATTTAGGAAACACCATGTGTGCTACCTGAAAACGTCCAGAAAAACGTTCTTGGTATAAACGGGTCGCTCGTCGAGCATTTTTCCTGCATTAACCATAAACCAATAGCATATAAATGTACTCGTCTGGACTAAATATAAATGGCATTGTGCTTATAACAAGATTATTATAATTATTACTTATAAAAATTTAATTTGTCGATTAACTAACTACAACAGCCTAGGTACTATTCGCAAATGATTGTTGTTCTACACTTATTATTATTAACTGTCATTCATTTTTTGACATAAAAAGCATCAGTTTTTTTAAACAAAATATTAAACTACTTCTACCTCGTCAAGTTTTTAAAAACAGTGGCGGAAACAATAAAGATAATAAGGTAAAGCAAAATATCATAAAATGTTAATTTTTTGTGTGCTAATAATGAAGAACCAACAAGTATGTTAGGTACATCGTTGTATTCCAAATAGAGAGTGACAAGCAATTTTCAACGAAAATATACAGGGGATGCCATTTGAAAATAGAAAGTGAGGGGTGGCTGCCAAAGGACTGTTAAGTGAAATAATGTTTCTGATACGTCATTAGGAAGGAATTTTGATGCCATTTACAACAGTTTTTACAGTATTGGATTATCTTTTGAATGAAGCGAGATATTGCCTGTAAACGATAACTTGGGACACGGTGTATAGACCAAAAAAGTAACGTTTCATCAATAATTTTCCTTTTTTTTATTATTTCAATTTCTTTTATTATCATCAAATTCTGAATTATGTTGAAAATCGGAAAATAAGTTAAGATCATGTTCCACCCGACATACAAGAAAGCGAGTTAATAAAAGCTAGGTAATAATTATTATCTTGAGAACCATAAGACTTAGGTATAGTACCTTGTTATAAAGAGTTGTTTGTAATGAAGTCAGCAATTCAAAAAGTTGAAAATATAAGTAGTGTTTTATTTAAAACAACAAAGTTGACTGAAACTGCAACTTCCGGTATAACTAGAAGTCACCGAAAGTCAAGCGTATTTTCATTCGATAGATAGATTTGCCATAATGCCTAATGTGTCATCGAAAAAAATCATCCTCCATAAGAATTAATAATCAGCAAGCAGTTTATAATAATTTTAAACTACTTTTGACCAATGAAAAGCTTCGAATCCGCATATTATCACATAGATCGTCGCGGTTTTATGGTTACGCCCACCAATTTATTGAAACAAAGCTGCGTTTGGTGCTTTGATGTTTTCAACATACTTTCACTGTTATTCCTTGAATACTCAGATCAGTAAGTTTAGTTTACCAACATCTATATATTTAATATTCCTATTATGTTCTGTAGAACTGTAGTATGGTGACTTATTAGGTTTCTTCCAACTGGCAATAGAATCCGTTCTAGGTATCGTTCGCGCAAGTGCTGTATTTTGTTCGCGATTCAACTATTTATGTATCCTTCTTGGAACGGTACAAAAACTGTACCAACTGGAAGGGGGTGATAATAGAACAATTATTCTTTGCTTGGACCTAAATTTGGCGGAACTGACATGCGCATGTTCTCAAAAATCTTGATGGGTTAGTTCAAGAACCATCCCTAATTCGAGTACAGTATGCAGTTCTAAATAGTACTCGATACCATTCCAGAACGGTTCATACATGCCAGTTGGAACAAACCTATTATGATGTGTACAAAAAGAAGAAGCAAACGTGGACATGTTTCTTACCTTATTTTTCACAAATTCAATAACCGCATACCTTTGGAACATACCTGAAAAAGAAAAAACTAGTAGTAACTTACGCAAAAATAGAATTTTAAGATACATATATCTTCTGTGCCGCTATAATAGTAATACAGGGTGTCCCGTAAATAAGTACCGTAAATCAGAGGCATGATAGATGATAGATCGTTAAGAAATATTTAAAATACCCAAATACAACCTTCTTAGTTTGTGAGATACAGGCTGCTGAGGGGTGCAGAAAAAAATACACATTTTATTGCATCTTTTCGGGCGATGAAAGTACAAAATTAAATTTTTTTGTGGGTTATTGTCTCTTTAAAGCCCTTCAACAGTATTAATTCTGTCAAATTCTAATGAGCCAGTGGCATGGTACGAGGGGTTCGTAAACTTTTATTGTACCATATTTTTGAAACACCCTGTATTTAGAGCTTAAGACTTTTGCCTGACTCTTTGTTGAACTTGATACAACATTCCATTTTCAAGATTTTTAACTTTTAATTGCAGTAAGACACTTTTTGATTTTCTTAAACAATAAATTTGGTCTGACGAAAACCCGCCGTGAAAGTTACAAATCATCAGCACAGGTTTAAAATGAACGTTTGGACTGGAATAATTGGGGACCAGTTTATTCTACCACAATATTTAAATGGACCTAGATATGTAAATTTTCTTAGCAATAATTCAATAGATCTTCTTGTTGATGTACCTTATCAACGTAGACTGTCAATGTAGTTTATGCACGATGGGGCCTCGCCACATTTTACACTGTGAGCTAGGGAAATGCTAAATGAAAACTTTACGTCATTTTGAACATTTGATGAAATAGCTTGGAAATGATCTGCAAGTAGGTAGGTACTACAAATTTATTTAAAAAAAATAAAACTTAAAAAAGTGTCTTACTGCAATAAAAAGTTAAAAATCTTGAAAATGGAGTGTTGCATCGAGTTCAACAGAGAGTACCTTTTAAGTAGGAAATGTAATAAAGAATTGCAGACAAAAGTCATAACTTATGACTATGGACAAGTAATAAAAAATAGCAATAAAAATAATAGGCATTCGTAAAAGAGTAGTAAAATGATTTAATATTTGTTAATTGTATAGATTCGATACATTTTTTATTGTATTTTATTTTGGGAATAAATATTACCCATGTGTTACATATATGGAGCAAGGATAAATGAAATATGCCATAACTAATAAAGAGTTTTTGAAGGCGTTGACTGCATCTTCTGGGGATTGGATCATTCGTCGTTGGGGGTTGATTTATCGAAACTCGGCCATTATTTCCGGCAAACAAATCGATATGTACCAATCAGCAGTAACAGTTCTTTGATCTTGCAGAGGAATTGTTGCTACATGACCCGAAAATCCAGGATTAATCACCACTGACAATACTGTCTACATTTTTTGAGTTTCCTGCGTTAAAGCGGTTAAGTATTTTTGACACCGATTGACTCTAATTGCTTTATGTTCTTCCGTCAACAGATGCGGTATCCAACGAGAACTAATTTTTTTACAGATAATTCTTCATGTAAAATTTTTTGAATTGTGGTCCAATGATGCTCCAATTTAACGATATGTGATATGTCGATCTTCTTGGATCAGCTTACGTACAGCATCGACGTTTTCCTGGGTGACTGCCGTTGTTGGTGGACCTGTTCTTGGATAGTCGATAAGATTAATCCGTTCACGTTTCAATTCTCCATATCAATGAGAAATTGTTGACTGATGTGGTGCTTCATTTCCGAAAACAGAAACCAATTCGGCAAGGAATTCTTGTTGAGACAACTGTATTCGAAAATTGTAAAAAAATTATGCGCGAAAATTATCTCGGCTCAATTCTGTTTTTCGACTGACTCAACAACTCAAGTTTAGGTACATAAGTATTTAAAGCGGTCTGAAACTTTAGCGTGAAGTTAACTAAAGATGACAGTTAATTTTGATATTTGTTGACAGGCGCCAACTATGTTGTTATATGCAAAAGACAACTCTCGTATATTTTAGATTAAACAAAAAATATGAATATATGGTTAGGTAAATAAATGATTTAACAAGATCACAATGCATTATGCATATTTAAAAAATAATCCATGATATAAGATTGTAGTTTAACGATTGTACCACAGAATCCCTAGTTAGAATATAATCTATATAAGCAACAACCATAAAAAGTAGTTCCCGTAATCTTTATGACTAAAACATGTACAGTTTGAAAAATAATATAAATTCTTCGGTAGAAACCATGAACACAAATAACAGGATATCCTTACTAACTATATTCTTACTGATTTCTACAATATTTATCACTACGTTGTCGATTTTCCTTTAATTGCACATATTAAGAAATAATTACATTCATTCAATATTTCTTATTCTCTACCATTATCAATTCTATTGGGAAAAAGTTGTGTGTGAAAGAGTGTGTTGGCATTGGAGCATTCCATTTGCCACAGACAATTTTGCAAAAGTTGCAAAAATTGAACTTGAAGCTCTGAAAAGTACCTAAAGTGGGATCGTACCAAAGAAAAACCGCACGTAAATAAAATCACTACCTGGGCAAGTGGATAAGGTTGAACAGGAGCGTATTGAGATGTATATAGTATTCACGCAATAAATAATAATCACAAATGAACAAATATTAATAATTTTTATCAGAACAAAGAACACAGGAATAGCACAATATTAACAACTCAAACCACAAATCAAGTAAACTAACTCTCTTGGAACCGTACAGACTATAGTGATCTTCGAACAATGAACTTACTAGAAGATTGAACAGACGTTATTATATGATTCCAAGATAAATAATGTCAAAGTTTATTCATTTATTGTGTTGACATCCACAGATGTTGCCTTGTCGTATAATTTAAAAGTAATATCTAATCATTTACATTTACAGTTTCCCGTAAAACTGTCATATTCTAGTAAAGCGTGCTACCAATAGATCGAAGATAATAGAATTAATACTATTTTATGGATGTTGTGTTCAACTGAGGTAGATACCTTGAAGAAATTTGAATGTAAACCTTTGTTTTTGGATAAAGGAACCGATTTTGATGTTGGTAAGAAAGAAAGCGTTTTGTCAGTATAGCGGGTCATTCATCTAATCTGTTCAATGATAATATACGTTTGTTTGTCTCTCTAAAAAAAAAGATGTAGATCGAAAGGATCCCGCACCAATCCCAAGAGAAATTAAGTCCAAGTCGAACTGTCTGAAAATTTGGCAAAGTGTAGTTTTTGATGTCGGGACATATTACAATGATAAAACCATACATAGCTTAATATTACAAATATTATAGTTATATAGAAGAAACCATCGTGTTGTGTGCAGTTTGCTTACAGGACACAATTCTATTTAAGGCAGCCATATATTTCGAAAACGATATATTGATAAAGGTTATAGAAGGCAAGGGATTATCATAATGTCGGATAGTCAAGCAGCCATTAAAGCACTGAGCTCATGTGTTATCAGTTCCAAAATGGTGTGGGAATGCCTAGGCAAACTAAATAAACTAGGCGAGAATAATATAGTCACCTTACTGTGGATTCCAGGAAACACTGGGATAGAAGGAAATGAAATGGCAGATAAACTAGCAAAGACTAGAACACCCTTTTGGGGGCTAGAAACCTTTTGAGGTATCAGCTCCAATGTAATATTGGAAGAAATAGGCAAAGCCGAAGAAAAGAGAAGATCTGACCATTGGAAAGATCTAGTAAGACAATCAAATATTCTTCCGGGTGATTACAACCTGTTGAGATCAAATGAATGCATAAGTGAAAGTAAAATTGCACTAAGAGTTTTAACAGGCATTGTCGCCTGAATGGGCACCTGAAAAAGCTCAAAATAGTAGAGGAAGAAGAATGTAGATACTTTGGCATGGAAGAAGAAACCTCCATCCACATACTTGCGAACTGCACAGCAATTCAGAATCCTAGGGTACAACACCTTGGAGATTACTGGATAGAAGAGGGACATTTACCTAAGTTAAAGATATCCTAAAATTCCTCCGGGAAATAGGACTAAAGGAGCTACTAGTCTCTAAGACCCCCAATGGGACCCGGGTCAATTAACAAATATTATCTCAGGTTACGCATATCATCGCCACTGGAAGACATTCACATTTACAATGCTTCAATGATTTCCAGAAGAATAATATATTTTGTTGTGGTCTGTTGAAGGATAGCGAATGTTTGCTTGATGGCGTACTTATTTCAAAAACCACAGGTCACTGGTAATATATGTTCCCACATGAGCCCACCGTTCGAACAACGGACTTACACGTACAATAGTACCCTTGTATGTGAGTAAGTTCTTCGTTATTCATCCCGTCGTCTACCTCATGATCATTAGTTGGTCCGTAAGAGATCCACAGTTAAAATTAAACAAGAAAAAACTCTAACATTCATAAGTCCTAGCTCTAGTATCCTGTTAAAGACTCTAAGCAATTCAAGTTGAAACTCTTCTTCCTCGTCTCTCTACAACTCATCTTGAATGTATGATGGCGCTAATTTCACTTGATATAATCCATTTGTCAAGTTTTGAAAATCTTGCAACTGTTCATCGTCTAAACGAACCAATATTTGAGCATTCCGGATTTTTTGTATGAAACAGCACTTGGACGACATTTGGTAGGTACCCTTGTCTTTTCAATTAAACGGTGAACATTGGCTCCTTCCATAACGATAGGGGTGCGATACTTATTAATAATAGCATCAACTATACTTCCAGATGCGGAAGCTGTTGGATATGAATTATTTGCTAAAAGAACTTTAACATTGACTTAATATGCTTCCTGCTTCAACTATCCACCTCGATTTTGTAATTATGCGTGAATGTGTGATGTCATTTTCCACACAATACCTGGCGGGCCAGGATACCAATGGCATCTTGGTAACCCCTACCCCTATTACAATATGATTTACCCGCACCCATCTTCTCATTTTATCTGCGTGTGTATCAAATTTATTCTGCAAAATAGCATAATAATTATTTCGGCTATCAGAGAAGTATGGTACTTGCGATATCAAGTATGAGAATAGGTTTGAGTGGGTGACGCCCTTTATACACACAGTACTTCTGCCGGAGAACTAGGAAGTTATTATTCTTTGGAATTATTGATGGGTAAAACCAGTACAATTGGTTGTACTAGCACACTCGGCAACGTTTCGGTAGCGTTCCTGCTCCCGTTATCAAGAGTAATTAAGTTTTTAAAAATTTTTGACGCTATCTGACACTTATGCATGAAAAAATTAGACAACAACTGGACAATCAATATTATTTTGAAGTTTAAAACTGCAAAAAATTGTTGTCAAAATTAAATGGTTCATTTATATTAGATTATAATAGTCACGCTTTAGTGAAATTTTTTCCAGTTCATGAAATATCTTTAATACCTATTTAGAAAAAATAATGTAATAGCTTAATAAAAAAATTACAAAAATGCACTGTTGATAACCAAGTTAATAACGCAATTGCTATTATTAGAAATGCTAGAATTGACAATCGACATTTAAATTTTCAAAAATTTACGGTTAAAATAGCACCGTATCGTACTCGTTTCTTCGAAAAACGAAAAGATAATGCCTAATAGTATGATTATTTTACAACTGAAATGTTTGGCTGGTAAAATAATATTTGAGACTATTTTTTTAATTTACTTATTTAATAATTCTATTATTTATTTGTGCTTCGGAAGATACATTTCCGAATTTTTATTTTTCAAGTTAAAAGTATTTTTCACGATAAATGGTGAACACCTTATCTATAAATATTTTAATCTGATTGTGTAAATATAAAAAGAGCTTTCATTGCTCGTTTTCCTTTCTATAACCAGTACTGCACCTACTTATTTTATTTCCAATGCCCTCTTTATATTTACATAATGGGATTAAAATATTTATAGATATAATAGAAAGTGGGGATTTCGCGATAATTATTTTTTATTTTTGTTTGTAATAAAAATTTCACGCCGAAGGTAATATTTTGATTAAAAATAAGTATGTGGCGTCCTAGGGCAAAAAAGTGCATTTATCGCCGGAAGCGAAGCGAATTGTGAAAAATGTGTTTGAATCATTGAAACATGTGAGTTTACCAAAACCCCAATATCCACAGTAAAAGACAGTAGCAATAAGCCAATACATAAACGAAAAAAAAAACGAAGTGACGCTAATAAAACCAAATGTGTTGACTAAATGCAAAAGGATATAATCCGAAGAACGATATATATATATATATGTCCTATACCAAGAACAAATGACACCAACCCAAGATTGTATAAAAAAGCGGTTAATTAAAGACGAAACGCGGGATTTTTTTCTATTTACTGCCAGCTTTTTTGTTTTATACTCACTTTGTTCCTTTTCGATTCTATTTCAATTTCATATCAGTAATTATTTAAAAAATGTATCTTTGATACCTTCCACTGTTTTGCAGATACCCTGTACAGTATAAAATGTTTTTAAAATGAAGCCATTATTAAACCACATTTTTTTTTATTTCAAACATTTTTTGATAACAACTGCCAATTAGATGTAAGAAATCAAAGCGTATACGGTGGGCCACCCTGTATGTTTAATTTGTTCAATTTCAATTAATGAATAAAAGTTGAATTTGTTTTTAGAAACTTTAGTGATTTTTTACAAAATAAATTTAATTTATGTTTTAGTATCTAAATTTTACCGACTACGGATCTGTTACTGTTTACTGAACAATGAGAGATTTATAAACTTGGCCAGATGCCCAGTCAACGAAATATTGTGAAATGTTCTTTACTTTTCAAGTATTCAAGTTAACGAAGGCTCTCTTTTAACCCACCATTCTCGCATCAGTTTTCAATCTGGAGTGATTTTTTCAAGGAATGTGCCACACCCTCTACTAACTTAGTTTTCGTTAATAGTACTGTTTCTCCGTCAAGGCTGGATAAAACTAAGGTCAAATCAGTATCGCTCTCATTTTGACGATTGTAATAACCATTTGTATTTATGTGATGAATCAGTTTTTATGAAGAAATAAGACACAAAAGGAATTCGCAGCATACCCGGTCGAAAGAATTCAAAAGCCATCGAATGTAAATTAGATTGTTAATCGCAACAGCTACAGTTTTATTTAGGCGAAAGATTTAGGCTGTAAGATCAACCGTTTTGGAGGTTATTGTTTCAAGTAATAATTAAAGATAACGTATATTAGTCTATTTAAGAACAATGTGAGATAATAAAATTTTCACCTAAATTTACATTGCGATTAGCATAGTTTTAACAAATGAACATACACCGATTTATCGCACTTTGATTGCAGTGATATTTGAAATTACTAACAGTCGGCATGGGGAACTTTCGCCCCCAAGTAAAATAGTACATTTCATTTTATGTACCTGTACATTTTAAAATTACATACACACTTTTATTGACAGTGATAATAAATCTTAAAGAAATAACAAATTCTACTATTATATTTCCAGAATTTCACTTGCCCAAAGTATTGATTTGTTAACGTGTAATGTTCCTTGCCCTCACAATTTTTGAAGGTGAAAGAATGATTTTATCAAAAAACAGTCTGTGCAGTCGATTTCTCATCCCCCAAAACCACTTATTGCTAAATTTTACAATTTTGAATTTTAAATTTTTGGTATTGTATATATTTGTAATTAAATGTTATTTTCAAAATTATCTGCCTTTTAATATCATTGTATTTATTTTTTCGGGGGCGAAACATCTCGGTGCGAAACGTCCCATAACCTAACCAAAGAATACACCACTTAACAAGAAGAAAAGCTTCCGATCATTTTTTGTATGCGTATGTCTGAAAATCGCCATTTTTATAATAATATACTTGTTATACTCCACTTTGAAGACCAATTATATCGCCGATATTTGAAAATTTCATCATTTTCTCAGTGTATTTACTAAGTTATCTGTCAACGACGGTCTCTCAAGGTCATAAATTTTGGTTACCAAAACATCAAAGAAAATGCGTCGGGCTTCGCTTCTTGGCTGGTGTATTCTTTGACATAACAGTCCGAGCCTGCCAGTTATCGACGTGTATTCCCGTATTCCTCTAATCAAAATGGCTACCTATGCGCGTGACCTCATGCCGGGAGTTATCATACTAGATCTATTTGTATACTATGCTGTAAATTCTTCTTGAGGCAAGTAGAAAGTGTTATTTTAAGGAAAATCTCTCACCTATAAATAGTAAACTACACAATGGACAGTTGAGTGTTGAGTAGGTGGGAAGAACCCATCAAAAACAACAACACAATCATAATATAATTCGGATGGATAAAATCCACATTATGCAGGAATTCCACGAAAATAGTTATGAACGGATATGAAAATGGACATTCTAACAAGCCTTTTTAGAAGTCATTACCTTAATTTACCAACAGGCGAGCCTACATGATTTGAGGGCATCCTTTAATATACAGTTAGTTAGATTGAAAGCATTGTCAATTTTTCAAGTTATCATGATTACTGATTCGGAAAATGATTTATATTTACTTAATTACAGTTACCTGTAAATAATTGTCATATTAGTAAAGCGTGATCTATAGACGTCAAAAAATAATAGTTCAATACTATTAAATGCTTTACAAAATTAGAAAAATGAATTTCCAAAGAGAAGACCGTCCACTAAGAAGCAACAACTACTTCTCGGGCTATATGCCCCGACAGACTTACACTTCTAAATTAAACGGGGTTGGTATATCTGTTAAGATAGAACCAAACATTCTGGTTTGCGATTAGAAGGAATAACATCACTTGTGGACCGGTTTCGGCGTTTTTGCGCCTCATCAGCACAAGGTAGATGCTATTCGTCCAGAAGCTCTGAGAGCATAATCCTGGACTAGAGACTACGTTGATACATCACCAATACATTAGCTTCTGTAAAGGAAATGCTAAGAGTGCGATATCAGCGACATCTCTACATCTAATCACAAACCAAAATTCTATATCGACAAAAAACCATCTCGGTTTTGTAGGTATTTACTTAATTACAGTTAACTGTAAATAATTGTCATATTAGTAAAGCGTGATCTATAGACGTCAAAAAATAATGGTTGGTTCTATCTTAACAGATATGCCAACCCCTTTTACTTTAGAAGTGTAATTCAATGTCTGTCGGGGCTTATAGCCCGAGAAGTAGTTGTTGCTTCTTAGTGGACGGTCTGCTCTTTGGAAATTCATTTTTCTAATTTTGTGAAGCGTTTAATAGTATTGAACTATTATTCTTTTGATTTATATTTTCCAAATACACCACCAGAAATAGGGAATCATAAAAAGAGATATGAATAAATATATGCAAAATTCATGGATAGGAGAGTTGATAATCACGTAGATTCATTTTCGGAAACTGTGCTGATTGCGTATGGATGGTTGTCAAAGAAATTTAAGACATCGACGTTATGGTCTATGTATTTGATGTTGAGAACCACTTTATTGATTAAAAATAATATTGACATATATACGCGGGTTTTTGAGTGCGTAGGGAGTTAGTTAGTTAGTTAGTTCGAAACAATTAGTGAAACGAGTACAGTACAGTTACATCGGAAGAATTAGTGAATTAAATACTGCAGATAAATAGGGTAATATTCAAGTGGTGAAAATAAATTAGAACTAATATACCGAGTGTAAATAAATTAGTAGACGTTGAGTATAGTGTGTATATAAATTAAGTTTAATACAGTGTGTGTGTTTCTTTAAATAAATAGATAGTAATTAGCCATAGTGTGTATAATTTTATCCCATAAGTAAAAACTGTTTAAATAAATAACGAAAAACATTACAATATCTTGTAGGAACATCGTAGGTGTGAGAGATATACAGTCATTTGGATCTTCGGACATGTACCGTCTGTAATTCTTCAAAATCAAGGCAAGATTTTCCAAGGGTTTTCCGTAACAACTCTTTCATCAGTCTTATAAGGCGCTCCCACCAACCTCCCCACCATGCAGCTTTTGGAGGATTCATTTTCCAATCTATTCGGTGAATTGTTGTACATCTTTCTGCATCTTCCATCCAATTTAAATTTTTGAAAGCGTTTGCACATCCAACGAAATTTGTACCACAATCTGTATACACTGTGTCCGTAAAGTATGGAACAAATTCATTTTTAGCTAAACAGACCATTTTAAGTAATAATCCTGAAACACGTCGATTTTTGATTTTAATTTACCGTATTTTAAAATAATAATCTAATATACAGGGTGATTTACTTTCGAGTAATGACGTCACCGTCATTTTTTTTTAATGGAACACCCCCATTTTGTCTCAATTTTCGGATTACTCTAGCTGAGCTGTTTCCAAAAATGTATCACATGTTGACTCCAATTGGTACAGGGTGGACAAAAATACAATAGTTTTGTGTGTGCTCATAAAGTAACGCGTAACATTCTTTATTAGTTAAATTAACAATATTATCAAAAATACTTATTGTCTAGCGGCAATTGTTTTAAATGTAACACCCTGTAGTTTGTTACATTTTTGGATTAATAAAAATGAGCTGTTTCCAAACATGTTTGGTACTTGTGGTCTAGCAGACAGAATATGAAAGAAATTATTTCTTATCAATTTAAAAAAAACATAGTCGTCGTTTTGGTGGAATGTCATTATTTGTTTAGTAATTTATTGATGTTCAGTGACAGTTTAGTACTACAATATTTTTGGTATTCGTGAATGTTTTAATTATTGTTTAGATTTAATTTGAAGTAGCAATGGAGTTAAGTGTAAAACAAAAAATTGAAATACTTATGATGATTGGGTATGGAGACAAATCGCGAACTCAGATGGAAGTGTGCAATTTGTTTAATGGTAAATATCCAGAAAGACCTATAACGCGTTCAACAGTCAGTAAGATTGAAAAGAAATTTCGAGAAACTGGTACGGTTGAAAATGTACGCAAATCAGGTCTTCCCTCTGCAAATGCTGATACAGCATTAGATGTTTTACTTAGTTTTGAAGAAGATGCGCACACCGCTGTGCGTAAAGTTAGTCGCGATATCGGTGTTAGCAAAACAACGGTACACAAACTATTAAAGCTTGAAAAATGGCATCCTTATAAAATCAAACTTGTGCAGGAATTAAACGAAGATGATCCCGATAGAAGAATCCAATTTTGCAAAAAATGATGAATAAATGTCACCGAGACCCTCTCTTGATACAAAACATTATTTTTTCTGATGAGGCCATTTTCACGTTAAATGGCGAGTTTTACCGTCAGAATTGTAGATACTGGGCAAAAGAAAACCCCCACTGGATGCGTGAGCATCATACACAATACCCGCAAAAGGTAAATGTATGGGCTGGAATTGTAAGAAATCGAATCATCGAACCCTACTTTATCGAAGGTAATTTAAACGGGGCAACGTACCTTGAGTTTTTAAGGGGGTATCTCGTACCTACTTTACGTAATTTGTTTCCCAGCAGACGTAATCCTGGAGGTTTTGATGAAAGTTTATGGTTCCAACAGGATGGTGCACCTCCACATTATGCTGTAGATGTTAGAAGGTACCTAGATGAAATTTTTCCGAACAGGTGGATTGGTAGACGTGGACCTATTGAATGGCCAGCGAGGTCACCAGATTTCAATCCTTTGGATTATTTTATGTGGGGACATCTGAAGAATGTTGTGTATCAAACGAAACCAGCAAATATTCAAGAATTAAAAGAGAGAATTCGGACAGCAATAAACAATATTTCTCAATAAACAAGGTTCAACAAGAATTTGTACACCGTTTGGGTTACTGTCAAATACAGCAAGGGCTGCAGTTCGAACATTTATAAAGTCATGTATTTCATCATATTCTGTCCGCTAGACAATAAGTATTTTTGATAATATTGTTAATTTAACTAATAAAGAATGTTACGCGTTACTTTATGAGCACACACAAAACTATTGTATTTTTGTCCACCCTGTACCAATTGGAATCAACATGTGATACATTTTTGGAATCAGCTCAGCTAGAGTAATCCGAAAATTGAGACAAAATGGGGGTGATCCATTTAAAAAAAATGACGGTGACGTCATTACTCGAAAGTAATTCACCCTGTATATTAGATTATTATTTTAAAATACGGTAAATTAAAATCAAAAATCGACGTGTTTCAGGATTATTTCTCAAAATGGTCTGTTTAGCTAAAAATGAATTTATTCCATACTTTACGGACACAGTGTATATTGTTGACGGTCGGCCTCTATGGGCAATGAATCTTCTCAATGTCTGCAGAAATGCATTGCTTGACAGGGATGATGCCAATTCAAGGTGCACAGCTCGATAAATAGCACAAGTATACAGTACGATCCATACCTTTTCATTTGATTTAAGGTACAAAGGGCCCGTTAAATTTATGCCTACATCTCGAACACATCAGCGTCACGAACTCTATTTTCTGGTAGACATATGGCAGGAGTTTGTAACCGTTTTTCTTTAAATCTTCTGCAAATGATGCATCTACCAATTACAGATCTAAAGGCTGCTGCACAATTGTCCGGGAACGTGAACGAGAACCAGAACGGAAACGAGAACGAAATATTATATTTAGATGCACAACAACGAGAACGGAAATAGTAGGGATGTTTGACATTTTCTAAAACACTGTCAACTTGTGACTCAATAACAAACTTCCGAATATCATACCAATCATTTTTGATATAATGGATGTTATTATTGGCCTCTTCTTCTTAAGAAAATTGGCCAGCACATTAATTGCTTCTTTTTGGGGCCACGTTTACATTAGTCTGAGAGATTCTCATGCAATGAGGTTATGTATGGTTTTGTTTGCATCAAACAGGTTGCTGCTTTCCTATTGGCTCAACTATTAGCATTATATATCCTGTGCTGTGATTGGCTCCGGGAATGCAACGGCAACGGGAATGTTAAAACTTGGCTGGCCAACTTTCCAGTTCTCGTTCCCGGGCATCTTCTCGTTCTCGTTACCGGAAATTGGTTGTGCATGGGTACAATAAAATATGTGTATCTTAACTTTTTTCCGTTCCAGTTCCAGTTCCAGTTCACGTTCCCGGGTAATTGTGCAGCGGCCTTTACAGTCCGTCTACATTGAAGAATCCAGTAATTTTCTCTAAGTATACTCATCAAACCTTGAGCTCCAACATGGTTATTTCTAACATGTTATTCGAAAATCAAACGTTTCACAACTTCATTATTTGAGGGTAAAACATATGGCAAGCGGAAATGTTCTGTATCGTCTCTATCTGCTATTTTGGACCGCAATCTGATTAATCTTTCGTCATCTATGAAAGTGCACAAGGGTAAACGTTTGGGATCTTGATCTGATTCAAAACTCTCTTCTTGTATATGTTACAGTCAATATATGAAATTTGCCATTATATATATACTGTGTAGCCGGTATATATATTGCCTGAACTTACTCCGCTATATATGAAATACGGCACAAATTATAAACTGACTAGGCATTACATATATCTAAAACGCGCATAAAAAGTTAGTCAGTTTATTTCGTTCATTGTTTTTAACGGCTAGGAGATTTTATAAGTAGTTTTTATTTTTATCGAGAAGGGCAAGGAAATTACTGAAGAAGCTTTACAGTGTTGGGCAGTCTGTATATAAACGGTCTGCGCGATATATATACGGCGTCTTTTCACAAATTGACTGTAACATATATAACGAATGATCAATTTTCGTGATGCTTCTAGCTCTTTTGCAGTCAGAAATTTCTCGTTCTCCTTATGTTGCATCCTGCAGTTGTTGACAAATCGCTTGATCCACGCAATCATGTTGACAATTTTGCTAAATTTGGAATAATACTTATGGTAGCATGTATAATCACCGGGCACAGATAAAGCTGAAACCGAAACAACATCTTTTCTTCTTTCACAATTAATTTCTTCTTCGCTACAATCAAAACTTTGACTAGGCCATTGGAAATTGGATCGTGTAACCAAATAGGACCCTCCCACCATCTTCCATCAGCTAGTGATTTAGCTAAACAGCCGCGAGATGGAAGGTCAGCCGGATTAATATCTCCAGGAACATGAAACCAGTCCTGAGGTTCGGAAAAACGTTTAATTTCTTGAATACGATTCCAGATAAAAGATTTCCAATATTCTTCTCGTTTGATCCATGACAATACAGTTGAAGAGTCCGACCAAAAATATACACGTAGATTGACTTCATAATTATTTTGCAATTTGTTAAATATCCTCTCCAATTATTGCAGCTAAAAGTTCAAGACGAGGTATGGTTAATTGTTTAACGGGTGCAACTCTGGATTTGGCTTCAACTAGTCTCAACAGAACTCTACCATCATCCAATTCCGTTCTTAGGAAGATGCAAGCTGCATAAGCGTTTGCACTACAAAAAACATGTGCAGATTGGTTTGTTGAAAGAGTCAAATCTGCTGCTATCCATCTAGGTATCTTAATAGAAGCCAAATGAGGTAAATCTTCTAGCCATTTTAGAAATGTTTCCCGAACTTCTCCATCGATTTCAATATCCCAACCCAAATTCAAAGACCAAGTCTTCTGTAGTAATAATTTTGGGATCAGTGGGATCAGTATCATTGAATAGATATTTTTCGATACCTTTGAAAAGAGGTGTCGCTTGCCATAGGGTTTCATTTAAAATTATTGGTAACAATGACTTTGTGACGTCATCTTTCACGAATACATCATCTATCATCACTAGTAGGGAACTTTACAAACCTTAATATTCAGTTTCCAAATTTCACTGGTTTATGCATAATCGTTCTAAAGGGGGAGGGTACTTTTGATAGCACTGTATGTATACTATATATACTACTAAATACACAATCATTTTGCTAAATAACTTTCGCTCAAGTAGTATAGGTAACATCAGTATTCGATATCTGTTTCGTCTTACTATGAACGGGGTCTGTACCTGTCAAGAATTCATTAAGTGATGAAAAAAACTTTTTTTATGATAAATAATTGTTTGTAAATATGTACCTTTTAAATACTTAGTTCAATTAGAAAAAAATGTATCCATTAAAAATTACATAATCCATTTAAAATGAAAACTGAACAACTCAATAATAACAATTATAATAAATTGGTATTAATTAGAGCAATACTTTTTTGCACAACTCGTGCAATGCATTAGGAAAAGTATCAATTTTATATAAATCGCATAATACTTTTATATAATAATTTTATGAATTGACGGGTAATTAGTATGTAGTAATCAAGTAAAAGAATGAGAGTCTTCCAATAATAAGTTAACGACTTTTCATATGTTTCATAAAATATATTATGTATTGATGTTTGTATGCTTTTCAAACCGTTTCCAACGAAGTATCGCACGACCCTCCTTGCTGTTTAAAAAATCTGAGGGGCTAGCTATCAAGTGTAAGGGATGACAATTTCTATGTATGTTATAAAACATTAACGGGTTCGAGGATTTTTCATCTTTGTCTTAAATAACGGAGTTTCCCAGCGGGGTAAGACCGTATATACAGAGCATTTCAATGAAAACTATCCACCCCACATAATTCTGAAGGCGTCACTTTTATAAAAAAAATGAAAAATCGCATAAAAAATTACATAAAGCGAACGTCTTGTTCCTCATATGTAGACTTTATAACTTCAACCCCTTCCCCCTTATGGTCACAAATCCCAATTTTTTATAAGGAACCTCTATTTATTATTGCATTGTTGGATTCTCATCTACAAGAGGATTACAAAAATGTATAATACATAAGTGAAAAGTCAATCAGTTGGGAGTTACGGATAATTCCAATTTACTAATTATTTTAATTCGTAACAAATCAGCAAAACAATACTAAATTATTTTAGGTGCTAAAATTGACTTCCATTATAGATATATAGATGCTGGCTGAGTGGCATAAATTTTGGTTTTCAGATATTCCCATGAAAAAAGCCTAGGGGGTGAAATCGGGTGACCTAGGAGGCCATTCCAACATTGGGCCTCGTCTACCTATTCACCGAGCAGGAAATGATTCGTTTAAAAACCCTCTTACATCGAGAGCGTAAAGTGGAGTTGCCCCCTTATGACATGGTATCATCATTTTCTAGTTCTAGTATTAGTGATATTCCGGGATTAATCGCTTCTCTAATTGTAGATAAGACTCACCATTTAAGTTGCCTTCAATAAAATATGGTCCAACAATATGGTCACCAAAAATGTCATAGCAGACGTTCAATTTTTGTGGTGTTTGACTATGAAACTCCCGCATCACGTGTGGGTCATTTTCTGCCCAATATACAATTATGTCTCCTTACTTCACCATTTAATGCAAATGAACATTCGTCTGAAAAGCAGATATTGTACAATAAAGCTGGAGCGTCGTGCAGTCGTTCACTCATCAATTCACAAAACTGTAGACGACGGTCGAAATCGTCTTCATGTAGATCTTGGACTAATTTAATTTTGTAAGGATGGAATTTGTGTTTATGTAAAATTCTGAAAACAATGCTGCGACAAACACCCACTGCACTAGAAATTTGTGATATTGACTATTGTTCTTCTAACCTAACGTAAGATGTCCCAAAACGGCAACTTCCAAAGTCTCGTTGTGGTTGGTGTTTTTTATTGGCAACCGATCCTGTTTCAAAATTTTTTTGCATTAATTCAATTACGTACTTCTGTGTGGCAGATCTTCCGGGATGAGCAGCATTAAACTGCCTAGCTGTGGCTCTTGTAGATTTATTGTTTTCGTAGTATAATCCTACAATTTCAATTCTATCTTGCAGAGTATACATCATTTTTACGGTAGATAGGTACTTGTAAATGTTGATATTCGAATGAAAACTATACTACCTACTTGACACTTTATTTAAAAAACGTCAAACACCAGTTTTCCGGTCGCTACGTTTTTGTCCCCAAGCAAAACATCGTTTACTTAATTAAGTAGAGTTAGTGCCGCAGTAGAGGCATAGTTTACATTGGAATTCTCCGTAACTCCCAACTGATTGACTTTTCACTTATGATGTATTATACATTTTTGTAATCATCTTGTAGAGGAGTATCCAACAAAGCAATAATGTATAGGGTGTTCCATTTAAAAAATTGGGAGTGGTGACCATAGGGGGGAGAAGGTTAAAGTTATAACGTCTACATATGAGCAAAAAGACGTCCCCCTTTATATGATTCTATACGTTTTTTTTTTCATTTTTTCATAAAAGTGACGTCTTCAGAATTATGTGGGGTGGATAGTTTTCGTTGAAATTCTCTGTATAATCTGTATACCCTTGTATGTGTCGGGTGTAGAAAAGAAATTTATTGTTGTAAATAATACTTCCAACCTTAGTAGCATTGAAAAAAGTGATTCATTCTCACTTCAAAAATGTTAATTTCTGATTTTTTGGTATTTCCAGATCTGTTTTCGAGATAACCTTAAGACATACAAAGAACTTTGGTTAATGTTTTTTATACAAATGTATGTCCGTCGATTATGATGATTAAATTAAACTGATCAAGAAATTGCTGCAGGTGATTTTTAATTTCACTCAAAAACCGTTCAAACCTACTTTTTTAAATCCCTGAATTTACATCACAATTTTATAGCTGCGATCATGTAGATGCAATTAATCACAAAACAATAGATTGTATCGTAATTTGCATTTAACCGTTTAACCACTATGACGCCTCGTCGTAGACGAAGACGAAGTGGTGCTAAAGAACCAAGAACAAACTGTTAGGGAACAGAGACGGACCCCACTACTACACAGAAAGTGGAATGGCGAGCACGTTGCTGTTGAATTTTGATGGTGCAGTTGGTGCCGGGCTGAAACCTCATTCACATGATAGGGTATTAGTGCCGATTCAAATTTAAAAATAAACAAGGCTCAGTCAACGATACCTTTACAGGGATGGTTTGAGGTGCTAGTGAAGTGTCAATTAAAAAGGATTTTTATATGTTATCGCCAGAAAGGAATATACTGAGTTTAATATAAGGATTTGCAGTAAGCCGAATCCCAAAAGGGTATTTATAATTTCATATTTTTATTATGCATACCATCAGATTAAATTTATTGGGAAAATTACACTTTCAATATATTTCTTTCAAAAAAATATTTCGGTTAGATTCAAAACAAATATTGCAATTTTAAAGCGATAATCTAATCAGGATTAAGTTATTTGTATTTTACCTAAATACATTAAAAACACGATTTTCTTTTTTTTAATAACATCATGTTTTGAAAGGAAAACTACAGAAAGGGTGTTAAAAATGGAATTTAAATGTATATTAAGTACTATACATTAAGTGCAATACTTGTTCAATTTTATTTTCAACTTTTATATCAGTTGCCACAGCATTTTTATTATCAATTGTTTCAGATGTGAAACATTTTTCTTAATGGTGTTAGTTCACACCAGACACGAAAAGCGGTTTCTGGGAATTAAATAATATTTTACTAAAGCAAAAATCGCGAATAAAAGTAAAAAATTTGAAGAGAATATATTAAAAACACGAACAATTTAGTATAGATCATTTGATGAGAGAATTATCAACTTCTTAAATAAATTATATAAATTTTTAATTAAGACACACCTATTATAATTTTTACAATAAAATACTGAATGATATTAAATAAATTAAATGTTCTTTGTACTTTTAATGAAATAACCTGATTCTAGCTAAGGAAAAAACTAGATTATTAAAATGCTCCTTTTAAAGAATATCATATTTATTTATAGTCAAAGTTAGTGGATACTTACACACTACTAGTTGAAAATCCCAAATAACCTATTCATAGACGTATTAAGCATAATGCTAACGCTAGTAACGTTTTAAATATGTAGCAGGGTGGTTGGGTATGTTTAGGTGCGTCCTAAATTTGACATAATCTAAGTTTTTTGACAGAAAGTGAACTTTGTGTTCGGTTTAGATTAATAATTAAGTTATTTTAATTAATAATGGTTTTAAATAATGTAAATATACAGTGTAGGTACATATAAAAATGTTTTAGATAATTTGTGCAAGTAAAGAAGTAATAATTGTTTATTGAATATTCGTAAATATGTATTTATATAACCTGTAGAAAAATATTACCCCACCTTGGTGTTTTAATGTATAAATCCATTTATTGTAATTATTTTCGTTTTGTCTCTCTCTCTCTCTCTCTCTCTCTCTCTCTCTCTCTCTCTCAATTCACAAGTTGTCCTGTGAGATTTGCGACAAGAAAAATACTGTTGATTAAGTTTATTGGCGATATATTTTTGTCACCTTCATCCTCCTTGTAGACTTTTTCTAACCACTTTTTATGCACATTGCATTCAGTAATTTCCCTCATTTCATACATGTATATTCAACAGGTACTGGCATTGTCAAATTTTAAAATAACTTATTATTTTATAATAAAACCTTTATTAAATTGTTTATAATATTTTCAAGACTTGGGTCGCAGCAGATATAGGAAGGCTCCAATTAATTACAGCTTTTGCTATATCTGTTCTTGAATAATACATTCTCTAAACGATTTTGTCGTTTCAAATGCACTTTTGGATTCCGATATTCCACCATTTCAGCTCAACAATTCTTCGTTAACATTTATTTGGTTTCTCGTTTTACCAATTAACAAACTGCACAAAATTCACAAGAACCAAATAATCAAGACATTTAGTAGGTTATGATAATAAAAATGAAGTTAGTCACAACACGTCAAAATTAAAATTTGCTCTGTTGCCATGCATATTTTTCTGCTAACATAATACTAACTATTAGCCACCATGTTATTGGCTACTTATTAGTAAAGTATTTAATAGCAACTAATGCTGCGACTATGAATAAGGCTGTAGGTATATAGATAAACATTTCTTTTGTAAATCCGCACTATTACTCTGCTTTACACTAACTCTTAATTAACTACCCTTTTTCTCTTAAATCTTCTCATCTGGTTAGTGTTATCGATGAGATGGGTGGCCTTGACATTCACTTGATTCAAGAGTATTTCTTCGTGAACCTTCCGCAAACTTGGTAATCTAACAGTATGTACCTCAAAATCCCGATGAAGGTTACTATTTCGCCAGTACTAAGGTGCATTGACTGCGCTCCTAATACCTTGTTTTGACGCGTTGTATAACATGTATGTTGCTTTCTCTGTGTACAACCCCAAAGCTATGTACCTCAAGTCCACTGGTTTTAGGATTTACTTGTATTTATAGTTATAGTGGTATTGCATCCCAATAACTAATAAAAATTTTTAAATTTGATTCCCAGTTCTTCTTGTTTCCTTTTGATGTAAGGTTTCCAGCGTAATGAACGTATGTTTTGTAAATTATAAACAAAAATTGTTAGTTCCATAGGAGGAAGACTCCACCTACATACTCATTTTATGGTGGATGAATTTTATTTGTAGGAATAAAATAACAAATTTAAAGAAAGTAGAAGTGTCTTATAACTAAGTAGAACAAAAACTAATGATACGTGTGTAGCTGTACATTGGTATACGTAAGAATAAAAAATATCATTTAATTTTCATGCAATGTAGGTTTTACGAGGCGATCGCATCGTCACACTTATTTGGCAACATATAAGTGGAACACCTGACGAAAAAAATTGAGAATAACCTCATTAAAAAATTCAATAGGTTTAAAGGTTCATGCCGCGACACTGTACTGAATACCGTCTCCGGTAGTCTACTGTGCACAGAGACCAAGACGCAAGTCAATTGGTTCGTTCCAAATGGCGATAGAACCGTTCTAGGTATCGTTCGCGATCCAACTGATTATAGTATTATAGTTCTTGGGCCGGTACAAAAACTACTTTCTGGGAAGGGGTGATAAAGTTGATGTGTCTATCCCTAATTCGAGAGTTTGCGCACTATACAGTACTCGATACGATTCCAGAACGGTTCCTAAATGCCAGTTGGAACAAACCTGTTTATTTTTTGCTTTACTAATTTATATAGGCTACTCATCTTTAATATGACTAACATGGCCTTTGAAAGCTTATACGTGACTTAAGTCAATTGATCCGTGAATAGTCGAGTCTAATTTTGATTGAGAAATTCAGTTTGAGCTGGTTGATATGCGTTAGCAGAATGATGAAATCACATATGTCTTTTTCAATCATCAGCTCTGGTTTCGTGTTTAGATCTTCAACATACCGTTTCTGTTCAGAAAATTTCAAATTTTCCACAGGTCTGACTTGTTTCAATTTAATAGATACAAGAACATTTTTATTGGTTGAAATATCAAGGTAACCCAAGGTGTTCAATAATACCAGGAAGTTGTAATCTACCAATCCACCAACCATTATTCTTTTATCCTGCGGCTCCTTGTAAAATTATTTGAGCTAACCCTTATGAGTTTAATTTTTTTCGGTGTTGACTTGCGGAAATTTCGATATCAAGTTCTTTCTGTCAATACTTTGAACATGATGACGACAGTCGTGTCTTCCTTCACACTCTACATCCTTGCAACATTTCGATGTTAAGGAAAATTTTTCAGTCAAATAACCCTGACAAAATAAACACAATTTCGGACTAAGGATTTTTTCTTTTTGCTATATTTGGTATATTTCTGGTCTTTATTGGAAAACATTATAGATTCAAATCCCGAAACATTTTTGCTTATACCTAATACGAATGTATGTATCAACAAAGTATAGAAATGCAAAACAATAAATTATTTTTCCGATAATTTCGGTCTTTTTCCCTTATGACCATTGTTTCTACAGTAGTTTGCTGTTGATGTGGAAGATGGTAGTATTGTTTCTTGTAGCTTCAGGGCTGGTAATTTTTTCTCTTGTAGCAAATCTCAAGTATCAGAGCAATTTGTTGTTGTTGCATTAAAACACTGATACCAATAAACTTAATCAGTCTTTTTTGTCGCAAATCTCACAGGACAACTTGTAAATTGAAAGAGACATAGAAAACGAAAAGAATTATAATAAGTGGATATTACTTTTTTAAATAAAACTAACTGTTAGCGTTGAAACTGTTAGTTAGTTTTATTTAATTATTAAAAGTATTCAAGGCCAAAATTTAAAAAAAATTATCCGCAATTAATTCATACTATACTATACTTGTTTGGCCCATGCAGTAAATAGGGTGACAGAAGGTGTTAGAAAAAACTTTCCCCATGTAAATGATTTAATATCTTGCGTAAAAAAATATTTTTTTCTACTCCTATATTATAAGTTGTTAATTAAATGCCAATTTTCAGGTTTTCATTATGAAAATGAAAAAGTGACCAATAAAAATCTAGATTTCTAAATAATCAAGTATGCAGAACCAATATTTTCTGAACAATGTTGGATAGTTTCTAAGAGATTCGTGTTTTATGACAGTTTCAATCTTTGGCGTTAGTCAAAAAGTATGGAGGGTAGAAAAAATGAGAACCATCTGAATGTATTGAAAAGTGTCCATCGAAAGGGAGGAAATTAAGGTGGCGTCATAGTAGCAAGTGGAAAGATATTAAAAACAGCGCCATGAAATATTAGAGTAAGATACAAAATTAAAAAAGGAAAGAAATACTTCAGGTTTATTACAGCGCGTATTTTTAAATTATTATATCATAGACAAACATACATACATACATACATATTCTAAATTCACATCCACATGCTAAATTCACATCATTTCCATTAGCTACACGAGCGCCATTTCGGTGAATCTTCGAATTATAATTTGCTGTTTACAGGTGGACACATTTTCAGCTTGTCCCCCATACAAGCTGGTTCTCCTTCCTTCTACCCTCCATTATCAAAAAGGTAGATACCTTCCAGTTTTTAAAAGAAATGTCGGGCGACGAAGTTTTCATACACACCACCTGAAATCGCTGAAAAGGCGAAAAATGAATCCAATAGTTTATTACCTGCAAAATCAAAAAAGGTATATGATAAATTTTGTGGTCAATTTATGGATTGGAGAGTAGCAAGAGAAATATATAAAAAAAAGAAATGTAGTTGAATTCAAATAAAATTTCTTGTTCGTAGAAAAAATAGTGTATGCAACTCTCATGTAATGGTTATCAATACACTCGCATTAACCATACCATAGTGATAATAGACTATTAAAAGCTCAACTTAGAATTCAATTTTATAGAGAGCATTTACCTAATTTTCCTCTTCCACCTCAACCCGTTTTAACACGTTGGAGAACGTGGTTAGAGGCTGCTTTTTTATGTCGAAAACTTTACGAAAACAAAAACTGTTATACAAGAATTGGGAGATGATTCTTCTGAGCCTCTCTTACAAGCCAAATAATTGCTGACCAATCACATTTTATGTCAACAAGTTTCATTTAAAAAAAGCAATTATAATTTCATTTCAAACACTATTATCCAATTAGAGTCATCCAAATTATCTTTGATAGAGGCGGTAAATTTAATAAAAAAATTTGAGTAAAAATGCAAAAATGTTCCGGGACATATTGGAAACCAAATACTTATACAATAAAAAATTCAAAGCAGTAATCGATAAGAACCATAGCTACAAATTCCTTTTGCATGCAGCCAATGCTTAAATTGGAGATTTTGATGAAGCATTTACATTGGAACCAGAAATTTTGTCATATTTAAAAAACGCCCCTATTACGTCTGTTGACGTAGAGAGAAAGAAGCTTTTCTGCATTTAAACATATGTATACTGATAGGAGGCGAAACTTTTTGTTAGAGAATTTCAAGAAATTGTTTATTGTTTTAATAATTAATTAAATTAATCATGTAAAAATTGTTTCGGTAGAAATATTTTTAAATAACAAAATATTGGACTATGTTTTGTTTTATTTCAAACTACGCCATGAAAAAGCAATTGATTGTGAAAATTAAAATATTAATTTTTAAATAATTTCATATTTAAATTTTGTCTTTCATATTTCAACTAAATTTCTTTCATATTTTCTTTCTTTCATATGATCATATTTCCTACTTCTTTTTCATATTTGCCTCACTTTATATTATACTTGAAGAAGCACACGTAAAATGTAAATATTATCAAATAGTATTTATATACCTAAATGTTGTTAGGTCGTCACAAACAATTCAATATGTACTAGTGATGAGCAAAATCCGTCTTGGTCTTGCGATTTTGCAATACCAAGACCAAGATCATACATACACTAGCAAGACCAAGACCGAATGAACAAGAACAAGACCAAAACAGAGAATGCAAGACCAAGACCAAAGTGCAAGACTGAACTAAAAATTACAACTTTCGTTTTAAATAGGATATATGAGAATATTTTTCTTAACTTGAATATATGTTTGCATCGAAACAAAACATTTTGTGTGTTTAAGATTTCTAGATATGAATTGTTGATCATTTATAATTTATACCTATCAAAAGACGTAAGTAGTAAGTAACAAACTATTGGAGCAAGACCAAGACTGAGTACGCAAGACCAAGATTACAAGTATTTGAGCAAGTCCAAGACCAAGACCGAGACCGTTACCAAGACTGTCTTGGTTCTTGCTTTGCTCATCACTAAGCACGGATGACTTCATAAATATGTCTTTGCTACTCCCTTGCTGTAATTCCATCATTATAATTGCAAGAACTGTACTCGTATCAATTACGACATTCACCAATTTTGATAAACCGGAATCTGAATCATTGAAAAGATCTTCGTTCCTGCGGAAACAGAATTTGCAAAACGTTTAATGCTAACTTGTATTTAGCTGTTCGCATATAGCTATGTTCACCAGCAACAGCAGTTGAGAAAAGCTTTCTTTGCTGCTGGAAACGAGTGAGAAATTGTCTAAGATCTACTTTAAGCCAAGAAAACCAAAACGCCTTAGATTTGTTGTACAAAAAATGTACAAAATGGAATTGTGAAACTTTCATACCTGCTGTGATGGAATGTGATCGACATTAAAAAAAATGTGTTATTAATATGATTGCCGATTAGGGTATCCAATTGTAAAGATCGGTAGGGCGGCAAAATTTAAAAAGCTTAGTGGCGGCAAAAGTGTAAATCCGCCACTGAGCGAACGTCTCTACTAACGGCACTTTGGTCACGTGGTACGGGATTTATGATGTATATGTATAATGTATAATTGCCGATTTCGTGTATTGGGCACCTATTTTGCCTATTACGTGAAATAAGCAACTATGGCTTCTTCAATGATTTCCCTTGCCCTTCTCGATAAAAACTACAACTATAAAATCTCCTGGAGGTTAAAAAGAATGAACAATGTAATTCAGCTTGTCATGCTGGTTAAAACAGATCACTGATTAATTTATCGAGAAGGGCAAGGAAAATCATTGAAGAAGCTATAAATAATTGCCTATTACATGAAATAAGCAACTCTGCTGCTTATTTCGCGAATTCGGCAAAAATCTGATCAATACACGAAATCGGCAATTACACAAATTCGGCGAAACATATGCATTATAGACGAATAGCACTTGAAGAACGACGATCATTTTCTCCCTACACAATACCATTCTTACTCTCAAGTCACAATGTTCTAAAAACGTTTATGCTAAAAATCACTTCCCAAAATTTAAACAGCAACCTACTGTATTGTTGAAATGGATCAAACTTTTCCTACTTGTGGAGAAAGAATACTAATAGTTTTCCATAAAAAAATCAAAGTTACCAAAAAATTATTCGTTTATTCTACACTAATGAATAAATTCGAAAATCGTTGAAAAAAAGTCATCAACGTTTATTTACAATAGCTATTTCCAATTATTATACTCTTAGTTGCATTATTTTTATTGAAAGTCATAGACATTAAATTAAAATTTATTTACAAAACAACTTTAACGAATTTAGCGTGGATATAGTAATGATTTTTGTGGCGGCGTATTGCTTAAGCTGGTAATATTAATAATTATTACTGCAAATAAACAAAGCATTATCTCCAGCAACCTGTAAATAGAGGAATCAGATTCTATTTCGTAATAATTGAAGACTGTAAGGTTATTTTTAGCGATAATTAATTGAATCATAGGTTGGAGGTAAATAGCAATATTGTCAAATATACATAGTTGAAAAATTTTGGTAGCATTTATGAAACTGTATATTTTTAGAATATTTAGGATACAAGATAAAAAAACATATTATTTTTAGAGAATTTCGGCAATCAGATTGTTTGTTAGTTTTTGCAATAAATTTAAAACCAATAACATTTTGGTGTAAAAAATAAAAAGACCTTTCAAATTATATAAGCATTTTTTATAAAATTGTACAATATCTGAAATAATAAATTTATTTACTGTATAAATAGATTTGAGGTAGTTGTCGTGGTACAATATTGTTGAATATTTAACTCATACATGTTGTATCAATGCAACAAATGCTAAATTATTAAATGGAAATTCAGCGATAATTCCATGTTGCCATGACAACCATTGTCAGACAACGTTAAAATAATAAACGTGAAACGTCAAGAGTTTCTTAGAGGTTATTAATCGATTCGGAGCTATAACAGAACGGGAAATTGACAAAAATGTATTACGTTACTGTTTCAAAGAATAAATAATTTGTTTTTATTGAGATTTTTAAGTTAGAGACGTTACATTATATATCTGAATATAGTGGAGATATACAGTAATTTGTATTTTTATTCGAGAAATATTCTCCCTAAATACCGCTTGCGCTTAAAAATTAACCGGATAATTTCAAGCTTGTAGTCTAATTCCACTCGTTCTTCGAACAACATGGAAATTATCGGTAATTTTTAAGCACTCGTGGTATTACCACCGAAAAGTTTTGAATTTACCGCCCAAATAATACTACAATTCTCGAGTCCAGTACTGTAAGATGATTCTATTCATGTTCATGTTTATTGTTAATAAAGAAAGTGTAGACGATGTTGAATTAAGGCATAAAGTCACAATTGTTACTATTCCTGATTCCAGAAATGGAGTGGCACGTAAATTTACAGTGACTAAAAATGACGATGAAAAGGTTTGTTATTTCAAAATATTTCGAAATTACATTGTTATAAGATCTCACATGACGAATTTTAATCCTCGCTTCTTCATACGATATTAAAAAGGAAAGTGCTTAAACCAGCCTGTCGGGAAAAACTCGATTTCTTCAATTCCAAGAAAAATTGTTGAATTTCTGAACTTTGAGATCTTTAAGGAGTATACTGGACACTCCCTTAGAAGAACGTCGGCCACTTTATTAGCGAATACTGGAGTTGATGTCTTAGCTCTCAAACGACATGGCGGATGGAAATCTGCAACTATTGCGGAAAGTTATGTAGCGGAGGGCGTCAACAATTAAAAGGAAGTAGCAAATGAAATTCTATACAATATAACGAAGCCAGAAGTCTCCTGCAGCACTTCAAGAAAACTTGGTTAGAGATGGAGATATTATTGAGTCAGAACATTCATACAAATTGAGAAAAAACGAGAAAACATTTATCAAAATTTTGTAAATAATGTTCGTTTGTACTATTAATATTCATATAATTAAATAGGATACACGTTTTATATGGCATAAATTATTACCACCCAAGGGTGGTAAGTTGACTTACAACCCAGTGTCAAAATGAGTTGTTTACAATATAGGGAGGAGAAAAAATAGTATATTGTGCATCAAGTGAGAAAAGTACTTTCCCCACATGTTGCACACTATACTTTTTCTACAAGTGCACACATTTAAAGAATACAAGTAAAGTAACTTAATATTTATTTTTATGGTTAGTAAAACAAAAATAACACTAAAGTATCCTATCTCTAAACTGTTAAATAATTTTATTTGAAATTATAGTTGATGGTGAAATTTGTACAATTTTGTATGGTCAAACCCGGAACGTCATTTTAAAATTTAAAAACTTCTAATATAATCTGACAGTTTTGTGACAACTAAGTAAGAATTTAAAGATGACAGTAGCCTACTAAGTTTTTGCTGATTTTATTTGATTGTCCATATATATGTTTGTGGCGTGGGCAAAGTGCCGTGAGAAATAATATTTCTCACTGTATGAGCAATATTTGGTTATGAAATTAAGTAAGATATGAGAAATACGTCACTTTTCATAGCAGTTGTAGAAAATAGCTATTTGTATAACAAGGGAGGAAAGTGCTACTTTTCCTCCCGAGGATGAAGTTTACTTACTTACTTACAGTAATCATTCAAGGGAGAAAAAGGCACTTTACTCCCATGTTATACATATGATTTTTCCGCCTCCCTCAAATAACAGGACATTTTTAAATAATTTATTTATGAAAGAATTAATTCAAAAAAAAATTGTCCTCGTCGGAATTCGATCCAACACCTAACAGTGAGCTGTGCTCTAACGCGTTGGGCTACCGAGACTCGTATGAAAGTTTTGCGGAATCATGAACATAAATTGCTGAAGTCAAATTATTAATGTAAAAATCGTTAAATTAAAATAACAATTTACTAATTTCTACCATTTTGCAAAATACCGGGTGTTCTTTAATTAAACGGTAAAATTTATACTTATATAATAGAATATAGTTTAGGTTGTCAATGCCGCATCAGTTATTTCATTGATGACGTACCATAACCTCACTTTTACTTTTCCACCCTAGGGAGGAAAATTACGACTTTGCTCCCTACAATGAAGCCAGGAAATGTATACTTTGGATAGAGGTAGACGGAAAACAATTTTTCCAATGCTCTACATGTTAAGGCGGGCTCGCAGTTGAGTAGCTAAGTTAGCGGTTGCGTTGTGGCGGAATGCTGTCGTTCTGCTGACTCTCAACTATTGAGCATAAGAGGCAGCAGCATGGAAAAAAAAGACCAAGGATGTTCAGCTGCAGCACTTGTTCTACCTACATAATTAGCGGAATATTCTCTCCCTCGGTACTGATTTTTTACTAGATCTCCTTTTTATATGTCAAATTCATAATTCTGGACACAAAACATAAACAACAGTCGGCCACGCCGTTTTAACTATAGACTCGTTTATACGATTAGAGGTACTTAATCATAATGTAAGTCACACTGAGGTTACATTGTTATTGTTATTTCTGCATTCTTCACTTATTGCATTTTATGCACTTTGAATCTTTCTTAATATGTAACTTTGGCCTCGTCTATAATGAAGACGGGTTGGGATTTCCCTAATAAAAATTAATCATTATTATTAATTATTTTAGGAAAAGGTAATAGTATGCACTATGAACTGTGTTGTTGGTTTCTGTTGTTCACTAATAAACGTCAATGGTATCCTATTAAATTGAATTTAAAAAATGCATTTTAAGGTGTGTAGAAGATAATATACGATCTAATTAACTTATTAACCTCGACTGTACCGACTTATCGTTAGAAAATAATGCTTGTTGATTGTTTTCAATTGAAAAGTTATTTATTGCGTAGTGTTTTTGTCCATCTCAATGCTCTATTATAGTTATACAAGTTTTTTCATCGAAAGTCAGAATTACTTCAAACAAATCTAGAATTACATAAAAAAGTAAGGTTAAAATGAGAGAAACAAAAAAAATGGATTAATATATCCAAATGATGCACGCGAACCAACTAAATTATACAATATATTTAAACATGCAAATATTTGATTTAATTTTGCGAAATGATCACTTTTCATTAAATCGATTTTTTTTCAAACTGAATAGCAACAAAAAAATCATTGTGTGGTTTTATGAAACCACGATGCAAGTGAAACTTTTTTTTTGGATTGTAGGCAATTAACTGAAAATTTTCGGAAAATTATTTTGTATATTTAGTAGTAGTACCATATCTCGTGGTTGGTATATTCCTATCATTTTTCATTTCAAGTATTCAGTGGGTGAAGCAGATTTCTCTCTTGTCTACTATTGATTCCCCATTTTCCAATTATTCAGTTAAGATTAAGAACGCGATTTTAATACCCTAAATAGAATACTTTTCGTAAAATTTTCAGTTAATTGCCTAGAATCCAAAAAAAAGTATCACTTGCATCGTGGTTTCATAAAACCGCACAATTATTTTTTTTTATCTACTTATACAAGAGTGCGTTTATATTACACAATAAAATTCGCAAATCGCGACATAAAAATTAAAAATTATCATAAACCTAAAACAAATATCACAAAATTTGTAATTATTGCTTTATAACTTTGGTTTAGGATTCCATTTTTTTACTAAATACAATTATTCAGCATTATTTTTATAGCAAATCGAATTCTAAAGTATGTTATAGAATCTGGTATAATTTTTAACGATTTTAAATAGTTGTTCATGTTTTCTATTTTTATATTGTAAGGTACACATGTCGATTTGTTTTATTCTATTTATATATATTTGTAAATTTTTGACAAATTACAAATATTTTATTTAATGTTATAAATGAAACTAACTGTTTCTAATTAATTCCACTATTTAATGAAAAACTAAAAAAAAATTCATTAAATAGTGGAATTAATTAGAAACAGTTAGTTTCATTTATAACATTAATATGAGTAGATTCCACAAAGTAAGGGTCCAAACAGTAAATTCAATATTTTATTTATATTTATGATGTAGTAAAAGCTATTCTAATCAATGATTCTAGTTTATTTCTTATAGTTTGATGTTCCCAATTAAGTACTAGAACGTACATTATATAAATTATTTATACATAAAATTATATAAAAGACCCAGCAATAACAAAATACTGTTGGAATGCTAACGATTGTTTAATGAATCTCTGTAAATTAGAGAAACTACTAAGCATAACGACTCGACATATCCTGTTTTTTTTTTCAATACCATATTCAGATCAGTTGTTTACTTTTCACTGAAATATTTACTTATAGCATTGTTTAATAATATCTTATACATAAATTGTGCATAATCATTACTCAGTCACATTCTAATACATTCCCAGATTCAAATAATACCATTAAACATTGATTATATTAATTACGCTCGACTGAACATATTTCTTAATGAAATGATCATTAAAAACGAAAATACAAAAGTCATCAATAACACAAGTATAAAAGATTGAATGTCAAGGTGAAATCCATCATCTGGTCACAACAAGTGAATTAATTTCATTTTTTGCAACATTCGTCTACAGGGAAAGTATTTGATGTAAAAATAGCATACGCGGTATAAAAATTTTGTTTTCTCCACGTTAAGACTTCCTCTTTGGAGCCAATACCAACCAACGAGAAGCAAAAGCCGGTATTTTAAGGTGGGGGTAAACCGGACATCTGTCAATCGTGTCGATTTAATTACGACGGGGATGTATTTCTATCATATCCTAAACTGTCATAAGTAACTAATATAATTTAAATAGGGAAAGTATGATATATCATTAAAAAGGTAATTTTACTATGAATTTAGCCATGTGACTGTTTGTTAAGTAACTTTTCATTTTGGCGCCTTCTTGCGGGTTCATAAGCATTTCCGTATTATATAATATTGTAATACGTTATTTGAAAACTAATTTCAACCATTTAATATTTGTCATTTTGAAAATTTTTAACAAAAGTATATGCACATATTTCAATATGCACTGACTCTGATTAATAACAAAACGTAAACAACTATAATTTATATACAAACAAGAGAAAATACTTGTAATGTTCTTGTATAATATCGTAACTTTGGGATTTCTATGGTTTGAAGGTCTTTAAAACGATAAATTATCAACAAATTCTACCTTGTTAGTGAGTTAGTATTGAAAGAATCCGGTTATTTATATAGAATGAAAAAATTAGAACCAGTCAAAATATGGAATTACCACATTCCATTTTTTTATAATTTGTTTATTTCATTTCATAATAATGAAAGATTTTTTACTTGAGTAGAAATCCTATGATTATTTAATTTCAGGTCATCTAATTGAACAGAGTCAACCAGATTATATTTTATTCAGATTCCATAAGGGTAGTTTTCACTTAACTGTGTTAGTATAGATCTATTTAAATATCCACTCACCGGCAAAATAATCGATCCATTCAAAAAATTGATGAAGTTTGCTCATTAATAAATTTGTTATTTTAAATAAGATTTGATCATTTTTTTTATATTGTAGGTAAATTTATATGAAATCCAGCACTTGTTTAGAATATTAAGAAAATTGGGCGTACGTCATTTTATACAGGGTAACACAAAGTGTGCTTTTTTACTTTAACCCGGGATCGGTCGCGTTGTTAGATTTTATGTTCAAAATGGATGGCAAACAAGAACAACAATTATTAAAATGGTACAATGAGATAGATTCTGATCGTGAAATGGACTCTGACAGTGAAAATGAAAATAGTGGCGTTTCTCCTGAGCTTAGTGTACATAGTACGGATCTCGGTACGGAAGCAAATCAATCGGATTCAGAGAGCGACGATTCCTTTATTGCTATCTTAGATTCGCCTGTGCCTTTGTTTGAAAATCAACATAGAGTACCCATACCCATATTTGTAGGAAAAGATGGGACCGAATGGCTGAAGCATAAACCCGATTTACCTCGATTCAAAACACGTGCACATAATCTGAAGATTTTGTAAAAAGGTGCTCCAATAATTACAGTGTTGGAGAATATGTAACAATTGATGAAATGCTTGAAGCATTTCGTGGGAGGTGCCGCTTCAGGCAGTTTATTGCAAACAAGCCTAGTGAAATACGGCATACAGATTTGCAGCCTAATTGATTCGAGAACATCCTACACACATAACATGGAAATATATCCTGGCAAACAACCTGATGGGCCTTTTCAGTTATCCATGCTGCAGCTAACGTGGTAAAGAGACTAATATCCACTATAGATGAATCAGGTAGAAACATCATTATGGACAACTATTTCACTTCAATACCCCTTGCCAATGATTTGCTTGTTAATCATAAACTTACCATAGTTGGCACATTGCGCAAAAATAAACGAGAAATTCCACCAGAATTGATCAATATAAAAAACTGGCCAGTCAAGTACAGTATTTTTGCTTACGGTGAAGATGATAATAATAATTGTCTTCTTGTTTCATATATGCCGAAAAAAAACAAGAACGTTTTAATGCTTTCAACACTCCATGATGATGGCACAATTGATCCAGCTAGTAATGAAGCCAAACAACCTGAAGTAATCACATTTTACAACCTTACTAAAGGACCGAGGTGGACGTGGTGGATCGACTGAAGTCTGAGTATTGCGTCACAAGAAAGAGCAACCGCTGGCCATTGACCGTATTTTCTAGGTTGTTGAAAATAGCACTAATAAATGGACAAATAATTTGCAAAGCCAATACAGGTATTATTACAACAAGAAGAAAGTACATAGTGGATCTTTCAAAGCAGCTGACACTTCCCCATCTAACACGCCGTGCATCAATCCCAACATTACCGCTGATGCTCCGAAGAAAAATAGCAACCGTCTCTGGAAATAATTTAAATGTGATCGTCGCACCACCCCAAATTGTACAGACGAAAATGCGATGTAGGTACTGCCCTATTAGGAAAAATCGTTTCACCATGCAACGCTGTGGAACATGTGAATTTCCAATTTGCAAAGAGCATACCATGACAACCATATCGACATGCACTTCCGGCGACGCCCATGGAGAAGATTCCGATCAAGAAATGTTAATTTAACTTTGCCATTATTTTCGTTGTTCTAATTATCTTTGTTCAAAAATAAAATATTTAAGCATCACTTTAGTTTTAAAAAACAGTAATTATTATATCAAATCTAACACGCGACTTTTAATGTAATTATTTTAACGCGACTTATCGCGGATTCTCGATAAAGATCCCTACCACTGGTTGGAACACCAGTGGATTCGGCAAAATTTCCGGTTAGGGACGAGAGTGCTCCCGGCGTCGGTGATTAGCCCCAGTTGCAGAAATAGACCGACGTTAAATAACCAAATAAAAAAAAATCGCGGGTTGACTTCAAAACCACATGTGAAGTGTCAGAATTATTTCCTCTTGAAATATCTTATCTTGTTATCAAGACACGTCCTTTATTTACAATTTTTTTTTTATTTATTACAATAGCTTCATTTTTGTAAAAGATACCAGGGTTTAGGAAAAACGTTACATGTTCACATCTTTCCTATGGTAATAACAATAAGTTTACGGATTTCACTAAACACCGAATATAATGAAAACTAACTAGAAACAAAGTGAAAAACATAAAAGACTTAATACGGATTGTTTTCACGTGCACGGATAATAGCTGCAATTCGTCTTGGTATGCTCTCAATTAAGTTTTGAATGTAAGCCTGGTCGATTTGATTCAATTCTTCAATTAGAACTACATTAAGCTGCTGTAAATTTGCAATAGTTAGTAAACGATATCGTATTTTCCTCCCACACATGCTCAATAGGGTTTAGGTCTGGGATTATAGCAGGACAATTTACTACCGAGATTTCAACCTCGGTAAACACTCACGCACAAGGTAATACCAAAAAGCGCATATCAGAAGTGTTTGAAAGAGACATCATAGATGTCGATGCGTGAATTTTTATTTTCCGAGAAAAACAAATTAACCGTTTTTTAACAAACCGCATATATAATATACCTCATAGAAGAGGTGTCATGACCTATTTATTGAAGATGTATGTTACAAAATAGCTTCTTATTTCTTTTGCATTATTTTTCTCACATTGTGTATGTTATTGTTCAATGTTCGATGTTTTGTTTTTTCATTCATTCCAATATCTTTCTCTTTACAAAAGATACAAATATTTAAAGAAAACTCTACAATTTTTGCGACGGGCGGGTCGGCACGCACAATATCGCTCTCTTTATTTTTCGTTTGCCGTCTTGCTTCGTCGTTTGCGCATTTGAAGTCGCTAGCTATATTTGTCTAACTATACCTAGTCTAGTCTCTTCCTTTGTTATTATTATTCCTCCTATCCGTTGCCTGTCTTGTTTGTGTTTATTTAAGTCGCTATGACGGGCGTGAAGACGAGCGTGAAGAGATTATCCCTGATATTCCACTGTTTTTTTATCTTTTGTTACTACTCTATTAGAAGTAGTTTGATGGAGGTATGGAAAACTGAATGCATGAATTAACTTAGGTTATTCACTCTTACATTTGAATTTATAGTTTGCTTCAAAATTTTCGTCGACCAAAGTAAAAAAAAAAAGATAAACAAATAACAAATTAATAACGCGTAATTCCTCTTCGTGCTCTTGTACCAGCTTGCATTCGTCGACGTAAGCTTGCTATTAAGTTATTGATAACCCGCTGAGGAATGTTCTCCCATTTTACGAGAACTATACGTTCCAAATCTTGTATGTTTACTGGAGCAGGTACGGGAGTTTGGACCAATTTTTTAGAACATCCCAAAGGTGCTCAATTGGGTCTAAGTCGGCTCTTCGTGTAGGAAAGTTTAATTTTTGGATGTTTATTTCATTTAAATAATATATCACAGATCTTGCTATGTGAGGCAGTGCATTATCTTGCAGGAAAATGAAATTATCGCCTATGTATGGTGCAAATGGCATAACGTGGCATCAACAGACCAATGCTCATGATCCCTTGCAAACATCTACCTGCATCGTTTGTGTTCTCTTGTAAGCAAAGAAAGACGGTCTTCTACTAGTCAATCCGAAAGTTTTTCTGCTTCTTACCGTTTTAGATGAAATTCCAACATTTCTGACCATTTCAAGTTGACTGGTCAATTCTCTTCCTTCCTGTCATTTTTTGGTCGATTAAAACCGGTTGTCGAAGAAAACGCTCATCACGGTGGCTGGTAATCTTTTTCCTTACCTTTTTCTCAAAATTTTCTGATCATTCGACTGATGGTTGAAGTACTCACTTCTAACAAATTGGTCACATAACGCATACTTCTTCCCTCTTGAATCAAAGTTGTAGCTCTTACGCATTCGTCGAAGGTTAAATTATGTGCACTATTCAGGATACCTTTAAGTATACTACGCCTTACAAACTACTCTTATCAATCCAAAAACTGGAAAAACACTCTCAAACCACACCGTTCTTGCTTTAATATTGACACAATAAAAAAATATTAATTTCTTTTCTTTGTAAAAATTGACACCAGCCACATACGATTTATTTTGTAAATAATTCACTGTGAGTTTAATTTGAATTACAAACATTGTAGAGTTTTCTTTAAAACTTTGTAGCTATTGTGAAGAGATGTTGTAATGAATCAAAAAACAAAATAACGAGAATTAATTATTTATTTTTTTAATATTAATTATTCTTCCACTCGGTATAATAAATTTTCAAATTTATTCTTATAAAAATTAAAAATGCTTGTGATAATTTCAATAAATTTCCTACAATTTGCCATAAAAAATCATTTTAATCGGTTGAAAATTGAAAGAGTTATTCTAAATCAAAAACAAGCAAAATTTTAAGTGTAGCCTTAATTTTGAACATGAGTTTACTTGCGCTTTGTCAAGTTCGATGAATATCACTTGATCGACTGAAATACTCTGTCAATTTTTTCTGAATAGGTGGAAACATATTTTGAAGTCATTTTATGATGAAATATGACGGTATAAAGTAACTTGTAGTTAAATTTTAAAGGCAGCAAAGGAGGTAAATACCAGAAATCTGTGATTTTTAGAGTCCACCCGTAGTTCATGTGCAATTATGCACAATTCTGTATTTTGTTTATCTATTTATCTCTTTAAGAATGTGTGGAGACGATGGAGGTCTAGGAGTATTTACAAGGCTGTGGAAGGTGTGGAGTTAAGAGCATTAAATTAATCTATCAACATTTCAAGTAATAAAGAATTTCATACTGCATCTACATCAAGTATATTGTACAGGGTTTCTCATTATATTTTGACCCCCACTTATTTTCATTAATTTCGGGAATACAAAAAAAAGTTTCAAATAAAAGTTGTATTATTTTATCTATACCGACCAAATATGTAGCAACAGACTGAATTTTGTATACAGGGAGTGCCCAATAAAATGCATCTTCAATATTTTAAATGGGACTCCCTGTATTTTTTTATAGTTTTGAATTGCCCTGCATTTTCTAATTATAAATATATAACATTGTGTAGCATTAGTTTTGTTCTATAATGGCGTATGGTACTACTAATAAATTCACATATAGTTCAAAAACAATAGATAAAATAATACAACTTTTATTTGAAACTTTTTTTTGTATTCCCGAAATTAATGAAAATAAGTGGGGGTCAAAATATAATGAGAAACCCTGTACAAAACATGGTTTCAATCAAAACTCTACTGGAATTGGATGAAACGTGTATCTGTGTCATTGGGAACGACAAGAAAATGACTATAATAGGTGATAAATAACTGGATACAGACCGAATCGATAAAATGAAAAGTTCTATATAAACAAAAAGTAATTCGATCGGCCGTTGAATTCCAAATTTCGAAAATTTCTGAATGTTTTTTTCTATATTGCCACAGTATGAACCTTTTGTCACTTGAGAAATGCCATTATAATTGACTATAATACTTTATAGACGAAAGCGCTTTGATCTTTTTTCTCGATGTATAAAACTTCACATCCTTATAATAAATGTAAAACTAACAATTTTTTTTATGTCACACGGTCAGTATTCTATTAAACAATGAAATGTGAACTGAAAAATGTTTATAAAGTCAACAATGGAAGCTTGCAGTTCAAGGTATATTTTATCCTTAGCTGGACTGAAAAATTGCATTCACAATCCGTTAGGCAATTGTTAAATATAGTTTGTGTATTTTGTGTAATTTCATTTTTTCGTTGTGCATATTTTCCTAGAATAAAAAAAGGAACATTTCGATATTTTGAACTTTTATTATTTGGGATGATTTTAATCCACAAAACATTTTTTTTGACTAGTTTAATAATTGCTCCTGAACGTCAACTGGCCGAATCTTCGTTTGTTATAGATATACTCACGCACAGCATTAGTATTCTGTAAATTTTTCCTTAATAACAAAATTGGGAAACATAAACTTATTCTACTTTGACAATTTTAAACATGCAGTATTTATATATTGGTACAATGTAGTGAAACATTCCCAATTGCTTTGTTTGAATTCTACGTTAATTGGTAGTTGGATTCCTTTTTGTGCGATTTGACGTAGGCAATTGTTAATGTGGTGGTTGCTATTGTTGCATTCGGGTACGAAATGTCTTATAGGTTTCCCATGACCCCACATGAACAGTTAGGATTGTTAACTAATCCAATTTCGTATTCATAGTCAGGATAAAGGCATGGTTTTTTCTCTTTCTGTTCATGGTTCTAATGTAGTCCTTACTTGCTAGAGCATCTCCTCAGTGTGCACTTTCCAGGTTCGGTGAAGATAGAGTCAAGCTCTGACAACAGGCCTGTTACCAAAACAAAGGCAACCAAAGAGGACTGGGAACTCACGAATAAGATATTCAGACCCCATCTTATCAAATGGGCCGTGAACTCATTTGACCCCTACAAAACTCCAGGACCAGATGGCATATTCCCCAAGCTTCTGCAAGAGGGACTAGACATCATAATGGGTCCTTTAGTTCTGATTCTTCGAAGCAGCCATGCTCTAGGGTATACACCAATTGCATGGAGAGAGTCAAAGGTGGTGTTTATTCCTAAACCAGGAAAAGAAACGTACACCCAGGCTAAATCCTACCGACCAATCAGTCTGACATCATTCATGGTGAAAACCATGGAAAAAGTCTTACAAATGTATTTACAAGAAGGAGCGCTTAAGAGCATCCCTTTACATAGACTACAATGGGCTTATCAAGCAGGGAAATCAGGTGAAGCTGCCCTGCATAATTTGGTCTCAGGTCTTGAAAGGAGCCTGAATCATAAGGAAGTAGCCCTTGCAGCATTTCTAGACATCGAAGGTGCTTTTGACAACACATCGATGTCATCAATTAACAAATCCCTTAAAAACAGAGGGATCAACAGTACCACATGCAAATGGATAGGATCCATGCTTGAGCATAGGAGAATAACAGCACATGCATGATAAAACATACACTGTTAGGACAACTAAAGGATGTCCTCAAGGTGGAGTACTTTCACCACTTTTGTGGAACCTAGTTGTGGATGACTTGATCTGTAGGTTGAATGATCAAGGCATATGGACGCAGGGCTTTGCGGACGACATAGTGATTGTCACCAATGGGAAATTCCCGGAGGTGGTTATGAATGTCCTACAGGAAGCACTGCGAATTGTGGAGGAATGGTGCCTTACAGAGGACCTTTCAGTTAATCTAAAAAAAACCAAACTAGTTGCTTTTACGAATAGAAGAGTTCTCCCGCAGGGTAGAGTACTGTTGTTCGGAGAAGAACTAGAAATATCCAAAGAAGTCAAATATCTGGGAGTGACCCTTGATTCCAAACTGAATTGGAAGGCACACCTGGAAAAAATTACTACCAGGGCGACTAGGCATTTCTGGCAATGCAGAAGAGTTATGGGCAAAACCTGGGGAATACGACCTGAGGTGGTTCACTGGCTCTACACAACTGTGATAAGGCCAACGATCACCTATGGAACAATAGTCTGGTGGAGGAGGACAGAAGTGTCCTCTGCAGTTAATATGTTAACTGCAATCCAAAGACAAGCGCTTCTTGGTATTACCGGGGCAATGAACAGCACGGGGACGGCATCAATGGAAGCCCTTATTGGACTTCCTCCTCTAGAACTTTTTATAAGGGCGGAGGCAATGATGGCAATTCTTAGGCTGAAATCGGGAAACTTATGGTCCCCGAACAATGTTCGAGAAGGACACACTGATACAACTGGGACATTACTAGACGAACCCATATTTCACATGAGTTTTGATAGCATGACACCAGAGAATATATTCACTGAGCGAGTGAATATCATCATCCCATCTAGGGAACAGGTGATGCACCCAGGTAATTCTGGAGAAATCATCTGGTTCACCGATGGCTCCAAAACAAACCATGGCACTGGGGCTGGTATAAAAGGACCTAGAAAGAGAATGTTCTTTAGCCTTGGTCGATATACGACTGTGTTTCAAGCAGAGACGATTGCCGCTATAGCCTGTATTGATGAAAACATCAGAAGAGGATATACCGGACAAAAAATTGAAATATTCACTGACAGCCAGGCTCTGCTTAAGGCTATCAGTAATCCTACAACTAGGTCTAGACTGGTGAAAAACTGCAAAGAATCCCTCAACAGGCTGGCAAGAGACAACAAAGTGTCTCTAATATGGGTGCCGGCACATGAGGGTATTGCAGGTAATGAAATGGCGGACCAGTTAGCTAAAGAAGGCTCTAAAGGAGACTTCATAGGTCCGGAACCGTTTTGTGGAATCACAAAAGATTGCATAAGAGGGGAAATCGGGAACTGGCTAGATAGGGAACACCAATTCAAATGGAGGGTGACACGAGGGCACCTTCATACAAAGAGTTTACTGAACAAGGTAGACAAGGAACTCTCAACCAGGCTACTGAAACTGGGTAAGAGACATTTGAAGACAGTTACCGACCTGGTGACTGGACACTGCACCTTGAGGAAACATCTGTACAATATGGGCAAAGTTAGTGAACCTATGTGCAGAAAATGTGAACTTGATGATGAAACACCTACTCACATACTCTGCTTCTGCGAGGACTTACAAGAGCTTAGACGGAAGCACTTTGGAGAGGAAGTTATACAACCATCACAACTACTGAAAATCCCTCCAGTCAAACTAGTGACCTTTATAGAAGACACGAAGCTACTGGAATGGAAGTAGATAACATGGGATATGGTACAAAGATTCAGATCAAGTGCCTGGGCTGATGAGCACAACCCAATTTATGAATGAAAAAAAATATATTCATGAAATTTAAAAATTTTATAGGGTTTCTATTATTTAGTGAATCATTAAAATAGCTCATTATACAAGGACAGCAAAAGCAAAGAGAAATAGAAATGAAAGCTGGATCAAATAGAGAAGGGAATTCACAAGAAAATATAACACAAATTAAATAAATCACCGAGAATAGTGAAATTCAGAAAATGCTAAAAATTCTGGCTAATATGAAATAGAAAATCGAAGATACGAAAAATAACCGAATATTATACTCTTTGTAATGTCAACGTAAAGACATGAGGAAAAAGTACGGTTGTCAGATACTTAGATACAAATTTATTAGTAAGCATTAAAATGGGGCGTTTAAAATTGCTGGAACAAATAATTAATTAACATAACTCGAACTTGAACTGAAAAGCCGACAACTAGCCAACTTAGCTGCTAAAACAAAAGGACTAAAATGATCCAATTACAGTATTTGGCATTTACACCCAATGAGGCGATTAGTATTTATGCGGTCCATTGTGTCGTTAAAATGATTTACAACATTAGTATACTCGCCAGTGGTGCCGGGACTTGTGTAGTGTTTAGATATGTGGAGCAGTATTTTATTTCAACTAGGTTTGTTTTTATCATAACCATTTGCTGAACGACCAGTAAGTCTTATAAATATAATTTATTAGTATGGCATTTTGGATACTATTTAAAACGACAGTTCGATATGATCTATTTCTGGAATCTAATAATTTATAAAAAATATATGCACGCCATTCGGCGTGATTAAAAATCTCTCTACTGAAATTGACTGTAGAAAGAGTATACACGAAAATATAAAAGGACATACGTATTGAAGGGAAAATAATTTGGAAATACTTATACCTATATTAATTTAGAGGAAGGAAATTTGTTAATAAAATTGAAGATAAGACAACAGATTTGGAAAGAATAAATTTGGAGAGATTATTTGAGCTAGTTGAGTTTAAAAAAGAAATTGGAAGATATTGTTTTTAAACTGACATTACACAGTATACAGGGAGATTGATAAGTAATGGGCGAAATTGTATACGTTCAGAAGACAATAATATTTCACTTAACAACAATGGGTCTAAGCCTGCTCCTTATTGAGATACGGGATGTTAAAGTGAAAAAAATAAAATAGATTTTTGTTGATAGATCAGCTATTTTTCTAGTAATGACTTTGAGTATTCACTAGTTTTAGTGAGTGTAAACAAGAATATCTGAGAGGATCTGGGTTAACTCGAAGATGTCGCCACATACCCCATATTGAATAGATGAAATCACCTACACATCTTTGTCGCTCATTAATTCACCACTTACTTATTTAGTTTGGTTAGCTTAATGATTTCTGCGTAATTTGATCTTAAAAATATTAGACGTTTTCGAGATAATAATTCAAATATCTCGAAAACGGTTAAAAAAGATCTGACGAAAATTCGACAACTAGATCATAAATGCAAATATATTTTTGTTTGCAATGCAAATTAACATTTGTCATCAGAGTGCCTATAAAAGTAGACTTTAGGGATCCAAACTTTTCCAGTAGATACTCTTTGAGTAAATTATTAAAAGTAGTATGTTGAAACCCGATATATGTGTTGGTTACGCTATTTTATTATTATTCAAAATAATTTCAGAGGTCACCGTTAGTGTTAACCTCACCTTATTTATCTCTGTTTAATGTTAAGCATTATTTCGAACAGTAATTCGTCGTGGTCACATGAACTTTTATTTTATAATAAGACAAACAACAACCAAATATTTGTTTTCGCTGTTCATCACAATTCTTCATACATCAATAGATGTCACTCTTCGTCGATTTTTACCAATTTAATCCGTTACTTGTCAAAATTCTTTTATCTATAATATAATTTAATCTTTAAGATTTCAAAAAATAATAGTTCAATACTATTAAACGCTTTACTAAATTAGAAAAATAAATTTCTAATTTTGTAAAGCGTTTAATAGTATTGAACTATTATTTTTTGACTTCCATAGATCACGCTTTACTAATATGACAATTATTTACAGGTAACTGTAATTAAGTAAATTAATCTTTTAGATTGATCATTACTTGTAATAAATAAATTGATTTTAACTCTGTTATATCTTATCGGTAAAAATGCGAATAGCTGTGTAGATAGAAATATTTGTCATTAAAGGTAGGTAGGTAACCAAATTGGTTTCTTAAATTACCAAGTAACTATAGTTGCAATAAAAAATTTCAATACCAGTGAAATGTCACCAATTTTAATGAGAATATCAACACTTTCTCATATTCTATACTAAAATAATAACACCATTATTGAATCATATGCAAGTAGGTCGAATAACACATTCGTTCACATTTAAAAAAGCCTGAGATGCATTCTTAATAATCAATTATTATAATACTTTTTTAAATGAAACTGATTCTAATTAATTCCACTATTTAATGAAAAAATTAATAAAAATTCTAAAATATTATTGAACATTTTTTGACAGTTCTAACAACCAATCAAATATGGTCATTTTGTGTCAAATGAAACAATTTCATCCAATCATGTCAACATTACACTGATAATAACTGCAATCAGTGCAATTATCAATCTCCATGACAACGCTATTGAGTTTGACAACTTCATTCCAAATAAATTTCAAAATGTCACGTTTTGGTAATGCGAATATTCAAAGTATAAATGCGCGACAGAAATACAACCTAAAGTGACAAATATATTTGGGGAATATTTATGGAATTTTGCTGCGAACGAGAATATGAATTAAATGAAGATATTGGCGTTGATACTAAAAGATTGGGCGGTCAATATGAGAAAGAAAGACGGGACCGAATTTAAAGAAGCAACGGTGAAGAGAATGTGGAACGTTTCATGCAAACTTTTACAAGAAAAGTATTATAATGATTGACCCGTCTAGTTCTGTGTTAGGTGTTAATGAATATTTGGTGTCAAGTAGATGTTTTGCGTAATGTGATTTATCTGGCTGTTTTAATCTGCATGCTCGTAAGTGTTCATTGTGTCTAATTTCAAAATTTCGAATTGTTTGGCCAATATTACATTCTGAACATTTAATTTTATATATTCCAGTAGGGTACTAAAAGGAACAGCTTATAGAATAGCAGGGTTGGCCGATATACAGATTGCGAAAAATATTATCTCGACATACGATTTACACAAGTACGACAAGGATAATATGAACAACACTACTTGAAAGAGAGAGAAGAATTGTTCGCACACGCCCATCTAGATGGGCGTGGGATGGAAAAATATTTGAAAGTGAAAGATCAACCAATTACGGTAAAAAAGCGTTTGTCAAAAGAAAAGATATGGCATTAGGATCACATCATTATTTGGCGAATATGCTTGATCACAGATTCTTCGGACAAAATTAAACACAGTTTCAAAAACAACAGGCTTTCGATCTTCTAAATTCAACAAACCCAGCATTTGTTCCGCTTGTTATGGCTCTTACTACAAAGTCTTGTCCATTCCCAAGGTATTTCTTTTCTGCACAATTTCAAACAACAAATCCATTGATTTGGTGGAAATCGGTTGCAATTCCTGACACCGCATGGCCAAAAAAAAAAACGAATTCTTACAACTATGAGAGCAGTTATTCAGTGCAGTAGCGGCAACAGCTGGTTTAGAAAGAATTTTTTCTAGCTTTGGAATAATTTAATCCAAATTAAGAAATCGTCTAGGCAATGAAAAATCGAGTAGACTAGTATTTATTTTTAAATGTTTAAATCAAAATACCGATATAAAAGCTAAAAGCTTGGACTGGATCTCCTCAAATGATGAAGTAGCTGGCTAGTTGCTTTAAGTGAAGATGATGATTGATGATATTCCTCTTTCACGATTTTGCATTACTTAAAAATTTATGAAGCGAAAAGTTTTTTTTTAATATATTTTAGGAAAAATGTTATTTTTTATCTTCGTTTATCTCGGAACATAATCAAAATTTCTGATATATATCGGATATATATCGTATTCGATATAATATCCGATATTATGATATTTACATAAATATCATGATATTTGCCAACCCTGTAGAATAGATAACATGAAGACATTACTGGAATATCCTACAAAAATACCAAGGTAGTAAACGAAACCGATCTTCATCTCAATTGATTTAAACTTTAATTAAAACATATTTCACTAATAAACAAATCTAAAACAATGTAATTAAATATTTTGTAATCAAATCAGAAAACTGCATAAAGTTTTGTCATCAACTATTTAAAGAGTAGTATAACTCAGAGCTAGAGAAAGTATTAGATAGGACAAGAACATGTTGTTAATTAGCAGTGTATCTAGACAAAATACATACTTAATCAACCCAATCAAACAAGACTCGCCACCATCTTATTTTTTTAAAAATATGTATAAACATATGAAGCAGATATTTTCCTGTATAATATGTATACTTAGTTATAGATAAGTGTAATGAGGTAGTATTTTATAGTCTGCTCAGTTTATACAGGGTGATTCATTAGTAATGGGCCAAATTGTACCTACACGTTCATAATAATAATAATAATATTTGACTTAACAACAATGAGTCTAAGTCTGCTCCTTATTAGAGATACGGAATGTTAAAGTGAAAAAAATTAAATGAATTTTTGTTAATATATCAGGGGCCTGGTTTTTAACTGAGGAAGTAGAGCTTCTCGAGAGAACACATATTCTGTCTTTATTATTTTTGGTTACTTTCTCACTGCTGTGACAAAGACAAAATATCTGTTCCCTCGGGAAGCTTCACTCCCTCAGTCAAGAGCACGGCCTCGGCTATTATACAGGTGCAGATTACAGATATGTCACAATGAACACTTTTGTAGATCTTCCAATCCCGAGTAAATCCCATTCTGGAACGATCCAATAGCATCAAATACGACTGAGTAATAGATATTAAAAAAAATCATCAGTTTACGTGTAGTTTAAATTGGAAATCTTTTTATGCGATGGGTGAGTACTTAGAGTTAATATTAAGAGCTGAAATTTTCAGAGCATTTTTTTGAGACATTTCCAACAATATTTTGATGTGGGAGCGAAAATAAAAAAAGCACCTTGGTCAAAGCAAACAATATTTACAAAAAAATTAAAGCAGGCGAATATTCAAGCACCGTTTTAATATTACTTTTTGTCACAAAATCAGATAAATCAGTTTTTGTTTTTTTCTAGTATACAACTAGAGTAAAACATATTTTTGATTCAAGACACAAAAAGCTATGAAAATGACAATATTATTCGACTCACTGATAAACAAAATTATAAATAATTGGTTAATTAGTAAAACTAGATTAAAAGCTAGAAAAGACAAAAAGGAACCTGAATTCCTATTCCCCAATTTGCATAAAAAATATGATTCCCTTATGAGACACTCTTCCCAGAAGCTTTACATTTCTATCTACTAACATTCAAGATATTGCTACGCACTTTATCATGAATCATTGTATGCAACTAAATGAACGCCATTTTATAAATAAAAAGCATAGTCTATATATGTTGCATGTTCTAGAAAAAGTCTCGTAAAAAAGGTCACTGTTCTCACACAGCAATCATATTTCACTATTATGAATTACTAATCATGTGATTTTAAATTATCCTAGATGTGTGTATAGCAATTACCATTTAATTAATCTAGTAAGGAGAAGGAAGTAATTTAATTTTCAATTTACTTAGTACGGTCTTTGAAAAGTTATAATCCAGTTTCACTTCAAAACAGGACAAAATTGCATTTTTTAATACACCTTCATTTTGGCGTCTCCAAAAAATCACCAAAATTAAGTTTTCGTTTATATCTCGCTTGTTATTGATCGTACAAAAATATCTGCTTGATCAAAAATGTAGAGCGATTTTTTACAAAAATAGTAACCTACAATTTTCACGTAGGACCGTCCGTTTTTAAGGTAGGAAACTCACAATGAGTCAACATCAGGAAGGAATATTGTACGGCTCGCTTTTTTACAGTGTCTCTCCCATAAGCCCGATCCATGTCTCTCTCAAAATAAAAAAAATCAGGCTTCCTCTTCCTCAGCGTCTTCTAGAAGAAGTAATGACGTCTTCTCCGTTCTCGTGATCGATGTCTTTGAAGTCGTTGCCTATCTCAGCGTCTTCTTCCTTAATTTCCCGCTGCAGGGCATTTCCTGTATGTAAAATCAGAGCATTTATATCTACAGCATATGCTTCACTTGAGCAACAATAAGGAAGAAGTGGCATTCGAAAAATTTACTGATGGGCTCTTCAGAATTGGACGGTTCAATAAATTCAACTGCGGAACCTGAGTGACATGGTAATGGGTTGTCTTGCAAAATATTTTCATATAGAACTAGAAAAAAACAGTAGATAACTTTTAAACACTATTGTTTTTCAAAGTATTCTCCACGAAGAGAATTGAATTTTTGCATCCTTTGGAACCAATTCTGGAAACAGTTATTCCACTAGCTTATTGGTACATTCAAAATCGTTTTCGAAGGCGTTGACTGCATCTTCTGGGGACTGAAACCTTTGACCACGCAGATAATACATAATTTTTGGAAAAGTAAAAAAGTCGTTGGGACTTAGGTTAGGGCCGTATGGAGGATGGTCCAACAATTCGATGTTTTAAATTGTTTTTCGAGCTGTGTGGAAACTTGCATTGTCTTGGTGGAGGATCATTCGTCGTTGGAGTTGGTTTTTCGAAATTACTTCCGGCAAACAAATCGATATGTACCAATCATCAATAACAATTCTTTGATCTTGCAGAGGAACTGTTGCTACATCACCCGCTTTTGAGACAAATGTCGCCACCATCTGTTTGGAAACACTTCGAGAACGAATAACTTTCGTCGGTTTTGGTTCATCTTGGAACACCCAAACAGCTGACTGACGTTTATTTTCGAGTTCATAAGAGTAAATCCAGGATTCATCACCACTGACAATACTGGATAATATATTTTTCAAGTTTCCTGCGTTAAGCCGATGTAGAGTTTTTTGACACCAATTGACTCTTATTGATTTCTGTTCTTCCGTCAACAGATGCGGTATCCAACAAGAAACTAATTTTTAAACAGATAATTCTTCATGTAAAATTTTTTGAATTGTTATCTTTGAAATGCCCAATGTTGCTCCTATTTCACGATCTTCTTGCGTATAGCATCGAAGTTTTCCTGGGTGACTGCCGTTGTTGGTGGACCTGTTTTTGGATCGCTGCTAAGATTAATCCGTCCACGTTCAATTTCTGCCGTGCATTCTACCTTAAAGGTGGTGCGGAAACTAATGCATCCACCATTTGCAACGAGATTTCCCGATGTCGACGCATTGTGAGTCTAACTTGAAAACGGACGGTCCTACGTAAAAAGTGTGGGTTACAATTTTTATAGAGAGTTTTTCGTTCCACATTTTTTATAAAGCAAACATTTTTGTACAACCAACAGCAAGCGAGATATGAGCGATAAACTTATTTCGGTGACCTTTGACTCCATATAACGGTCACGATATCAATGTGGACTTTTCACACGTTATTTATAACGTCAAAATGAGGGTATATGCAAAAATCCAGCTTAGTATTTTTTTTAAATAACACCTCTCTTTCGTCTTAAGTTACTGGGCTATTAGTGCTCCGAACTCGGAAATGCTGTGAAAAAGGGAGAGGCTAGATTTAGAATTTAATGTAGTTGTTGGAAGTCATAATTGGCATGTTTGTTTCCTTAAACAATTAATTTTACACCGATAGTGTGCAATAAAGTATATATATGAGTCAATGTTTTACGAGTGCAGTGGTTTTAAATAATGTACCGGGTGGGCAAATAAGAACGGGCGCCGGCCATATCTTGGGATCAGATTGTAGTACAGCATTGAGGAAAAAAAATTATTACAAAAATGGTCTTGAGCAATACCTGGACATTATTTACAGACTTTTAGGTCAATCGCCAGAGGGCGTAATTGCATTTAAAAGACAAATTTTGGAGCACGACATTGTATCCTTCGAAGAATTCTTCGTTCATTTGATATTACAAGTTTTGGTCTATCTACTCAAATAGGAGGTGGGGGAGAGTGGGAACTTTGCTATGAAGAAAACGCCCATATAGTCCCCAGTACAAGGACCTTAAATTTTTATGACATACAAATGCCAAACTTTGTGAGCGCCTTCTTTGTGATAAGTCCGACAAACTTTTCCTATGCGAAAACTTTCGGCGTCGCTGCGTTTTCTAATGCCCGGTTCCCGGAATTGTCGAAATTACGTCACTATGACTCCCCGTATATATAAGTTTTATTTTATTGAGAATTGTTTAATGAAATTAATTAAAAAATTGAGGTCAAATTATCCGACAAAAATAATGCAGCGTACCACCACCCCAAAAATATCGATATGACGATACCATGACTCCCCGTATATACAAGTTTAATTTTTTTGAAAATTGTTTAATAAAATTAATTAAAAAATTGTGGTCAACTTGTCCGACAAAAATCATGCTGCGTATGGGGTGGCCACCACCCCGAAGATGTCGATATGACGTCATTATGTCTCCCCATACATACATGTCGGATAGAAATAACAATGATAGATAATAGTATTCCATGTGCAAATATCGACTTGTCCGACAAATATATTGAGTAATATAGTCAGTCCGACAAGAAAATGAATAATAAAAATCATTACTAATGACAAACTTCTTTCTGACTGAATAAGCTTAAATATTCACATATATTATTTAAATATACTAAATTCACATAAAATTTTTCGTATGAAATAACAATTATAAAATAATTTTATTCGAAAAATCAAAAAAAAAATTTTTCATTGATATTTTGTTTTATTAAAAAGTAAAAAAATACGTATTTTATTTTTTATTTTCAATTCACTCAAAATCATCATTATCAATATCATAATTATCTTCATCATCATTTTCATTGTCATCTTTGGAGAAAGTATTAGTCACGTGGTTCGTGAGGAACTATGGCGCGTAAATTCAAATAAAATATGAAATATTCACAAAAATTATTTTAAGTACTTTAATTTACTAATTGTGAAAAACTTATTAGTTCATAGTTTATAATAAAATATCAAAGATGGATTATTTTGAAAAAAAAATTAAGAATAGGCGAAAGGGTTGCGTCTTTTAAAACATTACTAGGTATTCGGTTAGATTTCAACCAATTAAGTTAAAAATTGATATACATACTATGTATGACCTTGTCGAGGGCGTGATGTAAAGATTTTTCGGAGTTTCCCAAAAAAAATTTCCGACAAGAGGGAAAATTTTGTCAACCAATTAAGCTGAAAATTTTTGTACAGACTCTCTACGAAATTATAAAGGGTGTGCAACAATTTTTCTCCGGAAAATTTTAAAAAAAAACGAGGGAAAATTTCGGATTTTTTTTCAAATTTTCGGGAAAACTACATCACGCCCTCAAGAATGCAACCAGGGACATTTAAATGCATTTTCAGCTTATTGGATTTACAACATACCTAGAAAATACGTTTAGAATAATTCCCGCCTCACCCTAAATGATTTTTGAGTTTTAAATTTTTTATTAGTTTGCAGTACTATATTTGTCGGACACATATTTTTTTATAATCAGTACATTATTTTAAATCGAAAAATATTAAATTTAAAGTTGTATGTATGGGGAGACATAATGACGTCATATCAATATCTTCGGGGTGGTGGGCACCCCATAAAGCATGATTTTTTTCGGACAAGTTGACCACAATTTTTTAATTAATTTTATTAAACAATTTTCAAAAAAATTAAACTTGTATATACGGGGAGTCATGGTGACGTCATATAGACATTTTCGGGGTGGTGGACAGCTCATACGCTGCATTATTTTTGTCGGACAATTTGACCACAATTTTTTAATTAATTTTATTAAACAATTTTCAATAAAATAAAACTTGTATATACGGGGAGTCATCATGACGTCATTTCGACAATTCCGGGAACCAGACATTCGAAAATGCAGCGACGCCGAAAGTTTTCGCATAGGAAAAGTTTGTCGGACTCATCACAAAGAAGGCGCTCACAAAGTTTGGCATTTGTATGTGTCATAAAAATTTAAGGTCCTTGTACTGGGGACTAATAACTCCGGTTCTACTTAACCGATCTTTGCAAAGTTGGTCTTGTAAAGCGTTATACAGGTTGTTTCTTTTATCATATGCGAAGATAATGTAAATGTACCTATAACTCCGAAATTTTGGCACTTAGGTTTAGTGCATGAAAAATAATCAGTATTTCTTGAGGATTTCAAAAGGCAAAAAATATACAGGGTGGTTCATTAGAAATAACAAAGTTCATTATTATTCTCAAAAAGGAAAGATCTGACAACAATGTAAATACCACCATAATATCGGCTATATCTCAAGATTCTTGCACATCAAAATCTATAAAGATCATGCGATCAGTTTCCGAGATAATTGAGACGTTCCATACTTAAAACTCACTCTGTATTCTAAACCGTTATAGATACGAACACGATTAAATGGACAAAAGGTAACTATTATGGAGAACATATATTTGTTTAAAAAAATGACAGGGACATTCTTCATTCTCGAGTTATACAGGGAAAACTAAAAATGCTGCTTTTGGTTTTTTAAGCATAAGATTTTTAAATGAAAAAATATCAAAAAATGGAAAAGGAAAGTTTTATGGTATCACAGATTCGCTTTAGCCATGTGTCAATAAATCTTCAATACGACGTTTCGTGTCTTCTCGAGGCTAACATCAATATTTTTTTTAAATGCGGACCTGCTCTTTTATTGCAATTATTAGTCAATCTTTAAAATCCAAATTCAGTGATATATTACACTGGAGGTTTTCATAACGTTTCATCTCAAATAACTTATATCATCCATTAAAACAATTTTTAAATACGGTCCTGTCGTAGTTCTTTTGTAAACTTGTTTTGATTTCGTCAAACAAATGTAACGATTTCTTTACTTCGGACATAATTTTTTTTTCAAGTCACTGATAATGTCATATTTTATATCGAAACGCTAAGTAAGATCTAAAGTAAGGCAGTGAGGCTGTATATTGGTACAAAATCAAAACAGGTTTACAAAAAAAACTACGTCAGGTCCGTCATACAAATCTCAAGTGTGATATATATCTGAATTTGGATTTTAAAGATTGATTAATAATTGTAATAAAAGAGGCAGGTCCGTATTTAAACAAATATTGATATTAGCATCGTGAAAACTAACAGCTGTGGTTTCAAATTCATGCATATACTAGCCAACTTAATACAAAAGCTTCTATTTATAACATTGCCATTAAACTTAAAACTTACTATGATGTTAGGAGTAATCTAACCTGTAACAAAAAAACAATTATTATTAGAAGAATACCTTTTATGAAGCATGTCAATTACAAGATATCGATTGATTGCAAAAATATAATAATATAATATAAACCACGACTGCCATCATAATAAAATATTTGGTTATTTAAAAATATTTCTCATTTTTGTTTAACATAAAAGTTTACTTGGAACAATTTTTTAGGCAGATATCTCCTTTAACTAAATAATCATTTTTGACAACATAACACAGTAAGTCTGAAATGGAATAGAATAGACTGATTTTGTCTAATCTCTTTCCATACTTTCGCTTGCTTTTTATGTTAGAAAATGTTTGATTGTAATAATAAAACTAAACACTGTATTACTTTAGTATGACTCTACTGTGTATAATACTTTCTCGAAATGCACACTTGAGAACATCCGAATCATTATAAAGAATACCGTTCTTAACTACTAAAAATAAATTATTTCACGGTATATAAAATACCAATCATTTATTCCAATTGAGCGTTTACCAGTTTTTAAGGAATATAAAAATTCAGTTGACTGGAACAGAACAATTGAAAAAATCTATTAACAATTGCACAATTAAAATTACAATAAGTACTTGGATAAACAGCACCACATGTAGATCGATAGGATCTATAATTTTAAAATCGTGAACATAATTTTTTTTTATATTTCTATGGCGGGCAGGTAGCTTCACCCCGTAAGCGAACAAGTTCAGGGTATTTTCTATTGTCAAGAGATTAAAAATTAAGTTATTATGGTAGTCAGTGACGTGGGCTACGAATTAAATGAATGTTGAATAAATCTGAATTGTATAATTTGAAAGTAATTGATTGTTTCTCTTTTGACTTAATTTATGCAAACAACGGGATATACCGAATTTTTATTTTAATATTGAATATAAAAAGTTAAACTTATATCGAGGACAAAATAGTGATTGTCACCAAAGGGAAATTTTCGGAGACAGTAATGTATGTCCTACGAATTGTGAAGACTGGTGCCTTAAAGAGAACTTAATAAAAAAAACACTAGTTGCTTTTACGAATAGAAGAGTCCTCCCGCAAGGCAAAGTATAAGTGAAAAGCTAGAAATATCCAAAGAAATTGAATATATGGAGTGACTCTTGATTCCAAACTGAATTGGAGGAAATACCTGGACAAAATTACTACCAAGGCAACTAGGCTTTTCCGGCAATGCAGAAGAGTTATGCATGTGCATATCCTGCGGAATACGACCCGAGGTGGTTCACAACGATCATGAAAAGATAGTCTGGTGGAAGAGAACAGAAGTGTCTTCTGCACTCAATATAATCCAAAGACAACCTCTCCTTGATATTATCGGGGCAATGAACAGCACGGGGACGGCATCAATGGAAGCCCTTATTGGCCTTTCTCTTTTGGAACTATTTGTAAGGGCGGATGAGATTATAGCAATTCTTAGGCTGAAATCAGGAGGCATGTGGTCTCCGAACAATACCGGAGAGCATATTCACTAAGCGATTGAATATCATCATTCCATCTAGGGAACAGGTGATGCACCCAGGTGATCCTGGAGACATTATCTAGTTCACCGGTGGTTCTAAAACAAACCATAGCACTGGGGCCGGTATAAATGGACCTAGAAAGAGAATGTTCTTTTGGTCGATATACGTCTTTGTTTCAAGCAGAGACGATTGCCACTATAGCCTCTATTACAGGAGAGGACATACTAAAAAAAAATTAAATATTTACTGGAATCCAGGATCTGCTTAAAGCTATCAGCAATCCCACCACCGAGTCTAGACTGGTAAAAAACTGTAAAGACTCCCTTAATAGGCTGGCAAGAGACAACACAGTGTATCTAGTTTGGGTACCGCGACATGAGGGGATTGCAGGTAATGAGTTGGCGGACCAGATGGCTGAAGAAGGCTCTAAAGGAGACTACTGATGTTCTGTGGCTATTGATTGCAATTGATTCACATATTCATTGTAATACTTGAAAAGGTTTTTTTCAAATTATCTTGTAAAAGCTTAGATCGAAATTAAGTTGAAACGTTCTTTACAATTTACCGACTTTTTACCGATACATTACGAAATATACATCAAAGTAAGAAAAACGTAATGTATTGTGCACATTTTCAACAAAACCCAACAAAGTGACAGTATTATCATCATAACAATGAAAGTATTTATGGCTCGTGATTTCTTTAACGAACGTTAATAATTGGGTTAACTCTAGATTATCTGTGTTATGTAAGATCGTCAACGTGAACATTCTATGCTTTGTGATTTTTTGGATTAATCCAATTCAGATTTTAAATATACATTGAATACTTGATAAACAGACAATATTTGTTGAACCTAATATAAAGAAGATTTCTTATTGTTAAACAGCTTAACCCTTATGTAATAAAGGTTCACTTACATGAAAATAAGAGAATAGGCCGATTGTATCATTTTCAAAAACTTATGAAATTATTAATGTATTTTGTCCACGACTATTTGATAATGGTCACATGACACGGATTAATAGGACCTACATGGAATGTTATTTATATACAAATTTCACAATATAACAAATAAAAATATCACTGCGTCCAGGATTCGAACCTTACACCTACAATTATTCAATTTCTCAGCCAGTCCTCTGCTATGAAGACAATAATTTATTAACCAAGCTGTTTTATATGCAGTTTTTTTAGCTAGTTTTCAATGATGTATGTCAAAACTGAAAAAGTGACGTTTTAAATAATGTATAGCTGATCGCAAAACTTTTTATTATTATAATGAATTTAAATGGAAATTAGTAGAAACTTTAATATGGAAAGCGAATCCAACACTGAAATGAATGTTACCCCGACAAACATAAGAGAAGCAGCACAAATAGTCTTGTATAAATATTAAAGCCTATAACTCCTTCCTGAATAGGAGAAAAGAGAAAAAAATTAACTCACTTATAAACAGGTAATTAGTAGTCGTGGTATTCTACTCGCATATAATAGCTATTATATGCTTGTAGAATAATATACTATTATAAACAGGTAATTAATTATAGTGGACAAAATATCGTATTCTACTCGCATATAATGGCTATTGTTCACTTAGGTGTTCGCGTCACCATCGTGAATAATAGCCCATCATTATATGCTTGTTGAATAATATACTATTATTTGCTGCCTTTTTAGTGAAGTTTATATATAGTAGGGGAGCCCAGCTGGTTAAATGGGAATTTACTCGAGCGTCGTGAGGACTTATTGGATTTTGAAGATTGGATAATAGGATGAATAGAAGGTTATGTAATGTTTCCCCTTTCAGTGGAGGGGGAAGCGTCTATAGGTTTTTAAAAACCTAACAAAAAACAATCGCATGGAAATGCTCGAGCGTGTCAGATATTGATAGTTTAGGAGCCACAATGTGAATCTGATAATAAAGGTACGTTACTCTGCCTGTGTTTATGGGGGGGGGGGGTATCATACGGAAGAGATGAAAATGAAAAAAAAACTATTCGAGCGCATCAGATATTCAGAGGGGATGTGAACCCTAAAAATTCTCCCATTCAAAAGATTGACGATTCGGAAGTGACGCAAGCTCGCAGCAAATTTTTGAAAATGCAAAAAAAAATTGCTATATGGAAATACTCGCGTGTCAGATTATTATACAGACGGTTCATTTGATAGCCCAAAATCAGATGATAATAACCAAATGTGACAAAAATAGAAACACGAAAAACTATGTAGATATTTTTATTACATTTTTTTATTGTTTCTGACGTAAATTCAACAATTTTTTCAAATGTATCTTGTCCACAGAAAACACACTTCATATTATTCTCATTCATCTTGGCACAGATATTAAATTCATAAAATTTTATTCACAAAACTCGTTTAAAAAAAAACAAGCTATAGCCCGTTCAGTATTAAAACCGTTGCACGTCACACCTGTCATAACTGGACTATGTTGCCAAGCCCTTGAAATAGTATGAGAATCTAGTATATGTCAAATGAAGTTTATCAAATATTCTAGGTTAGGTTTAGTTATTGATGGTTATTGTGTGCAAACAAACTTCGACTTATTTCAGTTACATACAGAGATGTTACATATAAAACTTTAATTTGTATGTTAACCGTACAGCACTAAGAAATTCTTATTTTAAAAACTATGGAATTATTTTTAGCACTAAAAAGGTATGTATGGAATAGTTAACACTTTTATTTGTATGTTTATACCACACACTTAATTAGTTAGAAGTTATGGAACTATTCTAGTATTTAAAATGCATGTATATATAGTATCAAGGAAAAAATATTATCTAATATAATTTTTAGGTTACAATAGCAATTATCTACATGTTGGCTTCTAGAATGTTGTCACTACAATATGAAAGATTGATGTAAGGTTTACAGACATCCTATAAATAAAAAAGTTCTGATAACCTGGATCTACCTCCTTTTTAAAGGTAGGCAATTTCATTTTATATTTTGGTGAAATAAATCTTAACATTTTTTTAGAAGTGCCGGGATGTGAAGCTTTAGTGTGTAGGTCATTTTCAACAAGGAAAATCATCCTGAGATATATGATCATTAATCATAGCAAAAGAAAATTCTGCAGCAAGCACCACCACAGCTCAGAAAAGATGAGCAAATCGATTCTATTGTCCGAATGAAGGTATATGCGAATAATTGACTAAATCGCAGCACTGAAATCAATACATATTATAATTTTCAGTATATTGGTGACTTATTTATCACTCCATCATCTTCTAATCAATCCAAATTTATATTTACCATTTTGTTTTAGCTCTCCGGCATCTACCGCAACTGAAAGTATTGCCAATAAAACGATTGATCAAATGAGACCTTTCAATTCAATAAAAACTATTAAATTAATTCTTTGTAGTTTTTATAAAACTTTGTGATATACACATTTGCCTTTAGAAAATGCTGCCTGAATTACTTATTTTGAATATCATGATTAAAATAAAATAGTAAATAATGCCACCCCAATTTTTATGGAATTGTTTTATTAAAAAGAAACATTGCAAATTTATAAATTAGTTACTACACCGAAAATATTGTAATACTATTTTTTTAAATAAGGTAGAACAATATTTGTCAAATAGAAATCTTTCAAATTTGAGAGGTTCACGGTCAAACCAATTCCAACCCGCAACTTCTGGAATGCATCTATCGGCTTGCTTGGCAGTACCCTGTATTAACTCAATAGGATTTTTAAAAAGATGGTAGGTAATACTTTGTGACTATACTGTTCTATCATATCCACAATGTATTTTGTTGGGGGTTTGTTTCTGAAAAAAACATTTATTGAAAGGGCAGTATTCAAACAACCAATTTATTTCTTTTCAAATATACCTATATTATTATTTTTGTAAAAATAAAAGTAAAACAGCATTTATTGTCTATTAGGTATAATTTGAAGTAAGAATTTTAAATGTATTAAACTAGTCTTCTGAATTCTAACATATAATTTGCTATATCACTGTTCAAATATAGTTTGTATCTACTTACTAGGCTTCAATATAAATAAGCTCAGCTTCAACATTTGTTGATTGAATTCTATATTGTGTCATTAACCTAATATTATCGAAAAGCATTGTCCATAATTTATTAGAAGTTCAGAAAGATTCAATAGTAATTGGTTTTCAAACCATTTAATAACATGTTCTTCATTCATTTCCCCATGATAATAACTCAACTGAGATTCATATAAAAATATACTTTCTGCTCCATCAATACAACCATCTTCATTCTCAGCATGTAATACAAAATATCTAGAATAAAAACAATTTTGCATCTAAAATTTTACATTAATATTGTAACATACCTTTTGACATGAACAGCCTTCAGCACTATTTTGGAAAATTCAGGATTCATTAATAAAAACAAATTTATACAGTGGTTTATTTTTGTTGAAAGTTCCATAAGTCCTCTTTGTGGATGTGTATCATATTTTAGTAAACTACTCAGGAACATTCTACATTGAATAATTATTGTTCTTCCTTCAATTACTGCAGTAACATTCCTAAAGTGACATGATTATCTGTAAAAAAATGTCCATGTATAATTGCCAAGTATTAAGAATAATGTAACAGAATATAATAAATACAGTTGATTGGGTATATTATTAAACTTATACTTACTTGCTTCATAAACGCTGTAAATAGTATCAGGAGTAAATGCATCAATTATTGCAGTATTATTAAGTTTCATTTATACGTTTTTTTGGATGTGACTTTCAACTTTAATAACTCATCACTGCTTGTGAAAAATTACTCACAGTTCTTTGCAGTTTTTGTCACAACATAACCCCAAAAATGTCAAGACGTCAACTGAACCAGAAATAAACCATTTTAATCGCGGCAACAGCGCGCATTTTTGCCAATATAAAAAGTTTTTATTAAGACTGACGTTAGTTTGAGTTTAATATTTGATTAACCTACGAGCTGTATTTGATATGAAATTAATTACGAAACCTTTCTTTAAACATATATTTATATTTTTTAATATAATGCGACCTACAAATTTCAATATTTATTGAGTTTAGAGAGGCTTAACATAGTGATTGACAGAGGATTGACAGCAGCAATCGAATGACATGATATAAACGAACGTCTCTTTTTCGACACTTTGATGACGTGCAACGGATTTTGTACTGAACGGGCTATAGATCATTGTACATATAATGACACGAACGCGTTATATTGGGATCAGCTGTCATGGTGACAGAAAGCAACAATGTGGAGAAGGTGCGAGAGTTAGAAATAGGGAAAAAGTGATAACTGGAAACTTTATTATTTTTTTACTTTGGCTTGTGGAAATCGGCAGATTATATTTTTTCCATTATTCTTGTATTATTTGCTTCAAAATAAAAAAAAACAATCGCGCATGAGAATGTGAAGGTTACGTTTTTTTGCAAATTTGTGATCCTCTCACTCCCTTACGTTAGGCTTAAATCGTCAGGTTATTGAAATGCAAACTTTTCAGTTAGTAATTTTTTATTTTTTCTTTTCTGTCGGGCTGCCCAAGACGCAAGAAAGAATGTACTCAACGAGTTTATCTGCTGCGCTCGAGTTAATCCCAAAATCCCCTATTGGGTTCCCCTACTAATAGTAACCATGTACATAATTTGTTGTTACAATATTACCCTTTAAAACGATGCAAATGTATATGTATTCAAGAGTGTCACTCTATAAACAAGTAGGTGCTCAATATACTAACTAGAGTTAAACCATCAGTTGCTATAAAATACTACCTTCGTACTGGGAGTGGTTGTTGAATATTTCACAAGAAAACTTACAACATAATATATACTCTACACCATTATACTCTTTTTGGGTCACGTAAATAAAATTTCACTTGTTTCCTGAAATACGCATATTTCTTCCGTTCCACACAATTTGATGATAGTTTTGTTAATGCTTGTTTGTTTATATGGGCTTGTTTAACACAACAAACAAAAATATCAATAAATAAAAAAATTATTTCATCACCAAAATAAATATTTGCCATGAAACAAAATCCTCTGATTATTAGTTTTAATCCCAGAAATTTTTTTCCCAGATTTATATATTTGTCTCCAAATATATGTATCCAAATGTGTAACAGTTTGTAACCAAAATGAACGAATAATGAACGATTAAATAAAACAATATAAATGATATTGTTTTATTTCATCGTTCAGTATTGATTTTCATCAAATAAAAGCCTCATCTATTTAATTTTTGAACGAATAATCATCGTAACTTATGTCCAAAGAATCTGTATTATGTTCGGAATAATAACTGTGTTCTCAAAATGATAGACTTGTCACCAATTTAGATTTGCGTTGTCTACAAATTTATGTTGCTACTAAAAAAGTTGTTAAAACTAGATTTAAATTTTAAACAAAATTAATGATTGCGAACGTACCCATATGGAACGGCACTGTCTAATTTCATACACGAAACAACATGATATTTATCGGATTTTTTGTTGAAAACTCGGGTGATAGTTTTGTTTAACGTAATTTGAAGTTTTTATTCTTGAAAAACGCAGTTATTATGCGTTCTATTGTTTTAGTAAATTTTAACACGGAACGAAGGCATTTGTCTGTCGCAAATGATAACAGAGCTATTGGTATGTTGCAGGGTAGTTTGAGACAACTTGGTGTTGCAAATGCATTTGGTGTGTCGCAAAGTGTGATTAGTAGGCTTAATCGTAGATTTCGGGAAACAGGGGATGTTTCTGAAAGGCCTCGGACTGGAAGATCAAGGTTTACTACCAGAAGGCAAGACCGCTTCATCACTATCACGGCACGAAGAAATGTAACCAGACCAGCATCGGCGATAGCTGCTGATTTACGAAGAGCCAGTGGGGTTCGGAATACATACAGAACGGTAATTAATCGTCTATAGTATGGCAAGTCTATCTGAAGCTACGGGGCATCGGTAAGGGGGGAGGAAACATGGCCGATATCTGTCATAAACGTACCAATAGCGTACGGTACCTATTTTATAAAAGTATTAAAAATAATAATAATTATAATATTAATATAATATATAATAATATATAATAATTATTATATAATAATTATATATAGAAATTGATTTATGCTTTGCTTTAAAGGTAAGGTATTTTTCAAAACACGGTACCTATTTGTTAAAAATCGTACTTGAATTCAATATGGATACTAAATAATAAGATACCAAGTAAAACTGAAAATACGAAGGAAAATATTGACATTATAAGCGCCACTGGATAATCAATGTCAATCAATTGTCGAAGTGAGAGAGAACACACGCACGCGCTTGCCAATAGGAAGTTAGAAGGTTACCTAGCAACGGAGGTTCGATAAATATTCACCAATAGAGGAGTTCAGTTTAAGGTCAGTGTGACCAACAAAAAGTGGTTTTTATGACAAGAATGACAGTTAATGCCTACCATTCAAAACATGATTTTTGCAGGTTTTTTATCATTACCAACATCTATATTGCTTTATTAAAACAATAAATACACCCCCGAAGTGTAAATATTAAAATTTAAACTGACATCTTAGCTGAATTCTCAACGCATAGGGGGCCAATAATTCTAGGAACTTTTGGCAAGTCACCATTTCATTTCTATCATTCTGTCACTAGTTTTGTCAGATGTCAATGTTATTTGTTTTTGTTGATATTTGTTTAATCGTTTATGTTTATTTTCCATACCTTTGTAGTAGTTCTAGTTAGTTATATCACTTTATTCTTCTGATTGCTTTTTCCACTGACATCTGACATAACTAGTGACATAATGACAGAAGAGAATTGGTGATTTGCCGAAAGTTCCTAGAATTACTGGCCACCGATGCATTGAGAATTCAGCTAAGATGTCATTTTAAATTTCAATATTTGCACTTCGGGGGTGTATTTATTGTTTTAATAAAGCAATATAGATGTTCGTAATGATAAAAAACCTGCAAAAATCTTATGTTTTAATGGTATACATTAACCGTCATTCTTGTCATAAAAACCACTTTTTGTTGGTCACACTGACCTTAGACTGAACTCCTCTATTGAGTTAGTAGGAGGGCGTGGTACTTATGATTTTCGCACGACGTTGCTGGCTGGAAGGAAACCCATAATATATTTGGAAAAGTGTTCATCTTTTAATATTCAGAAATTGAAAAAATAATGTTAATAGACAAAATCCAATGAAACAAGCACATTAAAGAACTAAAGTTTAATCATTATTGACATATTGTTAATAATAAAAAGTCCATTTTCTAATTATTATCACTACATACTTAGCACTTTAGGTTTGTCATAGTTAAACGTGGCAATATCGAATGTTTTCGACCGCATTCCTTTCACAGCTTCAGTTATGTTTGCCAAACTATACATAGTGTGGACTTGAGGGCACGAAGCCCATGACTTAACGTTGAACACCGCCGAAATCGCTTTGCTTGGTGTCGTGCCAGAATAGAAGGGAATGCTGAATGGAACAATGTAATGTTTACAGACGAGTCAAGAATATGCCTTCATAGCGATTCACGACGAATGATAGTTTGGAGAGAACCTAGAGGATGAGTTCAGCCGTGTCGAGTTCAAGAAGTTCATTCTTATGGAGGTGGCGGTATCGTGATTTGGGCTGGGATTTTTTTGGGTGGTCGCACGGAGCTGTATTTATGTAATGGCATTATAAATGGTCTGATACATCAAAATGATATCATAAATGGCATTGTTGAGGGCAACAGCGATAACTTACAACCCAATTTCATGTTTTTGGATGACAATGTGCAACCACATCGTGCCAGAATTGTGCTTGACCAAATCGAAGCAAATGAAATTTATCATTCAAAATTACCAGTCAGATAACCAGATCTCAATCTCATCGAACACGTTTGGGATTGTCTCAAAAGAGCTGTTTGTTCCTGTAGCAACAATTTTCCTCTACAAGATCAAAGAACTGTTACTGCTGATTGGTACATATACCTAGATTTGTTTGCCGAAAGTAATAGCTGAGTTTCGAAAAACCAACTACCAAGGTAATCCAAGTTCCCACACAGCCCGAAAAGCAATTGAGTTTTTTAAGCAAGAAAACATCGAATTATTGGACCCTCCTCCATACAGTCCCAACATAGTCCTAACAACTTTTTTACTTTTCCAAAAATTAAGAATGAACTGCGTGGTAAAAGGTTTCAGTCCCAAGAAGATGTAGTTAACGCCTTCAAAAATTATATTTATATTATATTGTGAATGTACTAATCAGCGAGTGGAATAACTGCTTCCAGAATTGGTTCCTAAGGATGCAAAAATGCAATTCTTTTCGTGGAGAATACTTTGAAAAACAATAGTGTTTAAAAGTTATCCACTGTTTTTGTCTAACTCTATATGGAAAATATAAAAGACAACCCTCGTATCACTCGTATCAATAGCATTTTTGTAGTACAACCGTAGAAAAAATGTTTTCTTTAGTTGAACAAATATTACCTACTTCTATTTCACTAATAAATAAAATAAGACACTCAGTATTATATCAAAACACGTAACAAAAGAAAATTACAAATTAAAAGTTTTCACCATAAAAACTTTTCTCAAGGTTATTCGGCCACCAGATCGGTGACTTGTGTGTATACTTAAAATATAAAACGCATTCACTCGATTCACTGACTTGAAATAAAAGGAAAAAATTAAGCACGTTGTTCATACACGCCACCTTTTCTGTGCTGGTCTTAGTGTTTGCTACATATACACGTGGGCTGTGAATTTAATTGTAAATTTAAAATTCAAATTGGTGATGAATCAAGAAAATTACAATTTGCCCTTTCATTTTACACACAAGCTTAGTCTATTTCCATTAATATATTTTTATGTTGATTTTGATTTTTTTTTCAAAACTAAGAACAACTTGAACTTGGGAAAATGGAGATCCAAGGTCTTTGCTGTATTTATTTTTTGTTAATCTGAGTTCTCTCATTTCAACCTTTACGGTTTCCAAAATTGCAATTTACCATACCATTTAAAATAATCAGCCTATACAGGGTGAACCAATTTTACGACAAAGTTCGGTATATGGGTTATTTCAAGAGATATCAAAAAATGTTATCAAGAAAATTAGTAGATGTATTTAAGATGCATATTTTGAAATTATCTCGAACTATAGGTACATAGTATTGAATCACTCCATTACAAACCAAACATGATTTTTCAAATGGGAACCCCTGTATAATATACTGAATTCGGATTACTCACATTTTTTTGAAGCTTTTGATATAAGGTTTTGCTACATTATACAGAGTCCTTTAAAAGGTATGGACACTTTTATGTGAAAATCGCTCTGTATCTTACTCTACGTCAAAGAAAAAAATTTTATTTTGCCTAACAGAGTTTCGTGTTCCGTGTTCGATAAAATTTTAATTATTATAATTATACAGGGTGGACGGAAACTCGAACCTTTCATTTTCTTTCTTCTTTCAAATGGAACGCCCTATATTTTGGGCGTCTACCCAGCTCTGTGCCTGTAAAGCGATAATTATAGTCAAGCCGAGTCGAGCACGGTTAGTTCTTGGATGGGTAACCACTGGGGAAACACCGTCACAGCCTGCAGCGAAACACCTTAGATTACTAGGTACTAGGGTCAGTAGCATATCACAGCTCGTAGGCATTATACAAATGAGTACGAGGTATAATGTAGATATGAGAGATGTGGATGAGACGTAAAACCGAGGTCCCGAGTCCATGGATGTTGGGCTCCATAAAGATCCCTACTACTGGTTGGAACACTAGTGGATTCGGCAAAATTTCCGGTTAGGGGTAGAGTGCTCCTGGCGTCGGTGATTAGCCTCAGTTGCAGAAATGGATCGACGTTAAATAACCGAATAAAAAAAACTGTATTTTATAGCACAAATAGAATCTTCGGTTATGTAACTTTAATTTTTGTTAAGCATTCCCTATACCCAAAGTTATTTTGTAATATTTATTAATTTTTTTTAATCAATTTTTATCATGTTATAGAGATAGAGCATACGATTTCCTACAACTTTTTTGTGCAAGCAAAACTGACAGCGTAAAAGACAATTTCGAGTGCTGTACATTGTTCTTACAAGCTGCGTCGCAAGCTCTAGCGGAATTTATTCGAGAATTTAGAAAAATGATTAGGGATCGATATGTTTTCGATTGGGGACATAATATTCCATCTCGGCAAAATTTGATGTTGAGAAGATTTTTCGACCTTACTTCTTCCCCGGAATATTAATCAAATTTGAGTTATAATCATATATTCATCAAGTTAAAAAACAGTGTAGTATCAAATACGGTGTGTTAGTGATGGTGCCCCCTCTAATTACAAACAAAATGTGATAACAGAATCCCATTTTATGATAGATTTAATTCAATGCTCGTCGGGGCATGTAGCAGGGAGAGTAGTTGTTTTTTGTCGTGAAATGGTCACTCTCTTGCAAAATATGTTTTTTAAGAAAACTCCCGAGAACGAATCAGAACATCATTCAAAATTAGACGATATTTCGTTCAATCTCTAAGTAAATTTATTATAATCAATGGTTAAACAAAAGAAAAGATTTCATTACATATAAAAAATAATCGTGAGGAAGTTGTAAAATAAAATAAATTAATAACAAATTCCTCAACAGAAATACATTTATTACTTTACCAGTTTCAAAAATTACATTTACATCATCAGGAGTAAATTATAATAATTTGTGAAACTGGTAGAGCAATGAATGTTATATTTCTGTTGTGGAATTTGTTATTAATTTATTTTATTTGATAATTATGGAAAGATTCCACATAGTGAGGGTTGAAACAATTAATTAATTAAACCACACAATTTCTTAGTTATAGGGTACCTACATCAAGGAAACTTATTTCCACATCTGGTATATGAATTAATTTTCCTTGATATAGTTTTTACCATGAAGGTGAAAAATTCTCGACCTAGTTTACAGAATGTTTTATTACAAATGAGTAATAAAATATTTAATATTGTTATTATATTATTATCCACATATTCAATGTAACTAAATCTCCGAATCCCCCCCAAACCATTTATTTAATAGCTTTAGAAAACAATGTCCATTTCATAAAGAGCATTTTATAAAAAGGTTACATAATTGGTCGAATTTTTTTTTCAATGTAGTTTGTCGTTATTTCGATTGCTGCATATCTCGAGAAGAAAAGACAATAGAATATCGATGGCAACCTTGTGGTGCCTTTCTCTTTAAGGGTAGGTGCCTAGCTAACGATCTTAATCACACCCATTTTAAGATGCAATTTTGTCGTGTTGGTGTTTGTTTCGACATAGTAAAATACCGCAATCAAATATGTGAATAGGTGGTAAATGTCTTATTTTTATATAATATGGGTGCTATCACCAAAACTTAATTAGATTTAATGAATATACGAGGTGTATACGAAATAAACTCGGAATTTAAATACGATAATCAAGCACACTATACATACAGACTGTTTCACGGCGAGCTTACACTATCTATATATTGGAGACTACTAGCACGATTTCTATAAAAATTGGCATAGATGAAGAAAAAGTTATGGCAAATTTATGGAACATATTTTGACATACATGTCACTTCCGGTTATACAGAAAGTGAACGACAACTTTGTTATTTTAAATGTAACACCCTGTATATTATTAACTTTTCGGATTCGGATTTTCCATAAATTCGCCATAACTTGTTCTCCATTTATGCCAATTTTTATAGAAATCGAGTGAGTAGTCTCCAATATATAGATAGTGTAAGCTCGTCGTGAAACAGACTGTATAATTCTGAAATAAATATTCATATGAATAATAGAATTAAATTAGGAAAGATGAATGAGACGATGGAATTGAGAGAAAGGGTTGTAAATAGGAACGAATAAGGAATAAATGAGTGTACATAGATTTCAACATTTTAACAAACGTACTTAATAATTAGGATAGGTTGAGCCTTTAATATGTGACCCTGTTTTTCGTTGGTTTTGATGGGAAACTTTTTTATTGTTAACTTTACGAAAAAAAGTTATTCTTCACAAAAAGTTATACGAGATATATCAGAAAATATGAATTTTACCCAATCGTAAAACACTTTTTATCGAGAAAAGTCATTTGTAAGGTCTTTAGTCATAAAAAATTTGATACCCTCAAGTTTCCCAACTTCTGAGCTGCATCATTTTGATAATGATACACACACATAAAAAAATAATTTATTTTAGCTTATTATCAACTCGGTTACCGGTAGTGCTATATATTTTTTGATCAGCTTAATTTTTTTCATAAAACCTTAATAAAAAATAAAAGCATTTAATTCTTGTGCAAAATTAATATTTCCCTATATTCCCCGTATATGGCTTGGAAATTTCTATATCTGATTGTTGCAATTCTGGTTTAAGACCGTGCAGAACTTTTTATGAGGAATAACTTTTTTTCGTAAAATGAATCATAAAAAAGTTTTCCGCACGCTGTGAACTAAGTGGACAAAGCGCCTCAGGCTTTTTGTGATTATTTAAAAATTCTTTTTTACTTTTAGTTTTTATTTTATTTTTAATATGGTGTTCAGTTAAATACCTTGACACCTTAGCTTGTAGCATGAAGTGTTTTTCATTCCAACTAATAATGTTATTCCGACTTCCTTATTCAACCAGTTTGGTAACAGATTAGAAAGGTTAAAATTATCGACAATTTAATATATAACAAAAACATGAATTACCTTTTATGCGTACAAAATCGTTAAAATATATAATTGGAATTGAATATAGATTTGTTTAATTGGTATCAATATGTTGTCCAACTTTAAAAAAATTACTACAAATAACTTACATTTTATGAAACAATTATAGTTTCTGAACACTCATTAATTATTAGATTTTATTTTTAATGCAATATTTAAAAAAATATATTCAAAATATTGTAAAAATATACAGATACGTTACTTACTGCCAAGTAAGCATGGCTGAAGTGCCTGAAATTTAAGAACTGAAGAAGAAATGTGACCTTGTGACCCACTTCATTTTTATTAGCTTAAAATTTTTTGTGTTCTGTGGACTGTTTGAGCACAAGCATTTGTCATTTGTGTCAAAACCTAATGTATAGTTTGGCAAACTTATCTGAAGCTGTGAAAGGAATATAGCTGAAAACATTCGATATTGTCACGTCTATAAAAGAAAGTGCTGAGTATGTAGTAATAATTATTTTAAATTAGACTTTTGATTATCATCAATCTTTTAATAATGATTATACGTTAGTGATTGTTTCATTGGATTTTGTCTATTAACGTTTTTTTTTTCAAATACTGAATGTTAAAAGGTAAACATTTTTCCAATAATGTAGTTTCCTTCCGTGCAAAGTTCATATTACCGCATACTCCGATCGAACTCAATTGGTGAAGATCGGCCCGTTGCTATGCAACCACCTGACTTGCTATTGGCAAGCGAGTGCGTGTCTTCTTCCTTCTCACTTCGACTATTGGCCTTGTTTCCTCACCCCTTACCGACACCGCGTAGCTTCAGATAGATTTGCCAAACTATACCTTGAACATTTACTTCTACCTAATCATACAGTCAGTGACCTCAAGTATTAAACACTTCAATTACATACACGCCCAAAAGTTAAGAATACCCTACAGGGTGATTTAAAAAATGTACTCTAAATGCAAATAAAAACTGAACAAAGACGAATTGTGCTACAAGTTATAGGAGCGTTGTAATCAATGTATCATTATTAATTGGTACAGAGGTATAGTCACCGTACAATGAATAGTAGGTTCACTCGTCGTCGGCACTTTCATGTAGCGCTGATAAAGACAAGCCGAAAAACGGTCGTTAAAACACACGTGTATCGTGTATAAAAGGGTCGCGCGAATTTCTACCTTCATTGCCTGTTGATTTATAGATGGAATGTCTGGTACGGGGGCCGATAAAAATGTACGTTGTTAGAAAACTATTTCAGAAAACGATGTTGTTTTGCTATGTACGGTACGTTCTAGTATTTAATTGGGAACATCAAATTATAAGAAATAAACTAGAATCATTTATTAGAATAGCTTTTACTACATTATATAAATGAAATATTTGCAATTCGTCAAAAATGTAAAAATATATATAAATAGAATAAAACAAATCCACATGTATACCTTACAATATAAAAATAGAAAACATGAACAACTATTTAGAGGCCTATTCTGTATCTAAGTGGCAGTCAAGCAACTTTATAGCAACTGACTGACAAGCAACTCTAGATAGTAACTTTTTAACCACTTTCAATAAAATTGATATTCTGGTGACTACTAGTGGTTAAGAAGAATGAGTTAGTTACTTTTATAATGTAAATCGACTTTACTTTTCCACTAACAAGTCTGACAACTGAGAAAAGTGAGGTTAGAAGAATATTTTGTTATTAGTGGGGGTGTTTTGTGTTGTTAATCAGGCTATAGGTGACCGGATAGTGTTAATTATTTTATTACATTTTATTACTTATTACATAACATGGAGACCCTGGAAGTAGAAACCGTGGGGGTACGGAACAATAGAAGTTCAAAAATTACCCTGTCACAACAAAATGTCATGGTTGACTTTGTTAGCAAAAATTAAAAAATGCAGATCAGATACATACCCGTTGTGTATTTCATTAATTTCATGATCTAACAAAATGTTCATAATCCACGGATCCATCTCCCCACCACCACACTTCTACCTTTCTCTGACAGTTGCTAACGTTAACAACCACAAATATTGTGGTTGCTCAGAAACAACTATAAATTAACTTTCGTAACCACTGGTTGCCTCTACAGAATACCAATTGAAGACAAGTGGAAACCTAACCACTGACCTTGTTCTAAACCACTTGCTCAGTAGCAACTTTGCGATACAGAATAGAGCCGTTAAAATCGTTAAAAATTATACCAGATTCTATAACATACTTACTTTAGAATTCGTTTTGAATATAAGAACAATACGGAATAATTGCATTTAGTATAAAAATGGAATCCTAAACCAAATTTATAAAGCAAAACAAAAAGCAATAATTATAAATTTTATAATATTTCTAATTTTGTATTAGGCTTATAAGATTTTTTAATTTTCATGTCGCGATTTGGGAATTTTATTGTGTAATATAAAAGCACTCTTGTACACTCTTGACATAAGAAATAACTTAATGGAACATTTTATACCAATCAGATGCTTTATTTCGACATTGTTGCTATGGTAACCAGCAAATTTCTGAAAATTTTTCATCCAAGCCCATTAGCCAAGTTTTCCTTTTAAATAATTCTGGTATAAAATTTTCTTACCGAAATAAAAATTCATGTTCTCAAAAAATTTCCGGCAATAATTCAAGCACCAGGGAGATTACAAGTGAACATTTTTACAAGGATGCATAAATGATATGTTGTTAAAAATATTTTTTAATGTCGCTCCGATACAATTTTTACATGCACACAACACATTCGCGGCCTTTTATTTTTAATAAATATCCCGTAATAATAATTAAATAGTTCACTGCAAAGAGAGTCCAGCCTGTATACTACTAACTCCGCTCGTACCTTCAAATTACAAAAGACGCACGGTATCTGTCTATCGCTCGATTGGGAGCTTCAAGATCCCGAAAAAGAGTAGCATCGGAGACCGAGTGAGATAGACATTGGGCTGGGAGGAGCTTAGAGTGAACCTACTATTCATTGTCTATGTACGGTGGTACTAGGTTAATGTAGTATGCTACTACAAACAATTTACGAAAGCAGTGTATTTAATTTAAATTGCTATTTATATTTACAAGTTTTTAAATGCATTTATTTTAAAATTTTCTAGATGCATGGACACCGTTTACTTTTAATGTTAACGTTAGTAACAGTAAATCTAGCTTTGGACCAACGGAAACTCAAACCACGAAATAGCATCATCAACAATCAGTTACGAACTGTAGATCCGGACTCTAACGATTCTGAGTATATGAAATTCGAAGCAACTGGCGATAAAAACATTAAAAAGACAAAGAACAAAACTATCGATGACGACAAACCCAAAACGTTATCTCAACAAATAGCTGACGGGAAATACGCTTTAATACAAAAAGAAATATTTAGCAAACCTCCAAAAAGACCAGGAATATTGAGTTATGACGTTAATCCTGAGGTTCCCAAAGATAATATTAAAAATCTAGGTGGATTGGATAAAAATGAAATCTGGTTGGCAGAAAATCATCTTTTAGTATTAAGAGGGGGGAGTTTTCCACCTTATGACGATCGAAAGGATAACGGCGAATCACCTTGGGCACCGTTGGAAAACTACAAAGCTCCTTTACATCAGGTTTGTATTTTTTTAAATTTAAAATTGTAAATGTGAAAGGATTATTGCTTAAATATACAAAGATTACAGAAAACCATCATGTTGGGTCGTGAGACATCTCATGTATGTTTAGTTTAGTATATAGTATGGTGAACGGAGGTAATCTCTTTTCATCCATGTACGAATTTCCACCATTCTTTCTTGATTTTGGCTTTTATTTTTGCTTCATTTTACGCTAGAATTCACTCTTCTGATTTTTTCAATTGTTTTGTCCCAGCTATTTTTCGGTTTTCATCTTTTTCGTTTGTTCTCTGGTCTTAACTGCCATATTTGTTTATTTGTTTGACTACTCTGGTATCCTTCAATCTCTGTAAGTGTACCCACCAACTCAGTTGTCTCTTTTTTATGAATTTCAGTGGAGGTTCTACTTTTAATTGCTCTCTTATTGTCTGTCTTCTAATACGATCTCTTCTTTCTATTCCTTTCACTTTTCTTAGGTATTTCATCTCTGCTGCTTGAATCTTACTCTTCTTTGTGTCGTTTAAAACCCACGACTTTCATCCACACGTGAGTATTGGTCTGTATATGGAGTGATACACTTTCGTTTTAGTTGTCTTAGCAACTTCATCTTTGATAAAAGTTTTATTCATTACGTAATAGCATTTAATGGTTTTGTCTATTCACTTATTAATTTCCAATTCCTGCTTGCCAGAGTTTTCGATTATGACCCCTAAATATTGGAAATCAGTGAGTTGTTCTATTTTCGATTTATCGATATATATGTTTAGTTCCTGTCGTTCTTCTGTAATTGCCATAACTTTTCCTTTTTCCAAGTTGATTTTTATTCCATGTTTCATCAGCGATTCGTTACATATGATGATATTCTTTTGCCGGTTATGTCTTGTGTTTGTCATCGGCAATTGCGCACTCTGCTATTTGGATTCTTCGCATATTTTGATAGCCAACATATAGTTTTTCGACACTTTGGCTACACTCTGGTCATCCATAAATATAATAAATAATATTGGGCTCAACGCACCTCCTTGCCTCAGTCCGTCGTGTCTTATTTATTTATTTATTGAAAGCCCAAACAAGTTTTACAACCTTATTACATGGGTAGTAAAGTTTATAATTAGTTAAAGTATTAAAACTGGTATAATCTAATATAAAATTAAGTTGGGAGGTCATGATTACCAAAACAACAGAAATTAGACGCTTAATATATCAAGATAGTCAAGAAGGATTCGCTTAAACTGCATATAACGAATCTGCCGATTTAAATCAGTCATTGAATTAAAATTATTTGCTACTCGCAGGATATTGGCGAGTGGTGAAAAACCTGCAGTCGTTGACATGTTAAACATACGTGAATGTATCCTATCTCATATTTTTACTTATCACATAATATTTCGTTCTTTTATACATTGTCTTAATATTTCTTAACCGCTTTTCGCTCACATTTCTTCTATATAAGCTTTCGCAAATCTGCTGTCCAAGTACACTGTCAAATGCTTTCTCTAGGTCCATAAAAGCAAGATATGCGTTTGGTGTGTATGCGCTTTTTTTCAATTAATTGCTTCAATGCAAAAATATGATATTAGATGCTACGTCCTTTTCGGAATCCACTTTGCGATTCTGTTAGTGTTTGTTCTACTTGTTTCATTAATCTCCGGTTTAGAATTTGCTCATACAGTTTTAATGCGGTACTTAGTAATGTTATTACTCTATAATTGCTGCAATCCATGGTATCTCCTTTCTTAAAAATTGGTAATATTATAATCATAAATAAACAGTCCAAAAATTGTAGCTTATGTAAAAGTACGGAAGTGAAATTAACATATTATCTGTCAATTCATAACAAATTCAAATGTGCAACAAACTTTATTAAAATAACGGAGCATTGGTTTACATGAAGATGATATTTCATTATTAATTATACAGGCGACATAATTCATATTAATTATGGAAGATAACAAGTTAATAATTTTGGTGACATGATTAAAAATCTCAGAAATTTACAGCAACTTATTTGGCATGTAGAGCATATTAATGGACATGAGCTTTTTGAATTTATTGTTATAACAATTGAGCATGCTTTATGGTACTTAACATAACTGGTCATTTTGTAATATTTTCACAATTGTTGTAAATTTTAATCACTGTTTATCTTGTGTTCTATAGGTAAAAATACCGAAGAATCCCAAGGTGCCGCCGCCCTTTCCTGTCCAGCTCACTGAAAACGGACCGCTCCAAATCCTGGGCACAAACTCTTCGAGAACGATTAATGGAACGTACGAAGATGCCCTCAACGATATTTCACCCCCTGAAGGATACCCCTTCCCACCGTCGATCTATGAACCTTACAATACCAATACGGCCAACTCTACTCCCTGGTCAGCTCCGTTGCCAATACCTGGCAACCCTCCACAGGGGGACTACCCAGGGGGGTTGCCGTTACCCCCTTTCAAATTAAACGGAACTTTACCACCCTCTTTGAGTTATTTACCACCAGGAACCGTAGTATTATCTCCCCCAGGAAATCAAACAGATTACATAGATTACGACGACCCATCGATATATTATCCGCCACCTTACAGTTTTTATTATCCAAAAGATAATACATCCAACGTTCCTCCCGGACCGTTGGTGCCAGGAATAATTTTACCTCCTCCTCCAAATTTCTTTGCATCTTTAGAAGATCCTCCTGCCACCACTACCCTTTCTCCTACAAGAAAGCCTCAAAGGTATAGAAAACCAACAACTCAAGTGACTATAACAATCACAAAATCCACCACCTTATTGTCAACCACAAAGAAAGCTACTTCCCCTCCAAAAACTGTTAAAATCTATCCAGTAAAAAATCATCAGTATCTCAGTGAAATCAGAAAAACAACAACTGCTCGTCCTCCAATAAAATCAGTAACAGTGGTGCCAGATGCATTTACCGTACCTCAAAGATCTAGATATCGTCCAACGCAAAGAAAGAAGACTGGAGTGACAATACTAAGACCTGTAAATCCTCCAGCTCCTCCGAAAGAATATACATACGAAAACGAGATACCTAATCAACCATTCGAAAACTATGGTCCATCAGAAGCAGAAAAAATAAGTGTAACTACGACGGCTGTTCCTTTGAGATATAAATCTTCATCGAACAACGTTAATACAAATAATGTCTCTCCGAACGACTCGGAATTACAAGAAAATTTTAGAAATGGAAAATCCAAAACTACCACTCGACCTGCTCAATATTACTTCTATGAAGATCAAGAAAAAGAAAATAAAGCTCCGCTTAAAATTAATACGTATACTGAAAATAACGAACCTTATTATGTTAGAACCAAACCTATAACCACAAGACAAAGAAGGCCCCAGTATGTGTATGTCACAGCAAAACCTTACAATACTCAAAAACCAAGATTTCGATTCATTCAGCAGCCTGCTAATCAAGATACTTTTAGTGTACATATCAATAAATTAAAAAATCAAATACAACATTATTACACTACTCCTCAAAGTACATTTAGGTCGGTGCCAAAGCCAGTCTATCAATTTAGCTTTGAAGCTGCTAATTATCCATCACAACAAACAAAATTCAAACCATCCCCTCAAATAAACCAACATGATCAGTTCCAACCTACATCTGACAAATATACCGTTGAAATTCAGCAAGCGATTCAAATAATTCCCACAGAAACGCCTAATTATCAAGAAACTCGTAGACCAGTATTTTACCAACATACTACCGAACGACCATACTACTCTACAGCCACACATGAATATAATCAAGAAGTTACACAGATTCCCAAATATGTAAATAATGTGGCAACATCTAGGCCACTCTCTGAATATTCATTTGAGGTTACACCTAATCCGGTATATCAAGATTATTACACTAAGCATGAAGAAAACTTTTTTGATGATAGAACTAAAACATACTTCACCATGTTTGGTAGGAAGTTACCAGCTGGTACTACGCCGATTCCTAGAGTAACACCAAGTCCACTGATTCAACATAATTACCAACAAAGACCGATATCTTTAGAAGGAGACACTCTGGTAAACTACGTTCGCCCTAGACCTACCATCAACCCAGATGCTGAAATTATACCAGTGAACAATCCCCCCAGTTATCCCAACGTAGTGAGATATTCGTCCAGAGATCCTCAAAAAGAAAACTCTCAGATAATCAAAGCCATACCGATAGAAGTACCATCTAGTGAATCACAAGACAGTTCCTTCATATCTTATGAGTTACCAGGAGATGACGGAGCACATTTTTACTTTCTTACACCTCAATTAGCTCAAAGAAAAGACCAAGGTGCTGGTTTTTACTATTCCAAAGCTAGACGGAGAAGAAACGAGAAGATTGTTGATGTAGAAAGATGAACTCTTTGTGATTGGACACAGTGGAAATGAGTTTTAAAAAGTGTTGTTAATATTTTCACCTATTAGTGCCTATTTATAATAACTGGTCTGTGATCGTTATGTTTTGGTGATAAATGGTAAAAACTTAAGAATTGTATGTGAATGAAAACTTTTATGATTGTATGCGCATTCAATATTGCTTGGGTACAATTTGGTCACAAAGATTCGTAAATAATTTATTAAAATGGGAATAGTTAATTATCAATAATTTACGTTCATCTTGTCCAAATGATATTGAAATAGAATTCAAAAAATAATCAATGTATTCAGCTTTGAATAGATGCGACTTTATCTTCACGCGTGGATTATTCTTTTTATAAACAACCAACAATTATGGATATTCCTTAGCAAAGAAGATTGTGAGATAAATTGGTCGAATATGGCACTTCATTTAATTTTCTTCAATCAGCGCAACTATGATGTGGATCATTATTCAATTTTAAGTAGCGGGAAGTTATTTGATATTAATGCCCGTTTGCACCGTTTAGAATTTAAGCATGCCTTTCGTAAGTTGTTCTTAACTTTAAGAAGCACTCAATTGTCTCGCTTGTTGCACCGCTGCAGCTCAAGCATTACTTAGTAAAGAACCACTTAACGTATTGCTACACTGAGAAAATCTAGTAACTTATTAGTGACTTTTCAGATTTGGCTTTGTATCGAGTGACAGTTAGCTTTCGCCCGCGTCAAATGTGAAAGATTAAGCTATAAATACAAAGAAAACAAAAAACTTCAGGCATCAGTCTTGGTTATCAAATGCCCAGTGCAGGCATAAAACAGAAGTGCTGATTCATGGGAGACACGCTGCTGTTTCTGTAATAATAGTTGATCATTTGGTCTTGTAGGTTACCTTATTAGGTAATATTTTACTTAAAAATAATTTCGAAATTTCAGAACTTCATCTATCAATCCTAAGACCCGTAAACAGCATTGCTTTGTCACTCGAAATCTTTGATAAGATGCAAATTCCTTATGTCGTGGAAATAATCAGATCGAGTGTAAAGCATCTCGGGAAGTTTATTATATCGAGGCTATCAAAATCAACTTCGAAAACGTCATTCATAAAGAAAGTTTTTCAGGTCAAATCAGCTGTCATCCGCGATTTCAAACTAAGTCGAACTCAAGTCGACCCAATCGTGAACTTAATATTAAGTCCTCCTTAACTAGTTTAAGGAATACTTAGAGAGCGGTGCAACGCAAACTAGTCTGTTTAAGATTACTTTATTTTAAGACTATCTTAAAGTAAACGTTGCAATCGGGCATAAATGTTTTTGTAATATGTATTCAATCATGTAACACATAAGTCAGATTGATTTTAAATATTTTTTTCCAATTGAAAATATGTTTTTCGAATAAACAGATTTCATTTACAGCAATGTGTATTAAATTCCCTTTTTCTACGATTACTACCCAAAGTGAGCTTTTACGCATCCAAATCTAACTGAATGGTTGTAGTTTTCCGCCTGTCATATTTTGACTCAGTTGGCGCTCTAAGGCGGCAATTTACTTTGGCGCATGCCTATTTTTATAATTTCATTTCAAAAAATATATGGTCAATCTACATCCCTAGTTCAAGAAAATTTATATTGTCCGTTAAATATTTGTAGCACCACTAATTAATTTGAACCATAAAAATCTGGTATTGACATTATTATTTGTAAAAATTGCACATTTACTTTTATCTTTTTTAATGATTAAAATAATTTTCGTTATGTAATATGCAATAAAATGTAAGAAACCATATTTAATGGTGATCGTAGAAAAAATATTGTGTGTAATCCGAGCAGAAAGCTCTTTGCTGCTTTTAATCTCAAGCGGCAAAGTAGCACAAATAGCTATTTCTTGCTACAACACTAGCCTTGTTATTTTATTATGATAAATTGACAGTTTCTGCTTTTACTCTGTGAAATTCATTTATAAATAAATGTACAACTTTCTCAAAATTTGACCATTCATTTGTACATTTATTAATCTTCCCTGGGGAAGAACACATTATATTTTAGATAATTTCAAATCAACAAAACATCTGAATAAACAGTTGTTTATGTTTAATTAGGACAGTTTATGTACGGTATCCGCCAAAATAAACAGTACCGAAACAGAGAGTGCTGTGGAGTTGTTTATGTAATAAGGATTTGTCATATTTGACTTAATTGTCATTAGTTGATATATTAATAGTACGCTGCAGTTAAATTTGATTTAAAAATGGTTCTAACAACGGAAGAAAAAATGTTTTTGGTAGAGCATTATTTTCGTTCATACGGAAAATAGAATAATTTCTCGGGGAACAGACTTCGAATATCCTTCTCATTCACCTGATCTGACGCCACCTGACGCATACATTTGGGGCATAATGAAGGACAAAATATTTCACTCGGAAAATCCGCCGGCGAATATTGCCGAACTACGGGAAAGAATACAAAATATTTTTCGGCAGTTACATCAACCACTTTTTATAAATATGTTTATTGACTTACAAAATCGATATGAAGCTTGTTTGCGTCGAAATGGTGAACATTTTGAACACTTACATTACAGAAATTGAAAATTAATTTTTATTTTTATTTTCGGTACTGTTTATTTTGGCGGATACTGTATTAAGGGATTCCCAAACTATTTTGGCCATAGACCCCTTTTCTAAAATGAACTGATGCCTCAGACCCCCATAGACAAATTACTTTGAAAATCCTATCTCTAGTTACAGCCTTAAATCTCCGCGTTCGTTGATTTTCAAACGGTTTCTTTGTTTTGTAACCACATTGAAGCCTTTTTCGACTAGGTATGATGATGGAAAAGCGGTAAGGTATTTTTCAGCAATGTTCCACAATGCAGGATACTGCTTCAATGTTGCGCTGCAGCCAGAACTTCTGGTAGCCTTGGTTGAACTTCTGCTTAAGCTCCTCGTCTGCGCTGATGGTGATCAACTCTTCTTGCATTATCACATTGGTTTCTTCCATGGCTGTGATATTGTGCGGATTTATTATCCATTGAAAGGAATTAGTAAAATCAAGGGTTGTTGAGTTTTACACCTCGTCGACCACCAAAATCAGTTTTCGATTATGTCGACCCTTGGGAAACCATTTCGACCCCATGGGGTTCGATATCGACCACTTTGGGAATCTGGTTAAATTGATAATAAAAAAGGTTCAATATGACTCTTTATGGGATTGATGTATACCGAATTTCACTGAATTATCTTTGGTCGTTTTATAAAGTTGGCTTATCTGACTTGTATGGTGATTTAATAGTTATTTAATAAACTAGTTTGTTAATGAAGGCGATTAATAAACGAAACTGTTTAAAGCACGAACGAGCGATAGCGAGTGAGTGCCTTTAATAGTTGAGTTTATTAATCGCCCATTAACAAATGAGTTGATTACAATATTTTTTCGTTGACCGTAAACTCTTTTTTTGTGACAAAATTCACTTTTCCACAAAGACTATCAGGAGATAATAATGTCAACTCCATACCAATCACGTAGAATGTCATAATGATATTGGTATATTGTCTATATCAAAATGTCATCAAAACGTCAAAATCACAAAAAGAGTGCGTTAATGAAAAAGAATGCGTTAATGAAAAAGAGTGCGTTAATGACGTCCATTAACGCATCCTTTTTTAAATAAAATGATTCATTAATATCGAAATTAATAGAGGGTCAACGAAAAATTATATAAATGATTTGTACTGAGAGTGGAAAGAACAGATGTAAAATTATTATTATTATCAATCAATTTTCCATTCATAATTTTAGACCTTTTGTATCGGAGTAAATAGGTATTTCTGTCAGTAATCCTAAGCTGATAATTAAATAAATTATTGTGAAAGTCAAATAGTTATTGCTCATGTGCTTGATTCATGTCCCATGAAGAATTTAAATTAAACACAACAAAATAAAATGTTCATTATTAAAATCTGAGATTTCGAAATTTACAATTGAAAAATATGACCATGGAATATGAAATTTTATTGTTTTATTTGCTGTCAGCATTTTTTACTTAATTCACACGCAAATTTGTGTAATTTTTAATATATTATAAATGGATGTCATTTACTAAATTGGATTATGAAAAGTGTATGATTGCGAATAATTTATTTTGAATAAAATTTAAAAATATTTATAATCACATTTAATTATTTTGTGCATTAAATTAGGATATTTCTGTTTGTTTTTTTTAACCTTCCAATTCCCGGAATGAAGAGAAAATCGTGGAATGTACAATTGTGCGACAGTATAAGGAAAAAGGTACTATTTGAGCTATGAAGAAAATACACCAAACTTAAAGGGAAGTTCAATAAATAGTAGATTCAATAGTTTAATTTATAACAAAAATGCAATAACAATTGTTAGCTTACACTGAAAGCAGTGAGACCAATTATGACTTATGGAGCCATTGCGTGGAGTAGTAGAACTAGCCTATTGACGACGAGAGAAAACGTCTCCAAAATTCAAAGACTAGCCTGTATAATATATGCCTTACAGGAGCAATGAGAACAAGCGCAACGGAGGCCATGGGAGTGATTCTCAACCTCACACCACTACATATAGTGGTGGAAAGTGTTGCAGAATGAACAAGATACAGACTAAGTAGAGGGGGAATCATCAAAAAAACCACCTTCCTCGCTTCTAAGAAATCTGAAAACCTGGGACATGCCATGAATAGGATCCACATAGCATTACCAGACTTGGAAAGAATGGCATTCAATGGTACACAGACGGCTCAAAAGCAATAGGAGGAAATGGGATAGGAGTGTATGGGCCAGGAACCAAACCTGGGAAAAACCCCAAGTATAATTCAAGCGGAAATTCACGCCATAGAAAAGTGTGCCCAGTTCAATATTGATAAAGGATATAGAAGGCAAAGGATTATCCTAATGTCGGATAGTCAGGCAGCCATTAATTCACTGATTCTTGTGTAATCAGTTCCAAAATGGTATGGGAAAGCCTAGGCAAACTCAATGTACTAGGCGAGAACAATATGAAAAGAAGGAAATGAAATTGCAGATGAACTAGCAAAGAGGGGGACTGAAACACCCTTTTGCGGTATCAGCTCCAATGTAATATTGGAAGAAATAGGCAAAGCCGAAAAAAAGAGAAGATCTGGCCATTGGAAATCTCTAGTAGGGTTTAGACAATCAAAGATACTTCTAGGTGACTACAACCTGATGAGATCAAATGAATGCGTAAGTCAGAGTAAAACTGTACTAAGTGTTTCAATAGGGTTCCTAACGGGACATTGTCGCATGAATGAGCACCTGAAAAAGCTCAAAATAGTGGAGGAAGAAGAATGTAGATTCTGTGGTATGGAAGAAGAAACCTCAATCCACCTACTTGCGAATTGTACAGCAATTCAGAATACTAGGGCACAAAACCTAGGAGACTGACTACTGGAAAGAAGAGGGACACTTACTTAAACTAAAGCCTGCAGACATCCTACACTGAAAGCCAATAGACATTAAACAGAGATACAATGTTACTGATCACCACTTATCAAATTAGAACATGCTTACAAAATCTGTCAATGTTGTCGGAAGATCAAATTCCATGGTCTCACATTTTAAAGACCATTTGAAATAGCGTACATTAGTTGCAGTAATCCAATTCACCAATTAGACAAATAATCATTTAATAGTAAGTTTTAAAGCTCCTATGAATAACAATAAATAACCATAAAAGCAGTCATCCTTTCACATAATATGTAAAGAAAGCACAAAATAGATATAAGAAGATGAATATGCTTAGCAGATGGGTACTTTTTGGTTATGGAAGATCCTCATGTGAGCGAGACCTCCCGTGTCACCTTACTATTAAAAACATTATATTATTATTATTATTGAGTTGTATAAAAAAAAAGGATTGTGTCTAGACAGACTTGCAAAAAATTCTCTGTTTACCCAACAAGTTTCCAGATTTGATCAAATTTCTACAATAAACTGGATGTATGATCGCATATACTACTTTATTAATTATTACTGTTTCCTTTGTATTGTACCTATACAGGGTGCGGCACCGAAAACGAAACAGACCGCATATCTTGAAGACAAATTTTTTTTGGAGAAAATACAAAAAGAGGTCGAGTTTTATTCCAAGGGGGACATCTTTCGATCATAGCCTGAACTATCCTACATCCCTCCCCTCCCCTCTGTCACTATTACCAATAAAATTTAAATAGGGAAAGTACTTAGTGTGACACATCATCATTGAAAAGGTAATTTTATAAGGAATTTGACTGTGTGGCAGTTTATTACGTAACTTTTGATTTTAGCGCCGTCTTGCGGGAAAAGTTTCCGTATTTTAAATAATTATACTTATTTCCAACTTTTACTACAAATCTTCATATAAATGAAGATGAAGTTGAGAACTTTCTGATCAGCTGTTGAGCTGAGTTGATAGCCAGTTACAAAATAGCCAAATTGAAGAACTGTTTTTACTCTCTGTCAAAATAGATCCTAGTTTATAATTATTGAAACATGGCAGCACCGACATTATCAAGTGCATGAAATTTTGATGACACTTTCTGGTTACCTTTTTTTCTACCTCAGACCTATATTTGACACGCGCTTTAGATCGCACCACAATTGTACCATGTGGCAACGATCATTGTTGTCAAAACACAATAATGTCAATTAAAAAAAACCTTTTTCAATTCAAAGATTTTGCAAATAGATCTTCCCATTTAATTGTTCATATTCAAAAGATAATAAAATTTATTTATTTCAATTAAAAAAATTGTCTTATCTAGACATACCTGTATTTAATTCCTGTTCTGCACTCTCGTCCTTTAAGGGCTCATCAAATAAATGAAGGTATACCTCGATGGCACATTTGGCTGCTTTGAAATAAAACGGATGACCCCGAAGCACATCTTCTAATCTTAAAAGTCCTACATACGACCGTAGAGTCATTTTTCTCACACAATACGTATGAAAGTCAAATTGGTCTTCTATTATTTCAGAAAAATGCTGAAAAAATATATATATTTCAACATCCAGATGCTAAATAAAGTAGTTGGTTAAAAGTAATTTGTAATGGAATAATAGTTTGAATGATGTATGCAAAGTTACATATGATATGACTACAAAATTTTAAATAAAAGCCCAACATGGAACAAAATGTTTGAATTTATCAACTTTAAAATAATAAAACAATAAGAATGGTACAAAAAATATATGATAATAATCTAAATACTGTTATAAGCCACAAAAGAAGATCAGAAGGGTTCACAACTCAAAGTGCACTTAGACAAGGCGAAGGATTAAGCCCATTTCTTTTCATTGTACTTATGGATGAAATCATAAAGAAAACAAATAATAAATGTAGAAAATATATGGTAGGAGATAGCAACTTGCAAAAAGTTGAAATAACAAATGAAGCCTATGCAGACGACATTGTTATATTTGCACAAAGTGAAAAGGAACTACAACAAAACCTAAACATTTTGAAAGAAACATTAAAGGAGTATGGTATGAAAATAAGAACGAATAAGACTAAAGCTATGGTGATTGGTGATAAAACAGAAAAGATAAAAATATGTATTGAAGATCAAAGTTTAGAACAAGTGGAATCATTTCAGTACCTTGGAGTAGAGTTAGATCAGGGCGGAGGTCAAGAAGCCAAAATAAATAGAAGAGTTCAAAAAGCAAGTAATCTAAATTATTCTATGAATAAAAACTTTATTAATAAAAAGGATATCTCAAGAACAACTAAATTAAAGGTCTTTAAATCATTTTAAAATATCACTCTACACCACAATGTGGTAGAAGATTTGTATGACTGTATGATTGTATGACAAACCCCTGTGATCGCTGCTGATCAATTAGGACACAAAAAGACAAATACTATTGAGGTTAGCAGCAAAAAGGGAAAAGTGTACTCTTTTTAGATTTCCAAGCTTTCGTAAATCTTTATTTACATCTTCAGGGAACTACAAAGTGAGAAAAAAAATTATTTATAAAACAGTCCGCTATTACAATTTCATAACTTACGCTAATCAAGAATGTATCCTTGATCTTAACATTAGGAAAAGTATTAAACAGTCAACATTGAATAATGAAGCAAGTCTAGCTTGCATTACAAGCACTAGCTAACAGTCACATATGTGCAGTTGTCTGGCGAATGTGCAGTTTCTTGTACTAGGCGATGAGAAACCACCGGCAAGAAATTACATGAAAGATTCAGTCTCGAGGCTGATTGGCTACTTAAAAAGAGTCGGGCTAGAAAATGTAATCTAGATTCAGAGGATTACAATAGATCTGAAAAGGTCGCAGTGGAATAGGCCGATTAGCCACCTCATCTAATCTAATATACTTTGAATGAAATGTCAAAAAATGGACCATAAAAGCAATTTTGCATTAAAGGTTAAATTGTAGTAATTTTGAATATGCCGCCAAAACCGAAAAATTTCAGGAATATTCTTGTGCGAGTGTTAGCAAAGTCCACAACCTTGTCAAAGTTGTTAGTGCTTTCTCGACAAGCTAAGATGGCTACACCCATAAAATTAGTATGCCATAGGAAGTGCCAAGGTAGACTGGTTGACAAGTGCCATTTTATTCCAAACCTAACTCGGATCACCGAAAATTATTATTTGGGGCCACTAAAAAAATGTTCAATGGAAAATTGGGGTCGACAAAAATTAAGTAAAAAAAATATATGGTTCTGTTTTTTGCAAATATCTTCACTATTTGAAATATCCGAAATTTGAAAAAAGATCATTACAAGATGTACTAACAATATTTATAATTTTAATGTAGAGGTGAAAATTGGGCTATGAAACGGGTAGTGGCACTTGCGCAAGCGTGGGCCGAATCAGAACCTTGATTAAAAAAAGTTAGGTTTTTTACATCCAGTTTTCTGCAAACATTTTTATTCACAAAGTAGTCAATGGTCCATACTTCACCAAAAAAATGACAGATGTGTGCGGAAAAGAGACATTAGTGTAAGTAAAGTACTTAATTTGTGCACACTTATGTCAAAACAATTCAATAGTATAATCAACCGCGGTGGCGTTTTCCCTTTCTGTCAAAGTTCAGTTGTTTTATGTTTTATGAATTGACAATTTGTGATGGGATAAATATAGTTAACAGTTTAAGACACAGGGTGGTCAACCAAGAACTAAGGACGAACATAGCCAGCTTATACCAATGCACCAGAAACTATATCAGAACAAATAATGCAGAGACTGAACATTTTGTAACTAGAGAAGGTTTAAGACAAGGAGGAGTACTAAGTACTACTTTGTTCAACGCAATACTAGATGATGCAATGAAGGAAGTCAAAACAAAAGCCAAGAAATTGCTGGTTGACTACAGAAATCTGGAACCAACCTACATAACTGAATGTGACTTCGGCAATCTAGAAGGACATAGGAGATACTCGACTTTATCGCACTAATCAAACACGCTGTATATAAATATACGAACTTTTATTCTGTACTATACCCATTCAAATTTTTTACTATGTTTTCTTTCCAATTCTAGTTTAGAACATCTGTTCAAAATATACTATATACTCACTCTATCTACTTCGTGACACTTTTTTAAAGAATCTCCGTACTTTTCTAGTCTCTGGTACGCCAGCGCACACTCAGTCTGGAACCACATACACTGCATTTCGTTTAAATTTTCCATGGCCGAAACTCCTTCTCGCGTAAACTTCCCGCATGTGTCTTCCGCTTCTTTCACGTAATTCGCGCGTAACATATATTTCGCACATTTAGAGTTTATATAACGATCAGCCGTATCTAGAGCTTGCGCCTCGTCTAACCATTTGTATGCTTCTTGGGGGTTACTCGCATGCTGCAAAACAAAATAATTTAATATTTCATCAACAGTTTAAGTTTAAACTGGTTTAACCTCCATAGAATCGATGGTGCATACCATCTCAAAATTATAAAGTAGTTTAATGCTTAATTGTGAATTGTGCTTACGGCCATTAGACTGACATCTAAAACTAAAGCATACCGTTAAGAAAATATGAAATTGGGAGTGGTCCACGCTCATTTTATAACTTTTCATAAAAAATAAACAATTTAGAAATGCTTTAATTAACTTACCTTGTAAATTCTACCCTTGACAACAAATAGTTCGATCAAAGTAGGAGTATGTTCTATGGCGGCATCAATATAACTTAACGCCTTTTCAGTTTGATTAAGAAAGTCATAATGCTGTGCCAAATAATAGTATACCCACAACAAAGCACTCGCTGGCTCTTTCGGACCATTCTTAACTTCTAATTCACTATATTTTCCCACCTAAAAATTGATTACAATTGAATAAAAAATAAATAAACTGATAGCATAAATAAGTGCGATATTTAAGGTACTTTTCCTTAAGAACTTATTTTTTATTTTCGCTCCAAACTCAAAATCTTGTTGGAAATGTCCAAAAAAAATTCCCTGAAAATTTGAGCACTTAATATTAACTCTAGGTAATCTCCCAATGCGTAAAAAGAATTACCATTTAAAATACACGTAAACTTTTATGATTTTCTTCAAATATCTTTATCATAATGATATTGCTAAATATATTAATGTATTTTTAATAATTTACAAAATGTCAAGCTAACTCAAAAAAAATTATAACTTTTCACATTATCTTAGAAACCATACAAAAAGTTCGTTATGTCCAAACCTACCTTTTTCAACGCTTCCACATATTGCTGTAATAAATTTTCTATAACTTCTACTTTACTTTTGTCCACGTAAAGACTCCTCAAGTCTACAAAAAGAGGTGGTACGCCTTTTGACAATGATTTTCTCATATATTTATCAACTAATGTCTTGAACTGTTCACCGGTGGCATAATTTAAAGGCAGTCTTCTGGGAGGCATAGCTCGAGGAAATTTTTCCGAAAATTTAGTATAAAAATGTACAATTTCATCAGGAGTTGACAACTGTTTTGCTTCTATTAATTTATTGTAGTAATTAGTATTTTCGGGGTTTCTTTGAATTAGTTCTTCATAATATTCTGATGCTTTATCAAATTGTTTTAATTTCAAATTAAGTTCACCAAGGGTATCTTTTAGTGTTAATTTATCAACAATTTGTTCTTGTGATGCTTCAAGGTGTTTTAACGCATCTTTTAAGTCGCCCGATTCTTGAATAACAAGATTCTGATAAAGTAAAAGTTCGCTATGTTCATAGTCGAAGTTATTCCCCTTCTGAAATAATGAAAACAAACATTTAAGACATAAAAAAAACTAAATTGTGTATTACTTCCAAATAAACACTCACAAGAGTTAATGTAATGTGATTTCCAAAGGTTCATTTCCCATTTTACATATTAACACTGCAAACTAGGTGATTCATTAGTGCGATAAAGTCCAATATCTTATAAATCCTCGAAGATATTCGATTACAATTTTTACCCATTGTAGCCAGCCTAAAGGACCATATTTTAAAATTAGTTGCGATTGTGCAGCGTGTTCCAGAACTCCGTGCCAGATCAAAGTTACATTTTTTTAAATGGGACACCCCACCCCGTATTTTTCATCAAATTTGGATTCTGCTTGACTTCTCTATTGCGAAATTAATCTGTTACAGCTATACGCTTGTGATGGTCTTCTAGTATCATAATTCATCAGACCTGCTACCATATCTATGAAGCCGTATACAGGGCGAGTCCAAACTCGAATAAATCATTTGCACAAATTTTTTAAATGGATCACCCTGTATTTTATATCGGTAAATGAAACTTACTGTACTATACTTCAAATTTGATCAAGTATTCCCTATACCCAAACTGAATAGTTTTTGTGATATTTCAATTTTATGACGGAACTCTTGCTCATCATAATGCGCTCATTCAGAGTCAATTGAATGATATGTTTCCTGGAAGGTGGATTGGATGAGCAGGACCAGTTTTCTGGGCACCAAGATCACTAGAGTTAAATACAGTTGATTTTTTCTATAGAGGCTATGCTAAAGTACACCAGACGATAGGAAAGATAGAATAAGGCAAGCTTTTCAAATGCGATATGTCGATCTTATGAAAACCATCATCAAGCCTGCATCGATGTAGAGGGTAGTCACTTTAAGCATATTTCATAACTATATTGTTGATTTTCTTATAAATTTGAGTATATTTGTTAATTGATGTGAATAAATTTTGTATTGTTGGATTTTTTTAATCATGAAATTGAATTTGGGTAGAGGGAATACGAATGAATGAATGAATGTACAAACGTGTACAACACATTTGCCCCAAGAATACGAAGATTAGCTAGAAGCTACTCTTTTAACTCTTAACCTTCAAGGGTTACAGCATTGTATAAAGATAGGCATAGTAGGTTAATCTTACGAGGATATCATTTGACGAGGTGGACGCCACCAATAGATGGCAGTGGGGAGTTGGCGTCCACGGCACGTCTTTTCTTACTGTACGTCGTAGCTTGAATTACGAATTTCCTTTGCTTTGGTCGCCGAATTACCCCAATAACAGATGGCGCCAAAATAATTCAGAATGTTATATACATCCATAAGAGCTGTGTTGCAAAGTTTCTCATTTTGGGTACTTATAGCCAATTTGAAGTTCATTATTAATATTGTATTGTGTTCGTTGTGTCATTGTTGTGTTTCGTTGGCTGTGCATTTGGATTATTGTTTTATTTGAGAATCTTTGAACGTTGATATATATTTCATTTTTAAGGTAAGTGGACATTATTACAATCAATATACCTATCTCTTCTTTTAGTAAAACCACAAAATCTATAAACTAAGAATTAACAATTATATTTAGAATTTTGGATACTGATTGGTTGCATTATTAAAATGGACCAATCAGCTTTTAAAAATTATTCATTTAACAGTGAATTCTTAATTAAGTTGAGCTTAGTTAATCACCGTAAATAATGTTAAAGCCTGTTCATAGTTATAAGAAAGTAAATTAAGCGGATTATTGAAGGGTAGCTATTAACTAACAATGACATGAAATTTATTACCCGATTTTCGTAGTTTTAGAGCAGGTAGGCTATGGTCCCTACCCATTTAAAATCTTTATCCTATACTTTATCAAGGGGTACTTCCTAATAGGATTCAGTCAGTCACTTTCTTATATCTATGAACAGGCTTTACCTGAATACTCTATTTTTGGAAATCACTAAATTATATGGTCCCACGATAATCCCTCTCTCGGGTATTCTCTGCGGAATTCGACCCTAGCAAGATTTTTCTATTCAGAGCAAAAATACGTGATTCACACTACCGACCTCCGACCTGTAAAAACCTTCAATGCCAAAAAATTAGCATCTACCTTTAGAATAATAAGCCGCAAATAGATCGACGAGGGCATTTCTTCATTAAAGGACCTATTGCACAATTACATTATCCTACAATGTTATAAATTTTTTTGTTAGCACGATATTATATTGTATTATGATATATTTAGTATATTTCATCTCATTATATTTAATGTACTAGTAGTAGTTAGCACTTTTTTGAAGTTATTGTTTTTGATTTTATATATTTCTTGAGTCCCTACATATCAATACAGTAAAAAAGCGGAACAAAATCAAAAATATTTTCACCAGAATGGAAAGCGGAAAATGAATAAATTTTCAACTGAAAGCTTAAAAAAAGCATACAAAATAGCCGAGACTTATTTTTTCGTCTTCTTAAGAGATCATCAAAATACGAATGTTCACAAAAATATTCTTTGAATTAATTTACATTCACGAATGAAGTTCAGAAATCGCAAATTTTTACATTATTTCCGTCACCCAATCAAAGTATTATATTTTATCTACCTTTGTACGAGGATTCTTCTTTTTATCCCATCTTTTTAAAGTGATAAACAGATTAATGTTTTTTCGGATCAAGATGAATACCTGCTATAACCATTGTATATGTATACAATGCTATAACATTATTATGAACATGATATTTCAAAATACGAAAATACGCGCTATCTATCTATTATAGAATCCCATCAAGTTGGTGATTTATGTCACTTTCGTAATAAAAAGTAAAATCGGCAACAATGTATCGTCGGCCTTTGGTCATCATTAATTGTTCGGAATTCGACGATAAAGAAAACTTCATATTTGGTAGGGAACTTTTCAAAAATAATTTAGTTATTGAAAATAGTGCAGATTATTTCAGAGGGCAGTAAGTTACGGGTCATTTTTATGAAGAACGAGCGCAAAAGTAACTAGATGGCGTGCAAAATTGCCTCAAACGGTTTTAACATTGCTACTGTTTTACTATCCCTATCTTTATACAATGGTTACAGTATATGAACCAAAAAATATATATTATTTCATTTTACATTATAACAGTAGAACACATAAAAAATAGTTCAATGTAAATTAGTATGTCGAATTAAGAATTATTGTTTTTCAAGTGCGCTTAAAAGTATAAAACGAAGACGCCGTTCTACAGGATCGGTAAGAATGATATAGTTTCACTAGATTGTATGTAAAGGAACGTTCAAATATGACGGAAGAATGATATATCATTGTCATAGTTATGTCGAATGTTGTGCTCATGAATAGAACTACGGAAAATAATTTTCTCATACAAATAAACTGGAGTTCTAGTCAAAGTATAGTAAAGTAACTTTCATTTACCGATATAAAATACAGGCTGATCCATTTAAAAAAATTGTGAAAATGATTTATTCGAGTTTGGACTTGCCCTGTATACGGTTTCTTAGATATAGAAGCAGGTCTAGTGAATTATGATACTAGAAGACCATTATAGACGTATGGCTGTAACACATTAATTTCAAATTGTGAAGTTTAGAGTACAAGTAGTCAGAACTTTTTAAATACACTGTATAACTTACTACAACCTTATATCATTACAATAAAGAAGTCAAGCAGGATTCAAATTTGAAGTAAAATACAGGGTGTCTCATTTTATCGCACTAATGAATCACCCTGTATATGATGGTTTCTATCAAAGGAACAATTCACGCTCATTAACATATGTTTGAAAGATATGGGTTACGTCAGAAACAAAATTTAAGTTTATAGAACAAACTAAAGTACTAGGAAATTTGTTTATGTTGGCTACCAATACAATTTGAACTTCAATTTAAAAGTTTGTACTATTTTCTTATTTTATCTAGTGGTGAAACCTATTACAACTGTAGTTAGGTCTACCAAACTCGAACAAAGGTCTGCCAAGTTCTACGGACTGGAAAAAAGCTACTGAAGTCACAAAATCAAATGAAATTAGATGGGTCATAAACATATTTCAACCATTTAAATCCCCAGACTCAGATGGTATATGTATATCCCGTTCAACTACCGATGGGAATCAATGTGCTAATACTATACATAATTAAGATTCTCAAAGCCACTTTGGCAAGGGGATACATACCGGAAGGATGGCCAAAGGTTAAAGTTATTTTTGTACTCTCTTACTATTATACCTTGTTTTTAAACTAGGGGGAGCATTTTAGGCACCCTCAATCACACCACTAAAAGTTACTAGATTGGGAGTGTGTGTCGAAAGGATTGTGTTCAGACTTTTTGAACTAATTGACAATTACGTGAAATATGTATTGTACTGCTAGCAGTTGTCGTGGCCAATGAAGGATCAAGTCATGTCTAAATAGTGAACCATCATTGGCCACAGGCCATGGCAAAAGTAGTGACCAATTGTCACATTATTGTGGAAAAATGTATGGTTATAATAAGTAGTTTATTTAAAATTTGTTAACATAATTTGAGGATATGTAGAAAATGCAATTGTATGCTTAAATTCTTCTTTATTTACATTTGAGGCTTAAGTATAACACAAACTAAAAATAAACAGAAGTTTTGATATCGAAAAATACCATAATATTGTTCTTTAATGTATGTAGAACTTAATGTAAAAATATTCTGCAAATAAGATTTTACTTGAAAACTTATTAACCCATATTATTAACAAGAAAAAACAAGCATGGACTATAGATTTTGTTCATCAAACTGAATAAATAATAAAAATAGCAATTAACTTGGTTGTAATATTATTAAAAATAAAACAATGAACAACAAACGCAAAAAAGTGGTGATGAAGATTGAACTAACGAATATTATTGATAAATATTGGCTGAAGGACCTCGGTCAATTGCCATTTGGTTGCACCAATATATGAAGTTTATTATTATTATTTATTGATAAATAAACACAAACCTCACAAATGTAGTTGTCAGTGGTATCAAAAAAGATGTATGAAACGTGCGGCAATCTGACCAATCACTAGGCAGCAGAAATTCCAACTTAAATTTAAATCGCTCCTCTAAGGGTGAGGCCAAACGATCGTAATTTTGTGAGTCGTAAGTCGCAGAAATTCTGCTGCATTCGGTTTCATACAAAAAGGCAGTTGGTGCCACACGACGACGCAAAATGAGTTGTCTGCCGACTCAATGCACGTAAACTCGACCGACTTTCGGTCGGGGCGAGAGTAGGGCAAGAAAGGGGTAAGCAACAGTTTGTTACATATCAGCCTCTGACTATTGAGTGGGTTTACCCAGCTTCTTTTTCTGGCCTCATCTTCTGAATATGCTTCATAAATACACAATATTTTTAATGGATCCATCGCACTCGACAACACGAACTCCCCGTACAAACGCTCAATAGTAACTGAATAAATTACGTTCGTCTGGCAGCTCAACAGAAATTCAGTTGAACGTAAAATAGGTGACCGAAAATACGCGACTCACAACTCACAAAATTACGCTCGTTTGGTCTCACCTCACCTCACCTCACCTCACCTTGTGAGTCGCAGAATTTCGGTCGCAAAAATTCTGCTGCATTCGGTTTCATACAAAAAGGCAGTTGGTGCCACACGACGACGCAAAATGAGTTGTCTGCCGACTCAATGCACAGAACTCGACCGATTTTCGGTCGGGGCGAGGGTATGGCAAGGAAGGGGAGCGGTGAAGGGTGGGGAAGCAACAGTTTGTTACATATCAGCCTCTGACTATAGAGTGGGTTTACCCAGCTTCTTTTTCTGGCCTCATCTTCTGAATATGCTTCGTAAATACACAATATTTTTAATGGATCCATCGCACTCGACAACACGAACACCCCGTACAATAGTTACTGAATAAATTACGTTCGTCTGGCAGATCAACAGAAATTCAGTTGAACGTAAAATAAGTGACCGAAAATACGCGACTCACAACTCAGAAAATTACGCTCGTCTGGCCTCACCCTTAGTTTAAAAACAAGGTAAAGTCCGTCCGGAAATATAAGATCCTAACTTCTTTAATAATAATTAAGTCTTTGTTATAATTATGGGCGATTCCCATCTCGGCCGATTAGGCAGGTGTACTGAATAAAAATCGCCCAAGTCGGCCAGAGTCTAAAATTGACCTGTTTTGGAATGGCCCATCTCGGCATATTAATATAATAGCTAACTATATTACAACAATTTATACATATTTACATTAAGTTATATACATGAATGATAATATGATAATATTTTAACATAAGACAACTTTGAAATCTTTTTAGGTTAGGTTAGTCATTTCTTTAAATTGGATGAACAAATGTTGCCATTTTCCGAAGTTGAAATTAAATTGTTTTCACACGCACTGGTCAATAATCAAAATAAAACTAATAACTATTTTCGACAATTCAGGATAAATGTATTACAACTGACCAGAGTTCATTACTCTGCCACCATTGATAAGAATTCAAAGAAATTGATTGCATGGATTAGGGGTTGAAATTTGTCGTGGGTTTCTACCCAGAAGTATTTTTGGCCGAGATGGGTATTTCCTAAAGTCATTAAAAATTGATCTGTCTTGATCTTATTAAATCGGCCGACATGGGCTATGCCCATAATTATTGGTATATTGATTTTAATAGAAACGGACATGCTTTATACCTGAAGTATGGGTTCATAAATAATCTCTTAACAATAGAATAGGGTGTTTACAAGTAGTTATTTAACTTAATTGGAGATTATGAGGTTATAGGATTTTATATTTCCGGGCGGACAATATAGTAAATTGCATATAACGTACTATTTGGATACTAAGTAAATATATCATATTAGCTACTAATGACTAGCATGTAATAAAAATGCTTCAGTTTTATAAAAATGTGTAATATATCATATAAGCCTTGTAAGTCAGTTGGTCGAGTTACCAGGGAAACGAATTAATAGACGTTATTTTGACAGATTTAAATTAATAATCTGTCAGTGTAATTATAGAGAATTTAAATACAAAAAAATAAAATGAGTTCATCAAATAGTGAAGACGAATTTAGTAGCACACCACCTAATATTATGCAGTTAGCTGCGAACACTACCGAGAACCTATTACCAGAAAAATCAAGAGGAAGATATGAAAAGGTATGTATATCAGCAATTTACGGAATGGCGTACAACAAATCATTTTCTGAAAACGAACTCTTGGCTTATTTTGGAGAATTATCTAAGAAATTTAAACCATCCTAATTATGGGCAATATATTCTATGTTAAAAAGAGTTATAACTTTGAAAAATAATGTTAATATTGAAAATTTCACGAAATTCTGAGCTTATTTAAAAAGGTAATCAGAAGGTTTAAAAAAAATCTAAAATTTCCCACCCTGATCAAATAAAACTTTTTTTAAATGAAGCTCCTGATGTACAGTACTTGTTAATAAAGGTATGTTATTTCAAAGTATAACATAAATGTACCTACTTATATAATACTTTTATTTTAAGGGTATTGCAATTGTTGGAA